>LR824553.2:1257500-2507500 GCA_902850265.1 Spodoptera littoralis | reverse complement strand
TTGTAGGTATTGTTCAACGCCTTGGTCTAATTGGAAAACATATACACATATAAAATAATAATGTATCAATGAGAGTGCCTCGTTGGCCGAGTGGTCGTAAGTGCAGTGGCACTTACTCACACATAATTCAATTTTTGACGTTTCAAAAGTGCCTAATTATTTAAAGGATTTTTTTAAGAGGGGAAAATCATTGAATGACTGCTCCCGCCTGGGTGAGGCGGGAGGGAGTGTCAGACTCTTACTGACTAAAAACCACCCCGTACCTTCTCCTGCACGTCGAGCCGGAGCCCCGGTAACCCGTTAGGTTCTCCGCGACAATTATTTAAAGGATTAATTGACATAAATGCTTTGACTTTGCCGTTAGACTTTATGATAATAATCTGAATTAACACCATTTGAAACAAGAAGAATAAACTATTATATTTTCGGCTTACACACGTAATAATTTGACGAGGAACTCGACTAGTTTCAAGCCATGCTAGAGGCTCATATTCATGAGCAGCACTTCGCGACCCGCGACGCGGCGACTGTCGCGCTGCTACTCAGTAGTTACAATAAATTACGAAAAATACTAAAACTAATTATTATGCTAAATGACTAACTTATAGTTCACATAACTGAGAGTATTACTATGACTAGTTAAATCGCAGGAATCCGCTGTGAATCAAACTGAAGCTGTTTAACTTCTTAACTATAGAGTATGAATGGGACATGCCATACTTTTATGGTTTTTTTTAAGGGGGGAAAATCATCGAATGACTACTCCCGCCTGGGTGAGGCGGGAGGGAGTGTCAGACTCTTAATGACTAAAAACCACCCCGTTCCTTCTCCTGCACGTCGAGCCGGAGCCCCGGTTACCCGTTAGGTTCTCCGCGACACACTTTTACGGTATAAGGGACTAACGAGCAGACTAAATTTAACACCTGATTATAGGTAAGTGATCAGCGTCAAGAGAGGCCTATGTCCAGCAGTGGACGAATGCGGGCTGATGATGAAGTTCATCGTCATCCGTAGACACTTTTAATATAAGAGGAGTTTACCAAAACACCAGTGCTATTGTTGGCATTGTAAACTGGTACAATATTTGTTTAAAGTTAGACAGTTTTTTTGAATTCATATTTTTATTTGCAATATACTTTTTGTCATAGTTTCCTTAAAGTTTTTTTTACTAAAACCTATAGTCAATTATTTAATTATAGTTTTCATCATAATAATGTGTTTAATTTTTACTTTATTTTATTTACTTACTTTATTATATTTACATTACAGGCATTTTCCAATGTTTTCCATATCGGTCGGATGGGGTGGCTTCCTGCAATCTTTATCTTATTAATACTCCAACGTGAACGCCATGCAACGGGGTTATGTCTAATGGAACACCTATTATTAGTTCTCAACTAAGTTGGTTCAGCAATGTGCTGAACTACTTTACATGATTTACTGAAAATATTCAGATGTGGGAGTTAGCGAATGAAATGACATTCGTTACAATTTGTAACACTTATCTATATAACATTATTATTATTTTTATGGAATAGCAGGCAAACGAGCTGACAGATCACCTGATGGTAAGCGATCAGACGCATGAACACCCGCCACACCAGAGGAGTCACAGGTGCGTTGCCGGCCTTTTAAAAAGGAATACGCTCTTACCTTGAAGGTTTGAAGGTCGTATTGGTTCGGAAATATAGCTACTGTGGGTTTTTAATGCCCAAAGGAAAATCCTGAGGAGCACATAAACTATGCAACTACATACATATATGTTATGTACATACGTAGTTATGTTACAAGACTTATTTAATATAGGGTATTGTATATATACCAGGCACATTTCCATACTAACAAACAAATTTGACAGGCTATTCTATATTTTCTTGACGCCTACGTATCAAAAGTACCAATTATGGTTTAATAGAAATAAATGCTTTGACTTTGACTTTGAGATCCATTGGTAATCAATTGCTCGACCAACCAGGCGGTCAGTAATTAGCGTTAAAGGTAAAAATATCTAAGTAACATGACATAGGTAACCTAGTTAGTATTCTAGTAATTAAATACTAGCTTTGAAACCTAGGATGAGGCGATATGACCTAGAACTAAAGTGCGTTCAGAACCAACCATGCGTTCTGTTTCTCATACACCATTTCATGAAGCGTTAACCACTGAGGGTTGGCGTTAATATTGCATTTTATTTCTTATTTATATTAGCTGCAGGATTCATTTTTCATTGTAATATGTTTTCAGTGGAAGATGATGTGAATTTGCTTATTAAAATGTTTATTTAATTTTATGATTGCTTTGATGGGAGACTTTACACAGGAACAGAGAGTAAAATTCCCTAAGATCGGAAAAGGAGGATCCTCAGACTAGGCGAGGTGTTCGTGCCTGGCGGGCTTTCTGCCCAACAGTTGTTCGTTGGAATTTTCTATCCGTGGTAATTCGCATGTAAGAAGTTTACACGCGAATTACGTTGCGTTTACATGTGCGATGTAGGATTTTATGACGTCATCATTTGAAATGGGACATGTGTCGCCACAGGACCTTTTATATCTTGTCCATTTGAAACTGTTTTTTTTCTTGCATTTCTATAAGTCGTGATACGTATAAAAAATACTATAAACTTTACGTGTAGTGTAAGTAAAATATAAGATTTAACTAGCTTCTTCTTACGAATTCGCCCGTATTCTCGTGGAATAAAAAGTAGCCTATGTGATATCCCAGACAATAGTCTATCCTAGTTACAAATTTCATCCCAATCCCTTTAGCCGTTTTGACGTGAGAAAGTAACAACCAAACAAACAGAGAAATGTTTACATCTATAATATTAAACTGTCAAACACCAAGCGGTCACCGGTGACCGCAACCTATTGTTCTTTAATTGTGTCTATAAATACGGTACTCGACGAGTTAATATAAGTAACATTTATTTTACCAATCTAATCAATTTTTCTATTCTAGAATTATTTTGGAACATCCCTATACAATAAAATATGTCGCGGAGAACCTAACGGGTAACCGGGGCTCCGGCTCGACGTGCAGGAGAAGGAACGGGGTGGTTTTTAGTCAGTAAGAGTCTGACACTCCCTTCCGCCTCACCCAGGCGGGAGCAGTCATTCGATGATTTTCCCCCCTTAAAAAAAAAAAAATTACAATAAAATATTCAGTAGAGGTCCGTTAAATTCAAACGATTCGGTTGGTTGTCCAACCGTGGTCCTAATGTCAGACTTGTATACCAAGGCCAGGACTTTTTTTCGTGAAACTAAATTAAGTACCTAGGACACAAACAAAAGAACATTCTGATCAAGAATAACCTTCAAATGACGCCTTTTTAGGGAAAATGACGAGAAGTTTGGGACTCCCATCATCAATATCATCATCATCATCAACAGCCTATTAATGTCCACTGCTGAGCAAAGCCTCTTCTCACATGGAGAAGGTTTGAACATTAACCACCAATTGCTCAATGCGGGTTGGTGATTACAAACTTATAATTAGAAATTGTAAGCCCTGGTTGCCTCACGATGTTTTCCTTCACCGTTTGTCAGTGGTGTCTGAATAATCTTAGAAAGTACACATAACTCGGAGAAAGTCACATTAGAGCTTGGCGTCGGTAGGTTTCGGACCCGCACCCTCGTGCATGAGAAGCAGGCGACTCCCACCTTAAACTATCCCAGTTTTCATCACCTTTTCATCATCTTATCTTTCCTTAGGTGTTATAAGAGCCACTTACGGTACTACTCGTTGTTTTACACTAACGACTGGGTAAATATTAAATTTTTTAGCCGCTGTAAGAATGAGTTTGCAGCATGACTGCATGCATACTGATGCAGCGCCGGCTGAGTCGACAACTACTGAAGATGCTCCATGCAGGAGCGAAGCATATGTTGAGTGAGGTTCGAGTGCTTTGTTGCGTATCGTGTGTGTATTTTGTGTCGCATCTCTGGTGTATGAGCATTTATCTGCGGGCGGGCGGTGCTGATATATAAAAGAATTATTTCATTTTCTCCTCTTATAATATCTGCTGATTTATTTCGTTGCGGGAACCAAGACAGTTACTCATGTCCCTGAGACGCGCCGGACTTCAGTGTTCCGGTGTTTTCATGGTTGTATCTACTGTAGATCCTGGCTTACAGGAGTTGCAGCGGTTTTGGGAGGTTGAGGTGGGCTTGTCCAATAAAGAAGTAATTAGACCAGCGTCTGAAACCTACAAATTAATCATTACTATATACAAGGACCAAAAATTGTCAGTTATCATAGACAAATCAAAAAATATTCGAATATCATACATAGACAAAAGCATTCAGTATTTATTTGAATTTCAAATCCAAGTAGGAGGTCAACATAATCGAAAAATTCAGGAAATACATTAAATTCGTTAATGTTTTTATAGAATTACAAATTATATTTTTATAAAAGTAGCTTGTAGTTACAGAAGCTGCATCTGAATAATTATGGATTTCATTAACATGTTAATTATGTACAGATCGGTAATGTAAATTGTACGATTTTATGACCAAAATGTAATAAATCAAGTTATCTAATGTAGACCGATAAGGACCGCCTTTTATCCCCGAAGGGGTTGGTAGAGATGCACACAGAAGTAACACCCACTTTTCAATATTTATGTTATAGGGGGTGAGCCTATTGCCATATACCGGGCACATTTCCATACTCCGTGCTACTACTGAAATTTTTTTAAAACCCAATAATACTTTGCCCGACCCGGGAATCAAACCCGATACTCCTTGCCCGGCAGTCGCACTTGCGACCAGTCGGCCAACGAGACAGACAAGTGTCCCTTGTTAGAGTGTTTTCAAAAGATTACAAGCCTTGGTGTTTTGAAATTGTAAGTTAATTGGTTGCTTATAGGCAGGCGTGCTCCATCGTTGACCATAGTCGACGGTTATCCGCCATATAGTGATCCACCATTCGGATGGCGACCAACGCAATAAAAATCCCAAACCCTTGAAAAGATTTCGTTGATGGGACAGAATATGGGCCTATAGTAATATTGTATACTATTCCAAGCCACCTGCATAGAAAATGTCAATACACGGAAAAAAGTGAATTATACTTTACTAGAATAACCATCGAGGTAATCCAGTTTTGTCAAGACAACACATCAGATCAATGCGATAACCTAGTACTGAATGGAAAAAACCGAGCTAAAAATATTCTATGTTCTTGATTGATATTGCTACAAATAAATTTAATATTCAATAAACAAATTCAGTGATTGACTTGTTTGAAACTATAGGAAAACTTTAGAACCTAATTAAAATTTTCGCATAAGCAGCATCGCCGTCGGTTGTAAGTTGAGAACTTAATAACTTCTATAGCATTTAAGTTTCTATTCTGGTAAGGGTCTGGTCATATACCGAGGAAAAGCGGATCAATTTTTCTCTCAAGACACTTTATCACAAAGTGGAGTTCACTCAACGTCAATATATGTCACTGCAGATCGAAAAAGAGATGGTGGGACGGACTTGGACACCTTTTTTTGACGAAGCGGAATCACCAAATGACACTTCCCGTCCTAGAGGCGAGAGAGAGAATCAGATTTTTAATGTCTAAAAACCACGCCGTTCTAACTCTTGCTTCAAATATAGCCCCGAGCGAACTTGACCCTGTGACAAGGCAATCATATCATAGGGGTCATAGGCAAAAAGGAGAGGATGCAAGGTCAGGAGTTCTTTGGGTTAAAGTGCGACAATCAGGGCTGAAACGAAAATGATTAAAGAGCAGACCGTGACAATCCAACTCTTTCAAGAGTGGAAGAGCCGAAGAGCCATGCTTCGGCTCGACCGAAGTACCACGGCCTCACAGAGAACCGACGTGAAACAACGCTTGCGTTGTGTTTCGTCGTGGGAGTAAGATTACTAGGGTCCCAATTATCCCCCCACCTTCCCCAATCTCCTCAATCCCTGTTACACAAAATGCCGGTGGGCGTTACAAGTGTAACGACTCTGGTGTTTCGGGTGTCACTCGGACACCCGGATCATTGCACACAATCACATTGCTTTACACATTATATTTTAATAAGTGTGCACAAAAACGGATCAGACGAAAAATATTGATATCGAAACGTGTTCCGTATTTTGCAAACGTATTTAGTTTTGACCTTGAACGTTTTACAAAAATAAATCCAAACTTGAAATTTCAAAATAGCTGTGAGATCAGATTGGTGTTGATTATAATAATGTAGACATACATAACATCACACCTTTTATCCTCGAAGGGGTAGACAGAGGTGGACATTACGGCACTTAATGGCACTGTACAGTGTAACACCCACTTTTCACTATTTATGTGATGAGTCCTATATAATAGGAGGTGAGCCCTTCGGGGGTAAAAGGCGTGATGTTATGTTATGTAAATAAGTTTTAAATGCCAAAGACACTGCCTTTTAATTAACAGCTTTAAAATAAGGTTCATATTACTCGCTATCTATAGCACCCTGTCTTTACCCAACCAAGTAGTTTGTGGCAGGCTCTATAATACCATCGAAGAAACTCTTGCTAGTGTTCAAGTGAATTGTATTGACGTTTCTATTTATTAACTACATTTTGGTATACTTTGATGAACTGCTAGTTAAGAATGTATTTATAAGCTTTACTAGTTATGCCCACGACTTCGACCGCGTGTTATAGTGATTTACAGCTCCTTCCTTGTAGATGATAGCGTAATAATCATCATCATCATCAACAGCCTATAAACGCCCACTGCTGAGCAAAGCCTCTTCTCACACGGAGAAGGTTTGAGCATTAATCACCACGCTTGCTCAATGCGGGTTGGCGATTTCAAACTTATAATTGGAAATTATAAGCCCAGGTTTCATCATGATGTTTTCTTTCACAGTTTTCACTTATATATAAATATTATGCACTATTTTCTAACAATGTTCTTGTTATCCTTGTCATTAAGAAATTCTTTAGTTGGATGGTAGCAATTATTTAACAGAAACTTAAATAATTTTGTTCTAAATGATGTTAACTTAAGATTTTTTAGGTCATTTGGAAGCAGAAAAATTATAAATTAACGACTCGATCAACAAGATAGCTATTCTTTTTAATGTGACAAGCCCGCCACAACCACAACTCCTGTAAATGAGGATCAGTACATACAATCATGAAAACATCGGAACACTGAAGTCCAACGCGTCCCAGGGACATGAGTAACTTTCTTGGTTCCCACAACGAAGTGAATCAGAAGATATTATAGGAGGAGAAGAAAAAAAAACGATAGTTTTCACTTCCCTCTGAGTATTACTGCAGGAGACAGAATGAATTAAAGGACGCCATACACGCTAGGTTTTGCATGATGGTTTTAGCTGTGCATGCATAACCGACAGGCAAGCCCTAGTATGTGTCCGTGTATGTGATTTAACTGTGCAGTTATCGGTGCATCGATGCTCGGTTATGCTTGTCGGTTTTGCATGCAAAGTTATCACCATCATGCATAACCTACCGTGTATGGCCTCCTTAAGCCTAAAGGCACAAAAAAGAGACTGTACAACAAGGTAGCTATGCATTAAATTAATATTATGCTTATGTCTAGTCTATACTCTTTTAGGATGAGACAGCGTTAGATAATCTAAGATAGGTATATCATTAAACAGCCCCAATAATATCATCAATACTACAACTTAATGTAATACATACACCAGCATTAAAACCTACACCAATCTATCAAATATCTTCAAGCAATTTTCAACTTTATTCTACGTACACTGAGAGTTCATAATCTATTGAAGAAGTGTGTAAGTGAAGGATAGTTTGACGTGCATTATGTATGTCTACTGCGCACCCATCCAAATCAGAGATCGTACGCTTGGCTGCATCAAGTTGTGATTCATTATACGTTGATCAATTAATACGTAAGCTGTTTGTAATTATTCTATTGGTTATTATGTCTGTTGTATCATTGATTTGATACTGCTGTAGTACCTACTTAGGGATATCATCATCATCATCATCAACGGCCTACAAATGTCCACTGCTGAGCAAAGCCTCCTCAAAGTCAAAGTCAAAAGCCAAAATCGTCTAGATAATTTTAAAAAGTATTGTAGTACTGTACTGTATACTCTTACTAGCGACCCGCTCCTAATATTATACATATAAACCTTCCTTAATCTGTCAAACACCGAGCGGTCACCGGTGACTGCGACCTATTGTTCTTTAATTGTGTCTATAAAACCGGTACTCGACGAGTTAAGAATCAATCTATCTTTTAAAAAAAACGGCTCAAAAATATACAACCCCCTCGTAGCTGTTAAAATAGTATTCAGAGTACAGAATATACTTAATAATACATAATGCCGAACTCAATATCATTTTGTTCATTAAATATCCACGCAATACGGATGCAATGGGCGCTAGTGTTGCAACTCAATAGTACGAAAGTTCACAATACCAATGTCGATCGATCGGAATTGGATTCAAGAGTAGGCCTACTGGTGAGTAGCTCTATAGAGCTGTATACATTTTTAGTCGGTCGTGGCGATGGGTTGCGCTACCATGGTGTCCCGCTAAAATATACTTAAGGCTAAGGTTTATAAAATTTTCGCCAATTTTATTATGGCATAAGCCGGTAATCGAGCCTACGGATGACCCGATGGTAAGCAATCGGCGTCGCCCATGGACATCTAGAACACCAGAGGCGTTAAAAGCGCGTTACCGGCCTTTTGGGGATTAGGAGTTTGAGGATCGTTGGGGATTCAGGGATTGGGGAGATTGGGAAGGGAAGGGTAATTGGGCCTCCGGTAACCGCACTCACACGACGAAACACAACGCAAGCGTTGCTTCACGTCGGTTTTCTGTGAGGCCGTGGTATCACTCCGGTCGAACCGGCCCATTCGTCCCGAAGCATGGCTCTCCCACAATTAAGTACAGTTTAAAAGTCTATTTAATTATTCAAAATCTTTTTGACAACTATAATAGTTAGGTTTGATATTGATATTAATTGTATCTCGTTTCTAGTTTTAATGTTTAAATAAAAACCGGAATAGTCGACACATTACAAGTTCGAAACTTCTAGCAAAATTACTTACTGTAGGTCTATAAAAATAATTCGCATTGATTTCCGTGTGTCTGTTTATTGTATCGACTACCTTGTTGAGCGAGTTCTGATGACGTGACTGTCGGTCATGACTTATTGGGTTTTATCTCCGGGTTAGCAAAAAAGGGAATATTTTTTTTCTCTGGTCGTAATGAAGAACCTCTGTAGAGGCCCTATATACCCCGTCTAATTGGACAGAATATAAAATTTGAAGTTAAATAGAGATTTAAAGTGGTAAATTCTTGTCAAATCTTCTGGCATTTATTGATAGGAACCTTATAACCAGTTTTAGTTGTTAGTCTGGCTTTTACTAGGTATACTTGCTGACTAGAGGAAACATTTGATAAAAACTCCATACATAATAATTGTTTTATGAACGACGTTTAAAAAATCTTAAAGTCTGTATTTTTTTTAATTCGGGTAATTGATAATTACTTATACCAAACCCTTCTTAGTGCAACGACCCACTCTGTTTTTGAAGTCGGTTAGGTAATTAACAATTAAGTATAACAAACAATATTCTAAGAACCGCATCAAAATCGCTTCAGCCAATCGCGAAATAATTGCGTACACACATACAGGTAAAGCGCAGAACCTTTTTTAATAATTCTGTTAAAAATAGTTTAGTCTATGTTTAGTAGGTAAAATATACTTCATAGCTACTTCCGCGCGGTTTCACTCGCTCCGCTCGGCGCCTATTAATCGTAGCGTGATATTTTTAGCTTATAGCCTTCCTTGATAAATGGTCTATCCAACACAGAAAGATTTTTTCGAATCGAACCAGTAGTTTCGGAGATTAGCGCGTTCAAACAAACAAACAAACAAACAAAAAAACAAACTATTCAGCTTTATAACATTAGTATAGATTTGATTTGATATCATCTAATGACTTCTCCCGCCCGGGTGAGGAGGAAGGGAGTGTCAAACTCTTACTGACTAAAAACCACCCCGTTCCTACTCCTGCCCTTCGAGCCGGAGCCCGGCAACCCGTTAGGTCGTCCGCGGCAGGTAAAATATGCAGACAGTTATCAATACTGGCATTAATAAATAAAACCACGTGGTATGTTATAAACAATTTGTTGAATGTTTAACCGGTCTATCTAGTGCTTATACCTCTAGTCGTTATACTAACACACATTTTTAACCTCGACTGCCTCGTTGGCCGAGTGGTCGCAAGTGCGACTGCCGGGCAAGGGGTCTCGGGTTCGATTCCCGCTCGGGCAAAGTATTACTGGGTTTGTAAAAAAATCTCAGTAGTAGCTCGAAGTCTGGAATTGTGCCCGGTATATGGCAATAGGCTCACCCCCTATTACATGGGACTCATGACATAATCAGTGAAAAGTGGGTGTTACATTGTACAGTGGCATAATGTGCACCTCTGTCTACCCCTTCGGGGATAAAAGGCGTGATGTTATATTATATTACATTTTTAACCGACTTCAAAAAAAAAACTTCTTTATTTGATACTGTAGGTATGTATTATGTTTGTGCGTATTTATCTCGCAATTGGCTGTACGGATTTTGATGCGGATTTCGGTCCCATGTAATAGGGGGTGAGCCTATTGCCATATACCAGGCACAACTCCAGCCCCCGTGCTACTACTGAGACTTTAAAACAAAAACAGTTTTACTTTGCCCGACCCGGGAATCGAACCCGAGACCCGTGCCCGACAGTCGCACTTGCGACCACTCGGCCAGCGAGGCAGTCACCGACTTCAAAAATAGAGGGAGTTGAAATAGGTTTTTTAAACGTAGGTATCTATACTATTATCAACCTTTTGAAATTAGAATATAAAACCATGAATGAGATCCAAGGGGATTGAGAGACTCTTATCAATATCTACAAATAACATTTGTAGTTATTTATTTTTGTTCTATATTATTTTATTAATTTAATTTCGGTTATTATTTCGTCCATGTACGGGCCATTCCTTACCGCTTTCACAAAATCTTAAAAAGAAATTTTGCTATCCAATAATGTAACGTACCGCCATAAAGATTAGTTTGAAATTAAAATAAAAAAAAATTAAACTTCCCGCCTCACAACAATCTGGATGTGACCTACAAACCCTCGTTCAATGTCGAACTTATCAATCCACTAGAGCGAGACGGCGTTATATTTTATATCTGTTTCTTTCACACAACTTGATCGGTCTTCATCTATTTTCGGGCGAGCCACTCGTTTCGCTCATTCGATATCGGACGCACTCGTTCATTCACGGCGCATGGCAACTTTCTTCGACCGCTAGTACGCATGCGCGAATCGTGTCAAACGGTGACGGTGCGGCTCTCTCCAACCTAACCTCTCACTTTTATTTATTGTGAAAACAACAAATTAATTTGTAAAAATGCAAACCGATTTTTATGGAATGCCCGTACATCCTACGATTGTGGCTTTAGGCAATTTGTCTGCGTGTTTATTTTTTTTTTATATCTGTTGTAAAGCGTTTTTGGTTCCGTTCTATACATACGTGATTGCTCCTAAGTTTCATCGAGTGAATTTTAAAGCATACGGAAAATGGGCATGTAAGTACTTTTAATAACTATTTTATCTATTTATAATGCTGTATTAAAATTGTGGAATGTAAATTATGATTGATTAGTTTGCTTCCGAACTCGGAAGGCCGGTCGCTGACCTTTATTCGGAAATTCAATGCAGGGCGTTGCATTTTCAATCGATCGGCTTCATCTGCACTGAATTATGATTAATATTCTATTATATTTAAACTACATTTCAAAGCGAGTATTATTACCTGTAAAATAATTCATACGTTATTTATTAAAAAGATTTATAAAAAAAATTGGTTTGCGAACCTACTTTCATGTCCACTTTCTTTTTTTGTTCACTTATGGTCATCGATTTTGCGTGAGGTGCCATAACTATGAGTTGAGGACGGTCAAGTACGAATTGGATAATATTTTATGGCGTATGAGGACAAATGAGCAAAGAGATCACCTGATGATCAGCACCGTTCTTTGACATCCACAACAACGGTTACAAGTGCGTTGCCAGTATTTTAGGCATTTTTTAAGGAATCATTTTCATATAATTGTGGAATATTGGTTGCTAAACAATTTGTATTCTAATATCCATTAGTCGCGGCGCGCGGAGGATTAAATAGGTTACCGGGTGTCTATGGGCGATGTTAATCGATTATAATCAAGTGATCCTTCTGTTTGTTTGGCCCCCATTCCATAAAAATCGTAGTTTTTTCGACGAATAATAGGCGTAAAACTAAAGCTTCGTTTATCTTACGAGTAGTTATAACTAGTTAAGTTTGTTTTGAAAAACTGTTGAATAAAACAAGTTTCTTGTGCTAGAACCGTTGAATATTTTTTACGTAAATATTTTTATTCTCATTATAGGTGTAATATACATATTTTTACATTATTAATAAAGGTTTTTATGCGTAGAATTACTAGTTATTGTTATGGTCTGACTAGTTTGTTGAATGTTCGCGAACGCGAGTAGGTATTATTATTTTGCCCTATTTCAAAACATGTGGGGAATAATGTTGGGTCGTTTTTCTTTTAACATCTAATATCTTTAATCAATTACTTTGATCCTTAAATATAACCCAGTACGATTAAAAATCTATTGACAGACACAAATTAGTTATAGTTACTCGCATTTTACATTGTGTCTATGAGTAGGTAGGTACGTATCGTTTCGTTCAAATAATAAATTTTTCTAAGAAAAATATTCACCTTACTTGGAATTAGAAATTCGTAAGCATTCAATACGTAGTGTCATATACTTGATTATAATTAGCATATAATTACTTACACCTTTGTGTACTATTTCGAAGATATTCGATGACTTGACGGTTTTGATTGTGAACGTTGAGTGAAGGTGACATTTCGGTTGAGTTTTCAGTTCGTGCAATGCTGTGTTGGTATTGCAATTTGCAGTTTTCTGTCAGACTTCGAACTTTGCTATGTATGATCATTTGATCACGATGAATCATTCTACCTACCTATATTTATGTTTCGTTAAAGAATTAGAAAAATGTAGCGTATAGTTTAATATGTAAGTAGTTACCTACCATTTTTATGAGATAAACCGGTGAACGAACAGACGTAGGTACCACCTGATGTTAAGCAATCATCGTCGCACATGGACATCTGGAACACCAAAGGCGTTACAAGTGCGTTACCGGCCTTTTGGGGATTAGGAATTTGGGGATAGTTGACTATTTAGGGATTGGGGATTGGTGAGATTAAGGGGTGGGGGGGTAATTGGGCCTCCGGTAACCTCACTCACACCACGAAACACAATGCAAGCGTTGTTTCACGTACCTAGTGCGTCGTTTTTCTGTGACGCCGCCGTGGTATCACTCCGGTCGAGCCGGTCCATTCGTACCGAAGCATGGCCCTCTCACACATACCTATTTAAAAATTTAAATGTTAGTGCTTCTGCCTTCACTCTTAAGTCAAGAGAGCGATCTAGTCAAGAAAAATATAGTTTTCATTTACTAATTTCAAACTATTATTCAGTGTATTACTTTAGTCTAAAACTTTACCTAATTTAGTTACCTGTAAAGATTATCCAAAGAGCCAATATTGTGTTTGATGTTTTTTATACTCAGCAATCGAGCCCAGAATAACATGCTCAATGCTCAGTAGTGTTACATAATTATTAGATCAATAATATTAGGGTCATGTGAAAATAGGGTTACCCACAATGCTGTAAACAATACCTCCTTACCATATTGTTAATTAGACACTTATGAAATAGGTACTGACCTAATCTAGTTACAAAAGTACTTTCGTAAACAATTCTTAGATATAAAATACTAACTACTCATTGCAAAATAACCTTTACGTCATTGTACTTAAAGTAGACAATTCTTATTTTTTTTATACATCTGCAGAATTTTAACTTATAGCCATTTATGTTTCTTGTCGTATCTATGTACCTACTGCATTTCTAATTTTCTTAAATATTCTAAATCACCATATCCCTATTTCTCAAATTTCTAACCCCAATAAGCCTGTAACGCACTTGTAACTGGTCTAGTGTTTCGAGTGTTAGGGGGCGGGGGGGGCGATTGCTTACCGTCAGGTGATCCGTCTGCTCGCTTGACCGCCATTCCTATAAAAACACGTACACACTTCATCAGCTTGAACTGTCCTGATGCTGGGCAATGACCACTTATCACACAGATATATTGACAGATAGGGTAGGCAGAGGTGAACAATAGATACAGCACTTATTGCCACTGTACAATGTAAGATCCACTTTTCACTATTTATGTTATGAGTCCCATGTAATACGGATTGAGCCTATTGCCACATATCGGGCACATTTCTAGACTCCATGCTACTACTGCCGGGGAATCGAACCCGAGACCCTTTACCCGGCAATCGTACTTGCGATTACTCGGCCAATGAGGCGAGATGGAATGTGCAATAATCACCACGCATCAAGTCCGATTGGCGATTCCAAACTTATAATTTTAAATTATACATCCATGTTTCCTGACACGTGTGCTACTTATAATATTTTGAAAACTAGATATACAGCTAAAGGAGAATGGCAGGTTTGTATGGAAGTTTTGTACCGCTATAAAATTTTGTATTAGTCATTGTTTTAACCAAGTGAATAGTCTGAACGATAGATATTTTTATTATGAAGTTTAGAAAAAAATTACATATTTTTAGAACTTGGGGTTCAAAAGTTATTTCACTTTGAAAATGTGCAAAAGGTATGTTAAGGTGGTACCACACTTGACATTGCGTAGTCGCTTCATTTGTCCAAATATTTGTAGACTACGTACAAATGGCGTCCAAATAGTATCTCTATATGTAATGGCGTGCAAATATATAGCAAACAAAGAAGAATAAATCCTCCAAACATGTTCTTTTTTGGCCGAACACAACAAATACGCAACGTCAAGTGTAGAGCCACCGTAAGCAAAATATCTATTACAAATGACAGATGACAGTTAACTGAAAAATGTCAATGTGCTCTCATGTGGTTGTTTATTTACAAAAAACAAAAATCTAAAAATACTGCTCGCTACTCAAGTGACTATTACACTTTGTATTATTAGAAAGAAAGAAAGAAAGAAAAACCATTTATTTTGCTACGACACACAACAAGAATTTAGAAACCCAAAAAATAACCTATGGTGCGTCGCAGCGCAAAAGGCAATTAGGAATGATCCTGTTAATTCAGCAAGCATGATGCACCTATAGAGTTTTAAAGAGTATGCCTCACAATCTTTTTCATTTCTTAGGTGCCTACGAAAATGCAAATTCATAATGTAAGCGACTGTCATTGGGTAGAAGGCCTACATTTAGCAGTGGAAGTCTTGTGGCGGATATGATAAAACTAATGTCTCACTTCACCTTGAATCTTGCAGGTAGATAGTCTCAAGGGTCTCAAGTTAATTCGATTTAAACTTAGCTTAGCTCTTTGAGAAAGTATTTCTTCTGAAAACTGGTTGCTTAGCACGCATGTAAGGATTAATTTCTAATAAGTAAGTCAAATTAGTAGAATCATCAACATTTTCATCATTAAGTCTATAAGTGGCCGCTGCTTGAGCATTAATCACCATACTAGCTCAATGTGTGTTGGTAATTCAAACTTATAATAAGAAATTATAAGCCCATGTTTCCTCACAATGTTTTCCTTCACCATTCGTCAGCGGTGTCTTTGTACTTTCTTAGATTATTGAATATACCAATAACTCGGAAAAAAGACACATTGGACAAAAGGTACTTTGCCGTTGGTAGGTTTCGAACCCGCACTCTCATGCATGAGAAGCGGGCTTCTTAAACCTCTGGGCCACCACATTACAACTAAAGAAAATGTAAAATGAAAATGAACATTTTTGGTATAAAACTAAAGCTATCTAAATTAAATATGGCATTTATTTTATAGATTGATTCTTAAAATCACTTTTATCAAGATGGAATATATAGTTACTTACTAGGTTAAAATAAAACAAATGTATTATTTTGAAATACTTTTATTTCACTGTATTCAGGTTGTTTCTAGGAGTACTTCATCTAAAAAGAGAACAGGCCGTGTCATAGGTACAGCAGACATCAATTGCTGATATCTGTAAACAAGTAAGATAACTGTAAATAAAGTAAACAAAAGTACATTTTTTTCCTTTAGTTTTATATGTTATAATAATAAGTCTGATTCCCTATCTTAAAATGGAAAAGATAAAAATAAATATTTGATTACATTACTTCATTTTATAACATTTATTATAGTTATTCGTATAACACAGATCATAGGAGCTCAAACAGCATGCTAATTAATAAATTATAATTATAACATGAGTATAAACCTATTAGAAACCGCTTATATACTCCACATAGATACATAATTATGTAGGTACATTATATTGAGAATGCATACCTGTTGAAGCTTTGAGAGCCGAACAACATCATCCGGCCTCATCTGTTCTACAAATGGCAATGTTAAAGTGAGGCTTAGTCCATGTTTACATAATACATTACTTCCTGATAGTGAACACTGTGAGGTGGTATGTCAGGTTGTGGTTTTATAGTTTCGACTCTTGTACGGTCTCTCAGTCAGTATGGAACATGATCTTCATCATGGGAAGTAAGCTAAAATAAGTAATATTATTAGAATATGATATTGACTTTAGATTACACTGTATATAGATAATAGTATGGTTAAATTATGCTTTATTACCTCTTGTGGCTGAATCCAATCAAATACTATATGAGCCAGTCTTTACTCCTGTTTGTTGGCGCCTTCAATTAAAACCCTGCGTCACCTTATCATTGCAATGAATCACCCATATACGACACAAACATGCCAGTGACCAATTTGTTTGCTGGACATACTTTCAGCAACATCCCGATACATTGCTAATTGCCAGCAAGCATTGCAAATATGGTCGGTAGGAGAGATCTAGAATAAAAAGAATAAAATGATACATTATGGGTAGATAACACTATGCGCCTTCTTTTATTCAGGCAACATGGTGACTTTCGATATGTTATGGGTAAACTAGGTACTTACATCTCTAGGATAAGTCCACATTGGGATATTGTTGACCACGTCTAATCTTCACTCTCATTTTCTAGAGCATGCCGTCTCATGTGCGACAAACTCTGAATGCAATTAATACACTGTAAATTCATCATCGCGACAAATAACAACACACTGCACAAAATAATGTAAATAAGTGTCTTTTCGCAATTGTCACAACAATGATGCCAATAATACCAATTTGGGCTACGGAGGAACGGTTGCCAAACTCAACGTATCACCAGATGAATAAAATAACTTCAAATTCAACAAACACATCATAACATCGCATTTGAAACAAACAGCAATGCGCCAGTATTGACAAATTAATTGTCAATGTCATCAAGACAAATGCCAGTTCAACATTGCCATAATATTCAAGTTTGTTAAAATGTTAATTATCATTAATAATCCATGTAAACGTAGATTTAGATTGGATGTAGATTTTTATATTTACTTATAAAAATGTTTGAAATGGAAAGGAAAATATTTCATTGATAGATATTAAAATAAATGAGTTTATGAAATAGCGAAATTCAATATGCTCTGATTTCATCTTTACGCATGGCAACTTTGTAAACGTCAATCGCGGTTCGTTTTACGTATAATGGATTGCTTTTTATCATTATTGAATATCAGTTTTTCTAGGGTTTCCCAAGTTTTAAAAATCTATTAAATATGCTAACATAACGTACTTAGGAGGTTCTATAATGACCCAATTTTTTAATGACAAATCTTTTTTTAGCGTAGCGGTACAAAATCTGCCGTTCTCCTTTTTGTATTGATCTGTATCCAAAAATAGGTTTCAAATGAACTAGTGTTTTTATTTTCAAGGTCATACTGCAATCGCTTCCGTGACGCACCAGATAACTTGAATAAATTTTTGTTTGTTCAAAAATATAAAATTTATAAAAAGATATTGCGTTTGTCGTTTTCATTTTAACCGTGGGTCGTTGGTCGAGAAAAAGTTCTAATTGTTACTGATACATAACATAACATCACGCCTTTTATCCCCGAAGGGGTAGGCAGAGGTGCACATTATGCCACTTTACAATGTAACACCTACTTTTCACTATATTTATGTTACGAGTCCCATGTAATAGGGGGTGAACCTATTGCCATATACGAGGCACAATTCCAGACTCCGTGCTACTACTGACAATTTTTTTTAAACCCAGTAATACTTTGTTTCTGATAATGTTATAAAAATCCAAATACCTAAGCCTCTGTGTGGCTATGAGTGTGTAGGTACATGTAAATTATAATAGTGTTCATAAGTGATCAGTAATCGTTATATCTTTTATTTAGTAGTCTACAAAAGTCAGACTTATGGAATTGCAGATATTCGATCAAATCTAGTACTTTATATTATCCTCAACTAAGTTCAGAATACATCAAAGGTTTACGAAAGTAATGATTATGGTTTTCGGCTGACACACGTAATTATTTGACGAGGTACTCGACTAGTTTCAAGCCACTCTAGAGGCTCATATTCATGAGCAGCATTCCGCGATCCGCGATGCGGCGACTGTCGCGTAAGCCGTAAAACATAACTAAATTAGTATGTCTCGCGAAAGTTATAATAATAATATATATAGTTTACAAAAGTAGTCGAAACTGGTCGTCACTCACCGTGATAATCATAAAATAGGTATAATATTATTAGTAAAAGGTCAAGATGTCTTATATCTTGTCATAATACGTATGCATGGCTCAGGAACATAATTCAGTGGGTCAGTAAGAGATAAGTAATTCCAGGTGGCAAGCCAAACTACAGTACCTAATTACTTATTTATAAAACCTTTATCGTCTGGTAGTGGACGGGAAAGAGTGGAGCCATTAATACCAGATCACTACACATCCTGGCTCGAATAAAAATCGCGGGTTATTCACGTGCAAATACTGAGTGCACGGTCGCGGCGATGTCGCGCAGCCTATTCATCTGCTCATGAGGAAGAACAAGAACCCTTCTGTGGTTCAAAACCAGTAGAGCTTTTCTTAGTATTTTCACGTGAGTAACCCGCGATTTTTAGTTAATTTAGTCTCACGATAGTTATTATAGAAACAGATCGTGGCTTATAGAAGATGCCATGGTGACAGTGTCCCGTAATCGGAACTGGGTCATCCACATATTTTGATACTAGTACCTTGTACATGTGCAAAGAGTAAAATTTATCAGACTTCTTGCTATCTGTATCAAAGTATCCTTATCTGATAATATAAGTACACAAACTACACATCGAGCTAGTAGAATACCAGTTTATCAAGGTGTCGATTTGTATAATCGTTCCGCATATTCGACGATCAATTTATACTGGTTTTGTATAGTTAGTTTGGTATGTCATGTGCCTACGTATGATGTTTATTGTATGCCTATCATACCATATGAAATGACTAATAATACATACGATTAGTTTTATACTGTTTAAATTACATGTTATCGGCTGTGTGGGAGAATAATCCAGTTACATTATTGATTATTGTCGCTTGACTTCTTATATCGGGTATTAGAACTGGTGTGAACATAATTATAGTATAAAAAGTAGACAGAATGTATATAATTATGGAGTAGCGTACCGGACTGATGAGGCCTTTGTTTAGTGGAACTCTTCCAGCTAATAATTATAGCAGACTAGCTTTTACCCGCGGCTTCGCTCGCGTCACAAAAGGATAAAAAGTAGCCTATGTGACATAAACCAATACACACAGCGCCATCTATACCAATAATTTCGTTTTCCCTCGAGAATATCAAATTTTTCTGGGATAAAAAGTACCCTATTATTTAATCCAGACTTCTAACTTCACGTCTGCAAAAATTCAAAGCAATCGGTTTAGTAGTTACGGCGCGAAGTCGGAACAAACAAACAAAGAAACAAACTCACTTTCCGATTTATAATATTATATAGTAAGGATTAAGGAATTAAGAATTAAGGATTAAGGATTAAAACAAGTAAATGACTAGACTATTACAAAAAGTTCAAGTGTAGGAGAGCCATAAAAATAATAAATTACTTTTTGCAACAAAAACATTAGACACAGTTTATGAATAGGTACTAACATCTAAACTAGGCCGAGCCTGCACCTTAGATGTTACTTCCTTCCAATTGGGACAGAATTTTATTTACAATTACTATTGATAGCTATGCTTCGGCACAAATAGGCCGGCTTGACCGGTGTGATACCACGGCCTCACAGTAAACCAACATAAAACAACGTTGGCGTTGTGTTTCGTCGTGTGAGTGAGGTTACCGAGTGCCCAATATACACCCCCCCCCATCACCCGAATTCCTGAATCCCCAACAACCCTCAAATTCCTAACCCCCAAAAGGCCGGTAACGCACTTGTAACGCCTCTTGACGCTGATTGCTTACCATCAGGTGATGCGTCTGCTCGCTTACCGGCTTTTTCCATAAAAAGATCTTTTGTAGGTACATATACAAGACTAGATCTATATCGATATCTAGATCTACTGGATAAATATTGATCTGGTTACCGTTATCGGTCTTTTTTACTATGGTTCTCATATAATTCTCAACATTTAAGATGTGCTTAATTGCATTTAGCAACTTGACTTCTTCGTTGGCCGACTGGTCGCAAGTGCGACGGCCGGGCAAGGGGTGTCAAGTTCGATTCCCAGGTCGGGCAAACTATTACTGGGTTTTAAAAAAATCTCAGTAGCACGGAGTCTGGAAATGTGCCCGGTATATGGCAATAGGCTAACGCCCTATTACATGGGACTCATAACATGAATAGTGAAAAGTGGGTGTTACATTGTACAGTGGCATAATGTGCACCTCTGCCTCCTTCGGGGATAAAGGGCGTGATGTTATGATGTTATGCATTTAGCAACTGATCTAAAGTGGGTGTCACATATTCACAAAACGCACTTTTCTGTCGCTAAGGTATAATAGCTTTTATTATAGGTGTAATATTGTTTAAATTACTACAGAATAGAAGGTTTTATCCAAAAATAAAAACCGTCACAACTTCAGTTCCACTTCAAAGAAATTCAAGTTTTACAGTATTGTTTAAAAAGTCATTTAAATATGGAAATGTTCTTTGGTCACAAAGGTAATTGTACACTCGTTACTAAATGTGTCGAGACGGGTTAAACTTTGACTTAACTTTTATTGTTCAATTTTCGTCGCGTTTTTTGATACCAAAAAAACCTATTTATGGATATTTTTGGTCAATTTTTTATGGACTAAGGCGGTAAACGAGCAGACGGATCACCTGGTGGTAAACAATCGGCACCGCCCATGGACAACCGAAACACCAGAGGAGGATTAGAATTTTGAGGATTGTTTGCGATTCGACGATTGTGATGAGATTGGGTTTTTTTTTTAAGGGGGGAAAATCATCGAATGACTGCTCCCGCCTGGGTGAGGCGGAAGGGAGTGTCAGACTCTTACTGACTAAAAACCACCCCGTTCCTTCTCCTGCACGTCGAGCCGGAGCCCCGGTTACCCGTTAGGTTCTCCGCGACATGAGATTGGGTAGGGGGGTAACTGGGCCTCCGGTAACCTTACACGACAAAACAACGCAAGTGTTGTTGTTCACGCCGGTTTTCTGTAAAGCCGTGGTTGACACCACCGGAGTTAGCCCATACCTGCCGAAGCATGGTTCTCCCACACTTAGACTCGTAATGTTTTGGGAGTCTAGACTCTGTTCAGGTTCTTGAGTGGTAGTATGATGTTAACGATAGCTAAGTTTTTGAAAAGATTGGACAATCGAGTTAAATAGGAATTTTATAGACCTAGTGGCCTTTTTCACCAACCATCTACACCACCACCTAAACTAATCCCTTAGTTGTACTGTTAGGAGTCTCTTACAGGTTGTTTAAAACCAGAATGTCGTTAAATACCACGCCGGTTAGCGGTTCCTTATCATTTTAGAAGTTGATAAAAACGGGCATATTTTAGACTTAGTTTCGACCATTCGACCATTCAAAGAACATATCTCGCAATTTGGTTTATCTTATTAACTAATTGGATTTGCTTTTATAACTAACAAGAATAATTTATTTCCTACTTGTAGATAGTATTTTAATTTTCTGTCTCATAATTATATAATAGGTAGCAAGCCTCATGTTTATATGTCAGTGCTAAGAAGTTAAGTAAAAAGAGTCAAGTAAAACTTATATCTTCATTTGCACTAAGATATGTTAACTCTCCCTCGGTGGAGTTTGCCTCCGTTTATTATGGAGCCACGAAGTTAACGAATGGATGAGCGGAAGCGATTTCTTTAAGAGATTCTTTAGCGGTATAGTCAGAAGTCTTAATCTGTACTTGTAACAGCATATTGTTAGGTAGTTTAGTTATTAATAACACTGAGTTTTAAATAGAGTTCTTCAATTTCAATTATTTTCGAACGTAAACGAGCAGACGGATAACCTGATCGTAAGCAATTGGCATCGCCCATGGACATCTGGAACACCAGAGGCGATAAGTGCGTTACCGGCCTTTTGGGGATAATGAGTTTGAGGATCGTTGGGGATTCAGGGATTGGGGAGATTGTGGAAGGGGAGGGTAATTGGACCTCCGGTAACCTCATTCACACGACGAAACACAACGCAAGCGTTGCTTCACGTTGGTTTTCTGTGAGGCCGTGGTATCACTGGTCGAGCCGGTCTATTCGTGCCGAAGCAAGGCTCTCTGACTTCGTGGCCTCATACCTTTTAGTTTATTTACACATAGAGGCTACATAAAAGTTTTCAACGTTTCCTGACGGTTCGCAGAGGTTAGCGTTTCTTATACCAAATGTCAAACTACCCTCGAGTATTCTTGTTTCAAAGTTCTGACGCAAAAACTTCTCTTTCAGCATTAATATGTTAATATCTTAAGAATTTAAGTTCCTTCTCATATTCACTTAGGGTTTCAAGTTAATTAAAATATTAAGGGATTTTGTTTAGGTAGGTACACCGTCTCTGTTAAAGTTTGTTTTTATATGCGGTGTGTGTGTATGAAGTCCTTGGTTTTGGTATTTATGGTGTTTTTAGTGTGTTTGTTCTGTTAATTTGTTAAGGTGTTTATCGTGTGTGTTTTAGGCCTAGATATTTACCTAGATTGGCGAAAGTACTAATAATTTTTGACAGTTTGATGTCAAGTGCAAAATAAAAAGGTAGATATCGTGAGATTAACTACGTTCTTTTCTCTGGAGAAGGAAATTAAAGATGAAAATTTAAAAATGAATAAAATGATATTTCGTTATTAGTATGTACACAGACACACTGCATAATCTGTTATGTTAAAATATGTTATCAGACGAATTACCTGATGGTAAGCAACCGGCGTCGCCCATGGACACCCAGAACACCAGAGGCATTACAAGTGCGCTACCGGCCTTTTGAGGATTAGCAATTTGAGGAATGTACCTTGTAATATCGTAATCGTTTTTTGTAATTGCATTATTTTAATTCTATTTTAGGGAATATACTTACTTACATTTCTGCCCTAAATAAAACACACCACAGTACATCCTTAAATGCCAACATATTGTTCACTTTTCCACATAATTTATAGCCGTTCCACCAAAGGACCACAGAAATTCTTGCGGTAAAAAGGACCGTGTGCCCAGAACCTAAAGACCACATTTTAATTACTTTTGCTAAATGCCAGCTTATTAAGTAATTGGTGTCATTTGCTAACGAACTCTTTCTTTCATGTCAGGTTGAAGATATGTATTAGTTTTTTTTTCGAGAATAGGTTATTTTTTAAGTGTGGGAGAGCCATGCTTCGGCACGAATGGGCCGGCTCGATCGGAGTGATACCACGGGCGAGCAGAAAACCGACGGGACACAACGCTTGCATTGTATTTCGGCGTGTGAGTGAGGTTACCGGAGGCCCAATCACCATCCCAACTCCTGAATATCCCCAATCCCTGATTCCCCAGCAATCCTCAAATTACTAATCCCTATAAGGCCGGTAACGTATTGTAACACCGCTGGTGTTTCGGGGGTCCATGGGCGATGCAGATTGCTTACCATCAGGTGATCCGTATGCTCGTTTACTAGCTTATCCCATAAAAATGTTTTTTTTTGTGTTGGTAGTTACAGGTTGGTTGTTGCTAACCTAAGTGCAAGGTCTTGGGTTCAATGACCTAAATAAATCGGATGTCTTTGATATACAAATTGCATAATGTCAACAACTAGAATTCACTGATTAGAATATTGTACTGATAAAATGATGTTCTATCATTTCTTTGAATGCAATTTCACCATAATAGGTTTGTAATAAAGTCGAAAATCTATTGGATAGAGGTCGTTTGCGATAGCTTGATGTGCATCGCTGTACTTAATTAGGATTTTTTATATCATTTCTGCCTACTCCCTAATTAAATAACTACCGTAACATAACGTTAAGTTAAATTAAACGCATTTATCCACACATCTGGCAATCACTCTCAAGAATCGGATAACTTTCACCTCCGCGTAACTTTAACATGGCATTTTATGACATAATCTATGTGTGTTAAGATTCAATTTACATTGTAGATGTTTTCTGTTGGTACCGGTTCGTGAGAAAGTGTTTTTGTGTCCGGTATTTTGTTGTGTTTCCGTATCTTTGACAGAAGTGACGATTGGTTAGCGTATTCCAATGTAATAAGGTTTAAAATTAAACCTTGTGTTTTACAATAGGCTCGCCTCTTCTTATTATGAGAGTCCTATGTCCAGTTACAAGTCCCCACTATGGGATTTATTAATGGACAAACGTGGATGTTACCCGGAACGGTCCACTACTATGGAAATCTCCAAGTGCGACAAGCAGGTTAAATGTAACATAACATCACGCCTTTTATCCCCGAAAGGGTAGGCAGAGGTATTCATCATGACACTGTACAATGTAACCACCCACTTTTCACTATTTATGTTATGAGTCCCATGTAATAGGGGTGAGTCTATTTACATATACCGGGCACAATTCCAGACTCCGTGGTACTACTGAGAATTTAAAAAAATCCAGTTATACGTTGTCCCCACCCCCTCCCGCGCCCCTTGCCCGACAGTCGGATGTCGTATAGTTTAAATAGTTCAACCGCTTCCCGGTCTTTGTCAAATGCTTACTGATTATGAAAAATCCACGTTTGTTCATACAAAAGTAGTATCTAAACATCGGATATAAGGTCTATAATTGAGTAAGTGGAGAGCAGTGACCGATTGGGTAGTACTCTTCGTCGTATCGAATCTATTGACACCCAACCAATGAGCATAGATGATGGCAAATGCATTCTACTCTAACATAACCTCATGATTAAACAGCTAATGCAGATAATTCATTCCAAACGCCACTTAATTACGGAATCATTTCATAACATAATACATACACACGAACGAGGTATCATAGGAATTATGCTAAAACTGCACTATTCATGTTGATTCAGCATTATTCCACGAATATTTAGCTTATCCCAAATCCCGCTGAGTTGGGATCAAAATGGGTTCACAATATTTGCAGATATCCGATTGAAAGATAGTCGGAAAGGTTTGACCTTTTTTATTAAACTAAGTTAGGTTTGATGAGAATGAGTGGTGGAAATTAAAATGGGTTTCATTTTGTTCTTTTTCATGGGATAAACCAATAAACGAGCAGATGGATCAGCTGATGGTAAGCAATCGGCGTTGCTTATTGACACCCGGAACATCAAAGGCGTTGCGTATTTAGATAGGTATTGTTAATACGTATTGTTTTTTTACATAAGGTTTTGTTTTGTTGCAGTGGTTACGGGCTGCACCGATGGTATCGGCAAGGAATACGCTAGACAGGTAATTAGAATAAATATTAATTATATTTGTATTGTAACTTTCGTGAGACATACTAAATTAATTATTATGTTTTCGGCTTACTCACGTAATAATTTGACGAGAAACTAGTTTTTAGTTTCAAGCCATGCTAGAGGCTCATATTCATGAGCAGCATGTCGCGACCCGCGACGCGGCGACTGTCGCGCTGCTACTCTACATATACTTACCGTATCTACGTATACTTACCGCCGAAAACAATAATGAATAATATTATTATTTATGAATCTGACACTTCCTCTCATTTCACCCGGGCGAGAGAAGTCATTGGATGAAATTCCCCCATCAAAAAAATACACCAGTCGCTCTCTGTAAATTACTGATTTTAAACAAAACCTCGTTAGGACTCAGTACCTCATCAAGACAAGACATAATTTTTCAATAGTTTAATGCTCAGTTATGTTAGGTATCCTGGTTAATTTGATGATTTGGAAAACCAATCATTATAACTGTGGTAGAATCTAATTTTAGTTTATTAGCTCGATAGTCGCCCTTGCAACCTTTTAAACTTTATTTAGATTCAATTTTTTTTGCTATGAGATAAGGCTGTAAACGAGCAGACGGATCACCCGATGGTAAGCAATCGGCGTCGCCCATGGACACCTGGAACACCAGAGGCGTTATAAGTGTGTTACTGGCCTTTTGGGATTAGGAATTTGAGGATTGTTGGGGACTCAGGGATTGGGAAAGGGTTGGGGAGGGGTAATTGGGCCGGTAACCTCACTCATGCGACGAAACACAACGCAAGCGTTGTTTCACCAATTCAAGTAAATTTTTTATTTAAGATTTTTCTAGATCAGGCACAAGATAAAAATTGTAAAAGACTAACTTTATTTTACCTAAGTACTTAATTATACAAGCGAAGTAAGTATCTACCTAATGAATTACTAAACAATATTTTTCGAAGTTTTCGCCCTACAATGAATTTTGATAAATATTCTAAGTGTCAGACTTTTAAAACTTAATTATAAATAGATGGGCCCTAGGTGTTAAAGGTATTTGTAAACATTTTGTTAACACTAGAAAGACCGGAATTTCGAACTACCTATAAAGACCAAGTGGGGTCAAATGACACCTTCATGGGTTGTAATGTTTTATTCGTGTATTATGGTTTTAAGTTTTATTGATTAGCATCCAATAATGAATAAAATAACTTAATAGTAGTTAAACATCTATTTATTGATAAAAAATAAAAAAATTAGGCACATTTTTGACATTTTAGCTCCTTTTTTACATTACAAGAGCCACACAAAGGCTTTTTACAACTAACACAAGATTTATTGGTTTTGTTTTTGCATTTTTGTACGTAACACCGTTTCCTCTTTCCACTACGTTCTTCTAGAGGCTCTGGGGGTATGTCTCCGTGTTTTGTTTACCGTACCAACTATTGATGTACGTTTTTCAATTAGCTTTTTAGCCAAACTTACACTGGTGAAAAAATTATCAGTTGTTATATTTCGACCAGTATTCAAGTATGGATCCATTAGTCGCAATACAACCCACTCGCCTAAACTTTGATTTTGTGGGCGGCTTTCATCTCTTCCTAAATATGTGAAACCATTACCTACATAAGTACTTTGAATCAACATCAACGCAAAGCCAAAACTTGATTCCAAACTTGTCTGGTTTGTTACCCATGAACTGCAAAAATCTACACCGAACTTTTGTGGAAAAAAGCTGTTCGTCAGCAGTAAGGTTTTCACCAGGCTTGTAACATGAAATACTGTTATGGATGAACTTATTCTATACTTCCGAAATCATTGCAAATTTATCTGTTTGCAGACGTTCAGCCCTTTCTGTCCGCACATCGAATCGCAGGAAACGCATTATTTCTTTGAAACGATTCCGAGCCATGTTCTGTGAACAAAACTGAATACCCCAATTTTTGTCCCAAAGATCATTCACAGCAATATTTTTAGCCCCACAGGCTTCTCGAGCGTAAATAATTGCAATAAAAGTATCTAATTCATTCAATGGGAGTGACCAAGTATTATCTTCAAGTTGGCGACGAGCTTCGGTTTCAGTACATTTCTGAATATGTCGCAGCATGGAGTCATCAATGATAAGTTTCCATGCAGATAAAATACCTCCTTTATAACACCTTTTTGCAAAAGAAGTTGGTCCAGCTTCCTCTGTTAGAATATTCTGTCGTGGACGACGACCAGGCTGATTCAAAACTGATAAGTTTCCAGGAGTCCAACTGATACCGGTAGAAGATACCTCGACACTGATGTCTTCACTTCCTGAGTCTAAATGCAAAATATGCCTCTCTTCTTCAGTCGCTTCACAATCGGATTGGTCGTCCGGTAAATTTTGCAGCACTTCCAATATTTTAGAAGGCGAAAGGGAACGATAATTAGGCATTATAATTATATTATGGCGAGCCGTGATATATACGTCTTTACTTTGACAAGAACAAAACAATAAAGAAATGAAATATTTTATTTCAAGTACCCACTACAAGAGGATATTCAACGAAATAATACAAAGCACGCATACATTGGTGTCAAATGACCACTTCGGTCTTTCTAGGTAGGTGATAATTTTTAATTTGTATTTATCTAGCTATCGATATACACATATCAGAATAATGTAAACAATGACGAAATATTAAAAGTCATAAAACGGCACTGACTTCATTGTTATGGTTTTGTTATTATGATTGATCAAAGACTTCATTGGGGTCATTTGACCACTCTGGTCTTTCTAGTGTTAAAGTATGCTAAAGATGTTGTTTTTTTAGTAAAATGTCTACTAAGTTTTTTAGAGGTGAAATTGCTGACTATATTTTGCTTGTAAAGGATAAACAATGAAGGATAAAGCTTAGTTCACATAACATTGACTGCATGGTGTAGGTACCTGCGATTACTGCACTAATCAATTCTTTGTATAATTCAAAAATTGTTTGACGAGGAATTCGACTGATTTCATGAAGAGGCTAAAGCATGGCTTGCAACTAGTCATGAGCCTCTAGCATGGCTTGAAACTATTCGAGTTCTTCGTCAAACAGTTAGATGAGTAAGCCGAAAACATAATAATTTATTAAGTATGTCTCACGATAGTTCCAAAAATGGTTGTACCGGGTATTTTGTATAAATAAAAGTGTTTTTAACTACATTCATGACTTAATAGGAAAGCTTTCGGGTCAAAATGAAAAACATTAATAAATAGATTGTAATATTATTCGTTCGATAAGTCCCATATTACCGAGGGCAATTCCGTATACGCTATTAAAGTGCCTACTTAAATATCTAAGTGTGTCCGGTCATTCCCTCATAACTGAGGATCGTGATCATGCTGGCATCACTGCGGGTCGAACGAATTGTCTTCATCGGCTCCTGTTAGAACCTCGATGCTGGGTTGTCCTTGAGCTGGTCAGACCACCTAGTTGGGGATCGTCTCTTGGCCTTCTCTATTCAACATCTCCCACGACAATGAGCTTCTCCAAACTATTCTATCTGCGTCTCTTTATATCGTCCAAAATAGCTCATGAGCCGGCGAAGGCTTAAGTGGAAAGGCGGTCTGCGACTTAGATGTTTTTTTTTGGGGGGAAATTCGTCTAATATGACTTCTTCCGCCTTTGGTTAGACTCTGACTAAAAACCACCTCGTTCTTACTCCTGCTCTTCGAGCGGGAGCCCCGGCAACCCGTTAGGCCTTCCGCGGCTTCGTATCGGGCATCAGCCCTGGGCCTCATTTGTAGTGGTCTGATGGCTCTTTGACTTCGACTTAGAGTTGCGATCATATTGAGACGTTGGTTCTTCAGGCTGTCCATGGTATGCGCAGTATTCTTCACCAACACTTATATGCAAGTATCTACTAAGATCTAATTAGTATTTTGTCCAACCCAAGAAATAAAAAGATCTGCTAAAAGGTAGTCAGTCGTCATTTAACTAACAAGGTACAAATAATTACGTATGATTAAAAAAACACTAGTCTAATTCTAGTTTACGTCGATGACATAAATATTTATATATCAAAGTAATGTATATTTGCATTGCTATTCATATTATGACGTAAATAGCTTTATGTGTTTGTAAATCAATATGTACCTATGTAAAAACGCTGATCAATACATTAATTGTTCGTTCTAATCTCTTGAACTGCCTCGTTGGCCGTGTGGTCGCAAGTACGACTGCCGGGCAAGGGATCTCGGGTTTGTTTCCCGGGTCGGGCACAGTATTACTGGGTTTTAAAAAAAAATATCTCTTAATAGCACGGAGCCTGGTATTGTGTCCGGTATATGGCAATAGGCTCACCCCCTATTACATGGGACTCATAACGTAAATAGTGAAAAGTGGGTATTACATTGTACAGTGGCATTAAGTGCCGTAATGTGCACCTCTGCCTACCCCTGATATGTTATGTGTAGTACATAGCTATACAAAGCTTACACATGCTTTACATCAATTAAAGGTATGGTGTACTATATATTTAACCAACTTGAAGATTACTTAATGCGTCAGTAGTCAACCCAATTACATCAATTGAAACATACTTCTCAGTAATGTATTCTAATTTAAGTCTTTAGGACTAAATAAATACTCTAAGATTACAAGCCAGTAGCGTGCCTATAAATTAATCTTTATACGTATGTAATCACTTGAACATCGTCGTGGTGGCCCGGAGGTTAAGACACCCGCTTTTCATGCATGCAGGTTCGAAACCTACCAACGGCAAGTACCAATGTGACTTTTTCCGAGTTATATTGTACTTTCTAAGATTATTTAGACACCACTGACAAACGGTGAAGGAAAACATCGTGAGAAAACCTGGACTTATAATTTCTAATTATTAGTTTGAAATCACCAACCCGCAGTGAGCAAGCGTGGTGATTAATGCTCAAACCTTCTCCGTGTGAGAAGAGGCTTTGCTCAGCAGTGGGCATTTATAGGCTGATGATGATGATGAATCACTTGAACAATTTGTTATTACATATTTGCCTGCTTTGTTGGTCGAGTTGCAAGGGTGACTGTCGAGTAAGAATATGTTCTGTTGCAGTTAATTAAACTTTTTTCTGTCGGAATGTAAGCACAATAGAAAGCACATTGCGTCTCGCGTATGTCTACATATACCAGGAGTTAATCTGGGCACTCACTCCTGAAACCAATCTCAATGTCCATGCAATTCTCAATCCAATAAAATTTCAATAATTATTCAATTTCAAAACTAATTAACCCCCATCGTAACTGTTAAAAAATTGCATTTAGACTACGGAATTCAATACCGTTTAGTTCATTCAGTATCCATGCAATACGGATGTAAAAGGCGCTAGTATTGCAACTCAAGAGTATGAAATTTCACAATGTCAATCGATCGGAATTGGATTCAAGAGTAAACCTCCTGAGGGCCAAGCACGAATAACTATCGCATTCGTATCGTAACAGTATCGAGCGAGTTAAGCGTTTTGATTGGTTGGTTCACTTAAGTCGGCCAATCAGAGCGTCGAACGCGCTCGATACTATTACGTTACGAATGCGATAGTTATTCGTGCTTGGCACTCTGATCTTTCCCAAATAGGTTTTGTTTACTAAGTCTTCCTTAGCCTTATCCGACGTATGCGTACGGCGCATCTCGTTCCGCGCGCCTCAAAGAGCTATCAGACCACCACGGATGGGGCCCCATAGGGCTGATGCCGATACGGAGCCGCGGAGTACTTAACGGGTTACCGGGGCTCCGGCTCGAAGGGCAGGAGTAGGAACGGGGTGGTTTTTAGTCAGTAAGAGTCTGACAATCCCTCCCGCGGGAGAAGTCATGTAATGATTTTTCTCTTAAAAAAAAACTATACAAAAGTGTGGCACTGCAACAAAACACAACCTACTAAACACACCACATCTTAACGTCCACGACCTGCAATTGTGGCACATACAGATTAAACACACATAAATACTAATGGGTACATGTTCATGTCCCAAGTCTGCGGTGAAATGGGACCAGTTCAGCATGTGCAAGACAGGGCCTTGCGCTAGTACTACTAGCTCCTTGTACTAAATGAAATGACTGTCATCTACCATTAGATATTAATTTTTAAATTACACTTATTTTTTAAAATTTATGTAATGTATTTGTTTTATTACAGTTGGCCGCTGCAGGCTGTGATATCGTTCTAGTCAGCCGTTCTATGGAGAAGCTGCAGGCAACTGCGCAGGAAATAGGTAAATTCTTATGAAACATAGTTACTTTAATACTTTTATTATGTCGTGGAGAACCTAACGGGTAACCGGGGCTCCGACTCGACGTGCAGGAGAAGGAACGGGGTGGTTTTTAGTCAGTAAGAGTCTGACACTCCCTCCCGCCTCACCCAGGCGGGAGCAGTCATTCGATGAATTTCCCCCATTAAAAAAATACTTTTAATTGAGTTACAAAAAGAAATCTGGCTCTTGATTATGAGTCCTTGTCGTGCTTGAAATTAGTCGAGTAGCCTCGTCGAGCAGTATATAAAACATACATTACATCACGCCTTTTATCCTCGAAGGGGTAGGTAGAGGTGCACATTACGGCCCTTAAAGAAGCATGCTTCAATTGAGTTCTTGTCACTTAAACTGTCAAACACCAAGCGGTCACCGGTGACCGCGACCTATTGTTCTTTAATTGTGTCTATAAAACCGGTACTCGACGAGTTAAACTGTCAAACACCGCGAGGACACCGGTGACCGTAACCTACTTATTGTTCTTTAATTGTGTCTATAATGACGGTACTCAACGAGTTAATGCCACTGTATAATGTAACACCCACTTTATTATAAAACAATTAGTAAATAAACCATGTTGTTACAGAAACGGAATTCAACGTCGCCACGAAGATCATCCAAGTGGATTTCACTGCTGGTGATGAGATCTACCAAACTATTGAGAAGGAAATAGCTGGTCTCCAGATTGGAACCCTCGTGAACAATGTCGGCATCTCCTACTCCTACCCTGAATACTTCCTTGACTTGGTTGAAATGTGAGTAGTTTTATATTCTTTCGTAAGTTGTAGTGTGTAGTTGACTGCATAGATGGCGTTGTTATTGAGTAGCCAGCTGCTGTGCAATATGTCGCAGGTATAAGTTGTGGAAAAGCCATGCTTCAGAACGAATGACCGGAGTCCACGGGCTCACAAAAAACCGACGTGAAACAACACTTGCGTTGTGTTTCGTCGTGCGAGTGAGGTTACCGGACGCCCAATTACCCCCCTCCCTAATCTTCTCCATCCCCGAATCCCCAACAATCTTCTAATTCCTAAACCCTAAAAGGCCGGTAACCCACTTGTAAAGCCTTTGGTGTTTCATGTGTCCACGTGCGGCGCCGATTACTTACCATCAGGTGATTCGTTTACCGGCTTATCCCATAAAAAAAGCAGAAAGAAACGGATATATTAGCTCCGAAACTAAGATTTTTGATTTTTTTTGATTTGGTCTGTAAAATATTTAAAATATTATTATTAACACAACAAACATAACATCACGCCTTTTATCCTCGAAGGGGTAGGCAGAGGTGCACATTATACCACTCTACAATGTAACACCCTCTTTTCACTATTTATGTTATGAGTCCCATATAATAGGGGGTGAGCCTATTGCCATATACCGGGCACAGTTCCAGACTCCGTGCTACTACTGAGATTTTTTTTTTTAAACCCCGGTAATACTTTGCCCGACCCGGGAATCGAACCCGAGACCCCTTACCCGGCAGTCGCAATTGCGACAACTCGGCAGTCAATATTATTATTACTTCATACGTATATTCTTAAATGTTAATGGTAAAACCCAACTTTACTTCTTACCTCTAAGGATATTCTCTAAGGATCACCACACCATAATAAAACTGATAGAACGCGTTGTCCATTCAAAAAATTCCAATTTTCACTAGTGATGTGACAATTCACGAATTTCTAAACCTCAATATGACGGCCCTGGCACCCGTTTTATCCCACTTGACAGGTTAAATGCCTGGAATACCGAAAGCTTTGGTTTTCAATGGCGTCGAATAGGGATTTCAGAATGTCAGATTGGTATCTTATATTGACTACCTTCTCGTTTTGAATGGAACATGTTGTATATGTATGTACTAGCTGAGCCCGCGACTTCGTCCGCGTGGAATAGTGCCTATATGTTGACCCGACCTGTTAGTAATATTCATGCAAAATTTGAAATAAATCCATGTAGCACTTTTTGAGTTCATCCCGGACATACATACAGACAAACAGACAAAAATTCTAAGAACCATATTTTTGTTTCGGTATCGACTGTAGATCACGCCCAAAGCATTCTTTTAAAATAATATTCGATGTACAGTTTTCACTTTCCTACGATTTTATTATATAATGTTTGTTATGTTTATGCTTGAATGTGCTCAATATGAAAACAAAAAAATAACCTAATATAGTGTTAGGTCATTTTTTTCCTTTATCGGTTAGTGTGCTGCATAAAATGAATACTATCATTTCAATTGTAGTTATTCAATAATATAGAACTGTATTCATTACCTTTATTAACTCTTTAAGTACCGTCATTATAGTCACAATTAAAGAACAACAGGTTGCGGTCACCGGTGACCTCGCGGTGTTTGACAGTTTAAGTTGTCGCCGTATAAAAAATCCTTCAAAATAAGATCCATGGCGCCAATGTGCTCATTACCTTCGAATTCTGAATTTACTTGGTTTTTTGCATCAGGTTAAGCAGACGCTCCTCTTATTGTTCATCCACTATTAGACATTGAAAACTTATGTAGACCAGCAGCTGTAGCCAAATGCCATTTAGAGCTTGTCTACATGTAGAATAGAAAACCAAATTATATGGAATTGACGTAAATTTTGACACTTGTCAGTGTCATGCCCGTACATTTTGATTTCTACTCTCTCTGTAGACAAGCGCTAAAGTGGCGTTTGGCTAAAGGCACTGGCTACTATAAAAGTTATAATGCGTAATGTATGAACACTCGCAGCTTCGTCACGACTTTAGAAATAACAATAGGGTAGATGCGTAATTTTTATTTTAATGTCCGTGTGGTAGATTATTTTAAATCATTAGACACGTATTTTTTATTTTCTTACAGAAACGAATACTTTCAACAATATATTGATTTGAAATGTCACGTGACGTCACTTCTATGTACATTTTATACGAAGACATGACGTTTTAGCCCCCACTCCTAAACTTTGATTCATTTTATCTAAGTATTGGTTTATTATACGACAAAATAAAAAAATACGTGTCTAGAATTTTTTCATTGCCTAACTTACGGACTAATTAGATCTTTAATTTTCATACCCTGTCATCATCCTAATTGCGAATTCTTCTAAGCTGAATCGTTCTACTTCAAAAGAAACTGTTACGTTCAAAGGACTGAATATAGCAAGAGCAATAATATTGACTTACTATTTATCCGTTTGAAAAATTAACACTTATAATGCGTCGAAAGATGAGTTCATATTAGGTCATCATACGAATGATATCGAAGTATTTACCCAAGAAAGCACGAGTCAAAATGTTTGTATAATTGGGTTTATTGACCCTTTAAATGAACAATGTGTATGTGATATAACATAACATAAAATCACGCCTTTTATCCCCGAAGTGGTAGCGGAGGTGCACATGCCATTGTACAATGTAACACCCACTTTTTAATATTTATGTTATGAGTCCCATGTATTAGGGGTGAGCCTATTGCCATATACCGGGCACAATTCCAGACTCCGTGCTGTTACTGAGAATTTTAAAACCAATAATACTTTGCCCGACCCGGGAATCCAACCCGAGATCTCTTGCCCGGCAGTCGCCCTTGCGACCACTCAGCTAACGAGGCTGTCGTATTTTTTTTATGGGACTAGCCCGCCACAACCCCCCAAAACCGCTGCAACTCCTGTAAGCAAGGATCTACAGTACTACAGTAGATACAACCATGAAAACACCGGAACACTGAAGTCCGGCGCGTCCCAGGGACATGAATAACTGTCTTGGTTCCCGCAACGTTGCCCAACCACCGCACTAACCGTCTTGTCAATTACATTTCGTAAAGAGAAGATAAAGACAAATTCATCGTCAAAATTCGATATTTACCTGAACAACGCCACCAGAAAATCCAATTTTATATCTCAACGTCAACAACTCAACACAAAGCTCTAGAAATATCTTTTGAGAAGCTATCAAATGCAACTTCGTAGAGAATAATATCGGCGCAAGCTATCAAAGTACGCGACGCCAATCGTTGGTAGTTCACCTCGAGTAATATTGCGGAAATGTTGAACATTTGTGTGTTGAATGCAGTCCCGTCGATTCCATACCGCGCGTGTTATTGCGGGGTTGAAATATTTTTGCAATTGCAATTGATATGAGATTATTTCTGACGTGGGTTTTTGATATTGCTGTGAATTGCGATTTGGATTTGAGTTTTCGAAGTTTGGTATGTTTTTCGTATAGTAATGTCTGACTGCCTCATTGGCCGAGTGGTTGCAAGTGTGACTGCCGGGCAAGGTGTCTCGGGTTCAATTCCTGCTCGGGCAAAGTATTACTGGGTTTTTAAAAAATCTCAGTAGTAGCACGGAGTCTGGAATTGTGCCCGGTATATGGCAATAGGCTCACCCCCTATTACATGGGACTCATAACATAAATAGTGAAAAGTGGGTGTTACATTGTACAGTGGCATAATGTGCACCTCTGCCTACCCCTTAGTGGATAACAGGCGTTATGTTATCTTATGTAATGTCTATGTTAGGGAACTATGACATCTATGCGGAAAGGTTTACGGCTTTATCATACGATCGGATTGCGGACGTCTTCAAACCGGAGCGGACCTGCAATAAATTCACTATGGATGCGCAACGATATCGCTGCGAACAACAAATCGGACGACATTATTGTACGGCGATAATTAAAGTCAATAGCCTGGGTTTAAAGAAATGCAGTCAACCTTCACATTTATTCTGACCTTAATTATTCCCTTAAAAACAACACGACTTTACTGATCTCTGACGAATGCTTCAAATGTTAAAAACAATAAAATATTAAAGTAAATATTATTAAAGAAAAAGTTTTATTATATAACACTGTTAACGACTCCCTCGACGTGTTAGGAAACATGGACGTATATTTTCAAATTATAAGTTTTGAATCGCCAATCCGACTTGATGTGTGGTGATTATTGCACATTCCACTCGCCTCATTGGCCGAGTGGTCGCAAGTGCGCTTACCGGGCAAGGGGTCTCGGGTTCGATTCCCAGGTTGGGTAAAGTATTACGGGGTTTTTATAAATCTCAGTAGCACGGAGTCTGGAATTGTGCCCCGTATATGGCAATAGGCTCACACCCAGCTCATGGGCTAGTTATAAAACTAACCCACCTCGCCAGTTTTATAATATAAAGGTAACTTACCTGGAGGTATAAGTATATGACACACTATTACCTCAGGAGTAAATATGGAAATGAAATTAATTATACATTCATACATAATGTGTTATTATGTGTATAAAATAGATTCAATAATGATATAGGACAAGTTACATTAATATAACGTTTACGTTGTTTTGAATAATAATACTAGCAACACGTGTATATAAATAAGTATAAAACCAGTTTATTAAAAGCAGGAAAGGGTAATTCTACTACAAGTTTTAAACAAATAACATGTCTTTTTGTTCTATAAGGAAGTATAGAAGTTAATTTATTTTTTAGGTTTATTTGTTTGGTAATTGTACTAGTTATCCTAATTTATCCTGTACTAGTTGATTCCGCAGTTTCATCCGCTCTGCTCGGCTTGTAACGGTCGTTGCATGATGTTTTATAGCTTGTGGCCTTCCTCGATAAACGGACCAAAAAAAAGGAAATATTTAATTCATACCAGTAGTTAAGGAGGTTAAAGCGTTCAAGCAAACAGACAAGCTATGTTTTTATAATAACTGTCGTGAGACATACTAAAGTAACTAAAACTCGCATGTTACTCACGTGAATATACTGAGAAAAGCTCTACTAGTTTCGAACCTGTAACAGCAGCGCGACATCGCTGACCGCGCATGCTGCTTATGAGGAAGAACCCCTCTGTGGTTCGAAAGTAGTAGAGCTTTTCTCAGTATATTCACGTGAGTAGCCCGCGAGTTTTTGTTAACAAATAAGCTTTTCAGATTTTTATAATAAAAAGTATATGGTTGTTTGTTCGGGATGAGTAGAGAAAGTCAATTATTGGATTGGATTGGATCCAAAGGAACAGACCGCGGAGCATAAGATGTTTAATGTAACATTAACTTCACGCGGTGGCTGGGCAACTGGCTGCCGTGCAACGTGTAGCGGGTTCGATTCCCGCACGGACCAGCTTTTGTGTGATCCACAAATAGTTGTTTCGATTCTGAGTGTTATGTGTACCTGCTGTGTGAACTTAAATGTTTGTAAACGCACCCACGACACAGGAGAAATTCCTAGTGTGCGGAAAATAAAAAATAAAATAAAATAATGAGTCTATTACATATAATGGATACAGTCGCAGATTTCATATTGTTGATTTATACATTTTTAAAACGATAAATTAACTCTTGCTAAGGGTTTCCGACTACTTGACCAAAATTTAATTATATTTTTTCCAATTTGATAGGAACAAGGTCTTCGAAAAGCTGTTGAAAGCAAACATCGTGTCGGTGACTCGCATGACCCACATGGTGTTGCCCGCCATGGTGGCCAGAGAGAGGGGTATCGTCATCAACATTGGGTCCGCTTCATCCATCATCCCCAGCCCTATGCTGACTGTCTATGCTGCTACTAAGGTTGGTGATTTGGTTTATGGAATTGTCTAGAGGATTAGTAAAAAGATATTAAGTTCTGAGGCAAAGAATTTTATTAGAATGCAACTATTTTTTCTTTACACGTATTTGATTAAGTAACAATTCTTTTTGTGAATAAAACTGAAGATTGATTTCAATGACCTAATTCTAAAGAAAAATTTTGTTTTGATCCGTGACCATATTATTTGCCACACAATCTACTCACATTATGCTTAACTAAATAATCTTCCTTAGCGCGAATCGTCGAAATATCCAAACACCTCTTTTTCTTGCAGGCTTACGTTGACAAGTTCACCGAAGGCTTAGACATGGAATACTATAAGAAGAACATTCTTTTCCAATGCGTCATGCCTGGATTCGTTTGCTCCAACATGTCAGGTATCCGTAGGAGCTCTCTCTTCGCTCCCAGCGCCAAAGACTTCGTCAGATCTGCCCTCAGCCTCGTCGCTGTCGAAAAGAGAACTCCAGGCTACTATCCTCATGAATTCTTCGTTCATTGCCTGAATATCATATCAAAATCTTCTTACCACTTTGGAGTATGGATGGTCACCAAATCCATGCAGAACAGCCGTCTGAAATGCCTCAAGAAAATGAAAAGACAGTAAATTGGTTTTTGTCTCTGGTATTTTTGGGGGTCTCTTATTCCGATAACTTGAATGTCTAACGCTTTTCTCTTATGCTTTTCTCTGACTTCGTTGTAGTTAGAGTGACGTGGTGTTCTTATAACCTGTAGTGATTGAATGTCACGTCATAGGTGAACTTTTATTGTTTCTATGCTTTTTCTTGCGCCGTATTTCAAGGCGATCTGCGTTTTGGAAGTCTGTAGTCTATAGAATAGAATCAGGCGTTACTTTACGGAGATTCATGCTACAACAACTGGGAAAATATTGAGTGTTTATTACGCTGAAGGAATTAATCTGCAGTATGCTGTATGCAGCATCACCCTCAGCTTGCAAATGCTAATGCAGCCGAGATGCGACACAAAACACACACGACACTCAACAAAGCTCTAACTACACTTGTCACGTGTTTCGCTTCTCCACGGAGCATCCTCAGCAGTTGTTGACTAAATCGGCTTCGAGCCGTGGGAGTCGCCTTTAGCGAAATAAAAACGAAATATTTTCCCAGTTGTTTGTGTGGTCTATAGCCTATTTCAAGAGACGATCGAAATGTAGTCTGCCTAATATGGGAAACCTTTTTAACCAAAGATACTTATTTAAAAATAAAGTAGTCAATTTTCATAATATTGTGCATTGTATTGAATTTTAGATATTCAACACTTAAATTTAAAATAAAATTGTCAGTCATGAATATTTATTTATAAGAATGGCAGTAGAAACGGAATGAATACAGTAAGTAAGTACTGTGATGATGTGATTATGAAATTTGAAATTTCGTCGACTGTATATTGTGCTGAATTGTACAATTTTGGCATGTTGGACTTGGCAGGGATTGTATATTTAATAAAGTTGGTATTAAATGTGTTTCTGTTTTTTATTAATTGTAATTTTGGTGGTGGAGTTTTAAGTGAAGCCAGACGCATTTATTTGTATAGTTTTTTTAAGGGGGAAAATCATCAAATGACTGCTCCCGCCTGGGTGAGGCGGGAGGAAGTGTCAGACTCTTACTGACTAAAAATCACCACGTTCCTTCTCCTGCACGTCGAACCGGAGCCCCGGTAACCCGTTAGGTTCTCCGCGACATAGAATCTAGAGTACGAGAAGTAATTCTCAGATAAACAATTAGAGATAAGTATCTGATACCAATTACCTTTTAGCAATACCAATAGTATTAGTTCATGCAGAAATGGTAAGGATCCTGTAAGGATTCTATTGGTAAAGTCCTTTTTTTTGTAACTATGATTTAGACTATGATCGTTAATATCCAACACAAGTAGTATTGGATATTAACGATTCCAATCATGCGATGTAAGTTAGTTTCCTACCTTGACATTAAGTAATACGACTGCACATTTTTTGCATTCCAAAAAAAGTATTTTAAACAATAAGAATCTTATTTTTGCTTTAATTCTTACGAGACATTGAGGTCATCATTTAAAGTCCCTTTCATTCCATACAAATATCATTCCATATATCTAGTTACCTTCCACTCCTCAAATTCATATAACATTTTCAAATAATTATTTTATGAACGACGTTTAAAAAAACCGACGCCTACCCCCTCTTTTTTAAGTCGGTTATAAACTAATATACTAAAAACCTTCTCCTAAGTGTAACAAACACTTACCTGAAAACTGCATCAAAATTCCTTCAGCCAATCGCGAGATAATCGCGCACAACTATGATTACATAAAGGTCCAACTGAGAACCTAATTTGTTTAAGTTTTTAATAGAGCGTTCGGCTTCACTTTCTAGATAAAATTGTACATAATTGGGTACTTTACTTAATTAAAAATTAATTATTTCTACTGTTCAATATAATAAAATAAAAAAAAAATCACACTTTCATTAATTGATTTTATGACCAACTTAGTTTAGTATTGTTTCCAGCATTTATTAAAGAAATGTGTACGCTGTTTGACGCTTAAAAAACTTGACGTCACAATACACAATCTCGTACAAAACTATCGCTTTTGACCGTTCGAAAAAAGTATTGAATTTGACTAGTTGGTAAGTACCCAATTACATTGATAAAGAAAATTGTACATAAATGTACAGAATTAACCCCATGACAGCAGTAAAGCTGTTCCACTGTATATATTTCTTCACCTCCACAAAACACTAAGGATTTGTAAGTATAAAACAATAAAGGTGAGAGGTGATGGGTTATTGTATGGTATATTACGGTATGACTGCCTCGTTGGCCGTGTGGTCGCAAGTGCGACTGCCGGGCAAAGGGTCTCGGGTTCGATTCCCGGGTCGGGTAAAGTATAACTGGGTTTTAAAAAAATCTCAGTAGCAAGTAGCATGGAGTCTGGAATTGTGCCCGGTATATGGCAACATGCTCCCCCTATTACATGGGACTCATAATATAAATAGTGAAAAGTAGGTGTTACATTGTACAGTGGCAATAATTGCCGTATTGTGCACCTCTGTCTACCCCGTCAGTGATAAAAGGCGTGATGTTATGTAATGGGTTATTTTTTACGAAAGTATCAAAAAGCCTTGATCGAGAACTGGTCTGGCGAATTATTTAACCTTGAGTTAATTTTTCGTATGATATAATACTGGTTTTAAGCTTTAAGTTTGTAGACAGTAAAGTATAATTCTGTGACACGGTTTCTAGTTATTATTACAAAATATAAATGTTTTAATGTAGGGATCCCAATTGGTTTGGGTTAGATTCGATGCCTAAATAAGTAATGTTTTATGCTTAAACATAACATACATTACATAACATCACGCCTTTTATCCCCGAAGGGGTAGGCAGAGGTGCACATTATACCTCTGTATAATGTAACACCCACTTTTCACTATTTGTGTTATGAGTCCCATTTTATAGGGGGTGAGCCTAGCACGGAGTCTGGAAATGTGCCCGGTATATGGCAATAGGCTCAACCCCTATTACATGGGACTCATAAATAGTGAAAAGTGGTGTTACTTCTATGTGCATCTAACCTACCCCTTCGGGGATAGAAGGCGTGATGTTATGTTATTATGTTATTCAATCAGCCAGTTTCGTTTCTACTCGAAACGTGTCAATTCATAAGGTTTTGTTGAAAAAAATACTATTAATAAGACCAAGAAAGGAATATTTTTTTTGTATAAACGCAATGTTAACGTATTTTATTTTATTTCTTGTATATTGCTTATCATTACTTTTTCTTTACAGGACAGGAAAACTGGGAGCTTAATTTAATTTAATCTTAGGTTAATTACACTCCGCTTTATAACGTACAAATTTTGTTTTTGTCTACTTATTTATTTAAATAATAAACGTTTTTGTTACCAAATACATATGGTTTAGATTTGTTTTTGTTAATCCTGATTGAGAAGAGGGCAAGAAGGTCTCTCGAATGGAGGCCACGTACTGGTAAGTGCAGCACAGGGATGGCGAGCACGGGTGACTCGCTGCCCGACCAGAACCAGGCCCGAGCTTACGGCGCGTCGCGTTCCGCGCGCGCCTCAAAGAACCATCAGACCACCACGGATGGAGCCCAACAGGGCTAATGCCGACGATACGGAACCGCGGAAGACTTAACGGCTCTAAGTGCAGGAGTAGGAACGGGGTGGGTTTTAGTCAGTAAGTCTGACACTCCCTCCCGCCTCACCCGGGCGGGAGAAGTCATTGGATGATTTTCCTCCATAAAAAAAAGGACGTCCATGCACAAGAAAGACGAATGAACTAAACGTGGGTGCAAAGAACCGGACCCCACTAGCGTTTTATCTTTTTCACTTCTTAATTTATATTTACAAGTATTTTATAAATTGGTAACGTATGTCATATAAAAGGGAATTTAGTTACCTTTAAAATGAGAGCATTTTTAACCGACACTTAAAAAAAGAGGAACGTCCATAGTTTATAAAAGAATTATGTTGTAAAAGTAATATTTTTTTTTTATATTTGATGGGCCGACGTTTGACCACTATTTCACCTCGTGGTAAGCGATGATGCGGTCTACGATGGAGCACTTCGTCCCATAAGCAACCTATTCACTCGGGTCTGTAAGATACCCAGGTTATACCCTTTAACAAACACAGACTCTGGCAAAGAATTCCACTCCTTAGCAGTACAAGGCAGCTTGAGACGAAGAGCTTCGTGCATGTGGGCGGAAATATTTATAATTTATAAAAAATATTATTTTTAAAGTTATAGAGTAGTTAAGCTTTTGGAGTGAATTTAAGTAGGTAAGTACTAAAGTTACTACGATAACTACTTACCACAAGGTCAATTTGTTAGTTTCCTAAGCAGTATGAAAAAGTTCCTCTAGCACGACCGGACTGGCATAAAAAACTTATGGAACATTTTTTCTACTTTTCATGACGTCACACATAAATCAAAAAGGCTACCAGCAAAAAGTATACCATCACCTGAAAACCGTTTTTATTCTTTTTACACGCAAACAATGTCAAAATCCAATGTCATTAAAAAATAGTGCAACCAAAAAAAATTTTCAATGTTACGAAAAAACGTAAATAAACATGTAAATAGATTCTGAAAATGATCAAGTACTCCGGTACGATGTTTGGTACTTGGGGTTGAAATATGGGTAAAAAAAATTCTGATGTTTGTGCCCTCAGTTTCAACCTAAATCAGTTGCTGATGGTAATAGGTTCCGTGGTGATACTGGTACTACTGTTCCTGGTCGTATGTCACATCACGAGTGGGCGATGAAGCTATGGGGAAGACGTCCAAGGCGTGCTACAATGTCGACGTATTGCAAGTACTGCTAATCGCTTTCGCCTTCGTTACTTTACTGATCGTTATGAGCTGGATGTGCAAATATTTCCAAGGACCATAAATTTAAAAATTTTTAATGTGTTCCAAAACGATGGGAAAAGGACAAGCTTTAGAGTTTAATTTTAATCAGATGCTAACAGTGTTCGGTTCGATAGTTATTCTAATATTTCTCTTCTACTTCGTCTGCAGTGTATTTTCGAGCAAGTGTGGCTGTTAATTACTATTCGACATGGCGTCAGGTTGCGATTTTAGTGTAGACTTTGGACACATCATTCTTGCTACATTTGCGTTTCTTGCTTGGCTGATTGTTTTGAGATGGATGTGTAAATATGTGTCAAATCTACCGCCCATGTAATGCTAATCTTTGAAGATGATGCTATAGACAAGAATGCATCATTAATTTTGATGCTTTGAACATTGTCAAGAATCCACAATGATCGAAGCAAGAGGTGTCTTCAGACATTTTGTTCCTTTTGGATTCGTGATATTACTTTTGATGATCAAACACAGTCATGTGAAGCGTTAGAATTTGATATTTATGAAACAAAATCATTCTTCAAACAAGGAAAGAATTCTTGCATATACAACTGAGTGTAGAATGTAGAAAAGAAGAAATAAATATGACAATGCTCCAGATAAGAAGATAGTGACAACCGCAGCCCCCGTTTCATCATTTAAGTAATATTTTAAATTATTTGTCTACAAGCTATGGGATAGAAGACACATACAACAAATTTTTGTGTTAAATGTTAAGAAAAAACTAAGAAAAAAACAAGAAAATATATTTGAAAAGTCGTTGACAGTGAAATTTTAAAGGTATTATTTATTATATTATAAACTGTAGTGAATTAAATATATTTTTTTCAAAAATCTTTGCTTTATTTTGTGCCATTTCTCTAAAAGATCTTCTGAGTTTGTTAAGCCTAGGTAATCTACACGTCGGCGGTTGCGTCGACGGAGTCTGGAAAATGCGTCGACGCGGGCGCATCTTCGGATGATAAATAGTAGGTAACTATCATTACAGATGCACAAATCACCCCCTCTACACGTCCGCCAGACGCAACCGTAGATGGCGTCGACGAGCACGCTTTGGTCATATCAATGTCAGGTTTTGAGGGAAAGTTTTTTTATTCACATTATTCTTACTGGCCAAAAACATCCACTGGTGGGAAAAATGTCTCCTTTAAAAAGAAGATTTGCCGTTATTTTCCCACTTAACAGATGCTCTGGTGACTGACTAAGGTCTGAAGATGCTCCTGTCTATTTCTCGATGATTACTCGCATGTGTGAGTAGATCACCTGATGGTAAGCAATAAATGCTGCCTCTGGACAATTGCAACAGTTAGACTGTTGTTTTGTCAATATTCTACTTTTATTTCGTTTTCTTTTTCCACATAAGTGAAGTCAAGTATTCTTGTTCATTTAGACACATCACTTTAACAGCCTATAAGTGCCCACTGCTTCTCCCACGGAGAAGGTTTGAGCATTAATCACCATACTTGCTCAATGCGGGTTGACTATTTCAAACTCATAATTAAAAATTATAAGTCCAGGTTTCCCCACAATATTTTCCTTCGCCGCTTGTGTCTAGTGAAAACATAACATAACAGTAGGCAGAGGTGTACATTATGCCACTGTACTATGTAACACCCACTTTTCACTATTTATGTTATGAGTCCCATGTAATAGGGGTGAGCGTATTGCCATATACTGGGCACAATTCCAGAATCCGTGCTACTAAGAATTAAAAAAAAACCAGTAATACTTTGCCTTCGGGACACCGCTTGTTAGTGAGTTAAATAATCTTAGAAAGTACATATAACACAAATAAGTTACATTAATACTTATGCGACTGCCGGGCAAGGGGTCTCGGGTTCGATTCCCGGGTCGGGCAAAGTAGGTATTACTGGGTTTTGAAAAAATTCTCAGTAGTAGCACGGAGTCTGGAATTGTTTATAAGTCCCATTTAGATGTTCTGTGGTCCCATGTAATAGGGGGGCGAGCCTATTGCCATAATAGGGTAGATGCCTAATTTTTATTTTAATGTCCGTTTGGTAGATTACTTTAAATCATTAGACACGTATTTTTTATTTTCTTACAGAAACGAATACTTTCTACGATATATTGATTTGAAATGTCGCGTGACGTCACTTCTATGTACATTTATACTATTTTATACTTAGAAATTACGTTTTAGCCCCCACTCCTAAACTTTGATTCGTTTTATCTAAGTATTGTTTTATTATACGACAAAAATAAAAAAATACGTGTTTAATATTTTTTCATTACCTAACTGACGGACTAATTATAATTTTAATTTTCATACCCTGTCATCATCCCTATTATACCGAGCTATGAGTGACTTCATCATTAATAACATAAATAATGATTCTTGGATAATTCAACGACTTTTTAAACTAAATGTTTACAAATGTGAAGTCGTTTACACAGTCCAGCCGTTCTTTGTACCCTGAATAAATTAACTCGGAATATATTTGCTTAAGTAGGTACAGTGTGCGTTCAAATAATAGGGCAAATAACGTTAGTCAAATAATTGTATTCGCACTAACTTAAAATACTGGATTAAATGTCGATTCGAATCAAAGTTTGGATTTAAAGCCCTGGATTGCCCCTTAAAAAAAATACTTACCCTAGTGGTAAGTATTTTTTTTAAGGGGGAAAATCATCGAATGATTTCTCACGCTTGGGTGAGGTGGGATGGAGTGTCAGACTCTTACTAATTAACAACCGTAGTAACCGTAGTAACCGGAGTAGGCTCCTGCACTTCGAACCGGAGCCCCGGTAACCAGTTAAGTTAGCGGCTCCAACCAGGGTAGATATAGGTTTATTCTTTCTTTGTATGAGAGGTCTTTGCCCAGCACAGGTACAGTTACCGGCTGATGATGTCGCGGAGAACCTAACGGGTTACCGGGGCTCCGGCTCGACGCGCAGGAGAAGGAACGTGGTGGGTTTTAGTCAGTAAGATTCTGACACTCCCTCCCGCCTCATCCAGGCGGGAGCAGTCATTAGATGATTTTCCCCCTTAAAAAAAAACCGGCTGTTGATGATAATGATGATCCGTTAAAATCTTTGTGATGAGTTTAGCTACTGGATTTTTGCCATGGGTGTACAAGAATAAAGTGCACAGAATAGGAGATTACTATCAGGGCAAGTGTCAAATATGCATACTGCTAAGAGTGGAATTCTTTGCCAGAGTCTGTATTTCCTGAAACGTATGACCTGAGTGTCTTCAAGGCCCGAGTAAATAGGTTCCTTATGGGATCACGTGTTCCATCGTAGGCCGCATCATCACTTCCCACCAGGCGAGATAATGATCAAACATCGGCCCATCAAATATATGTATAAAAAAAAATATGATGCGATGCGATGTGATGCGACGTAATGCAATGAGATTATGCTACATGCCACAATGGTGCTACGTTTTTTTTATGGAATAGGAGGAAAATGAGCAGACGGATCACCAGATGGTAAGCGATCAGCGCCGCCCATGGACAACCACAACACCAGAGGAGTCACAGATGCGTTGCCTGCTTTTTAAAAAAGAGTACGCTATTTTCTTGTAGGTTTGAAGGTCGTATCATGATCACGTGATTTGAGCAGTACGTATAGTAAAGTACGTTTACGTGCAGTAGGAGACAGATCCGTTGATGATTTTATTTATAGCTTCAACCCAGCAACAAACATCAAGTTTCAGCATGATTGACGGACAAACATCCAAAGAAAGAAACCTTCACATTTTTAATATTATAGTGTGATTTGGTCGCGTCATTGTTTAGTGTTCGTCGCTCATGCCAAATCATTGTATGACTTCTCCCGCCCTGTCCTTATGTTTCTCCGTAGTTTTTTTTTGATCACCTGATGGTAAACAGTCGACGCCGCTCAGGACACATGAAACACCAAAGGCGTTACAAGTGCGTTACCAGCCTTTTGGGAATTGGGAATTGAGGATTATAGGTATTCGGGGATTTGGGAGACTGGTAAGGATAATTTCACATCGGTTGTCGTCAATCTAGCCGGCCCATTCATGCCGAAGCATGGCTCTCCTAGCACATAAAACATTACCTTTAACCGATAGACATCTATCGGTTAAAGGTAATGTTTTATGTGAAACATTACCTTTAACCGATAGACATCTATCGGTTAAAGGTAATGTTTTATGTGCTATCCGTACTTTGTTTAATCTTACAAGATATGTATGTTCATAAGTGGTCATTTGATTATTTGTTATAACAGACCATTAAAATCCTATATGATATGTCACCTGTTATATTCCAAGGAGGTGAAGTAAATCTGGTAAAGTGTAGACATACATATAGTGTCTCTCCTTCATACCAGTTATGTCGTGGTGGCCCGGAGGTTTTTTTTTTTAAGGGGGGAAAATCATCGAATTACTGCTCCCACCTGGGTGAGGCGGAAGGGAGTGTCAAACTCTTACTGACTAAAAACCACCCCATTCCTTCTCCTGCACGTCGAGCCGGAGCCGCGGTTACCCGTTACGTTTTCGCGACTGCCCGGAGGTTTAAGACGCTGGCTTCTCATGCATGAGAATGCGCGTTCAAAATCTACCAACGGCAAGTACCAATGTGACTTTTACTGAGTTACATGTACTTTCTAAGATTATTTAAACACCACTGACAAACGGTGAAGGAAAACATCGTGAGGAAACCTGGGCTTATAATTTCTAATTATAAGTTTGTAATCGCCAGTCCGCATTGAGCAAGCGTGGTGATAAATGCTCAAACCTTCTCCTTGTGAGAAGAGGCTTTGCTCAGCAGTGGGCATTCATAGGCTGTTGATGATACCAGTTATGATGCATCCCATTTAGGAGATATTGTTCTATTACTGAGAACTTAACTTATTTGTGTTTGGTATATCACAGGCGTAAGGTTGCAAGCCTTTCGGTTTTCTACCGGATACATTTCGGTGAGTGTGCGGGGGAATTGCACAACTTGATGTCCCCTAGTCCTTTCCATCATCGTACCACAAGACAATCGGCGAAGCGTCACCGATTCAGGGTAGATGTTCCTCCCACACGCACGAAGCGCTTCGCTTCAAGCTTCCTTGTGCGTACTGCTAAAGAGTGGAATTTTTTGCCAGAGTCTGTATTTCCTGAAGGGTATAACCTGGGAGTCTTCAAGGCCCGAGTGAATAGGTTGCTTATGGGACGACGTGCTCCATCGTAGACCGCATCATCGCTTACCATCAGGTGAGATAGTGGTCAAACGTCGCCCCATCAAATATAAAAAAAAATATCCATGCATCGGCACGAATAGGTCGGCTCGATCGGAGTGATACCACGGCCTCACAGGAAATTGACTTGAAACAATGCTTGCGTTCTGTTTCATCATGTAAGTGATCGGTGACCTTACTTGAGGCTTAATTGTTCCTCAATCTCCCCAGTCTTTGAATACCCAACAACCCTCAAATTCTTAATTCACAAAATGCCAGCAATACACCTTTTTTTTAATGGGACAAGCCCGCCACAGCCTCCCATAACCGCTGCAACTCCTGTAAGCCAGGATCTACAGTAGATACAACCATGAAAACACCGGAACACTGAAGTCTGGCGCGTCCCAGCGACATGAGTAACTGTCCTGCAGCTGTAGCCAAATGCCACTTAGCGCTTGTCTACATGTAGAGTAGAAAACCAAATTATATGGAATTGACGTAAATTTTGACACTTGTCAGTGTCATCCCCATACATTTTGATTTCTACTCTCTCTGTAGACAAGCGCTAAAGTGGAGTTTGGCTAGAGGCCCTGGTTCCCGCAACGAAGTGAATCAGAAGATATTATGTTAATCAGGCGCGAATTGATTACAAAAATCACTGGCGAGCTGATTGCAAGTATAAAATGTGCAGGCGCTTAGAAATTAAAATCCTAACGTTTAACATTTATTTTAACATTAATTATGCTGCCTCGTTGGCCGAGTGGCCGCAAGTACTACTGCTGGGCATGGGTCTCGGGTTCGATTCCCGAGTCACGACTAACCCGCTACTACATGGGACTCATAACATAAATACTGATAAATGGGTGTTACATTGTAGGTACAGTGGTATTAAGTGCCGTAATGTGCACCTCTGCCCGCCCCTTCGGGGGCAAAAGGCGTGATGTTATGTATGTAATTGTGCATTACATATATTTACCACCATTATCATATCATGTCTGCTCAAGACTAACTTGAGATTAATCTCGTAAACACCACCAATCCATACATAACTGGAGTTTTTGAAAGTACCTATGTTCAGCAGTTAACAAAAACTGACAGTAAACTAATGATAATAAAGTTGAAGTTGCAGAAGAAAAATTTGCATCCTATAATCCTATCCTACCCACAATAGGACACAAGGAAAACATCACACAGCTAGTTTACGTAAAAAATCCTTTTCTTTTCTACTACAATGGGAGTTCTGAACAATGGCAGCTGATTCTAATTGTGAGGCATTGTGGTTCACGCATGTACGCGTGCAGCCGCTGTCGTACGTGACCATTCAATAATTATTTACATATAGGACCTGTATGGAGGCTGAATTTCTAGGCAACGGTGATTTATTAGGCTAGGAAAAGGATTTTCCAAGTGAAATCTTTATTATTAGTATGAGTTGTTAGTTGACATTATGAAAGTATAAATGTTACTTTGAGTACCGTCATTATAGACACAATTATAGAACAATAGGTTGCGGACACCGTTGTCCTCGCGGTGTTTGACAGTTTAAATAGGTACCTACAATAAAATTAATTAAAATATAATTTAAGGTCATTTTAAGGTGTAAATATTTTCTTTTTTAGTTATTCTATGAAACATTTATTATTATTAAAAATAACTCAAAACTAAAATATTTACACCTTATAAAATAATAGGAAAAATAATAACTTTGATGACGAAATAATTTAGTTATTTGTAATTATTTATTATACAACACTTTGTGTGATCCACAGATTGTTGTTTCGGGTCTGGGTGTCATGTGTATGTGATAATGTATGTTTGTAAACGCACCCACGACACAGGATAAAAACCTAGAGTGGGGCAACGTTTCTTTTAAAAAAAAACGTCTACAAAATCGTCTAAACACCTGAACCGATTTTGATCAAATTCTCAAAGTGTAAATTGTCATTCCAAACTGCTAAATCATTATTGATAATTTTAAATGTATTTAACAGACACGTCTGTCGTCTACGCTATATAATCACAGCTTATTACAATATTAAGTTTGGATTTCATTAAGTAATTTACTACGAGCAGACTCACATCTAATCTAGTTTAATTTATTTTTAAATTAATTATACCGTAACTAAGACGGGTACTTTGTAAGCCTTACGTGTGTGATCTAGATTTGATACTGGAAATGACTCCTTGTAAAAGAAGTACGCTCAATGAAACAAGACAAGAAAATACTATAACTAAGCTATTATTTATTAAGAACAAATGACAAACAAAAAGTAAAAACTAAAAAGGAAAAAAAAAACTATTAGTGGTCATACGTACTTATAGCTTACACACCCACTGATAGGTTAGAAGTCGGTGCCACAAGTTTTAAACCTAATTATTCGTATAAATATTCATTAAAACCTTAATAGATACCTAACATTATTGAGCTGTTTACAATTTTATTATGGATTATACCAGCTGTGACTTTTGTCTACTTTATATTTTATTGTGGGTTTGTGGCACCGACTTCTAACCTATCAGTGGGTGTGTAAGCTATAAGTACGTATGACCACTAATAGTTTTTTTTTTCCTTTTTAGTTTTTACTTTTTGTTTGTCATTTGTTTTTGAAGTCGGTTTTTTTAAACGCAGTTTTTTAATTTTATTTTATACTTTTTAGTTTAGTACTTTGATATATTATATTATACAAACCCACATGGATGCAAAGTTTTCATCAATACACATTATGCAAGTTCAAACACCGGGTGGGTACTCTTAACCATTGAAGAGTCCCTTAGCTATCATACTACTTCGTCATTGGACCTTTAATGACCATCGCCCATCTAGGTGTAAAGTCCTCATCAATACAAATTAATCAAACCCAAACACAAAGTAGCTACTGTTAACCGTTGAGGAGTTCCCTCAACTATCGTACTACTTCATCATCAGACCCTTATTGACAATTACACCCCACTCAGGTGTAAAGTCCTCATCAATACAAATTAATCAAACCCAAACGCAAAGTAGCTACTGTTAACCGTTGAGTTCCCTCAACTATCGTATACTTCATCATCAGACCTTATTGTCAATTACACCCTACTGTGTAAAGTCCTCAATAATACAAATTAATCAAACCCAAAACAAGGTAGCTACTGTTAACCGTTAAGGAGTTCCCTCAACTATCGTACTACTTCATCATCAGACCCTTATTGTCAATTACACCCCACTCAGGTGTAAAGTCCTCATCAATACAAATTAATCAAACCCAAACACAAAGTAGCTACTGTTAACCGTTGAGTTCCCTCAACTATCGTACTACTTCATCATCAGACCCTTATTGACAATTACACCCCACTCAGGTGTAAAGTCCTCATCAATACAAATTAATCAAACCCAAACACAAGGCAGCTACTGTTAACCGTTGAGGAGTTCCCTCAACTATCGTACTACTTCATCATCAGACCCTTATTGACAATTACACCCCACTCAGGTGTAAAGTCCTCATCAATACAAATTAATCAAACCCAAACACAAGGCAGCTACTGTTAACCGTTGAGGAGTTCCCTCAACTATCGTACTACTTCATCATCAGACCCTTATTGACAATTACCCCACTCAGATGTAAAGTCCTCATATACAAATTAATCAAACCCAAACACAAGGTAGCTACTGTTAAACCGTTGAGGAGTTCCTCAACTGGCTCTCGGCTCCATCATCAGATCGGCTCCAGACCTTTATCAGATTGTAGTGGTTTTTAATACTTAATGAAAAAATTAACAAATGCCCTAGTCACCCCTATAATTTTTAAAAGTTCCCCTCGGTTTCCCTGGTCTTCCATCATCAGATCCTGATTTCCTTATCATGGGACCATTCTGGAGCTATCTCCTTTCTAACAAAAAAAGAATTTTCAAAATCGGTTTATAAACAACGGAGATATCGGCGAACAAACATAAAAAAAAAAAAAAAAAGCATATATACGGTCGAATTGAGAACCTCCTCCTTTTTTTGAAGTCGGTTAAAAAAAAATGGTTTTTCTTTCTTTCTTTCTAAATAACATAGGTAACAATAGATACTGGGCTTATACAGTCGCCAATTACAGGTTAACCAACTATACAATGAAGTGATAAAAAAACTATACAAACAAAGAAGGAAAATAAAGTAAAAGGACAAATCTTTCTTTCTTCCTACAAAGCTTGTCTTCCTCAAAAATCAATCTATCAACTTCTGCAAATCGTATAACAAATCGTTAAGTAATGTTTGCAAACAGAGAGTCACGGTGCTCTTGGGTATTAGTATTATGACTTATAATCAAGCAGTAAATTGTCAAGGATTTTTATTGTGAACAATAGTCTAACTAAATATTATTTTATGCGCCTTCCATAAACTTTAAGTCCACGTCCACGTAACTGAGTCAGTGGCAAATTTAATTAAATCCCTTAGCGCACTGAAGATTGATGACAGTCTGAAGATGGGAAGAGTTGCACGTACCGACGATATATTCTGTTTTTGTAAGTCATTTCTATATTTTATCACCTTGTGAAAATATTTTCAAACATATTTTCTAACTTATGACAGTTTTTTTAATGTGATGATCCGGTAAACGAGCTGACAAATCACCTGATGGTAAGCAATCGGCGCCGCCCATGATTAGGGTAGACGACTAATGTTTATTTTAATGTCCGTCTGGTAGATTATTTAAAAACATTAGACACGTATTTTTTATTTTCTTACGTAAACGAATAGTTTTGAAGATATATTGATTTGAAATATCGCGTGACGTCACTTCTACACATTTTATACTTACTAAGAAATGACGTTTTAGCCCTAACTCCTAAACTTTGATTCGTTTTATCTTAAGTATTATTATACGAAAAAATAATAAAAATACGCGTCTAATATTTGTAATTACCTAACTTACGGACTAATTATATTTTTAATTTTCATACCTTGTCATCATCCCCATTGCGTTACCGGTGTTTTGAGGATTAAGAATTTGAGTATCGTTGGGGATTCGGAGATTGCGGGGAGAGAGGAATAAGGCCAGCCGGTAACAACAAAACATAATGCAAATATGCTTAAATCATTTTAAAATGTTGATATTATACAAAACAGATGTTTAATACTAATCATAGAATACATTTTTATAGGAATGGGGACAAACGAGCAGACGGATCATCTAGTAGTAAGATCGGCGCCACCCATGGATACCCACTATACCAGAGCTGTTATTGTTGAAGTGGTGGATGTGGTTGAATAATAGATAATGCTTGTTATATTTCGTAGTTTTATTAAAAATCTCACAGAAAGCACATGATGGGCGCCATGCAGACGACAAAAGGAAAGAATACAGATAATATATCGACGTCTATGAGAAACTTGCCAACTTAACACTAGATGGCGCTACTTATATTATTTAACTTAAGATTATAATATTTACCTTATTACAACACACCTCCTTAAATTTATAATCTTAACATTTTATCTTACATGAACAGTATTTTAAAGTTATTACAGTTTTAATATTTTACTTAAACAGTACTTTAAAGTAATAATCTGAACTCTTTACTAAATTAATCTTAATTCAAACCTGTTTTTCAAAAATTTTGATTTATCTAGACTCTTAGTCAACATATCTGCTAAGTTACATTTTGTATCAATTTTAATTATATCAATAAGTTTGTTTTCATAATTCTCGTTTATATAATGATATTGCACTTCAATGTGCTTTGAATTTTTAGTAAAGTTACCATACTTAGCTATTGCAATTGCACCTGAGTTATCTTCATACAATTTTATTGGATAACAAAAGTTTATATCAAATGACTCACTTAACAAATTTCTTATAAAAAGTACTTCAGTTACTGCCTCTGACAATGCAATATACTCTGCAAAAGTTGAACATTTAGTTACTGTATTTTGTTTACGTGTTTTCCAAAATATTAAATTTCCAAAAAATCTTATAATAAAACCTGTTGTAGACTTCCTATCCACATTATCCCCTGCATAGTCTGAATCAACCATACAGTCTAAAATATCAGCATCTGCATTATCATAATATGTTAACTTTAGATTCTTAGTTTTATACAAATATTTTAACACCCTCATTGCATATTTGTAATGTGTTCGGTTATAACAACTTTGATATCTACTCAAATAATTAACGCTGTACGCTACATCTGGTCTTGTGCCTGTACTAATATACAATAATTCACCTATTATATTTCTGTACTTAATACTTTCATCGACCTCACTAGCTTGCTCTAATTTTAAATTTGTTTCCATAGGAGTATCATATAACTTAGTATTTACCAAATTATACTTTGCAGCCAAAGATTCAATATACTTTGTTTGACTTAATGTCATCACATTTTTATCATCATTATACTCAATATCTATGCCAATATAGCTTTTAATTTTCCCCAAGTCTTTCATTGCAAATCGTTTCATTAAACTTGTTTTCACCTCTTTTATTTTATTTTTATCTTTACAACATATTAAAAGATCATCAACAAATATTAATATGTATATTGGATCTTTGCTTGCTTTTTTAACATACAAACAGTAATCATAACTACTTCTAACAAAATTCAAAGTTTTTATAAATATATCAAAACAATCATACCACACTCTAGGACTTTCTTTGAGACCATAGAGAGCTTTTTGCAATTTGTAAACTTTATTATCTCCTGTTTTATAACCTTCTGGTTGATTTACATAAACTTCTGACTTTACATAACCATTTAAAAAGGCTGTTTCAACATCCATTTGCTCTACAAATAATTTATTTTTACAACTGTATGACAATAAAATTTTCAAAGTTTGCATTTTTCCAACAGGTGAGTAAGCATTTTCATTAAAATCTTTTTGCTGAAACCCTCTCACAACCAATCTAGCTTTATATTCATTATTACTTTTCTTTTTAAAAACCCATTTAACATCAATTACCTTTTTATCTTTTGGTTTTTCTACAATTTGCCAAGTATTATTTTTATTTAAACTATTTATTTCAGAATCCATGGCTATTTGCCATTGCTTACTATCATTGGAGTTCATCGCCTCCTCGAATGAATTTGGTACATTTGCATCAATATGGTTAACATAAATAAAGTGTGTAACTGGATTACCATATCTAGAAACTGGGATTCTCTTTCTTTTCTGTGATTCTACTAAAACGTCATTTTCTCTATTATTATTTACGTTACTACTAGAATAAGTCTCATCTGCATCTACAAAGTTTTCATCGGTTTCATATTCATTTTTAACCTCTTCATTTGAAACATCTAAAGTATTATCACTTTCCAAATCTTTATTATTTTGATTGTCTACTTTTTCCAAACAAATTAACTGAGTATTTTCTTCAATTACCTGTACATGCCTTGCATTAATTATTCTGTTATTTAACAAAACTCTGTAACTATTTTCATTATAACCCACTAAAATTCCTAGTTGAGCTTTATCATCCCATTTACTTTTTCTTAACACTTCAGGAACTCTAACATAGACTCTACTTCCATAAATTTTTAAATGCTCTACATTTGGTTTGACCCCAAAAAATATCTCATAAGGAGTTTTATTTTCAACTGTATTTGCAATAGTACGATTCTTTAAATAAGCTGCTGTTTTTATTACTTCAGGCCAGTACCTCCTATGTATTTTAGCTTCTCTCATTAAACATCTACCTATATCCATAGCAGACCTATTATACCTCTCCGCTACTCCGTTTAACTCATGAACATAAGGTGGACATGGTAACAACTCTATGCCCTTATACCTTATAAAATTATAAATATCCTTATTTAAATACTCTCTACCATTGTCACACTGAATCTTCTTGACTCTTTTATTAAATTTATTTTCTACTAAATTTATAAACTCTATAAAACACTTTGCAGTTTCAGCTTTACTTTTAATACAAAATATCCTGGTACACTTACTATAATCATCAATAAAGGTTAAAAAATATTTTTCTCCACCATAACCAGTTGTGTTATGTGGCCCATTCAAATCAGTATGAATAAGTTCTAAAATCTCAGTAGTTTTGTTCTATTATTTTCAAAAGGTACATTAGTCATTTTACTCTGAATACAATTTGAACATTTCATTTCTGTGCTTTCAATTTTATCTGGCAAACCATCAACTAATTTATTATTTATTATCTTATTTAAGTATTGAAAATTCACATGACCAAGTGCCCTATGCCATTTTTCTTTCTGCGTTAACTTTACAGAATTTGTGCATACTTCATTTTTTAAGACATAACCTTTTAAGCAATACAAATTATTAATTTTATCAGCAACAACTATCAACTCTCTAGACTCATTATATATTTTAGCACTTTCATTTTTAGCTACTATTGTACAACTATTAGTTACCTTTGAAAAACTTAATAAATTTTGTTTTATTCCTTCGACATAATAGACATTTTCTAAATCTACATACTTCACACTATAATAGTTTTTGAAATACATTTTTACAGTACCTACTTTGGTTGCTTTCAAGGTTTTTCCATCTGGTAATTTTACATCAACAAAATCTTTCAAATCTACACTGTCATAAAAATATGAATAATCATTTATAAGATGGTCAGTGCACCCACTATCTAAAAGCCAATTAACTACATTACTATTATTATTAAATGTTACCTTTTCATTACATCCGGATACCTGGTTTACTTCTGGTTTACATACTTCAGCTGTCCATGACTGGAGGGACCGTTGCTCGAAGATTCACCTTTAGGATGATTGCTAGATGAGTGGCCTTGACCTCTGCCTCGGCTGCGACCTCTGTAGGATCCTCTCTGATGTCCTCGCTGACCCCGACTAGACGACTGGAAACTTCCTTGAGAACTTTTTTGTCCTTGATTATTTCTCTGAGCGTGCCAACAATCCTTCTTGAGATGACCAGTCTTACCACAGACAAAACATTGAGCTCTTGTGGTGCTGGTTGTATATGTACTCACATTATTTTTCTTGTCATCGCACATAGTCATATTTTTCTCCTTTATTTTTGAATGTACATAGTCCACAGTCCTTTGTTCTTCAGGAATCACGTCCAGAAAATCTCCTATATAACTATAACTTGGTGGTAGGGCTCTGAGCAGGTATCTTAACTTTTCAGGTTCATCAATTTTACCTCCGGCTGTTTTGAATTCGTTTATGGATTTTTCAAAATCAACGAAGAAATCCTCTACTGTGTCGTAATTATTTAATTTGATCGCTTCCACTTTTCCTCGACATATAATTTGAAGAGATGTTGATTGAGTAAGATACATTTTGTCGAACTTTTGTAACATGTCAAAAGCTGTCTTGCACTCAGTGATATATTCTAATTGTTTGTCCGAAATAGTACTCATAATAATAGTCCTTGCCTTTAAATCCATCTTCTTCCATTCCGCTTCTGTATTTTTATATTTCACCGGCATTATGCCTATGGCGGCCTCGTTGCATTCTTTGTATTCCAACAAAGTAACCAACCTTAATTTCCAACTCGAATAGTTTGCCCCATCAAAAATAGGTATCATGATGTCTTCTATTTTAGCTTGTTGTGCCATATTTACGTATATTCTTGTAGCTTCAGACGTTTTCAAAACTAACTTTTCCGTTGTGACCGGATAACCTCAATCGTAGTTTGATTTCATAATTGCACTTCATATTTATTGACTTTTTCGTGAAACCACTTAACCACGCTCTGCTACCATGTTGAAGTGGTGGATGTGGTTGAATAATAGATAATGCTTGTTATATTTCGTAGTTTTATTAAAAATCTCACAGAAAGCACATGATGGGCGCCATGCAGACGACAAAAGGAAAGAATACAGATAATATATCGACGTCTATGAGAAACTTGCCAACTTAACACTAGATGGCGCTACTTATATTATTTAACTTAAGATTATAATATTTACCTTATTACAACAGTTATAACTGCGTTGTCATAACCATAACTAATCTATATTAGTTATGGTTATGACAGTAGTTCAATAACTACTTTGTATAATAAGAAGTATGATGCTAGTTAACATTAACAGAGTTTCAACAAGATTGTAATATAAAATAATAATGAATATTTCATACAATCCGAACTAACTAAAAGCCACTGTTTTCAAAGAAAAGAACTCTTTGAACATTATAAAAGAAAGCACGATTATATTAATTAAATAATGTTTTATACAGACATACAAGTACTCCCTTTGTGATTATGTAATTTTATAAAATGTAATATTTTTATATCACATTGCAATAAATTCATAATGGTTTCTTGCATAAAGTTTCAATGACTTGCATTATTGCATAAATATTCCACGTGGGAGAAGCTGCGAAGCACGAATGGGCCGGCTCAACCGCAGTGATACCACGGCCTCACATATAATCGTCGTGAAACAACGCTTGCGTTGTGTTTCGTCGTGTGAGTGAGGTTACTGATAGTCCATAAAGTTGACATTTTTAACCATGAAGTGCCAACCAATAACTTTTTTGTTATGGGATAAGTCGGTAAACGAGCGGACGGATCACCTGATGGTAAGTAATCAGCGTCGCCCATGGACACCTGGAACACCAGAGGCGTTACAAGTGCGTTACCATCCTTTTGTGAATTAGGAATTAGGAAGGTTGCCAATTAAGGGATTGGGGAGACTGGAGGGGTGATTGAGCCTCCGGTAACCTGACCCACACGACGAAAAACAACGCAAGTGTTGTTTCACGTCGGTTTTCTGTGAGGCCGTGGTACATATAACTCCGGTCGAGACAGCCCATTCTTGCCGAAGCATGGCTCTCCTAAAAACAAACTTCAAAACAATTTGAATCTTATCAACGAACAAATAAAAATACAAGTCACATACAAATGAAAACAGACAGTATAAATAAAATCTTGTTGAAATCGACAATACAGAATTTCTATTTTTAGTCATTTGCCATTTAGTGTAAAGTATAACAAAAATCAATTTACTAAACGTATGGATTCAATTTCAACTTTGCTGACTAGTTGTTTAATTTTGTTTGATACGAATTTGGGGTTCCACGTGAAACAGCACTACCAAAAGTTATCAAAAGAATTTCGGTTCGACACGATACCATGTCAGAAAGGCAAGAAAAAGGGCAAATCAAAACAGACTTTTAAGGCCCGATTGAATAGGTTGCTTATGGGGACGACGTGCTCCATCGTGGACTACATCATCGCTTACCACCAGGAAAGATGGTGGACAAACGTCGACTCATCAAATCAAAAAAAAAAACTCCTAACTACAAGCAAACACAAAGCATTTGCAAAATACTGCGGCAAGAAATTCACGAAAACTTTAAATGGTCGATTTGAAGGACAGCTTACCAGAAGCAAAGAAATAATCAATATCACAATAATATTCTTAAGAAATGACAATAATTTAAATAAACTTTTCTATGTTTTATCGATTCTTTGTCTATTTCATCGAATGTAGATTTATTTTGAGCCGCTAATAGTCCGTATGAACCATACAAATCAAAAGTATTCAAAGTATTTTTTTTTCTTTAAGATAAAATTATTTAATATTTACCTTTTTTTCTCTCTCTCTCTCTTTGCTGTTAGTTTATTCTCCGTACCTTAATTTTCGCAGATTTTCTACTTAAACCCTAACGTTGACTGGTAGAGAATGCCATATGGCATTAAGTTCGCCATAATAAAATTTTGTACATAAAAAAATAAAAAAAAATTACAGAGACGCGCAGAACCCATACAAAGTACCAACCAGTACTTGACTACAGATACATTTTCAATATACAACAATTTCAATCGCAAAAATAAAACACAAATAAGCTAAACGTACTGTATTTGCTTACAACGCTGAATCGTAAATTTTTTAAATTTTATTTTTACAGAAGCCACGGCAATTAAACATTCATACTACAATACTACTTACATGAGAACTGTTTCGTTGATCAAGTAGTTGCAATTACTACTGCCAAATAAAGGGTTACAACAAGGCGTTGTTTCACGCCGGTGTTCTGTGAGGCAGTGGAATCACTACAGTCAAGGACACTGAAAAAAATGGCGGACACAGTCTCTTGAAACAACAACTGTGGCACCTGGCTACTATAGACTTACACGCAGAACTTACACACATTGACACGAAGGACATCTGTCATTTCCTTAAGTGTAATATCGTGGTAACCCATTACACTCTGGGCCTGCGGACGGCGAGCATGGGCTCCCCGTCCGACCAGAAACAGACACGAGCGTACGGCGCGTTGTGTTTCGCGCGCGCCTCAAAGAGCCATCAGACCACCACAGATGGGACCCAATAGGGCCGATGCCGCTTCGGAGTCGCGGAGAACCTAACGGGTAACCGGGGCTCCGGCTCGACGTTCAGGAGAAGGAACGGGGTGGTTTTTAGGCGGTAAGAGTCTGACACTCCCTCTCGCCTCACCCAAGCGGGAGCAGTCATTCGATGATTTTCCCCCCTTAAAAAAACCATTACAATCGCACACATAAATAACCCACTGACATTTTGGTGCTTCAAACACTTCTAAGTGACAATATGCTCGGCTTTTTATCATCACAATCAATATATCGTCCTTGACAGTGGTAAGCAGAGGTGTACTGTGCAATGCATCACCCACTTTTCACTATTTATGTTATGAGTCCCATGTAATAGGGAGTAAGCCTATTGCCATATACCGGGTATAATTCCAGACTCCGTGCTACTACTGAGAAATTTTTAAAAACCCAGTAATACTTTGCCCGATCCGGTAATCGAACCCGAGACCCCTTGCCCGGCAGTCGCACTTGCGACCACTCGGCCAACGAGGCAGCAGGCAGAGAATTATTCTTAACAAAACAAAAATAATAAATAATCAAAATACAAATGAATAAACTAAACAAAATTCATGGTTCACCTTTAAATACCTACTTCATCGTTTCTATTGTACCCTAAACAAAACCCACGCAAAACTACTGAAGCACAAATTAAATAACTTTAACCGGACAAGTGAATCAATGAAACATTTTACCTTTTAACTAACTGTTAAACTTTTGACTATCGAACTGGAAAAGGATATTAAATAAACGGACTAAAGGACCCAGAGGTCTAAAGTCCCAATGTCCCGTGTCCAAAAGGGCCCATTTAGAAGCCCGCTAGTTGTAATTAATTTCTAGTTTCAATTGTTAATTTGGTCAATGAGAATATTATACTGTGTAAATATCGTATCGTGGTTGGGGTTTACGGGGTGATAGGACTGTTAACCAATTCTGTATTTGTTATTATCCGAAGGGCCTATCCTGAGCCGGCTCGACCGGAGTGATACCACGGCCGAGCAGAAAACCGACGTGAAACAATGCTTCCGTTGTGTTTCGTCGTGTGAATGAGGATCAATAATAAGCGTGACACACATCCCATATAGAGGTAGTCCATAATCCAGTTCAGCATAGTAATATGGTATTTTAACTATATTTTGGTACATCTAAATCTATATTTGGTGCTGTCATCGAAAAATTACATCATTTGCATATATGCCGCGGTTTTTTATGTTATTCAAAACAATGACTTTAGCAGATAATGGCATTACAGTTAAACCACGGCAGATTAAAGAAAGAAAGAGAGAAAGTAGAAAGAAAAAAAAATAGAGAAAGTCTAGCAGTTAACGAATCACTCATTTTTGATGGTGTTAAACTTCCCTTTGAAACTGCTTTACAACCAGCTCTACAGAATTCCCAGCAGTATGTCTCCAGTGCAAATGAGGGTAACACTATTTGAGTTCCATTTTCTAAGTGTCCATGTTTGCTGACGGTCCGATGGTCAGAACTTTGTTCGTCCCCACTTGTCATACAACCTTTTGTTAAACTAATTAACTTGTTTTCGATTACACTTCTAGTTTGAATTCGTTTTTAATTTTGTTGTGTGATTCATTTGGTTTTATCTATACTTTTTATTATAAAGCTGAAGATTTTGTTTTTTAGTTTGTTTGAACGCGCTAATCTCCGAAACTATTGGTCCGATTTGAATAATTATTTCTGTGTTGGATAACCCATTTATTGAGGAAGGCTTTAGGCTATGAAAAATCACGCTACGATTAATAGGAAGTAGCAAGTCTACTATATAAGTACATATTGTGTAAATTCAAATGAATGTGCGATGAGAATGCTGCACATTTTTGTATGTAATAAGCCGGGAAACGAATAAAGAAAGAAAGAAAAATAGTTTATTTGCACACCTTCACAAAGTACAAGAGATTATTAAGTACGGTATGAATTTTTTTTATGGCATAGCCGATAAGCCCCCTCTCCCCCCGGCAGTAGCACTTGCGACTACTCGGCCAACGAGGCAATCCAATGTTACTATTTTCAAAAAACTTATTTTTACAATCTCATAAATTATTCGAATCAATATTTTCTATCAAAATTAATATTGTAGTTGATTGAAAGTACAAAAATACATGTCCAATATTTTTAATTAATCTTTCAGATAGACATTAATTTTGTATTTTCATCATCCCTATTATACCCCTGTTTCAGTTTTCAGGGAGTACGAAGCGCGATATTTTAATAAAAAGGTATAAATACTGAAGCTGAAAGCTAATTAGTACAATCATAAAAGTAGCTCTTACAGTGCTTTTGAATATATTGCTGAATTACAGGCAACCAGACTGTATTTCAGTTTTAATTATCTTCGCAATTTTCATTATGAAACACGTATTAATAATTGCGGAAACTCGTTCATTTTTTTATGGTATAGGAGACAAACGAGTAGACGGATCACCTGATGGTAATCTATAATTCTATCGCTTATACCACTAGGAGTGCTTTGAGGAATTGTTTGACCTGATACTCGCCGCCTCTATTCGCCATCGACCCTCACGACAGCATACACATCCCCACCATATAGATGGTTGGCAGGCCAAAACTGTGCGCTTCTCACGTAGCTTTCTGCCTCGCACAGCAAAACTGTGGTCTGTCGGCGGTATTTCCGAACCGATACGACCTTCAAACCTTCAAGAAAAGAACGTATTCATTTTTAAAAGGCCGGTAACGCACTTGTAAAGCCTCTGGTGTTCCAGGAGTCCATGGGCGACGCCGATTGCTTTTCATCAGGTGGACCGTCTGCTCGTTTACGTGGCTTATGCCATAAAAAAAACTCTTATAGGAATTCTTCAAAAGAAAACATCAAAATGGATTTAAAACAACGAACTACATCGAAAATCGAAAACAAAAAGCCACATCTTTCTGAAACCTAAAACATTTTCAAACCGATACCCATTAATCGTGATCCGATGTTCTTGTAGCTATACTAAGCACTTACCCCAGGATTTCCTGAGAATCGAACTGACCTACCTTATAGGAACGTTAGAACATTGATATATCACTTCTCGTCAAGGTACATTGCGCGCTTGTAAGACAAATGGCTTGAAACACGCGTGGTTACACCGCAATGGTTTATGTATTGATGGTGTATATGTACGGGGTGGGTTGGAAAGGTTTTTCTCATTGTTTTAATACTTGTAAGCTATTGACTATTTCTGTATCGATAGATATTGTATTGGTTCATTCGTTTAGCTGTAAATGACATGGGCGGCGTAACCTCCGGTTGAAGACGCCCGCTTCTCATGCATGAGGGCGCGGGATTGAAACCTACTTCGGTCGTGGTGACTTTTTCCATTATTGTATTTCGTTATTGTCCAAGGAGGTAAAGTAAAGTAAAGGTTCGGAGGTTTAAGACGCTGGCTTCTCATGGATGAGACTGCGGGTTCGAAACCTACAAACGGCAAGTACCAATGTGACTTTTTCCAAGTTATATGTACTTTCTAAGATTATTTAGACACTACTGACAAACGGTGAAGGACAACATCGTGAGGATCTCATTATAAGTTTGAAATCGCCAACTCGTATTGAGCAAGCTTGGTGGTTAATGCTTCTCCGAGTGAGAGGCCTTTAGTCAGCAGTGGCCACTTATAGGCTGCTGATGAATACTATAAATAAAAGTCAAAAGTCAAAGCATTTATTTCAATTAAATAATAATTCGGTACTTTTGAAACGTCAATAAATACAAAATAAATAATAGTCTGTCAGTCAGTCCGTCAGTGAAACTAGGTGAAGCTAGGTGCTCATTCCAAAATGTAGATTCGAATGGAGAAGAACGAGAAAGAAACTCCATTCGTTACTCTTTTAAAAAAAGTATGTTTTACAATGTCTCTGATACATATTCCAATACTGTACGTATATGTGAGAACAATGCAAAGACACACTTGACGCATTATATTAATTACAAAACTTACTAAAATTAAAAAAAAACAAAACAAAAAAAATCTTATAGTCTAACATGGTGCTCACATATGCATACTGACAATCCATAAAAATAGTGATTCTATACAAGAAAAGAGTTAGATATATATTGAAATATAATTATTAGACCTATCAAAATATAATATTAGGCAATTATGTAATAAGTAATCTAATATCAAAGAAACTATTTAAAGACAATAACAAAGAAAAAGATTGATAAATGGAATGACTGATCAATATGAAAATAGCAAGTAAAGCACAAAAATCTGCTAATACAATGTTCAGTAGCACAGAGAATGGAATAGAGACGGTAAGGCTACACTTTTTGAAGATAACAATACTTAAGTTACATGACCGAATAAAGTTGGTGATGATCCATTGCATAGATATAATAAAGATGGAGATATGGTGTGTAGTCTAAAATTTGTAGGCAAAACCCCTCCATAAAACTAATATTACACACACAGTTCTGATAAAACAATACTACGAATAAGTGCACACACGCGGCATCAATAACTCAGTAATTCAAATATAGCTATTTTAATATTTCTGTGGTCCATTGGATAAATGTTACAGGTAAAGTTGCTTAACCCTTAGACTTTTTCCTGTGTTGTTAGCGCCGTCCATGGATACCTGCTACACCAGAATGTGTTCCCGGTCTTGTGAGAGATGTTAGGACTGGTGATGAGTCCCGCTACGCGATGACGTTTCTTTTTTTGTATGCTTCTAATAGTAGATATTTAAACGCACAAATTTGTTTTATGGGACGAAAAAAGAAATTCTAAATCTCCAACCAACTGCGATTCTTGTCGCTTGTAAACACAAAATTCACAAGCATTGCACAGTCAAGACTTTTTACCGGAATCATTTTAATTTTTTTTTTTTGGAATAAGGGACGAGGCTAACGAGCAGACGAATCACCTGGTGGTGATGGTAAGCGATCAGCGCCGCCCATGGACACCCGCAACACCAAAGAAGACACAGGTGCGTTTCCAGCCTTATAAAAAGAAATACGCTCTTTTCTTGAAGGTTTATATACCCGCAACCAACTCCACAGTTCTCCTGTCCACATCACCGCAATATGCGTTGGATTCGGACCTTCCGAATGTTTGATCATTACTCAAAGTCATTCGGCCTACTAACTTACTTTTTTCTATTATTACAGCAAATATCCTTGCATTTTGCTCTCCAGTGGGAACGGAATTGACTTATTGAAGAGGCAGAAATGAACAATTGAAGCTATCATTCACTTAGGTATATTTCTACAGTAATGTTTTTAGAAAAACCGATCTCTTGTCTTATATTATGTGCCTTGTAAGTTTTTTAATTTTTTTTTGGCTCATTTCTGTGTACTTTTTTATAGGTAACTTAGTATTGTGACAATATGTTATTTCTAATTTATCTACCGTAATCTCCATTAGGTATTATTATCACAAACTCATATCATTCCGTGTGAAATTCATTCGGTTCTTCGGTAACATTCATTATCTTACATCTTTCAATCTTGTTTTTAATGACTAGTTTGATTAAATGTACATTTCATCACTTTCTTTACTAATTATACTATAAATAGAGGTAGTAAAGAAATCTTTAGAGATTTTTTTTAAAGATATTCGTAAAGATTTTTGAAATTGATGAATCTCTAAAGTAGTATTCTCCATATTTTTTATGCCATAATCAGACGGTTCACTCAAGCAATCGGCGTCGCCCATGGGCACATGGAACACCAAGGCGTTACAAGTGCGTTACCGGCCTTTTGAAAATTGGGAATTTTAGGATTGTGATGGATTCGGGGATCGGGGAAATCACACGACGCAAGCGTTGTTTCACGTCAGTTTTCTGTGAGGCTCAAGAGTATCAAGATAGATATAGAAAAATTGTACCCAAACTCCTTGTAATCAACAAACATACCAAATACATTCATATACCCAAACAATGCCTTCTTACAGACATAACCATATCATAAAAGCCAAGAATATCTTCTAAAAATGACCTTGAAAACAGAAAAAATATATAATAGTTCCACATAAAACCTGCCACCTCATTATAATGAAGAAATGGGGAAACTTAATAGATTCTTTGTACCTATCTCTTGGAGTAGGGATGTTGAATTTATGACTTGCTAGCGGCCTGTCAGGGAAGCCCAAGGGGCCACTAAATTCTTATATAATTGAACTTCCAGACAAAGCCAGGTAGTGCGGTGTGCTGGAACGATATTGTTAATAACTTCGTTGCTTGAATTACTTAGGAATATAGGTTTAAAATTTAGACTTCTGAAACTTTTGATTATTGATTTCCTTGCATAATATAATATATATATAATAACTAGCTTTTACCCGCGGCTTCGCTCGCGTCACAAGAGGATAAAAAGTAGCCTATGTGACATATACTAATACACACAGCGCCATCTATACCAATACTTTTGTTTTTTCTCGGGAATATAAAATTTTTCCCGGTTAAAAGTACCCTATTATTTAATCCGGACTTCTAACTTTATGTCTGAAAAAAATCAAAGCAATCGGTTGAGTAGTTACAGCGTGAAAGTGGAACAAACAAACAAACTCACTTTCAGATTTATAATATTAGTAAGGATAAGGATAAAACTTTATATTCATAATAACACAAATGCAAAATACAAAAATATATCTTAAGTACGTACAATAATATTTCTATGTTTACTATAGAAACTATAATGTTTTACTTTTTTAATTAATACCTTCATAAAAAAGTGCAGTGAGATCAAGTCAACAGGACAATCAACTCAAGATTAGTCGAGTGGTTTTTTTTAAACTACCTACGCAACTAATTGTTCTTTAATTGTGTCTATAATGACGATACTCGAAGAGTTAAACTGTCAAACACCAAGCGGTCACCGGTGACCGCGACCTATTGTTCTTTAATTGTGTCTATAAAACCGGTACTCGACGAGTTAAAAGGACAAGCCCGCCACAACCTCCAAAAACCAACTCCTGTAAGCCAGGATCTACAGTAGATACAACCATGAAAACATTGGAACACTGAAGTCCGGCGCATCCCAGGGACATGAATATCTGTCTTCGTAGTCACGTGGTTGCAAAAGAGGCTGCCGAGCAAGACGTCTTTTGAATCTACGACTTAGCAAATAATATAGCTGTTTTTTTATAGTTATTGCCATACCCGCAACTTTGATTGCGTTTTTCTAAAATAAAAAGTTACTCGTTACTAAAGTAAGTATTAAAAGTTTAGGGAACAGAGTGTATAGTTCCCTAAGATCGGAAAAGGAGGATCCTCCGACCAGGCGAGGTGATCGTGCCTGGCGGGCTTTCTGCCCAACAGTTGTTCGTTGGGATTTTCTATCCGTGTTTATTCGCTTGTAAACTTTGCATGTGCGATGTAGGATTCTTGTGACGTCATCCGTTGACATGTGGCATGCGTCGCCACATCACTCCCTCCCAAGACCGGAGGTCGATCCCGCTGAGACTGCTGTCGATGCTTGAGATAAGCGGTGCCAGAGCCAGTGTAGAACGTCCCTAGTTCCAGTGGGTCGGAACTGTGCCGCTGAGTGCCCAGTGAGTCGGGTGAGCGGTGCAGGGTGAAACTCCAGTGAGTCGGAGAGATGAGTTCGCAGTGTCCCACGGTGAGTCGGGGAAGAGATGCTGCGAGGGTAGGTGCGTAGTGGCCGGCATCTGCGTTGACGGGAGGAGGTGTCCTTCAGACCGTGTGCAGAAGTGCTGTGCCTAGACGCTGGTGAGGCCGTAGGGAAGAACCAGGCTGCACAACTTCGTTGCAGGTAATGGTGGTCCCTGATGAGGCCGAGGATGCTGGTTGGCTGCGACTTGGTTACCGCTCAGCGGAGAAGTGATGAATGAGAGGGATGGCGATACGGATGACGGTGCTGATCTGCTCCGTGAAGTGAAGGTTGTTTCCAATCACGTCGGGGTCACCACTTTAGGGAACAGAGAGTATAGTTCCCTAAGATCGGAAAAGGAGGATCCTCCGACCAGGCGAGGTGATCGTGCCTGGCGGGCTTTCTGCCCAAGAGTTGTTCGTTGGGATTTTCTATCCGTGTTTATTCGCTTGTAAACTTTGCATGTGCGATGTAGGATTCTTGTGACGTCATCCGTTGACATGTGGCATGCGTCGCCACAAAAGTACGGAGTACTACATTAGCTACCTACCAATCCCGTCAAAATCGGCCCAGCCATTTCAGAGATTAGCCAGTACAAACAGACAAACAAAAACTTTAAAACGTGTTATTATGGTATGTGTATCGTATGAGTATTCATATGCATGTAGTAGAAAGCGGTTATTTCATTATTACAAACATACACACCAATTTTATTTATTTGTATAGATAACAGCACGGATTATACTCGGTGTATGACAATAGTAGTCGGGGTGGCCCGGAGATTTAAGACGCCCGTTCTCATGCATGAGGGCGCGGGTTTGAAACCTACCAACGGCAAGTACTAATGTGACTTTTTCCGAGTTATATGTACTTTCTAATATTATTTAAACACCACTGACAAACCAAACGATGAAGGAAAACATAGTGAGGAAACCTGGGCGTAAAATTTCTAATTATAAGTTTGTAATCGCCAACTCGCATTGAACAATTGATTGATGCTCAAACCTTCTATGTGTGAGAAAAGGCTTTGTCCAGCAGTGGGCATTTATAGGATGTTGATGATGATGATATATGTATAGATAACAACACGGATTATACTCGGTGTATGACAATAGACTCACTCCCTATTGCATCTCCCTATCTCATGAACTATATCGGTAGCAACAACAATAATTTCCATAAAAATCTATCTAGGAATCTTTCATACGAAAAGATTTATTATAACACACCATTCAGGTAGAATCACAGTCCATTTTCCCTTACATCACCCGCCGCCCTTATCGGGCCAATAAACAATAGTCGTTATGACTCAGGAGCGTCTATAAATATTTATACCACCACACCTCTGTGAGATATTTACTTCATTTTCTTTTAAAAAGAATCGTTATACTTTGTACGTATTGCTGTTGTTTGTTGTTTTTGAGTTAATTATGTTACGTGATGTGTGTTTATGTAGAGAAAATGGATTATATATTATAATATGATTGCGTTTTGCGTGTACCTTTAAATTAGTTACTTTTGCTAAATGCCAGCTTAATAAGTAATTGGTGTCATTGGCCAATGAACTCATCTTTTTATGCAGGTTGAAGATATTAATTTTTTTCGAGAATCGGCCATTTCATTGATTTTTTTTATGAAATAAGCCGGTAAACGAGCAAACGGAATTGTATCGTGCCTTAAGTGACATAATTTTAGGTACCATATTGATACTAGACACCTATAACGAACGGTGAAGGAAAACATCGTAAGGAAACCTGAGCTTTTTTCTAATTATAAGTTTGAAATCGCCAACCCGCATTGAGCAAGCGTGGTGATTAATGCTCAAACCTTCTCCGTGTGAGAAGAGGCTTTGCTCAGCAGTGGGCATTTATATATATATATTTGATGAAGATGATGATGCGGATTGATATTGAAGATTTTTGAATATCATAAAGTTTATTAATCAAATATCCTAGAAAATCACATTTGTGACAACACAGAAGGCAGGTCTGGGTTGTTTAATAAAGAAAAAGAAACAATAGGTACAAATCAATACAACATCTTAACACATTCTCTAAACATCTCCACAAATTCTTTTCTCAAATAAAAACTGAATTCTTAAGTTCTTAACAAAGAATCGCTTAGGAATCGCTTTTAAATTCCCTCCCTGATAGGGGGAAGCCCTCTATATCACGTCAGCACTCCGTTACGATACGCTACGTGGAATTTTATAGCTTCGAGTAAGAAAAACTATCAGTTTTATATAAAGAAATTCACTTTGCAACGGAAATATGTTTTAATCTGAACGAATTAGATAGTATCAAATTATCGTTTTAGGTTTATGTATAGGTTACTGGAGCGGCTGCACAGTTTTAGACCCAGGTACCTATATCTTTTATAAATAAGTTCCATCAAGAATTTTTATGTATCACTTCACTTAACATGGAGGTAAGTTCTAAAATTGATTTAGGTAAGACGTAACACAGTTTTAGAATTGCTTTATCTAGCTGGACCACACTTCCAAAAATAACCTTTAATAATATGAAAATAAAGACTTTTACTGCATTCAAAATTAACCTTGTAAATGAGCTTGAGCTTCGAAATATGGTGCTGAAGACGTATGCTCCATATTCCTTGGACCGCTCGTCGCACCAACGTCGAAACCCGTTTCCCGTTGTCACGCCATAACTTGAGAACGGCTAGACCGATTTGGCTGATTTTTATTGTGTTTGTTATTGTCAGGAGAAGGTTCTTATGGTAGAAAAAAATCCTAAAAATCCTACGGGAATGGGAGAAAACGGGATTGCGCGTACGAAGTCGCGGGCAGAAGCTAGTTAGAAATAAATTCAATGTTGATTGGGCAACTTTGGACTCCAACTTACCAGTCGGATGCAGTCGTATAGTGTTTATTCAAGGAAATGTTATAACTTATCGATTAATGTTAGTGATTACCTGCGATATTTTGACAATGACTCACCGTCATAACTCACCACTTGCGTCCAATTGCTCCTCGCGACTCTAACGATATTGTTGAATAGATCGAGTATGATTATTGTTAACTACCAAAGAGTAATTTTTGGGACGATCACTTCGGTTTCTATACCTATTCATAACAAAAGCGTTATTCGTGATATGATCATCAAAACCCACAAGCCGAATGGTCTCATAAAAGTCACAGTTTATGGAAAGCTTTCACATGCATCATGAATCAGGTGGTATGTGAAGGCTCCACGGACTAGTACAGTCGTGAACCTATTTCCAAAAAAAGGCACAATGGCTCATGCATGCCAAAGGGGCAACTCCATAAAACATGTAGTTGGCGCGAGCACGATAACCAATGGCCAACTGTGCGTGCTGCGTTTACACGCATCTGTGGGTAGGGTTGACAGTATTTTGCAGAGAATAAATAAATCCTCTGATTCAATTCCAAGCTATCATTCAGGTACTGGTTGTAGATTTACCTGAAACTAGGATAAACTGAATAGGCTTGAGTAGGAAAAAAATGAAATCGGATTCGCCTATTTTTGCCACAAAAACAGTCTTCAAAATGTACCGTTTCGACAAGGGTTTCCCATTTTTATGTACCACTACCCATATCATTGTATGACTATTAATTTTTTAATAGAGATAAAACCAGTCACTATCTTTTTAATAGTGGTTAACAGTAAAAATCGATATTTTTAAGTCATACACAACCATTAAAGCATTCACGCATGATACAATTTTATTAACCCATTTGAGCCCGCCGTCCCCATATGGGGACAGGTTTTCTTTTACCCGCTGGTTATTAATTATTTTAGCTATCTTCACATTTCATGGGTATTTATAATGAGGAGTAGTGTACTTTCCTAAAATTATTAGAACTTTTGACAAATTGCTACAAAAAAGGGGTCATATTGTCAATTTTATCAAGAGGAAGTGAAATGGGAATTATTATTGAAAGCAGAGGCGTTTTATAGTACGTTATTATGTAGATTTATAAAACTTTTTTGTGATTATTGCTTGCATATAGTGTCAATTAAAACAATATTGAAGAATATCCTTATACTTTCAATTCCACTTAGGGGAAAGTTAGAAAAAATGATGGTGTCCCCGTATGGGGACAATGGGCACATCTGTAGTATATTTTTAAAACATTTATACCTGATTTGTATTTTGTTTTCCAATTTATAAAGGTCACCTATAGGCTAAACTTAGTTATAGCTAATACTTGGTGACAACAGACGTTAATTTACGAAGAACATCACCAATTCCCACATATCTTTACGCGTTCATATTCTAAAATCTGATGGGCATCAAGACCGAAGATGCAAAAGTCCACCTACAGTACCAGACGTCGCATCCGATACCAGAATTCAGCAGTAAGGGGCATTTCCTCAAGCTATATTCTGGTGTCGTCACAGCGAAGTCCACCCAGAGGATAGAGTAGCATTATGCCCTGTATACGTTGACCACCGCCGTGTCTTCAGGGAAGTGATCGACGACGATAATCTTCCACGTCCAGCTTAGGTTCTGGCTGTGGTGCGGAGCGAGGGGAACTGGAAAACATCTCTTTCTGCGAAGCAGTCATAGTAGCAAGAACAGATCGCCGCCCAGAACCAGACCTGTACCTGTAAGGTGCGTGGCGTTACGCGCGTGCTTCAAAGTGCAGATCAGACCGCCTTAGATCGAGATGGCTCAGTGAGACAGATGCCCGACTACTATGAATAACCTAGTGGGTCACCGGGGCTTCGGCTTGAAGCAGAATTAGGAACGTGTTGGTTTTTAGCCAGTAAGAGTCCCCCAGGCGGAAAACGCAATGCATGATTTATACCCTCAAAAAAAAATATAGGCGCGTCACATCAAATTGATTTAGACATTTTCCGCAGAGATTTAGTTAATATCTGTTACGATACGCAGTTAGTCATAAAAAAACTGTGATATCAATGCAAATAATGCGTTAGAACCTTATGTGTCGAAAACAGTTACTACTTCGAAAAGTACTACACATGAGACCGTTGTCCCCAATCAAGGACGGCTTTTTTTTTAATACTTCTAAAAATATTTTTTGAATTTTTTTTGCTGATATTAGTTTGTGGGCGTCATATCATTGAGTTAATAAAGTTTTTTTTATTAAATTATGTGTAGTTTGCATTTGGTCCCAAATGGGTTAAACTGCCATACACCGCGAGGACACCGGTGACTGCAACCTATTGTTCTTTAATTGTGTCTATAATGACGGTACTCAAAGGGTTAACACAAAACACGATCTTTGACTCTCTAACTTGAAATCTTAAAAAGTATTAAAATTCTACAATTTAACTTCACGCGACAACCCTTCGACATTTCGGAGCATCTGTCAGTATTGTCGAACGAGGCACAGAGATCAGGGCGTCGCCTCGTCAGGTATAAATCAATGGCCGCCGCCAACAGGACCTGTCCGACCTATGTTTATTAAACTTTCTTGCGAATCCAAGAGTTATTTAGTAGTGTTTTCCCAATGTTACTAGTCAACAAAGTTTTTTGGGGTATTTTTGGGAATCCTTTTTTAAGTTTGTCCTACTTTTTAGGTTTCGGTATTTGTTAGTTTTGTGGTTTTATATTATTTGTTTGGGTTTTCGGTTTCCGATATCTTTATTGTACGAGACTTGTAACTGGTGAAACGTAGGTGTTTAATTGCTTAGAGAATAGTGTAAACGAGCAGACGGAACACCTGATGGTAAGCAATCGGCGCCGCCTATGGACACTTAAAACACCAAGGCGTTACAAGTGCGTTATCTTTTGAGAATTACGAATTTAAGGATTGTGGAGGATTCGGGGATTTGGGAGACTGGAGAAGGGGGCTAATTGAGCCTCCGGTAACCTCACTCACAAGACGAAACATAACGCAAGCGTTGTATCACATCGGTTTTCTGTGAGGCCGTGGTATCACTCCGATCGAGCCGGCCCATTCGTGCCGAAGCATGGCTCTCCCACACAATCCCCTATTTAACACAGGGTAGGTATAGTGAACTCATCTAATTCTGTGACTCGCCTAATAATTCGGTTTATTAAATTTGGTAGAACTCTTAGGTTTCTAGAAAAAAAATCTGATTATTTGTGCTAATATTCCTCATAAAAGACTGATAACCCTTAGAGCGCCACGTCAGTCACCGGTGCCTGGCGCTAGTGGAGGTTTGACTTTCACCATTTTAAACTTGGCAGTTAAAGTATTAAAACTCATGCGGAGACTGAATTAAATTAATTAATAATTTATTGGTATTTTACCTCTATTACTCAGATGCCTTTGTCACGGAGTTAGATGAGTTCACCCTACCCTATACATATAATAGCCGGTGGTCGAATACAAATACCAAGCACGTAATAGTATGTACGACGAATAGCTAGCCAGCGGTGACTGGTCACCTGCGTTCAGACGGTTAGAGTAATTGCTAGGAACGTTCTGTTTGAATATGGATGTGAGGTGCCTTTAAGCAATAGGTCTGTTGAGGAAAGACACTTATTCCTTTTTGGTTTCATTTTTGCTTTGGTACTGAAGGGTTTTTAAATGAAATTGCTGTTGTGTATTCATTATTGTTCTTATTAACAGTCCATAAATATAACATTATGCCTTTAACCCCCAAAGAAGAAGGCTGAGCACATTACGGCACTTAAAGCCACTGTACAATGTAACACGCACTTAATACTTTGCCCGATCTGGAAATCGAACCCGAGTCCCCTTGCCTGGCAGTCGCACTTGCGACCACTCGGCCAACGAGGCAGTCAGTCGGTTATTAACAGTTCACTCTTAGACTTTTGTATATAAAAGGGTCTGTTACATTTATAATTTCCATGGTTTTTTTTAAGAGGGAGTGTCAGACTCTTACTGACTAAACCACCCCGTTCCTACTTCTACACTTCGAGCCGTTAAGTCCTCCGCGGCTCCGTATTGCCATCAACCCTTGGAGATCACTATTTAAAAAGTACAACTTTATCAGAGATCGCAGCTCCTTAGAATCCGTCAAAAAGTCCCTTAGTTCTTACGGCAGCGGTAAGAGCAGGCGCCTACATACAATGTAAAATAACTACTACTAAACGGTACTCTTAACACAAAACTGTGGTAACCTAATAATCTACACAGTTCACAGCGATTAGCCAATAATATGTAGTTTAACGTCATCAAAGGTAATTCTATCGGAAGCATGACACAGCATCATGAGAGACAGTTCCACTGAATTTGATTTATATCACTAAATCGCAAATGAGCTGCAATAAGGCAAATATTAAGGGCGCAGACAGGTCACTTAGTAGTAAGTTATGTCCCTATAACGTAGAAATTAACTGCATCATTGAATGGTGCGAGCTAAAAGTTAATACACAAGTACCTAGATATTAATAACTATTGATTTTTTTTTTTTTTTAAAAAACGTTGCCCCACACTAGCATTTTCTCCTGTGTTGTGGGTGCGTTTACAAACATACAAGTTCACATACACAATGACACCCAGACCCGAAACAACAATTTGTGGATCACACAAAGTGTTGTTCCGTGCGGGAATCGAACCCGCGACACGTTGCACGGCAGCCGGTTGCCCAGCCACCGCACCAACCGTGCAGTCAAGATTTCCAAATCAAAAATTCATAACTAACAACAATTTAGTTTCTGGTCTGTGCGCTGAGGTTCACTGACAGACAGACAGACAGACCGACAGACGGTCGGACAATTCAATTTTTTACATTCCAAAATTGCCTTATTAAAGATTAATTGAAATAAATGCTTTGACTTTGACTTTGTAGTATTCTCACAGCTTTTCAGAATGATATTGAGCTATTGAAAAATTAACGTAAGTGTGTTTTTAATTAAATAATTGTAGGTACCATAAACATAAGTGAGACAACCTACACTCGAAACGAAGCACAGATTTTGTTTTATGCAAAGAAGTCCTTACCAATATAGCAAGGACTTCTTATCTCTCTCTTCATACTCTATTCTATAATCTGTTGGAAACGCTATGTCTAAATTAATATTAAATTCTAAATACAATCAGGAAAGCATCATTTAAAAATCCAATTACAAACGACCAATCACTAACCAGAATCATTTATTCACCACCCAAATGCACTTTGCAAAAGAAATGCTCTTAATTCGAAACGAGCAGAGCAAAGTGCACAAAGTCCTCACAGTTTTGGCTGGAACTTGCCATTAATTACTAAACAGGTTCCCCCTATTGCCAGGCAAGCGCATTAACAGCGCTAAAATGTCGTTACCATCGACGGTCATGTAAGTTTTAGTATCAATTAGTGATGTACTGTGCTCGGACACTTAGCTACATTTTAGTGGCGTTGCTGGCAAATTGCAGGTCGTGGACATTAAGACGTGGTGTGTTTAGTAGGTTGTGTTTTGTTGCAGTGCCACACTGTTGTATAGTTTTTTTTAAGAGGGAAAATCATCGAATGACTGCTCCTGCCTGGGTGAGGCGGGAGGGAGTGTCAGACTCTTACTGACTATTACATGCACTTCGAGTCGGAGCCCCGGTAACCCGTTAGGTTCTCCGCGGCTCTGTATCGGCATTAGCCCTATTGGGCATCATCCGTGGTGGTCTGATGGCTCTTTGAGGCACCCGCGGAACACGACGCGCCGTACGCTCGGGTCTGCTTCTGGTAGGGCGGCGAGCCACCCATGCTCGCCGTCGGCAGGCCCGCGCTTACGGTGGCCGGAGATTGTACTGTTGTATAGTTAGGATTCTATTTCACGAGGAGACTGTGGTAGCGCAACAAGACGCGCCACCGTGGCGTCCGTGAGCTACCAAATAAGATACCAGAGTCCACACACGACATTGCGATATTATTAAAACAGACCTCTAATGCTTGTGTGAGAGATCTGGAGTGATCGCGCCAATATATTGGTTGCGCTACCATGGTGTCCCGGTGGCATATAGCTCTTAAAGTAAATTGTAGGGACACCCACACACATATTCATGTAAATGCATGTACACGTTTATGTGTGTAGTTCGTCATATTACATGATTCCCACCGAACGATATTTTTGTATTAGCAGTCAGGAATTGTACCCTTATAAGATATCACGTACTGTGAATCAAACAATAAACTGTATTCTATTCATATTTTATTAACGTGTAATACAAAGACAATATAATTAATTCTCACTAAGTGTTAACGAACTATTATTCCTGCCCCTACATTGGTGACCCCGATAAAGAACAGTTTGTGAGAACTTTATTAGTGAAATAATTTCGAAAACTTATTAATTTCGGACCGTGAAAATGACGACCGGTATACCTACTCATCCGGTTCCTGTTCCGCCAGCAGACGTTTTGGCCATTTCCATAGCGTCTCGCATTCCAGACTTCTGGGGCGACCAACCCCGCGTATGGTTCATACGAGTTGAGGCTATACTAGCTCCACAAAAATTGGGGGATGACGCGAAGTTTGATTTGGTAGTATCTAAACTACCCAAAGATGTAATTATGCAGTTGAGCGACTTTTTAACAAAACCTCCCGAGACCGGAAAGTTTTTGGCGCTGAAAACGAAATTATTTACGTTGCTCGAAGATTCGAAGACAAGACAAATAGAGAAGCTCATCGGCGAAATGGAATTGGGCGACCAAAAGCCCTCGCAGCTCCTTCATCGCATGAGAGACTTGGCTCGAGATAAAATACCGGATGACACACTAAGAGTATTATGGCAAGGTCACTTACCTTCGACCGTGCGAGCAGTGTTAGTTGTATCGGAGACCAAAGATTTAGACAATTTGGCCGTCATCGCCGACAACGTTGCAGAGGCTACGCGTATGAACCAGGTATCAGCGGTCGGGCAGAAACCTACAGCCCACGAGCAGCCTGAAGATTCTGTCACCATAGCTACTATTGCGGCTGAACTGGCAAAGATGAATGCCAGGTTGACGAACATGGAGCGTTCGAGGTCAAGGATGAGGCAAGATGGCTACCGTCACCGTCAGGCTTCAAGATCGTCGTCGAGACGTCGAGTGCCCGGCGCAGCTAATCGGCTGTGCAGTTACCACTTCCGCTACCGTCATCGGGCTCATAGGTGCATTCCACCATGTGCGTGGAAATCGAAGCCTGCTGTGGAAGGAAACACGAACGACAGGGCGAGGTCGGAAAACTAGGAAGTGAGGTGCAGTCTTCGTCCGAGGTCTGTGCCGTGGTCCCTTGCCCCCGTTTATCTGTGATGGACTATAATTCAGGACTACGATTTCTTGTCGATACTGGTGCCAACGTATCGGTTATACCGGGAACAAAAAGGATTTTTAAAGGTAACCCATGCACTGATTATAAATTATATGCGGCCAACGGTACCGAAATTGCAACTTACGGTACAAAATCATTAGTTTTAGACCTGCGACTACGCAGACCCTATCGTTGGGAATTTATAATAGCCAATGTGACTAGGCCCATTTTAGGGGCAGATTTTTTGTCTCATCATAAAATTTTGGTTGACCTACATAAAGGCAAACTAATTGATCAAGTCACAGATATAAATGTTTTAGCATCTATTGTCAATGTTAATCAGCAGTCTATCAATTCAGTAGTAGAAAATCATCCGTACTACGATCTACTCAGTTTGTACCCTGATATTACCAAACCAGCGTCATTTAAGGAAACTCCCGCGCACAATGTTTTACACTATATAGAGACAACAGGTCCACCTGTTTATGCGCGTGCTCGACGCTTACCGCCTGATAGATACGCTAAAGTAAAAGAAGAGTTTAGAGTTATGCAGGAATTGGGTATTTGTCGGCCATCCAAGAGCGCTTGGGCAAGCCCGCTGCACGTCGTTACTAAGAAAAACGGCGAACTACGGCCTTGCGGCGATTATCGTCAGTTGAATGCGATAACCAAGCCCGATAGATACCCAATACCACGTTTGCACGATTTCACCTACGTGTTGGCAAATAAAAAGATTTTTTCTAAGCTAGACATTAATCGGGCATATCATTGCATTTGTGTAGCACCTGAAGACGTAGAAAAAACAGCGATAATAACTCCATTCGGCCTTTTTGAGTTTCCTCGCATGACCTTTGGTTTGCGGAATGCGGCACAAACGTTTCAAAGGTTCATGAACAACACTGTTTTGCAGGGACTAGATTTTTTATTTAATTATCTTGACGATGTCATCATTGCCAGCGAAAACGAGACTCTTCATCGTGAGCATTTAAGGTTGGTTTTTGAACGGTTTAACACTTATAGCATAACAATTAACTTGAGTAAATGTAGTTTTGGACAGTCGCGCATAGAATTCTTAGGCCACGAAGTCAGTATAGACGGTATTAAACCACTCGATGAAAAAGTTGAAGCCATAGTAAATTATCCTAAACCAGATACCATAGCGGATTTACGACGTTTTCTTGGAATGCTAAATTTTTATAGGCCTCATCTTCCTAATTTAGCTTCTTATCAATACGAGCTCAATCGTTATTTAGTAAAGTCTAAGAAAAATGACAAGACTAAGATTTGTTGGAATGCTAATTCAGAAAACGCGTTTGAAAATTGTAAAATAGGCCTTCAGAAAGCAGTTACCCTGTCACATCCGTTACCAGAGGCACCCTTAGCCTTGATGACGGATGCCTCCAACACCTGTATAGGAGCGGTGTTGCAACAAAAGGTAAGTGGATCCTGGAAGCCGCTAGGATACTTTTCAAAAAAGTTAACACCGACCGAGCAAAAATAAGTCGCCATGTAATGTCTGGTTTGGGAGAGTTTCCTAAGGCAGCGCGTTTTGAGCACATCCACGTGGATATTGTTGGTCCCTTACCAACGTCTCCACAAGGATTTAAGTACTTGGTGACAATTATAGATAGGGCTACACATTGGCCAGAAGCCTTTCCTGTAGAGGAAATAACAGCAGATGTAATATCAAAATGTATTTATGAAGGCTGGATAGTTAGATATGGATGTCCTGTACGCATTACCACCGATCAAGGGCGACAATTTGAGTCAAATTTATTTTATAGATTGATGAAATTTTTAGGCATTTACAAGATACGCACCACTCCATACCACCCGCAAAGTAACGGGGTTGTAGAGAGGTGGCATAGATCTTTAAAATGTGCCCTTATGACACGTTTAAATAGCAATACCACTTGGGTAGAAGAATTGCCGACAGTACTGTTGGGACTTCGTGCGGCAATGCGTACAGACAGTGGGATAAGTGCAGCAGAGTTAGCTTTCGGGAAAGCTTTACGTTTACCAGGCGAGTTCTATGACACTTCATTAGATAAGGATTGTAACAACCCATACAGTCGCGTAGAGAAGATACGCGAGAATATTAATAGCTATCAGCCGACAAGAGATAAAACGGACTCTCGCAAGATTTTTGTCTATAAAGCATTAGAGGACTGTGAGTACGTTTTCGTTAGAGATGATATGGTCCATAAGTCGCTTAAACCACCTTACAATGGTCCATTCAAAGTTTTAGATAGGTCGCCTAAAACTTTCAAAATTCGATTGCCAGACCGCGAAGCACGCATTTCAATAGATAAGTTGAAACCTGCTTTCGTGGTAAAGGACATCAAAACTGCTGATAATAATGTACCCAGTGCACCCGTTGATTCCCATAACGCGCAAAATAATTTCCCACCGCAAAATTGTCTAGGAAAGCAACATGTAACCAGAAGCGGTAGAGTAACGCGAGTACCCGTGCGATTCGCGTTATAAGTTGTGTCCAGGGGTTACAATTACATTTATTGTTAACTAAGTTTATAGTAATTCCCATGAGTTTATCCGTGTAATAGGTGTATTATTGTTTAATATTGTTTTATGTCTTCGTATTATTATTTTATGCTTCTATTACTGTTTTATGTTTAGATTACTTATGATGATAAGCATACCTTAGTTATATTGAGATGTACATTAGGCAAGTAAATATATTACTTACATGTATATCGTAATCAATAGATATGATAATAAATAATTAATTTAACCAAGCGAAGTCGCTGGTATGTTATAGTATTAAATGTAATAATTCAAATACAGATGATCATGCAACTCTCATGCTCACCTATGTATTTTCATTATAGAATTGCATATTGCATATTACTTTTATGATGACTTGTTTATTTGTTATTAAATTATATTTCACATTATGTATTGATTTAGCAATTTTGAATAGGCATTTTGCACTTCTAACATTACGAAATATTAATTTAGCTAGTTTTATATTAAGACTCTATGGATATCACTTCCATTTTGTCACAGACTGTAATCGCTTGTACATTATAGTTAAGTGTTGTTATGGGCAACCGTAGTTCTACTGGTAATATAGCTGTCGCTCAGGCACAGATCAACACAGAGGAACTATCAAATAAAATAAACTTCATGGCAATAGTCATGGTTTTACTGGCAGTAACTGCGTTTGCTGCCATATTGTACTGCATCAGGCAGCAATGTCATCACCGAGTCAAAAGTTGGCTCAGGCGTGAGGTGACGTTGGCCAACATGGCCCCACCCGTGGTCCGTGTGCAGACGGTTCCGCAGCAGCCGGCCACCGCCGCTGCCGCCCCAAACGTTGCCACGGCATATATGTAGTGTTAGTGATATACTCATAGGGTTGTGTTGTTCGCCAATATTATATACTTAGTGAGTGTTTATTTTTAAGATTGTAGTTGTAATAATGTAGCTATATAGTGCATTGTGTTGTATTGACACCGAGTTTTGTTTTATATTCTTAATTTTGTTTAAATTTTGTTTAAGACAAAAGTTTTATGTCCTTTGGACTTTTATTTTCGTAAGGGGGGAATGGTGTAGGGACACCCACACACATATTCATGTAAATGCATGTACACGTTTATGTGTGTAGTTCGTCATATTACATGATTCCCACCGAACGATATTTTTGTATTAGCAGTCAGGAATTGTACCCTTATAAGATATCACGTACTGTGAATCAAACAATAAACTGTATTCTATTCATATTTTATTAACGTGTAATACAAAGACAATATAATTAATTCTCACTAAGTGTTAACGAACTATTATTCCTGCCCCTACATAAATGTTGTATATTGGGAACTGCTTTGCTGGATAGAGTTGTCGTATGTATAGTTTTGAGACCTTCACTTACTAAAGGCATTTGGTATAAAACAATACAACCGACGCTTCCTCGTGCCCTCTGGTTCAGTGAAGGCGGGTTGAGTAGACAAGATATCGTCACAGCTTTAAGGCTCCGATCTGGACACATGCCTCTTAATAGTTTCGGATTCATGATGCGTAAAGTCGAATCACCGAATTGTGCTGTATGTGATGTTGTAGAGGATGTGCAACACATTTTGTATGAGTGTCGACGTATTGAGTCTCAGAGGAATCAGGTTTTTACTTTTAAGTGCCTTAATATTGGTTTTTATAACAGTGTTTTAGCGTCACCATTGTCATCCGACGCTAAAAAATTGTATAGTTTAATTAATTTGTGTTTGAGCTTAAGGGATAGTTAAACCTACCAACAAAAGGTTTAGCTGCTTTATTTTTTGTATTGAATTTTGTATCCTATAATAGGGCTGACATTTTCCTCTACGGAAAAAAGCCCTTCTTATTAAATAAAGATTAAAAAAAAAAATAGTTTTGAGACCTTGGTATTTGGGGAGGTTGAATGTTTTTAATTCGTTGTTGACTATGGTAGTTTCCTATATTTTAGAGGTATTTTAATGTCCGTCTAGTAGATTAATTTAAAACATTAGACATGTATTTTTTTCTTTTAGCACAAAATTTAAAACTTTCGACGATATATTAATTTGAAATATCGTTTGACCTCACAAAATACTACATTTTTGTAACACTTGTGACGTAACGACTTTCCACTCCTAAATTTAACGACATTTAATCTAAGTATTGCAACTTTACACTATACAAGCAAATAAAAAAATACGTGTTTAATTTTTTTTCATAATGTAACTTATGGACTAATAAGATTTTTAATTTTCATACCCTTGCAACTATCCTATTGATTCTAAACTTGACTGAGATTATGCTTATAGCGCACCGTTCATGTTTTTTTTGTGCAAAATTCATAACTATTCGAATATAGACATACATAATACTATCGTAACTTTTAAAATCAAGAATCGAATGCAAGTTTAGTCTTGTCTTGTCGACTGCCTCGTTGGCCGAGTGGTCGCAATTGCGACTGCCGGGCAAGGGGTCTCGGGTTCGATTCCCGGGTAGGGCAAAGTATTACTAGGTTTTAAAAAAATTCTCAGTAGTAGCACGGAGCCTGGAACTGTGCCCGGTATATGGCAATAGGCTCACCCCCTATTACATGGGACTCATAACATAAATAGTGAAAAGTGGGTGTCACATTGTACAGTGGGATAATGTGCACCTCTGCCTACCCCTTCGAGGATAAAAGGCGTGATGTTATGTTATGTTATGTAAGTCTTGTTTAGAATCGTATTTCTAAACTGAATTAGTTATTTTTATACCTATTTAAACGTCTTTCACCTTTATGTTAGTCTATGTCATATCACTAAATCACTAGAGCTCAATTTTGTCAGCTGCTGCACAGTAAATCGTTTTGATATCGCTAAGCGTAAATAGATTCATACAATACAATACACCAACATACGAATAAATGCTTGGATTCTTGCTTACATAATGTCATAGGTTATAATTTTAATTGTCATGTCTCAAAAATGTAAATAATATAGAAATACATAGGTACCTACAGTAACTACATATAACAAAATAAGTATGTATTATCTTTTATGGTTTTTTTTTTTAAGGGGGGAAAATCATTAAATTTTTGCTCCCGCCTGGGTGAGGCGGAAGGGAGTGTCAGACTCTTACTGACTAAAAACCACCCCGTTCCTTCTCCTGCACGTTGAGCCGGAGCCCCGGTTACCCGTTAGGTTCTCCGCGACATCTTTTATGGGATAAGCCGGTGAACGAGCAGACGGATCACCTGATGATAAGCAATAGGTGTCGCCCATGGACACCTGAAATACCAGAGGCATTAGAAGTGCGTTACTGGCCTTTTAGGGATTAGGTTTTTGAGGATTGTTGGGGATTCAGAGATTAGTGAAGAAAACCGACGAAACTCAACGCAGGCGTTGTTTCACGTCGGTCTTCTGTGAGGCCGTGGCATCACTCCGGTCGAGCCGGCCCATTCGTGCCGAAGCATGGCTCTCCCACAATTAAATGCATTTATTATTTTTATATAAGGTTGCATTTATAATAACTAACATTTAATTTTAAGAGTAGTCTGGACTTCTAAGCATGAATCTAAAATATTCAAATACAAATGTAACTAATGCAATTTTGTCCGAAAACTTAAAAGCATGTTTTTGAAGAACCCCGTTCACAAACAAACAATGGAACGCACTAGTTTTGTTCTGTGGGTTTCTCCGTTTTATATATCTATGAGATGAATGATTCTCTGTGACTAATATAATTCTTTTTATATAAAAAGCCAGGAAATCCAAAATTTGCATTATTAATTTTGAATGGTAATAAACTTGGTTATTTTCTTTTTGAAATAGTAGGCAAACGAGCACACGTATCACCATGTGGCGACACATATCACATGTCAAATGACAGCACAGTACGCACATAGCTGAAAACAAATAAACGAATGACGTCAAGAAATTCCTTGAAGTCATTCGATGATTTTCCCCCCTTAAAAAAAAGGTCAGCAGTTCAGGAAAAAAAGTATAAAAAACAGACTGACATACAATTACTAAATCTACTCAATATAAATATGAAAGTAAATAAAACATCTCGCATATAATATGATATTACATATGGTGGGTCTCAATATCACAAAGTGCAGAGATGCCAGAATGTCAGAAGGCAATATTTGCGCATAAAATGCCATCGCCTGTAATGCGGTCGGGTATTTTATAATATTGCGCTTAGGAATTCGTATTATTTAAATAATAACGACTGTTTTTGTTTGTTCATAGAATTGTGAGGAGATTTCAGATGAAATTATTTTTATGAGTTAATTTATGTAGGTAGGTATTTGTATTTATGTAACTACACTTTTCTTAGAGAGTACATTATTAACTGCCTCGTTGGCCAAATGGTCGCAAGTGCGACTGAAGGGCAAGGGGTCTCGGGTTCGATTTCCGGGGCGGGAAAAGTATTAGTGGGTTTTTACAAAAAATCTTAGTACCTAGGCTCACCCCCTATTACATAGGACTCATAACACAAATAGTGAAAAGTGGGTGTTATATTGTATAGTGGCATTAAGTTACCGTAATGTGCACCTCTGCCTACCCCTTCGGGGAAAAAAGCATAACCTAACCTAACGATCGATACGATAAAAGTACAGGGTACAGCTTTTACAGATTTTAGTCCGTTCGATTACCGTGTGCGGCAAGCGAATTTTTATAAATCGTTGAATGCAGCATCTATTTTCTTTTAAAAAACAAATGAATGTTTACTTTGAGTAAAATTTTCTATCTAAAGTATTAAAAATTCTTCCCCTTCAGGTGGCATTACAAAATTTCACCCTGTATAGTAAGTATAAGTTTTTATAATAACTATCGTGAGACATACTAAATTAATTAAAAACGCGGGTTACTCACGTGAATATACTGAGAAAAGCTCTACTAGTTTCGAACCACAGTGAGCTGCGGGACATCGCCGCGACCGCGCACGCTGCTCATGAGTAAGAACCCCTCTGTGGTTCGAAACTAGTAGAGCTTTTCTCAGTATATTCACGTGAGTAACCTGCGTTTTACTTAATTTAGTAAGTATAAGAGTAGGTATAAGATTCGTCACGGCTTTCGCAAGTACCTACCCAGGAAGAATTGCCAAACACACGTCAGCAATACGCATCTATCCACAGTGAAAACTACCTAATGCCAAAATGTTTGACGCTTGATCTAAAATTAATTAATTCCCCGGATTCAAATGGATTAACTATAAACGTGTTAAGCTCTAGTTCACATTATTATTTGGTACACGATGTTCAGTCGACAGGAATTTAGGGAATTCTAATTAAATTAGTGATTAATACCTCTTTCATGCGATGTGCTCGTGTTGTGAGTATTGTAGCATGATATCATAAAACAAGAACTAATAATAAAATACAATATCTAGGATATTTTTTATGGGATATGCCGTTAAATCTCCAGACAGTTCACCTGATGGTAAGCAATCGGCGTCTCCCATGGACACCCGGAACACTAGAGGCGTTACAAGTCCGTTACCGGCCTTTGGGGGATTAAGAATTTGAGGATTGTTGGAGATTCAGGACTTTGGAAGATTGGGGAAGCGGGGGAGGTGTAATTGGGTATTCGGTAACTTCACTCACACGACGAAATACAACGCAAGCGTTGTTTTACGTCGGTTTTCTGTGAGGCCGTGGTATCACACCGGTCGAATGATGTGGCCAACGATTGAGTACTTCTTGCACGCGTGCCTATAAAAGTAACACCTTAGTATCTCTAAGGGACTTAAAGACACTCAGGTTGTATTTTCTGATAACGTAGACTCTGCCAAGGAATTTTGCTCTTAAGAGGACCTCAAACAAAACTGACCGAAAACAAAAATTGCATGTCCTAATACTATTCTTCCCAATTCTTTAGCCAAATCACTATTAATAGTTATTCAATATAATAGGGATGATGACAGCGTGTGAAAATTAAAAATCTAATTAGTCCGTCAGTTATGTAATGAAAAAATATTAGACACGTATTTTTTATTTTGTTGTATAAATAATACTTAGATAATAAAGAATCAAAGTTTAGGAATGGGGGCTAAAACGTCATTTCTACGTATAAAATGTACATAGAAGTGACGTCACGCGACATTTCAAATCAATACATCGTCGAAAATATTCGTTTCTATAAAAAAATAAAAAAAAGTGTGTAATTTTTTTAAATAATCTACCAGACGGACATTAAAATAAAAATTAGTCATCTACCCTAATATAAAACCAGAAAACAAACAGCAAACCGTTCATTTCCTTGCCATCCCATTCTAACTGCGACATGCAAAACCAAAATACTGGAATCAGCCATTTACTTAAACGGTTGCCATTAAAGTTGCGATTGCCGAAAAACAAAACTTGATTCTGAGATAGCAATTTGCAATCTAAATGCAGAATATATAGGTACGTGCTATAAAACTGCTTTAAGAGAAAAAACTGTTAGACCGTTTACGTGGTGTGGTTTTTCATACAAAGTTACAAGTCCTACGTTATGGAAATGAATGAAATTATCTAATAAAACTTGTTCTATCTAACTAGCTAATAAAATATTTTCACTGCCTGACTGACTGTCTCATTGGCCGTCGCAAGTGTGATTGCCGGGCAAGGGGTCTCGGGTTCAATTCTGGGGTCGGGCAAAGTATTACTGGGTTTGTAAACACCTCAGTAGTAGCACGGAGTCTGGAAATGTGCCCGGTATATGGTTATAGGCTCACCCCTATTACATAGGACTCATAACATAAATACAGTACAGTGGCATTAAGTGCCGTAATATGCACCTCTGCTTACCCCTTCGGGGAGAAAAGGCGTGATGTTATATTATGTTATATTTTAAAAAAAGAGATTAGAAATACAGATGCAGACCGGTCTAAGGTTACATATAAAAAAACAATCAACTACTTTTAACAGCTCGCTTAAAATACACTTCACAATAATTGAAGCGAAAAACAAATAGACCAAAAATGACAATCGTAAATTTGTATGAAAAACCGCACCTTGTAAATGTGCTTAAAAGAAAGAAAGAAAAAAAACTGTTAACCGAATCAGCAAAATCCATACAATAAACAGAAAAGAGACATCTTAAAGATATTTATCGTTAAAATATTCGTCCCACAAACTACTATAGCGGTTGGAAGCTCATAAAATCCATAAAGGATGGAGCACACGGTGTGGGTAATCTTGGTTCTTATCTAGTCTGATATTAGGGTTGTTATAGTCTGAAAGTGATAGGTATACTTCTTTATAGTACACGAGTACTGCGCTAGTAACTTTAGATTAATTGTAATACTACAACGCTCAACTATATGCTGAGGTGGATGCCCTTTTGGCTGGGCACGCGCACTTTATTATTATTACTAGCTTTTACCCGCGGCTTCACTCGCGTCACAAAAGGATAAAAAGTAGCCTATGTGACATATACCAATACACACAGCGCCATCTATACCAATATTTTTGTTTTTCCTCGGGAGTATCAAATTTTTCCGGGACAAAAAGCACCCTATTATTTAATCCGGACTTTTAACTTTACATCTGCAAAAATTCAAAGCAATCGGTTTAGTAGTTACGGCGTGAAAGTGGAACAAACAAACGAACTCACTTTCAGATTTATAATATTAGTAAGGATAGTAAGGATTTATTAAATGGTGAATCAACAGCTACATTACACAGGTTTAGCAGAAAAATAGTAGCATTGAGTCACTTACAAATTCACACGAATACTGACTTAATAGGTAACAGCTAAGATTAACAAAATGTGGTAGAAATAAAATCGATAAACTTAATAATACCTACTTGCCTGCCTTGCCTTGTTTTGTAATCAAGTAACTGTATTTTTTATTCATTAAAGATTTTCTGCTATGTCGTGTGTGCGTTTACAAACATACAAGTTGAAATGAAATGAAATGAAATGAAACTTTATTTGTAAAATGAAACACATTCGCAACAGTTCGCATACACATTTCCATACACAAAACAACAATTTGTGCATCACCCTAAGGTTATTTATTTATTTATTTATTATTGTGATGTTAACACGGCTTTACACCAATTACATTAACACACATACAAAGAGAAATCAAAGAGAATCAAACAGTTACAATAACAGAAAAAGAAGAAAAAATTTGAAACATAAATAAACGTCACATTAAAAAAAAATACAATTAAAAAGGTTGACCGTTAGAGAATGCTACTAGGCATTAAGTCTGCCATTTTATACCCTTTGTGCAAAAAGTGTAAATAAATCTTCCATAAATATAATAAAATCGTAGAAAGGTGAAAACTGATTATCGAATTTTTTTAAAACAATGCTTGGGGCGTGATCTACATTCGATATCGAAACCAAAAATATGTTTTTTAGATTTTTTGTCTGTTTGTCTGTATGTATGTCCGGGATAAACTCAAAAAGTGTTGCATGGGTTTACTCCAAATTTTGCATGAATATTACTAACAGGTCAGGTCAACATATAGGCTACATATTATCATGTTATCAACTACAGGGGAGGAGCTGTGAATCACTATTCCACGCGGACTAAATCGCAGGCTCAGCTAGTGAATAAATAAAAAATAATGCTTCTTACGAGAATCTAACCCGCTCCCCGCAGCAGTCGCTTGGCAATATCTATTTGAAAAACCGCCATGTTTGGTATTATACCTCTATTTTCTCCCAAACGAAGCCGTACAGTTAGTAAAATATAACGCTCTGGCTTCTAACTTCGTAAAAGCGACGCAGGGTAATATTAAAGCAGGCTTAAAGTGAAACCAGAGTTAATTAACAGCAAATAATAATATCCGTAGTTATTAATATTTCCAATAATATACCATAATAGACTGAGGATATGAACTTGTTTAGCTTGATAGGTTTTGATAGGTTCTTGAGTACTGATATAGAATTTAATTCTTGTAGCGTTTTTGGTCACCAAGGGACTTAAATGTAGCAAGAGCTTATTTTTGTCCAAAATGACTGCACGGCTAGTGTGGTGATTCTTACACACCTCTTTCGCTTCCTCAACAGTCATCAGTCTTTTAATGAATATATATTTTTTAGTCCATAACATACGTGTTAAATCACTGGGTTAAACCCCGAAGGGGTATACAGAGGTGCACATAATGCCAATAACCAATGTGACACCTACTTTTCTCTATTTATGTTATAAGTCCCATGTAATACGGGGCAAGTCTATTGCCATATACCGGGCACAATTCCAGACTCCGTACTACTACTGAGAATAAAAAAACAGTAGTACTATGCCCGACCCGGGAATCGCACCCGAGACCACTTGCCCAGCCGCACGTGCGACCAATCGGCTAACGAGGCAGTAACAGTTCTAACGATAACCTCCTTATATTATATTGAAACAGACTAATAACATTACAACAAATTTTAAGAGTGTGTGAGAGTTCAAATTCTCAATCCCAAAAGGCCGGTAACGCCTCTGATGTTCCATGGGCGACGTCGATTCAGGTGATCCGTCTGCTCGTTTTCTGGCTTATCCCATATAAATCGTCGCGGAGAACCTAACAGGTAACCGGGGCTCCGGCTCGACGCGACGTGCATGAGAAGGAACGGGGTGGTTTTTAGTCAGTAAGAGTCTGACACTTCCTCCCGTCTTACCCAGGCGGGAGCAGTCATTCGATGATTTTCCCCCCTTAAATAAAAAAAATCCCATATAAATAAAAAACTGTTACAAAACAAACTCCCAAGTCCAAACAAATTTTTGTTATACAGAAAATTCAAGTATTTTCCGACATTATTTGCTTTACTCTCATGTGTTGCTAGCTTAAGGACGAAAGCTATTGTTTCTCGTGGAATCCTACCGTGTACTAGAACTTTACATAATCAGATGGCATCGACAAACATTTTCAAAGCAGCCGAAGGGTTGGATCGTATGTATATGGGACTTTTGAATATTTTTACCGTTTGCTTTGCATTCTAAATCGTTGAGCATAGATTTGTGATAGGGTTTTCATAGGAGATTTGGGTAGTCATAATGCTGTGCAGTCAGTGAAACCTTTCTGTAAGATTTCTATTTTAATCTCTTTAGTAAAAGGTCTTTGTAATTGGAGGGTTTTACTGCTTTACCTGTATATAATAATTATAACAATTTTTATCCTCGAAGCAGTAGGCAAAGGTGCACATTATGGCACTTAATGCCACTGTACAAATGTAACACCCATTTTACACTATTTTTGTTATGAGTCCCATGTAATAGAGGGTGAGCCTATTGCCATATACCTGGCACAATTCCAGACTCCGTGCTGCTACTGAGATTTATATTTTGCCCGACCCGGGAACCCGAGACCCTGCCCGGCAGTCGCACTTGCTCATACGGTTTGGCAATTTCAAACTTATAATTAGAAATTATAATTCATGGTTTCCTCACGATCTTTTCCTTCACCGTTTATCAGTGGTATTTAAATAATCGTAGAAAGTACATATAACTCGGAAAAGTGATATTGGTACTTACCGTTGGTAGGTTTCGAACCCTCACCCGGGTTACTATGAAAGTACGATTGTTTAACTTCTGTTAATGGTACTATATCTCCCTAGATACAGCATCTTTAGATTCACACAGTTTTCATCTACCTCCTCAAACAATAGGGTAGGTTCCTAATTTTTATTTTAATGTCCGTCTGGTGCATTAATTTAAAACTTTAGACACGTATTTTTTCTTTTTTCACAAAATTAAATAACTTTCAACGATATAATAATTTGAAATATCGTATGACGTCACAGCATTTTGTTGCACATTATGACGTAACGACCTCCCACTCATAAACTTAGCGCCATTTTATCTAAGTATTGCAACTTATTACGAGAAAATAAAAAAATACGTGTCTTATATTTTTTCATTATCTAAGATACCCTAGACACTACCCAATTACAGAAATACACAGACCTCAACTTCGTCCCATTTATTTTCAAAATTCACTTTTCATTTTCCATCAAACTCTATTAAATTTTATTCCAATCCAGAGGTTAGGTTCCAATATCAGAAAATTCATGATCCCATAAATTGAGGGAACTGTAACTGAATGTAAATCTACCTGCTTCATAACTTAGAGGATTTGAACTTATGCGAATACGATATGCAAAGATTATGACCAGCCGGTCTCAATTCTGAGATGAATTTCTTGAAGAATATTCTTGATGGTTTTCTTTATGTCTTTTTTGAGAGTTTAAGTTGTTGGTTGGGTAGTCAGTCAGTCAGACTACGTACTTTATTTATATTTTGTTAGTTAAAAAAGGATTCAATATTCGAAAAATGTTTGCGGTACAATTTTGAGCCAAGTGGGTAATGAATTAAGGTTATATTTCAGCTGTAGGAGTCCTATGATGAAATAGATGAGGAGGCTATATGATTGGTGTAAGAGTTTTTTCCTAGTGTGCATGTCTTATGCCAAATAAACGAATTTCATTTCAACGGCATCCTCCTGCTATAAAGTTATTATGACGCCCAGTTCGACACAACCAAAGACTGATGCAGTATACAGTATTGTAGAGGTATAGGGAGCCGGATTATGCTTGCGGGCAGCGATCCAGTGAAGCATACACTGTCGACAGTCGTATACCAAACGTACCAATATTGATTTTCATAAGCGGTTCGATGAACTTCCTCATGAATTGGGTTGTCTTAAGTCAGATTTTGGGTTAAACTTGGTTAACACTATATTCCGCTCAACCTGGTCAAATAAACACGAAACCTGCTGCTCAACAGCTGCACTTGTAACTTCTCGATAAACGAAAAAGTAAGTTTTTTCTCCAATGAATCTGCGGTACTATGATAGATGAGATGACGTATTTTTATCCACGAAGGGGTAGGCAGAGGAGCACATTACGGCACTTAATGGCGCTGTACAATGTAACCCCCACTTTTCACAATTTATGTTATGAGTCCCATGTAATAGGGGTTGAGCCTAAAGCCATATACCGGGCACATTTTCAGACTCCGTGCTACCACTGAGAAAAACCCAGTAATACTTTGCCCGACCCGGGCATTGAACCCGAGACCCCTTGCCCGGCAGTTGTTTTCCCTTGGATTCCATTTGGATCCATCCCTCAAAAAAGCTGCAAACATATTTTAAGTGTTCATAAGCTGCTGATCAGTGATCCGTCTGCCCCTTTGTCTCCTATTCCATAAAATAGTCACCAGTGAAATAGTTTATACAGATAAATAAAATTGGTGTGTCTGTTTGTAATATTAATATAACCGCTTTTTACTACATGCATATGAATATGCATATGATACACATACCAAAATAACTTAACACACCAATAACATAATAATATGGAGTTTCTTGCTCGTTCTTCTCCATTAGAATCTACTTTTTGGAATGAGCACCTAACTTCACCTAGTTTCACTGACAGACTGACTGACAGACTATTACTTATTTTGTATTAGTTGACGTTTCAAAGGTACCAAACTATGGTTTAATTGAAATAAATGCTTTGACTTTGACTTTAACATTTTTATAAATTATCTCTGTCTGTTTATACTAGCTAATCTCTGGAATGGCAGGACTGATTTTGACGGGTTACTTTTATTGGCAGGTAGCTTATGTACTAAGGAGTAACATAGGCTACTTTTATTTTGATAAATTGAAACATAATAATGTTATATCTTAAAATTTATATCGTACGCGGACAAAGTCGCTGGCAACAGTTAGTGAAGTGGTCTGTCTATAAATAGTCATAACACATGTTTTTATAATAACTATCGTGAGACATACTAAATTACGTAAAATCGCGGGTAACTCACGTGAGTTATGAGCTGCGCGACGTCGCCGCGGCCGCGCACGCTGCTCATGAGGAAGAACCCCTCTGTGGTTCGAAACTAGTAGAGCTTTTCTCAGTATATTCACGTGAGTAACCCGCGATTTTACTAAATTCATAACACAACTTTAAAAAAATTTACGTTGATATTCAAGAAGAATGTCATCCATAGTATGTTCAATATAACACAACAAATCCTGAAATGTTCAAATATCGAGAGCTCAAAAAGCTATTACTGTGATAGCGGCACAATTTTCGATTGTTCTTCCGTGAAAATCGTCGGCTAGTTTACTGCAAATCCAGTGTTCGGCTATTGTTTGTGTTCGAACACTTTCTGTGCTTACGATACGTGTGTTGCCTTTTGATATTTTGCTGTATTGTGTACTAGCTTTTACCCGCGGCTTCGCTCGCGTCACAAAAGGATAAAAAGTAGCCTATGTGACTATCCATCCGTTCAACAACCTACATAACTAAAAATGTTGCAATGTCTGTAAGAGGCCGCTAAGTATTAAGCACTGTAATAATTCTATAACCATCATCTGTACACTTAGTTGCAATAAACGCTTTGACTTTGACTTTGACTAACTACGTTCAGTTAAAAAATCACGTTAATTAGTACCTCCGTTCTGCCGTTTAAGACAGGCAAACAAACAAATAGCTTTCCGCTCGCGTGGAACTCGGTTATATCGCGGTATTTAGATTTTTCCAATAAGTAGGTAATTCGTTGACTGATTTTAAATGACATACAAGGCCATCTATACCAGTACATACAGCGCCATCTATACCAATATTTTTGTTTTTCCTAGGAATTATCAATTTTTCCGGGATAAAAAGTACCCTATTATTTAATCCAGACTTCTAACTTTACGTCTGCAAAATTTCAAAGCAATCGGTCTAGTAGTTACGGCGTGAAGGCGGAACAAACAAACAAACTCACTTTCCGATTTATAATATAAAATAATAAGTAAGGAATAAGGAATAAGGATGTAAAGGGTTATATTTTAATGCAGTATGGACTGGTAGCAATCATAGTATATACCGTTTTTTTATTTTCATTTCTATATTTCAAATATTATGTTGCTCGACTGTCTCGTTGGCCGAGTGGTCGCAAGCGCGACTGCCGGGCAAGGGGTCTCGGGTTCGATTCCCGGGTCGGGCAAAGTATTACTGGGTTTTAAAAAAAATCTCAGTAGTAGCACGGAGTCTGGAATTGTGAATTGTGCCCGGTAGGTATATAGGCTCACTCCTATTACATGGGACTCGTGACATAAATAGTGAAAAGTGGGTGTTACTTCTGTGTGCACCTCTGCCTACCCTCTATATTTCTCTAATTAAAAAAATAGTAACGTAAATAATAATTTATAATAAACAACCGGCCTATCTGGAAGTCATAGGGGAGACCTATGTTCAGCAGTGGACATCTCATGGCTGATACCATGATAATAATGATGCTGAAACAATAATTATATAAAAAAATTCCCTACTAGACAATCAACTGGTGAGTAATTCATTAATCACATTCAAATAATAAGAACAGTGAGACGGATAGTAGTTAAGTAGCACGGAGTCCGAAACTGTGCCCGGTATATAGCAATAGGCTCACCCCCTATTACATGGGACTCAGACCATAAACAGTGAAAAGTGGGTGTTACATTGTACAGTGGCATAATGTGCACCTCTGCCTACCCCTTCGGGGATAAAAGGCGTGATGTTATGTTATGTTAAATATTATGTGACGCCTCTACTTACCTAACTTTCTTATATTCCTCACTCTTGTCAATCGGGCTGGAGAATGCAGTTTTCGAGGTCCAAGTTTATGATATAGTGCTGGCTGCTGTCTGGTTGCTATTAAATGTATATTTCTTAGTCGGCTTGTACAAGACCTGCAGAAACTGCCACAGCACAACGCTAGATTCACAGCTTAAAATATACTTACATATCATTATATTAAAGAGTATTTTTTTAAGCTTTTTTAAATGTGGGAGAGCAATGCATTGGCACGAATGGACCAGCTCCACAGCCTCACAAAAAACCGACGTGAAACAACGCTTGTGTTTTGTTTCGTCGTGTAAATGAGGTTACCGGAGACCCAGTTACCCTCCTCCCGAAACCCTGAATCCCCAACAATCCTCAAAAGGCCGGTAACGTACTTGTAACGCTGGTGTTTCATATGTCCATTGGCGACGCTGATTACTTACCATCAGGTGATCCGTCTGCTTGTTTATCAGTTTATCCTATAAAAAAAATCTTTCATAAAACCTTATATAAAACATAAATCCACTGGAAATATTAAATGTTCCACCTGTTTCTTGTTACCGCTAAGATATCTTCACACGAGGAAACAAACAATACATCTGGTTTAACTCAACTTTTGTTTCTCACCCAGTTTTGGTAGAAGTAATTAGATAGCCACGTGTTTGTGCTTTGAAATCCAAGCTTTTGGCATTGTTATGTTTGGGAGTTTCAATTCATCTTGTGATGTGCAATTTCCTTGTTTTTGTGTTTATATGAGTGTGTATTTTCTTTTGCATCCTAGTCTGCGTTACTTAATCTGCATTACATTTAAAAAGATTGATGGCCATTTTACTGTGTACTCATAGATCACCACTCAACTAAAAGTTATTTAGCTTGAGCAAGCATCTAAACCGACCCCTTACGATCTCTGACTACCGTAAGCGCGGGCCTGCGGACGGCGAGCATGGGTGGCTCGTCACCAGACCCGAGCGTACGGCGCGTCGCGTTCCGCTCGCGCCTCAAAGAGCCATCAGACCACCACGGATGGGGCCCAATAGGGCTGATGCCGATTCCAAGTCGCGGACAATCTAACGGGTTACCGGGGCTCCGTCTCGAAGTGCAGCAGAAAGAACGGGGTAGTTTTTAGTCCGTAAGAGTCTGACACTCCCTTCCGCCGTACCCAGGCGGCAAAAGTCATTCGATGATTAACCCCCCTAAAAAAAACCAACCCCTTGTGCTTTTAGTTGTAACTTATGGGTTGTTGAAATCTCAAATGTCGTTATAATGACTCTTTTAAAGGTGTTCTCTAAGAGTAATATAACATCATAATTATCGCGCCTTTTATCCCCGAAGGGGTAGGCAGAGGTGCACATTATGCCATTGTACAATGTAACACCCACTTTTCATTATTTATGTTATAAGTCCCATGTAATAGGGTGTGAGTCTATTGCCATATACCGGGCACAATTCTAGACTCAGTGGGAACGAAGAAAACGCTACCTTAAAACCCTTCAATACCCAACAAAAACGAATTTACTGGTTATTCTTAATTATAAGCGAGTTTAACCCTCCAATGATAAATCAAAACAGTCGGGGTCGCGGACAATGGGTGCTTATGGTCGTCATTTTGCTCCGGGGTCGAAAATACCCCCGACATGTAATAACAGGCCTCTGCCTAATTTAAGCTATCAATTCTCTGTGCTAATGTTCTTATATTATTTCTGTTATTTTCAGCTAATCATGTGTAATATGTTTTGTTTTGGGTTTACCTCTTGTGTTGCTCTTTTATAGGGGTTATTTTTGTGGTGTAATTCTTTTTTATCGAATAAGTCGGTAAACGAGCAGTCGGATCTCTGAAACCCCAAAATTATTCAAATTCTTATCTCCAAAAGGCTTACAACGCTATTGGAACACCTCTGGGTGCTTAGTCTTAAGCCAATCTCAATGTCAATGCAGTTTCAATCTAATAAAATTTCAATAATTATTCAATGTCAAAAATATACAGATATTGTAGCTGTTAAAATAGCATTCAGAGTACGGAATATAAAGCCAAACTCAATACCATTTAGTTTATTAAATATCCACGCAATACGGATGCAATGAGCGCCAGTGTTGCGACTCAAGAGTACGAAATTTCATAATACAAATGTCGATCGATCGGAATTGGAGTCAAGAGTAAGCCCTGGTCTTCCCTCTTTGAGGAGTGGCTTGAGAGACGCTACGGCGTCCTCACCTACCGCCTGACGCAGGTCCTCACCGGACATGGAAGTTTCGGAAGGTACCTGTGTCTGATGGGGCGGGAGGAAACGCCCGGGTGTCATCACTGCGAGGACCGCCCTGAGGACACGGTGGAACACACTGTTGCGGAATGCCCTGCGTGGGCTGAGCACCGCCGTCCCCTCAGAGAAGTGATCGGCGATGGCGACCTCTCGCGTCCGGGCCTAGTGCAGGCCATGATGCGGAGCGAGGGGGATTGGGATGCCGTCTCCTCCTTTTGCGAAGCAGTCATGCTAGCTAAGGAGGAGGCGGGACGCGTGAGGCAGCGAAGCGCTGCCTCCTCGCAACCCAGCCATCGCGAAGGACACACCGGGCGTCGGGGATCGCGAGACGATCTCCGGCCACCGTAAGCGCAGGCCTGCGGACGGCGAGCATGGGTGGCTCCCCGTCCGACCAGAAACAGACCCGAGCGTACGGCGCGTCGAGTTCCGCGTGCGCCTCAAAGAGCCATCAGACCACCACAGATGGGGCCCAATAGGGCCGATGCCGATTCGGAGTCGCGGAGAACCTAACGGGTAACCGGGGCTCCGGCTCGACGTGCAGGAGAAGGAACGGGGTGGTTTTTAGTCAGTAAGAGTCTGACACTCCCTTCCGCCTCACCCAGGCGGGAGTAGTCATTCGATGATTTTCCCCCCTTAAAAAAAAAAGCCCTGGTCTTCCAGATGTCTATAGGCGACGCCTATTGCTTACCTGATGGTGACCTGATGGTCAGTCGGCTGGATTATTGGTTTATCCCATAAAAATATAACAATAATTTCAGCTTCGTAGGAGAAGATTAGGTAAACTATTATGTATGTACATGAAATGACATAACATAATATCACGCCTTTTATCCCCGTAGGGGTAGGCAGAGGTGTACATTATGCCTCTGTACAATGTAACACCCACTTTTCACTATTTATGTTAAGATTCCCATTTAATAGGGGGTGAGCCTATTGCCATATACCGGGCACACTTCCAGACTCTGTGCTACAACTGTAAATTTTTAAAAACTCAGTATTACTTTGCCCAACCCGGGAATCGAACCCGAGACCCGTTGCCCGGCAGTCGCACTTGCTACCACTCGGCTAACGAGGCAGTACATGAAATAAAGTAACCAAATAAATTTTAAAGTCTTTATTTTTCTATTTCCAATGTGTTTATTTTTACATTTCATACAACTTTACATATAAATAAATAATAAAATCATACAATTATTTATTGTTTATTTATTACTTCACACTTTTAGTAATTTAAATCTTATTTTAATTCGTGGCAAGGGTTTTTAAAAACTATATATATATATATAGGTATTGTACGAAAATGTTCTTTATACTATAACCATAATAAAAAATAGGGATATTTTTAAAAATAAATAAGGTTACTAAGTACTCAATTTGAGAATATTTTAAATTTAGATTTCACTGTTAAATTTTAGACTGCCTTAATTTGGACTAATGCATTCTTTAACACTACGAATTAAATCAAGTATGTTTATATTAAAACCTTCTTGAGACATACTATAATTATTAATTATTATGTTTCCTGCTTAGACACATAACCGATTGACTAGGACTCGACTAGTGTCAAGCCATGTTCAAGTCCGCTGCGGTGCAAGCTCAGCATGCCTTGAAAGTAGTCGAGTTCCTCGACAAATAGTTACGTGAGTAAGCCGAAAACATAATAATTAAACAAGTAATCAAGTAGTTATTGCATCCATAATGTACACATACAGGTGGTTAGAAAATACAATAGTAATAAATACGGACCCTGTCGGGCACAGCAAAATTTAAAATTGGTAGGAGAGTTTAAATCATTTTATTGAGTCTTTGTAATAGGGATGATGACAGGGTATGATAATTAAAAATCTAATTAGTCCGTCAGTTAGGTAATGAAAAAATATTAGACACGTATTTTTTTTTATTTTGTTGTATAATAAAATGATATTTAGATATAACGAATCAAAGTTTAGGAATTGGGGCTAAAACGTCATTTCTACGTATAAAATGTACATAGAAGTGACATCACGCGACATTTCAAATCAATAATATCGTCGAAAGTATTCGTTTCTGTAAAAAAATAAAAAATACGTGTGTAATGTTTTAAAATAATCTACCAGACGGACATTAAAATAAAAAATTAGTCATCTACCTTATTATGTCCAGTGCTTAGCAAAGAGGTCATCTGCATATAGAGTATATCTAATTGAAGTATCCCTAACGAATCATCACAACGACATCGTTCACACCAAACGTATCGTCCGCCATCGACTGTGAGTTCGTATGCTCAGTGTTGACGACGTAATACGTAATAGCATGTACATATATTTTTTATTTTATACAGCTAAAGAGTTTGATTGTTTGAAGATGCTAATACCCGAGTTAATGGTTTGAATTTAATAATTATTTTTGTGTCGGATAGTCCATATATCGAGGAAGATCATAGGCTAAGAAACAACACGCAATGACCAATAGGAGTTTAGCAGCGGAAGCAACAGCCAAGAAGTAGTTAGTAGTATGTTATAGTCGGTTCGGTGTGAACGAGATGTTAAATCTAATGAAAAAGCGAAAAATTATGTGACGCGCGCACACAGTAAGCAGTCGACTATACATTTGGTGTAAACGATGCCGTATTGTGAGAGCGATTTGTGCGAAAGTAGCCAACAAATACAAGAAAAAACAAAAGACAAATATGCATTGGTCATTAAATAAATACACACCGATTTGATAACAATTAATATAACGTACGTGGCAGTTTTTAAGCGTCGTGGTGGCCCGAAGGTTTTAGACGCCGACTTTTCATCATTCATGCATAAGGTTTCGAAACCTACCAACAGCAAGTACCAATGTGACTTTTTCCAAGTTATATGTACTTTCAAAGATGTCTAGATACCACTGACAAACAGTGAAGGAAAACATTGTAAGGAAATCTGGGCTTATAAATTAGTAATTATAGGTTTTAAATCACTAACTCGCATTGAGCAAACATAGTATTAATGCCCAAACCTTTCCGTGTGAGAAGAGGCCTTTGGTCAGCAGTGGCATTTATAGGCTGTTGATGATGATAATGACATGGCAGTTATTAACTTAAACGTTATTTTGAATATAGTTCACACTAAGTGCCTACCCAACCAAGTTGAGAGAAAGGCTAAAAACTAAACAACAGCTCACCTCAAGGCAGCCTCAACAAACAGTTGAACAGTCGTTTCACAACTGTCTCATATAATTTAGTTTTATATGATACGCATTAGATATAAACTATCATTAACATACATATAGTAAAGTATAATTTGGCATATGACCGTATCTCTATCCGTACAACAATATCATCAAACCACTCAAAGTTCCTAATGTATAATAAATAATCTACGTACAAAAAACTTTATATTCTTATAACCTTACTTCTAGTTTTACACTTCAGTAATTACTCTTACAATAATTATTATAAAACACAAGGTATACGATCCTATTAAATCCCTAATCATCAATTCTAAACTAATAAAAATAATTAACGCATAAGTTCAGTCATTTCTTTACTTAACTCTTTGTTAAGACTGTATCAAATCCTGGATACTACAATGGCATTAAAATTATCATGTGCTATAAAATCGGGAACGTAATCAGGTGCCCACTTAGTCTCACATAGGAGTCACTCTCTCCGGCTCTTTAACTTCTTTCAAGGTATACACTGTTCGCCTTATTGCTCCTCCTTCGAACCGAGCGTTTGAGACGTGGTGCAGGACCTCAGGCAGTGATTCTCCATCCGAATGCATCACTGTGTCATCAGTCAAGTTCCCGCTTTCGTCTCGTCAAGATCTATGAAGAAATTCTGATGTTAAAACCTTCTGGTTGTTCGCTTTCAAAACCTTTTCGTGGTGCCTCAACCGATGAACAATCTCGTCGTGTAGAACATTGAAACACATTGCAGTGAGTGCTAGGCCAGTCATGATATAAATTGAGCAAAACCACACGGTACCTGATGATGCACCGTTCTTCTGTGTCGCACCAGGAGCTAAGTGTCCGAAACCAATCGTGCTGAGACTCATAAAGCAGAAATAAACTCCATCGATAGGACTCCATCCTTCTAACTGATAGAGACCAGAGCTCCAAAGAAGATGTAAGTAAAAATCGCTGCTAAACATAACGCAATAGGAGCTAAGATTGAGAATCCTCGTAGGGATACTTTGGAGTCTGTATCGGTGCAACTCATGGAGTCACAGTCTCTTAGAAAGCTTAGTCCTTGAGTTTTGTCTTTGATTGAGTTCGTGCTGACGCTGTGTGCTTGTGACGCTGATATAATGGTCCCTGACGGAGACCTGACGTAATAAGGTTCCTGTAGATGCAATGTCTGATGTCTGAAATCATCTTGTCTTCTAACTTTTTCCTTTCTTTCTTTGCTAGTCATTGTCCTCTCGTCGAGGCAACAGTAACCGCATTTTGTGCATAGACAGCAACATAGTGCTCTGCTGAAGACGCTCCTGGCTAGTCGTGATAGCAATGCTCCTACCACAGAGAGGTATAAAAGTGTTAAAGGTATACCTATGACTGCATACCCTATGGTGACCGCTTTTCCTAGTGCTGTCCTTGGTGCAACGCTGCCGTAACCTGTAAACAAAAATTTACTTAGATTTTCTCATTACAGACCACAGATAACGCTAATGGTAGTAGTAGTAATGTGTTTAAGCAATTCATCAGTTGATATCCTTTTTATTTTCACAGAATACTTGCTATGTGTAAAAAAACATAATACCTATAACTTAAAATCACGCCTTTTATCCCCGAAGGGATAGGCAGAAGTGCACATCACGGCACTTAATGCCACTGTACAATGTAACATCCAGTTTTCACTATTTGTACATATCATGAGTGAATATCAGGTTCGATTCCCGGGTCGGGCAAAATATTACTGGGTTTTAAAAAAAATCTCAGTAGTAGCACGGAGTTTGGAATTGTGCCCGGTATATGGCAATAGGCTCACTCCCTATTACATGAGACTCATAACATAAGTAGTAAAAAGTGGGTGTTACATTGTACAGTGGCATAATGTGCACCTCTGCCTATCCCTTCGGGGATAAAAGGCGTGATGTTATGATGTTATGATGACTGAATATGTAATAGAGAGTGAGCCTATTGCCATATAACAGGTACAATTCCAGACTTAGTGCTTTTATTGGGATTTTTTTAAAGCCCAGTTAGACTTTGTCCCACCCGGGAATTGAATCCAAGACCCCTTGCCCGGTAGTCGTACTTGTAATTTGTACTTGTACCACTTGTTTTTGTAATCTACATTAATGTGTACTCAAAGTAGTTAGTTTCTGTTTAAGCAAATATTGAACTAACTGTATTTATCCTGATAGAGTAAGGCTAATAGGAATATTTACCAATAACTTGTTACTTTATATTTACTAAAATAAAAAATTGATCAACAACAAATGCCTTACCGATAGTAGTGAGAACAGTCAGAGAATACAGGAATGCTTTCGCAAAGTTCCACTCGTAGTCATCAACGACCAAGGCAGGAGCTGACTCCAAGGCCCTTGCACCACCATATTGTGCGGAAACATCAGCTGCTACCCTTGCCACCAACTTCTCTTGGAACCTGGCAATCTCCTGAGCTGCCAACCTCGTCCAGTTCTCCTTATACAAAATGTTCAAGGACACTGTGATCTCCCAAATGCTTTCCACCGTCTGCGACCTTAGTTCGGCACTGGCCTGACTTATAGTCCCATTTAATTTTGACAGAGGAACTGTTTTTTTGCTTTCAGACGCCTGGTATGAAGTTGTAGCAAGAGTTTTCTGATGTATCTTGGCCGCACCACCTTCAATAGCTAGGAAGATGAAAGCTCCAACCAATGTGTAAGCCAGGAGCAAAGTGAAGATACCAAGATTGGTGACACAGCCAGCTATGAAGCTCTTCTTTTTACTCTTCTTAGTTTTAACGCATAGGCAACACGTCGTGATGACGTCATCGTCAATCCTGTAGTTCTCTTTACCATTCTTCTTGTATTTCCCATTAGAGTGGTTCTTCTTCTTTATACTCTTATCCATGTTCGTTTTCATGAGCTCGATAGTTCTCGACGATGATATTCTAATATTATGTCCAACCGCACTCTAACCCACCTTCTTGTTATAGATAGGGATATGAGAAGCGAAATATCCATCTGTAACAAAAGAGTAAATGTTCTTTTATTTTCCCAGGAATTTTATTAGTTTCGAATGAGGTTTCGAGTCTGCGATATAAACTCGAATTCAACAGAATAAATAAGTTTACTAGAAAAAGGCGGGCGTAATAAAGGGAAAGGGGAAGATAAAGTAAATTCAGTAAATATAAAGTAAGATAGATTAGCATATGGTACAAATATAGGATAGAAAGTGTGTTATCTTGTATTATTGTTTAGACAGAGTACGGCATTTAATTTTACTGTTTGTATCTGTATAAAAACCAAAGCAGTACTCGGTGTTCATTCTTAAAAAAATAAATACAGACCTATTCCCGTTATTTTAATAAACATTAAGAAAGAACGGAATTTTTTTTTTCAAAATGTAGTTACAATAGGTGTTTTATCTTAATTAATTCTACCGAATCGGTGTACAAGTATTACACTTATTTTCTACTTATATATTTAAAAGTACTATTCTACAACAATGTTTTTGCAATCTTTGTCATCGAGAAAATCTTTAGTTGAGTAGTAGCACTTATTTAACAGAAACTTAAAAATAATTATGTTCTGAATGATATTCATTAAGATTTTTTATATTTTTTTTTTAGGTCATTTGGAAGCCTATTATAAATTTTGATAGCCATGCAGTATACATTTTGACTGTATAGTGTAGTGAGTTGACTCGGTATAAATAATTTGCTAGGGAATCTACTATTTCTATTAGCTACACTATTTTTCTTAATAAAGATATCAGAGTTTTTGTAGACAAAAATGGAGACCTCGAGTTTGTTGAGACTGGGTAATGGCAGGATACGATGTTTTTTACCCAAACAATGATCTGGGTGCAGGGCAGTGCTTGGTGTCTTGCATCTGTTTTTGCACCTTTGGGAAACCTTCAACAGCCAAGTCCCACAACATTAACTATAATAGTTAATAAACAAATCGCAGTAAGGAAACCGCATTGGCACGACTTTGTCTAGATTTCATTACTATTTAGAGATGAAATAGCAGCTCCATGGAGACTTGGCTAGTGTTTTACAGAATGTTTTTGATTGGATTCATATTACAACTTTCATTGTCATAAAAATACTATTTTTAAATGCGGCTCCATTCAAATTGTAACCACAATTTCTCTTTTTTTCTTTTCTTTTCTTTTTTTTTTAAAAAAAGCCCCACATTAGGATTTTCTCCTGTGTCGTGGGTGCGTTTACAAACATACAAGTTCACATACACAGTAACACCCAGACCCGAAACAACAATTTGTGGATCACACAAAGTGTTGTTCCGTGCGGGAATCGAACCCGCGACACGTTGCACGGCAGCCGGTTGCCCAGCCACCGCACCAACCGTGCAGTCAAATTTCTCAAACATTAAAACACCACAAAGAATTACAACCAGCTCATACATTTTTCAAATAGACAAACAATATTACTAAAGAATTTCAGACAATAGTTTCACTAGATTTTGTTGTGGGGCTTAGCTCAGACAATAGTGGATTTAGTTTCATGAACTTACTCTTATTTTAGTACTTGGTTTAGGTTCATTTTATGACCTAAGTATATAGAGGCACATCAGCCATCCAAATAAAGTTTCTTGATTTTACTGTAGAAGCGCTGGGGAAATGAAAAAGTGTCTGACTTTCGCCTTTTTTTATTTTGATGATTATTGAACCCAACGAAGATTTCTTTTTCTAGTTTTGTTTTTAATTTATTTGAATGTTTGTTTTTGTCATTGTACAGTGGTATTAAGTGCCGTAATGTGCACTTCTGCCTACCTCCTTTTTTTGAGGGGGAAAGAGTCATTCAATGACTTCTCCCGCATTGGGTTAGGCGGGAGGGAGTGTCAGATTCATACTGACTAAAAACCACCCCGTTCCTACTCCTGCTCTTTGAACCGGAGCCCCGGCAACCCGTTAGGTCTTCCGTGGGTCCATAGGGGCCAATAGCGCGCGGGCAACGGCCCTGTTGGGCCCCATCTGTGGTGGTCTGATGGCTCTTTGAGGCGCGTACACTACCAAATGTTAGTTTATATAAAAATAAGATTACACCAAACGCCCTCTAGTGTTAAGTATGTGCAACTAGTGTTTTATTATCTGTGCCTCAATAAACCGACTTCACTTCTGTCAAGTGAATTCCGCATGTACACGTCGTTTTATTAGGTTATGGGCCCAGTACTATGGCTCTTATTTTATATTAGCTAAAATATCGCGAAAGTTATAAGTTATCCAATAATAGTTTGTGTGATAATAATTCGCAGTAGGATATTTAGTGTAGCTAGCATAGGCAATCATTTCGTTTTCAAGAAAAAATAATGGCGGCAAATTACATTGTCAATGTGCCCAAATTACGAGGAAGAGAAAATTATAGCGAATGGGTATTTGCAGCGGAAAACTTCTTGATCCTAGAAGGGATGATGAAATGCATCAAACCACAGGAAGATGCAAGATTGTTTGCCGAGGATGATGCAAAAACAAAAGCAAAGCTAATTCTCACGATTGATACGTCATTATATGTGCACATTAGAAATGTTTCTACTACAAAGGAATTGTGGGAGAAGCTAAAGGCCTTATTTGACGATTCCGGATTTGCAAGAAAAATAACCTTACTACGGAAATTGATTTCTATAAGACTCGAAAATTGTGCATCCATGATTGCATATGTGACACAGATTATAGAAACAGGGCAAAAGTTGTGTAATACAGGTTTTCAGTTAAATGAAGAGTGGATTGGTTCATTGTTGTTGGCAGGGCTACCTGAAAAATATGCCCCCATGATAATGGCCATAGAGCACTCAGGAATTCAGATAACAACGGACGCCATAAAAAGTAAGTTACTTGACATGGAATCGGAAGATGGAATGAACGAAATGAATGATGGAAATGGAACAAACGGCGTTTTGGTCAGCGGTTATAGAAGTAGGCAACACTCATCGACGGCCAGGAAGTCTATGGTTAATAAAAATCAACATGGCGGTTCAGTGTCAACAAAAGCGAAGAAAGAAATTAAATGTTATCGATGCAAACAAATAGGTCATTATAAATCACAGTGTATGGCTGAAGTGTCGAATAACAAAGGCAACGAACGCAAACAAACAAACGTATTCAGTGCCGTTTTTCTTAGCGGAAATTTTAACACGCAAGATTGGTATATAGATTCTGGAGCCAGTGTGCATTTAACCCCAAATAAACAATGGCTCACGAATATTTCCAATGAAAAGAAAGGTCAGAACATTACAATTGCTGACAAGACGCAAGTGCCGATTGAGTGTTCAGGCGATATAAAGATTTTTACCGAGGTTAATGGTAGAAATTTTGATGTGGACATCAAGGATGTGTTTTGTGTACCGAAACTAACAACTAACTTGCTATCAGTTAGTCAATTGATTCTCAAAGGGAATAAAGTTGTGTTCACTACAAACACTTGTGAAATATATAATCAGAAAGGTACACTGGTGGCTTATGCATTGTTAAAAAATGGAGTTTATAAGCTGCAACTTCAAGAAACCATTTCTGCAGCAGCAGTCACATCGGGAGAGCTCTGGCATCGCAGATTAGGACACGTAAACAGTGAATGTCTGAATAAAATGCAGGATACAGTTGATGGATTAACCTTGAAAGAGAAAGTTGACATCTCAAAATCTAACTGTGATATTTGCTGTGAAGGTAAACAGACTAGATTACCTTTTAGTCATGTGAGTGAAAGAAGTACGGAAGTCTTAAATATTATTCATACGGATATCTGTGGTCCAATGGAATGCAATTCTATTGGAGGTCATAAATACTTCATTCTATTTGTTGATGACTTTAGCAGAATGACAGCTATCTATTTTCTAAAAAACAAAAATGAAGCTTTGAAAAGCTTTATAGAATATAAATCGTTAGTTGAAAATCAAACAAATAAGAAGATAAAAATTATAAGAAGTGACAATGGAAGAGAGTTCTGTAATGGTAATTTTAATCATTATTTGAAGAAATTTGGAATCATTCATCAGACAACATGCCCATATACTCCTGAGCAGAATGGATTATGTGAACGAATGAACAGAACCTTAGTCGAGAAAGCAAGGTGCATGCTTTTTGATGCACAGTTAAGCAAGAAGTTCTGGGCCGAGGCCACAAACACGGCTGTATATTTGCATAATCGCACAGGTTTATCAGTATTACAAAGAAAAACACCTTATGAACTATGGCATGGTGTGAAGCCCGATGTAAGTCATTTAAGAGTTTTTGGCAGCATGGTAATGACACACATAGCTAAAGAAAAGAGACAAAAGTGGGATAAAAAGGCCCAAAGAGGTATTCTAGTTGGCTATGCTGATGCAAGTAAGGGCTACAGAGTGTATGATCCAGATAAGAATATGATAATAACCAGCCGAGATGTGATAGTTGTTGAAAAAGAAAACACTACTATAGCAGTAGTAGAACAGAAAACAGTAAATGAAACAATTAAAAGTACAGACCAGACATCTTCAGTGGGGGATGTGAAAGAAAGCTTGTCTGACACTCTCACATCCCAAACAGAGTCTACAAATAATTCTGATTCTGAATATGTACCAAGTGAATATGAAGATGTAGAAGAAAGTTTACAGGAAACTGTAACCACCACAAGGGAAACTAGAAACAGAAAACAACCTGATAGGTATGGTTTCAGTAGCCAACAAAATGTCTGTCTTCAGGAAGCTGGAGTTTTAACTTTGCAGGAGGCTTTGACTGGACATGAAAAAGAATATTGGCAAAAAGCAGTAAAGGAAGAACTTCAATGTTTTGAAGACAATCAAGCTTGGGAGTTGGTTGAAATTCCGAATAATAGTGTTTGTGTGGTTCAGTGTAAGTGGGTTCTAAAGAAAAAATGTGATGTGGACGGTAAAGTTTTATATCGTGCTCGTCTAGTGGCAAAGGGTTTTACTCAGAGACATAATGTGGACTATAATGAGACATTCTCTCCAGTGGTTAGATATTCTACGTTAAGATTACTATTTGCCTTGACTGTAAAATTAGATTTTAAAACAACACACTTAGATGTAAAAACAGCATTTTTAAATGGATGTCTTGAGGAAGATATTTTTATGCAAAAGCCAGAATGTTTTGATGATTTAAATGATGGTAAAGTCTTAAAATTAAAAAAGGCCATTTATGGGCTGAAGCAGTCCTCAAGAATGTGGTATAAAAAGGTTGAAGACTGTTTGCATAATATTGGTTATATAAAATCGAAATATGAACCTTGCTTGTTTACTAAGAGAATGAAGAAATGTATAACTGTTATTGCATTGTATGTCGATGATTTCTTCATATTTAGCAATGATTGTAATGAAGTAGTAAAGTTAAAACTCAAAACTGCCTCATTGGCCGAGTGGTCGCAAGTGCGACTGCCGGGCAAGGGGTCTCGGGTTCGATTCCCGGGTCGGGCAAAGTATTACTGGGGTTTTTTAAAAATCTCAGTAGTAGCACGGAGTCTGGAAATGTGCCCGGTATATGGCAATAGGCTCACCCCCTATTACATGGGACTCATAACATAAATAGTGAAAAGTGGGTGTTACTTCTATGTGCACCTCTGCCTACCCCTTCGGGGATAAAAGGCGTGATGTTATGTGTAGTAAAGTTAAAAAGGTTGTTAGGGGAAAATTTTAAGATTAAGGACCTAGGACCTATAAGACAATGTCTGGGTATGAGAGTAGTGTGCAATGAAAATTGTGTAACATTAGACCAAGAGAATTATATAGACCAGTTGTTGGATAAATTTAATATGTTGGATTGTAACACTTCAAATACACCAATGGAATGTAAGTTAAACCTTAGTACAGGCAACAATTGTGATTTTAGCATACCATACCAGCGTCTAATGGGTAGCTTAATGTTTTTGTCCGTTTTAACTCGTCCAGACATATCATTTTCAGTTAGTTACATGAGCCAATTTAACAACTGTTTTACCAAGGAACATTGGCGTCATGCAAAAAGAATTTTGAAATATTTAAAGAAGACTAAACACTATGCTTTAAAATATGATTCAAAGCTTAATTCTGAAATTGTTGGTTATGTTGATGCTGATTGGGGTAGTGATGTCATTGGTAGGAGGTCATATACGGGTTTTGTGTTTGAATTGTCAGGTGCTGCAATATCTTGGGAAAGCAGAAAGCAGAAGGTTGTTGCTCTCTCTAGTACAGAGGCGGAGTATATAGGTATCTCAGAATGCTGTAAAGAAGCTATTTATTTGCAAAATTTACAATGTGAAATAACTGACAGTTCATATACTATTATTCTGTATAATGATAACCAAAGTGCACAAAAATTATTAATGAATCCTGTATTTCATAATAAGTCTAAGCATATAGATATAAGATTTCATTTTTGTAAAGAAATTATTGCTGAAAATTTGATAAATGTTCGGTACCTATGTACAGCTGATATGCCAGCAGATTTACTTACTAAAAGTTTAAATTCAATTAAGCATAAAGCTTTTGTTAATGCTATTGGTTTGGTGGAGAGATGTTAAGGACTTGTATTATTTTTATATAGTGGGGGTGTTAGTTTATATAAAAATAAGATTACACCAAACGCCCTCTAGTGTTAAGTATGTGCAACTAGTGTTTTATTATCTGTGCCTCAATAAACCGACTTCACTTCTGTCAAGTGAATTCCGCATGTACACGTCGTTTTATTACCAAATTATGGTTTAATTTAAATAAATGCTTTGATTTTGACTGCCTCAATGGCCGAGTCGTCGCAAGTGCGACTGCCGGGCAAGGGTTCTCGGGTTCGATTCCCGGGCAAAGTATTGCTGGGTTTTTAAAATCTCAGTAGCAGCACGGAGTCTGGAATTGTGCCTGGTATATGGCAATAGCCTCACCCCCTATTACATGGGACTCATAAAATAAATAGTAAAAAGTTGGTGTTACATTGTACAGCGTCATTGAGTGCCGTAATGTTCACCTCTGCCGACCCCTTCGGGGATAAAAGGCGTGTTGTTATATATGTATGTATCTTTATTAATATAGAATGAACTAACAAGCATTTTTTTTTTTTTTTTAAGGGGGGAAAATCATCGAATGACTGCTCCCGCCTGGGTGAGGCGGAAGGGAGTGTCAGACTCTTACTGACTAAAAACCACCCCGTTCCTTCTCCTGCACGTTGAGCCGGAGCCCCGGTTACCCGTTAGGTTCTCCGCGACTCCGAATCGGCATCGGCCCTATTGGGCCCCATCTGTGGTGGTCTGATGGCTCTTTGAGGCGCGCGCGGAACGCGACGCGCCGTACGCTCGGGTCTGTTTCTGGTCGGACGGGGAGCCACCCATGCTCGCCGTCCGCAGGCCTGCGCTTACGGTGGCCGGAGATCGTCCCGCGATCCCCGACGCCCGGTGTGTCCTTCGCGATGGCTGGGTTGCGAGGAGGCAGCGCTTCGCTGCCTCACGCGTCCCGCCTCCTCCTTAGCTAGCATGACTGCTTCGCAAAAGGAGGAGACGGCATCCCAGTCCCCCTCGCTCCGCATCATGGCCTGCACTAGGCCCGGACGCGAGAGGTCGCCATCGCCGATCACTTCCCTGAGGGCACGGCGGTGCTCAGCCCACGCAGGGCATTCCGCTACGGTGTGTTCCACCGTGTCCTCAGGGCGGTCCTCGCAGTGATGACACCCGGGCGTTTCCTCCCGCCCCATCAGACACAGGTACCTTCCGAAACTTCCATGTCCGGTGAGGACCTGCGTCAGGCGGTAGGTGAGGACGCCGTAGCGTCTCTCAAGCCACTCCTCAAAGAGGGGTCTTACCGCTGCAATGGCAGCGAGCCCAGCCCTCGGTTGCGACAGTCGTTGCTGCCATTCCGCCATGAGATCGCGCCGGAGCTCATCCCGCCACGCACTTATCTGGCGCAGCAGAGGAGTTTCGCCCCGGCGACGTGCCTCCGTGCGCATGCGATACACGCGCGCGAGCACCTTCGCCTCCAGATCCCACGGCGGTGATCCGGCAAGGAGGTTCACCGACTCCCCGGAGATCGTGCGGTACCCGCGGATCATTCGGATCGCCATGACCCTCTGTGACATGAGCAGCGTCCGAGCAGGACGCCGCAACAAGTTCGGCGCCCAAACAGGGGCGCCGTAGAGGGCCATGGACCGCACGACCCCGGCGTATAACCTCCGGCAGGAGGCGTTTGGCCCCCCGAGGTTGGGGAGGATGCGCTTAAACGCAGCCCCCGCCCTCGCCAACTTTGGAGCCAAACGTCGGAAGTGCTCCACGAAGTTCCACCGACTGTCGAGGACGAGTCCCAGGTACTTCATCGTCGTCTCGACGCCGATGGTAACCCCTCCCGCCATTATTTGGGACCCACCCGGAGGTGGCGCGTTCCCGCGGCCATGAAAACACATGGCCTCGGACTTGTGGAGCGCCACCTCGAGTCCCAACTGCCGGATTTTTTCAACGACTGTCGCAACCGCTGCCGCCATTAAATCGGCCGCCGCCTGGTGCGACCTCCCGTGCGCTAGCACCAGCGTGTCGTCGGCGTAGCATATTGAAACTAACAAGCATAGATTAAGTATATAATAATAATAATAATAATAATAACTGAACTAACCGGTGAACTCTTCCCGGAGACTGAGGGGTTCATGCTAGCTATACAGGACCAAGTAATAGAGACTAAGAACTATAGAAAACACATCATCAGGAATCTGCCAAATGACACTTGTAGAAAATGCAATAGTTCCCCAGAAACCATCCAACACATTACCGGTGCTTGTAAGTCAATAGCCCAGACAGACTACAAACACAGACACGACCAAGTAGCCAACATAATTCACCAGAGACTAGCTTATCAGTACAAACTCGTAGAATCCATTGTACCGTACTACAAATATAATCCCGAAATTGTTCTAGAGAATAGCACAACAAAATTGTACTATGACCGAGCAATCGTCACCGACCGCACTATTCACTACAATAGACCAGACATCACACTAATCAACAAAACAAACAACACTGGATTCTTAATAGATATAGCTGTACCAAATACCCATAATCTACAGACTACAATATCGGAAAAGCTCTCCAAATACACTGAATTAAAAGACGAGATAACCCGATTGTGGCGCCTACAAAAAGTAATTATAGTTCCAATAGTCCTATCTTCTACAGGAGTCGTCCCCAAACAACTTCACCAGTCCCTTAGTTCACTGAACCTATCAAGTAACACCTATCACCTTCTGCAAAAGGCGGTGATTTTAAATACTTGCCGACTTGTAAGAAAATTTCTTCAGTGTGAACCGGACAACGTAACACAATCCACTCACAACCGCAATCCCACTGATGAACACTTGGCTTAGGCCCGTGCCATCAGAATTCCCGGCAAGCCGGAGATATATATATATATATACAAAATAATAATAATAATAAGGAAAATAATAAGAACTATTAATGATGCAGACGAACCTGATGCGTTTGAATCTATGGGACCTACTGATACTTATAAATACCTAGGTATTCACCAGTCTAACATTATAGATCACTGTAAAATAAAAAAAGATTTATCTGCGCAGTTCACCCATCGATTGAATTTATTATGTAAAAAACAACTCCATTCAAAACATCTTTTCAAGGCCATTAATACTTTTGCAATTCCCATTTTAACATTCTCATTTGGTATAGTAAAATGGACACGAACAGATATTCGTAGTTTAGAAATCAAAATTAGGACCACTTTAACAAAGCATAATTACCTACACCCGAAGTCAGCAATCGAGAGAATTTCAATAAAGAGAGAAAAGGGAGGAAGAGGTCTCATAGATTTGAACGTATTATGGGAAGGTCAAATACAAAATCTACGTAATTTCTTCTTTTCTAAAATTAACGTTAGTAACATCCATTCAGCAATAGTTGATCTCGACAGAAACTGTACCCCGCTTAATTTATCTAACAATAACATCAGTTTCAAAACTCCGCAAACCCATATCACTGAGAAGATGAATAGATGGCGCTCTAAGGAACTACATGGACGACATCTGCATGATTTGGAACAACCGCACATAGATATAGACGCCTCTAACAAATGGTTAAAACTAGGTTCACTTTTCCCAGAGACAGAAGGTTTTATGATAGCCATACAAGACCAAGTCATTAATACAAGGAATTACAAAAAACATATACTCAAAGATCCCACTGTTCAGAACGACAAATGCAGAAAGTGTCACCGTGCAGCTGAGACCATCCAACATATCACCAGTGCATGTCCTAATTTAGCCCAAACTGATTACACCCATAGACACAATCAAGTTGCCCGTATTATCCACCAAAAGTTAGCCATTAAATGTAATCTTTTACCGCCTAAAATCGAACCATACTACCAATATAATCCCAAACCGGTGCTGGAGAATCAGAGTCACAAGATATACTACGATAGAGCAATTTTAACAGACAAGACAATTCATAATAATAGACCCGATATAACCATGATAGATAAACAGAAAAAACATACATACATTATTGACATAGCAGTCCCTAACACGCACAACTTACAAAAAACAATAGCTGAAAAAATACATAAATATACAGATTTAAAAGAGGAAATAATCAGAATCTGGAAGATGGAAAAAGTATATATTGTGCCTCTGGTGCTCTCCAGCACCGGTATAGTACCGACACACCTTCATCATTATTTACAACAAATTCAACTACCTAAAATACATTATGACCATGCAAAAAAGCACCATCTAAATACGTGCAGATAGTTCGGAAATTCTTACAAGAAGACGCGAACATTGAACCGAATCCCATAAATGGAACTCACTTGGCTTAGGCCCGTGGTTTCATTAAACTACCGACATTATTATAATGTCGAGACAAACAAATGTTTGACCGAAATAATAATAAAATGTTTATTTTTCAAAAGGAAAAGTTTTACAATTTTGTTGTATCCTGGACCTCACACTAGGATTCCCTGTGTCGTGAGGCCCAGGCTTCCTAACAAACAGTACAAAAAGAAAAGTTATCATAATGCTTAAATATAAATGTGTATTTTATGTGTGTGTGTATTATATATAGTGAGTAAGTAGGTAAAAGTGTGTGTTGTGCGTGTGTGTGTGCGTGTGTGCATCAGTTTTATGTAGTGCGTGTGTATGTGTGCGTATGTGCGTGTGTGCATCTGTTTTATGTAGTGCGTGTGTATGTGAGTGTGTGTGTGTACGTATCCATGTTGTTTTTTTTTTTTTTTTTTTTTTTTTTGTGTATATGTGAACAAGCTAGAAATAAATATATATGTATTTGTATTCTTGGGATACCTACTGAGAGACTTGAGTTGTAGACAAATGCATTACTATTTTACCCCACATAAATACTCTGTAACAATATTATTATGCACTGCACTAAACTCATTTGCTCTATATACCGAAGCTTAAGTTTAATATCTCACTCGGAGCAAGTTGTTCTAATACTGCACAATTTCACACGATATCATCACGTATATCTATATTAGTGACACTATCAGAGTGCTTGTGTTTTGCTGTGCAAATTGCAGTACTGTGAATTGTTACCTCGTAAGATCTTGGCTGTTCTTATTAAAATAAGGTGCAGGGTGAAATGTATATATGTTATAACTTTCGTGAAACATACTATATTAATTAATTGAACACAGTAACCTATGGAGTTTCTTGCTCGTTCTTCTCCATAGGAATCTACGCGTAGGAATGAGCAACTAGCTTCACTTCTAAATTTTTGTTGTTGACGTTCAAAAGTGCCTTCCTGGTCTAATTGAAATAAATGATTTTGACTTTGACTTTGAATTATTATGTTTTTCGGCTCACTCACGTAATTATAGTCAGTAGCAGCGCGACAGTCGCCGCGTCGTGTGTCGCGGAATACTGCTCATAAATATGAGCCTCCAGCATGGCTTGAAACTAGTCGATTTCCTCGTCGAATAATTAAGTGAGCAAGCCGAAAAACTTAATAATGAATCTTGCCATTTGTGATAAAATTAATTATTTAAAATTATAACTTTCGTAAGACATACTAAATTAATTATGTTTTCGGCATTATGTAGCAGCGCGACAGTCGTCGCGTCGTGTGTCGCGGAATGCTGCTCATGAATATGAGCCTCCAGCATGGCTTGAAACTAATCGAGTCCCTCGTCAAATAATTATGTGAGCAAGCCAAAGACATAATAATTATTAAAGTTGTCTGCACCTGCACGAATACTATAAAGAAAATGATATTTTATTATTTGTATATATTTAAACGCAACTTCTTATCGAATAATTAATTTATTATCAGACTGTAGGTATACATTACTTGAATATCATATGGGCTCCTTATACAGAAGGGGGGTTTGTAGTTATGTCCACAATTTATAGGCGGCTAGATTTTGCGGTTTAAATGTATCACGTTTATCAGATATCGCTGCTGCCCGCTCTCTATTAAATAATCTTATTTGTATTACACACTATGTGTCTGGGTGTCGTTATTTCTTTTCCTGCCACAGAAACAAATTCCAGTTGGAATATGTGGAGTCTATGTACTCTGTTTTATATATATGTGTTGTTCTTTGTGTTGTATGTGTGTACATGAATAATAAATAAATAAATGTTGTTCCTGAGCCAAAACTGGTCCTGCCTTTTTTCCAATAATTTTACAATTCCCGTAGATTAAGCATATTGACATATTGACATATACTGGGAACAATAGTGTAGATGACAAATTTTTATTTTATTGTCTCTTTAGTAGAATATTAAATAAAAATTGATACGTATTTTTATTTTCCAACTAAAACAAATTAGACGATATATTGATTTAAAATGTCGCATGTTGTCTCTTCTGTCAATGTAGAAATGACGTTTTAGCTCCCACTCCTAAACTTTGATTCGTTTTATAAAAAAAATCGTGTCTAATATTTTTTCATTACCTAACTTACGGACTAAATAGATTTTTATACTTCGTAATAGGAATGATGACGCTTTCCTATTCCCATGTTCCAAAATGAATACACCCCTTACCTAATAAATAGTTCCTAAATCCAGCATTTCCCTACTAATTGGGCCAATAATTAAAGTGAAAGTAGCGATAAATAAAACCGTAGTGATCACCCTTGTATTTAAGAAGAAGCAAATAATTTACGAAGTTCCACCATTAAGGAGGTTTAAATCAATGTTCAACGAATCCCTTTGATTCCACTACATTAAGTTCTGAAGATATTTAACGGGTAATTTTATTAAAATGGCTACTGCAGTGTACGTACAAAGTTGATTTATTTTTATGATTCATTGGTCTGTTCATTTAATTTAAATTATTTTGTTATTGGTCTCTTTGTGGAGGTGTTTTTATGTGAATGAGTCTTGAAAGTAAATTAATAAGGGTATTGCTGCAAAGCTGTAAGTACAAATAATCGGTTGGTGATCTTTCTAGGAAAAATATACTGTATATATTGAACTGTAAGATTTATATTCTTTTAACTTTTTTTTCTGGGATAAGTTAAGTGATTTGTAAATTTACACCCACCCGCCAGAGAAAAGCTCCGAAGTTTTACGAGAAAATGGATTCTCTTTTTACATTGACCGAAATTACTATAATTGAAACTTAAGTACTGATTTTTTTTATTGCTTGTTTATTTCTTTGCGAGAACCAAGACAGTTATTGTTGTCGGGGATGCGCCGGGCAGTGTTCAATGTTACTGGCTGTCAGAAGTTAAAGTGGTTTGGGGAGGTTGTAGCGACCAACAAAAAATTACCAGTCAGCTATTCTATAATATATATTTACTATGTAGTTCTTGGCATTCAAACATAGATGGCGTTATTATAAATTTTACAAAACGCGTGAGCACTTCATTTTTTATTATACTTTAGTCTCTTATTTGTTCTGGAACTAAAATCGTAGGCAATATTAACATTGATATATATTTATTTCGTTTGTATGTAACATCACGCCTATTATCCCCGAAGGGGTATGCAGAGGTGCATATTACGGCACTTAATGCCACTGTACAATGTAACACCCGCGTTTCACTATATATGTTATGAGTCCCATGTAATAGGGGTGTGCCTATTGCCATATACCGTGCTACTACTGAGGTATTTTTATAACACATAAAAAAATTATACACTTTTTTAACAAAATTGATACCTAAGTAGGTCTCTGCCGACCCCTTTGGGGAACAAGATACGATATCATCTTACCTATGTAAATGGCTCAGGGAAGGTACGTACGTCATATAGTATTTCCGCAATGAATAAAATAACAAAACGTGTCATGTAATATTTTCATGAAAAATATCGTGAAAGGGTGTCATCTAACATTGAAACTTATCGCCTGAAATCTTCAGGCGTCTGGAGTAACAAGAAATATCTTTTGGTTGGGTTTTTTAAACGGAGTAATAATACATGACTTGACATGAATGACTGCCTCGTTGGCCGAGTGGTTGCAAGTGCGACTGCCGGGCAAGGGGTCTCGGGTTCGATTCCCGGGTCACGCCTTTTATTCCCGAAGAGGTAGGCAGAGCTGCACATTATACCACTGAACAATGTAACACCCACTTTTCACTATTTATGTTATGAGTCCCATGTAATAGGGGGTGAGCCTATTGCCATATACTGGCTACAATTTCAGACTCCGTGCTACTACTGAGAAATTTTTAAAAACCCAGTAATACTTTGCCCGGCCCGGGAATCGAACTCAAGACCCCTTGCCCAGCAGTCGCACTTATTACCAATCGGCCAATGAGGTAGTAAAATAAAACTCAACCAAATAAAAAACAAAACCTAAGAACTAACCAAATTATATTTACACTACAGTAAGCAATTTTAAAACTACTACCAAAACGTTTTATAAAACCAATTGCCTCAGCGCTTAATACAGCCAGTAATATAAACACTAGGTATTCTAAGCTTCCAAATAAGTACAAGTAGATTCTTATGGAACTGCATAACTAGATCACAATTACTACTGCTCTGGGACAAGGAGTTTCTGAATTAAGTGCAAAATGGTGTAAGAAAATAAACGTAAGTAGATAGAAACAATGCTCAAATTTCAGTGCTAAAGATGTTTAGTATTTTCTAAAGTGCTGATTGATAGAATAAGAAGTTCAGTGTTGATAGTCAAGAGTATTTCTAATAATGAAATCCGTTCGCCTCGTTGGACTGCCTCGTTGGCCGAGTGGTTGCAATTACGACTGCCGGGCAAGGGGTCTCGGGTTCGATTCCCGGGTCGGGCAAAGTATTACTGAGTTTTTAAAAAAAATCTCAGTAGTAGCACGGAGTCTGGAACTGTGCCCGGTATATGGCAATAGGCTCACCCCCTATTACATGGGACTCATAACATAAATAGTGAAAAGTGGGTGTTACATTGTACAGTGGTATAATGTGCACCTCTGCCTATCCCTTCGAGGATAAAAGGCGTGATGTTATGTTATGTAAACCCGTTCGCATGTTTATATAATCTAGGAAATAAGGGTAACCTATTATTAGCCTTAATCTCTGTAATTCACTAATTCAAACTATTGTAAACTATTTGTAAAACTGTAGGATTTCTAAATAAAAAAAAATTGTAAGTATTTCACTATCTACTCATACTTTCACCGATTAATGTCGTTTTTTTATTTTTGTTTTAAACGTTGCCCCACACTAGTATTTTCTCCTGTGTCGTAGGTGCGTTTACAAACATACAAATTCACATACACAATGACACCCAGACCCGGAACAACAATCTGTGGATCACACAAAGTGTTGTCTCGTGCGGGAATCGAAACCGCGACACAGAACGTGCAGTCTGTCTGTGATTCGATTTAAAAGCGTGATGGTGGTGATAATAATGGTGATTCATCATCACACATATTAACCACCTATAAGTGACCAATGCTGACCTTAGGTCTCTTCTCACAAGGAGAAAGTTTGAGCATTAATCACCACGCTTGCTAAATGCAGGTTGACAATTTCAAACTTATAATTAGAAATTATATATGAAGTCTAGGTTTCCTCACGATATTTTCCTTCACCGTTTGTCAGAGGTGATTTAATAATCTTAGAAAGTATATATAACTCGGAAAAAGTCACATTCGTACTTGTTATTAAACTGTCAAACACCGAGCGGTCACCGGTGACCGCAACCTATTGTTCTTTAATTGTGTCTATAATGACGTTAATAGGTCTCAAACCAGCATGCAGAAGCGGGGTCTTTAACCTTCAGACTACCAAGACGTAAACATTTACTATAGCTGAATAAAACCTACCACTTCGGTACTTACCGATGTGGAGTTTTATGGGCTACAAATAGAGGTATACTAATCACTTCACAGTGACATCGTTAATCAATCAGCACTACCCGTGGAGACTCGCTATACAATAAAGGAGTTCACAGATGGGGCCCAATAGGGCCGATGCCGATTCGGAGTCGCGGAGAACCTAACGGGTAACCGGGGCTCCGGCTCGACGTGCAGGAGAAGGAACGGGGTGGTTTTTAGTCAGTAAGAGTCTGACACTCCCTTCCGCCTTACCCAGGTGGGAGCAGTCATTCGATGATTTTCCCCCCTTAAAAAAAAAATACAGTAAAGGAGTTACAAGTACGTTACTGGAATTTTAAAAGCATTGCTCTCTTTTTTGAAAGCATAATCCTAATTTTGGAGGCCAGGTAGGCGTTTGGGGTCTCTGGCGAATTAGGTAGAAGTGTTGACTTTATTTATTCAACAGCACTACTTCCAAATGCAGCCGCAATGCTTATTGCCTGCACAAAATTTTTTGGGAAACTATTGTCGGTGTTCCACAAAATTAAATTCTGTAAACATTATACTGAACTGAATGAAATGAATAGAAGAATATTGTTATTGAGAAAATTTGTTTTGTAGATCGTTGCTTTTATAAGAATAATATAGAAATTAAGTGTGGGAGAGCCATGCTTCGGCACGAATGGGCCGGCTCGATCGATACCACGGCTTCACAGAAAACCGACGTGAAGCAACGCTTGCGTTGTGTTTCGTCTTGTGAGTGAGGTTACCGGAGGCCCAATTACCTTCTCCTTCCCCAATCTCCCCAATCCCTGAATCCGCAACGATCTTCAAACTCCTAATCGACAAAAAGCCGGTGACGCACTTGTAACGCCTCTGGTGTTCCAGGTGTCCATGGGCGACGCCGATTGCATACCATCAGGTGATCCGTCTGCCCGTTTACCAGCTTATGTCATAAAAAAAAATCAGAATATTTAGCCAAGGATACGCAAGGGGACAAATGTCCTGCGACACGTGTCGCCAGCGATGTTGGGTGAAGTAGCGCGACGTTGCCGGATTTTGGTCGAAATGTCTGATAACATCAACGTTGCTGTGGACATAAGGCGCGCGTTGTCGCCTTACAATATGTTGGGCGTAATCGGGAGGTTTCGTTTGACGAGTATTGTCGCCGAATGAATGACTGCCTTATTTATCGTGTCTGACAAAGAAGTGTGCCTACTGGACAAGAAGTCTTGCGTTAGATTTCGTACTAGGATTAAAAATTATTGAATTTTTTTGGATTGTCATATTTGTTTCTGTTATAACACTGAGTCTGGTATTTTGCCTGGTATATACAAAAGGTTTATCCTCCATGAAGTTTGGAACTACGTTTAAAAACACCAATTGCCCGCTCTCTTTTTTTGAAGTCGGTTAATTCATATATTAAAACCTTTCCCTAAGTATAACAAACACTTGATTGAAAACCACATAAAAATCGATTTAGCCAATCGCTACATGATCGCGCACAAACATACATACAGATCACACTTACTTTTTTTTTGAAGTCGGTTAAAAATTGGGTGCACTGTACAAATGTACATGTTTTTTCATACATACTGCCAGTCATGCAGGTCATGCAGCTTAATCTACGAAGAGATATGCCAATCTCAAACTTATTATTTGCATGTTAAGGTAATAACACTCTCTTCTCTTTGGAGATTAAACGACATGACTTTATGTTTGTGAACAAACTTTAATAATTACCAAGCACGCTGGTACCTACTACAGGAGACCACTGCCTCCTGACCGATGGAGAGCTCTCATCTTAAGATTGTGGCCGTGCAGCTGACAATCTGACAATCGTGATTGGATTACAGCCGACTACTGAATGCTAATCAAACTCAAGTTAGAAGCGCACTAGTGGGGATTGTAGTGAGATATGGGATGAGTTTCTTGATTTTAAGGATACATACAGATATGAATTATGTACGGCAGTAGACTTTTTCTGAATTTATTTATCCATCATTGGCGTCTATCTATTGACTGCCTCGTTGGCCGAGTGATCGGAAGTGCGACTGCCAGGCAACGGGTCTCGGGTTCGATTCCCGGATCAGGCAAAGTACTACTGGGTTTTAAAAAAAATCTCTGCGTAAATCTGGAATTGTGGCCGGTATATGACAATAGGCTCGCCCCCTATTACATGGAACTCATAACATAAATAATTATTTATTTAGAATTTGTTGACGTTTCAAAAGTCTGTCAGTCAGTCCGTCAGTGAAGCTAGGTGCTCATTTCAAAATGTAGATTCGAATGGAGAAGAACGAGCAAGAAACTGCATTAGTTACTCTTTTTAAAAAAAGTCTATTCTACAATGTCTCTACATTAAATACTTACTAGTTATACGAATAGACCCGACAAAAATACGCCACGTACAAAATAAATCATAACCTCCAAACCGAAATCAATTTTACTTAAAAACCAAAGGACCCCAGAAAAATCCACTCAATACCCATAAAGTAATGTAACCACGAAATCCAATTCCAGCCAGCGATAAAGATTCTGCATAAATCTGTGATTTAATCCAATAATAGGGAATTTTAACCACTGTGCTACCTAATGTTGAACAATTCAATGCTTCGCGCCAATTCCAATGACTTATTTCATTACGCCCTTGTGGGTTACGTTTTGCAAGCATAAATTTTGAAATTGATAATAAAATTTCAGTAGGATCACATTACGCTGAACGTTATATTCAATCGTGTCGGCTTGTGGATTTTTGTTTGCATGGATTTGTATATTTTCTATGGGTATTATTATATTTCAAATTTTAACACGGGTCTGAATTTTAAATGGTTTCTTTTACATACATACATACATATATAACGTCACGCCTTTTTAACCCCAAAGGGGTAGGCAGAGGTGCACATTATGGCAGTTAATGCCACTGTACAATGTAACACCCATTTTTCACAATTTATGTTATGAGTCCTATGTAATAGGGGGTGAGCCTATTGCTATATACCGGGCACAATTTCAGATTCCGTGCTACCCGAGACCCCTTTCCCGGCAGTCGCACCTGCGATCACTGGGTCAACGAGGCAGTCAGAGTGGTTTCTTTTAAGGAGGGAAAATCATCAAATGATTTCTCTCGCCCGAGTGAGGCCAGAGGAATTGTTAGTCTCTTACTGACTAAAAAGACTGCACTTTGAGATGGAGCCCCGGCTTTTTATGGGACAAGCCCGCCACAACCTCCCAAAACCGCTGCAACTCCTGTAAGCCAGGATCTACAGTAGATACAACCATGAAACACCGGAACACTGAAGTCCGGCGCGTCCCAGGGACATGAGTAACTGTCTTGGTTTCCGCAACGAAATGAATCAGAAGATATTTTAAGAGGAGAAGAAAAAACTATAGTTTCCACTTCCCTCGGTGAATTACTGCAGGAGACAGAATGAATTAAGCCTACCCTACTGGAGCCCCGGCTACCTGTTAAGTCCTTCGCGGTTCCGTATCGGCATCATCGCTATGGGGCCCGGGATCCGTGGTGGTTGGCTCTTTGAGGAGTATGCTCGGGTCTGGTTCTGGTCGCGCGACGAGCTACCTAACTTTTCCTAACATATATCAGTATTTGTGACAATCCTTACTTCCTTACTAATGTTATAAATCGGAAAGTGAGTCTGTTTGTTTGTTTGTTTGTTCTACTTTCACGCCGTAACTACTAAACCGATTGCTTTGAATTTTTGCTGACGTGAAGTTAGAAGTCTGCATTAAATAATAGGGTACTTTTTAAAATTTGATATTCTCGAGGGAAAACGAAATTATTGGTATAGGTGGCGCTGTGTGTATTGGTATATGTTTCATAGGTTACTTTTTATCCTTTTGTGATGCGAGCGAAGCCGCGAGTTAAAGCTAGTTTAAAAATAAACTCATCAACAGCCTATAAATGCCCACTGCTGAGCAATGAAAAAAAAAGCTTGCTCAATGCGGGTTGGCGATTTCAAACTTATAATTAGAAATTATAAGTCCAGGTTTCCTCACGATGTTTTCCTTCACCGTTTGTCAGTGGTGTCTAAATAATCTTAGAAAGTACATATAACTCGGAAAAAGTCACATTGGTACTTGCCGTTGGTAGGTTTCGAACCCGCACCCTCATGCATGAGAAGTGGGCGTCTTAAACCTCCGGGCCACCACGACATTAACTAAGAAATACTTAAAATAAACTAAAAACTAAGAAATACTTAAAATTAAAACATTACAATGAATTAAACAATTACATTATTCACGTATCAAATTCTATGTGACACGATACGAGCATTATCATCGATTTTCATAATGTAATAGAATTTCGACCCCAACCAAACTGTTGGCGGTGCAAACTTTTTTTCTCACACGTATTAAACTTAAGATCCGAAGTTTGTCGGAACTTGCCGATTAGTTACGAGCACAAATCCGAAACTGAAGTAAAAACGGTGTTCAGACATGTAGCGGAGTTTGGCTGAGAGTTTCAGTGGTTTCATAACGAGTTTAATACTGTTGTGCTGTTACAGTCGATTTTGAAAGCGGTTTGTAATTGGCAGCTATCAAAATATTTCTGAGAGGAGTATTATTTATTTTGTACTAGCTTCTGCCCGCGACTTCGTACGCGTAATCCCATTTTTTCCCGTCCCCGTTCGTGATTTTCGGTAAAAAGTAAAAAAAAAAAATTTTGGTCAAAAAGTATCCTATGTCGGTCTCCTGGCTCTAAGCTACCTCCCTACCAATTTTCAGCCAAATCTATTCTGACGTTCTTGAGTTATAAATGGTGTAACTAACACGACTTTCTTTTAAATATATAGATTTGTTGACGTTTCAAAAGTACCAAAATATGGTTTAATTGAAATAAATGTTTTGACTTTGACTTTGAGTTTCCTTAAATTTTATCCACATGGTTTAATTAAATAATGGAATGGACAGACATATACCTACCTACCTACCAATCGTTTAACTAACTATTATTATTTTATTATGATAAGGGAGATTTCTGATTTATGATTTTCTTTTTTCAAAACTTAATTCATAACCTCTGAGTACCTGCATTTTGAGTATAATGTACGGTATGTGTTCGGAATCAAATACGACGAGTGTTAGGAATACACTGGTCTATTAATTGGCATACATAACATCACGTCTTTATCCACGAAGGTGTAGGTGCACATTACAGCACTTATTGCCACTGTACAATGTAACACTCACTTTTCACTATTTACGTCATGAGTCCCATGTAACTTTTGACTGCACGGTTGATGCGGTGGCTGGGCAACCGGCTGCCGTGCAACGTGTCGCGGGTTCGATTCCCGCACGGAACAACATTTTGTGTAATCCACAAATTGTTGTTTCGGGTCTGGGTGTCATGTATATGTGAACTTGTATGTTTGTATACGCACCCACGACACAGGAGATAATCCTACTGTGGGGCAACGTTTTTTTAAAAAAACAAAATACAAATAGGTACCCTATTCTATTGCCATACCGGGCACAATTCTTTCAACTATTGAGAAATAATTGAAAAAAACCAGTTAACCTTCGGCACTCGCACATACTTGCGCCCACTCGGCCAACGAGGCAGTCAAAAAAAGAAAGTATAATACAAACACAATGAAATCAAAGTCGAATAAAAAACCACACATATTTAAAAAATGTCAACAATTTGACTGCCTCGTTGGCCGAGTGGTCGCAATTGCGACTGCCGGATAAAAAGTCTCGGGTTCGATTCCCGGGTCGGGCAAAGCATTACTGGGTTTTTAAAAAAATCTCAATAGTAGCACAGAGTCTAGCACTGTGCCCGGTATATGGCAATAGGCTCACCCCCTATTACATGGGGCTCATAACATAAATAGTGAATAGTGGATGTTACATTGTACAGTGGTATAATGTGCACCTCTGCCTACCCCTTCGAGGATAAAAGGCGTGATGTTATGTTATGTCAACAATTTGAATTAGGTACCTACAACGCTATTACGTCACTCTTACGAAGCCTTGTAGACAACGTAAACACAACGCTTAAATGCATAAATTCCAGAGATACACTGCCTTCCTTCTCGAATATTCGCGATGCTACCAGGAGTGGACAACTGACGTTGGAGCCGACAGGCCGATTTTAATTGAACAGTAGCCACCAACACCCTAACTGCTGTAGTAGAAATTGGAAACGCCGAAGTAAGGTCCCTAGGCATTAAATTGTGTTGGTATTCCCGCATTTTTGTTTTTTGGATACAGTAGCGGATCTGGTTGTTTTTGATAGGATTTTGTGTGTATAGTCCGGATTATTCGGTCAAAGAAATAACGTCACGCCTTTTCATCGCCGAACGGGTAGGCAGAGGTGCACATTACGGTAATTAATGCCACTGTACACTGTAACACTCAATTTTCACTATTTATGTTACTCGTAACATGGGGCTCATTCTATGTTATAGGGGGTGAGCCTATTGCCATATACGGGGCACAATCCAGACTCCGTCCTACTACTGAGGTTACTTTGCTCGAACTGGAAACTTTTTTTGACCCACTGACCAATAAAGCGGAGCATCTCCAACTCAAATTTTAAACATTACTGCCTCTGCCTCGTTGGGCGAGTGGTGGCAATTGCCACTGCCGGGGCAAGGCGTCTCGGGTTCGATTAGTGGGTCGGGCAAAGTATTAATAGGCTTTTTGTGGGTGGGTGGGTGTAACATGTGTACAGTGGCATTAAGTGCCGTAATGTACACTTTTACCTACCCTTTCGGGGATAAAAGGCATGATGTTATGTATATTGTAAAATTTTAAAAAACATCAATTTCTACTCTTTTTTGTAGCTTGGTGCTTTTTATAACAAAATCATGTGGCTCTTCAGAATTCTATTTCGAAAATAAGTCACTTATTTCTTCATTATCATCTTGGAAAGCAATCGTTGACCTTTTGATAATCGAGGGCCCTCAGATTTGACCTTTATCATTTAAATTGGAGTCTGTATCTGATTATTCTGCATATTAAAGTGTTTTCCCATTATAATTGCGCGTGTGAAATGAGATATTTATAAAGTTATTGTTTATTGTATAAATTTTTCCATCCCTGTAATTATGATCGTTGCATTGAGCTGAGAAAAATACTGGAATCAAAAGACTATTGTCTTCCAGAAGGGACTAACAAATTAGCTTATAATTCAGCTTTAATTATGCTTATTGAAGTCTCACTATAGTATTACATTCAGTGGCATTTGGCCCCCAAAAAGCAATTGGAAAGAATAGGGCATAAAGCAATAGGAATACAAGTGTCGGAATACTGAAACGCTATAGTTCTATCTCTACAAATTCTTTGTAAAATGAAAGAGATGGCACTATATTTGAGCACGACTTAAAATTGAGTAACGTTTCAGTATTCCGGCATAAGACAGTGTACGAAAATTAAATATGTAATCAATCCGTCAGTTAGATATTGAAAAACATATTAGACGTTATAGTATATTTTTTTATTTTGTCGTATAAGAATACAATACTTAGATAAAACGGGGTTAAATTTAGGAGTGGGAGGTCGTTACGTGATGCTGCCTTATAAACTGTAGTAAATCGTGACGTCGCACGATATTTCAAATCAATATTATATTTGTAAATGAAAGAAAAAATACGCGTCTAATGTTTTAAAATAATCTACCAAACAGACATTAAAATTAAATTTAGTATACTACCCTATTTGGTCACGTATTCACGTCTAATATCATAACATAACATAACATCACGCCTTTTATCCCCGAAGGGGTAGGCAGAGGTGCACATTATGCCACTGTACAATGTAACGCCCACTTTTCACTATTTCATGTTCTGAGTCTCATGTAATAGGAGGTGAGCTTATTGCCATATACCGGGCCCAATTCCAGACTCCGTGTTACTACTGAGATTTTTTTTAAAACCCAGTTATACTTTGCCCGACCCGGGAACCGAATCAGAGACCCCTTGCCCAGCAGTCGCTCTTGCGATCACTCGGCCAACGAGGCAGTCTAATATCGATTCGTGAAAATAAAGTATTTGTGTGGTGATCTCATGTAAAAGAAAAAAAAATGGTGTTCACGAATGCTTTATTTCTATCGTCACTTGAATGCTGTATCTTCACAGATTTAACTTAAACCAATACATTTAAAACCTTACAACCAATAAACGCATAGTTCAATTGATGGTTTGGCCAATCAGAACGCACTTTACGACTCTAATGAAGCGATATTGGTTAATTCAGTCCACATTACCCAGTAAAAGCAGATATATTCCATTTATGACCCACTATATGGAGTATTGAATGGCTTGTTGTATATAGTTCGATTGCGTAGCTGTTTATTTATTATCTATTCAAAGTTTTATCGTTTTTAAAAAGTTTATTGATGTGTTTTATTGGTTTTTGGTTTATTTTTGTGTTATTGTAGATGTATTGTTTATAGTTTTGATGATAGAGGAAAATGCATTTCCAAAACTCCTATTTTTTAAGGGGGAAAAATCATTTAATGTCGCCTTCCACCTAGGGTGAGGCGAAAGAGAGTGTCAGACTCTTACTGACTAAATACCACTCCGGTTTTCTCCTGCTTCATACATTAACATCTCAAACAGAGAACCCTTTTTTTTTAAAGTAGGTTTAAAACTATGTACATGTATGTACATGACAAACAAAAATGTTTAAAAAGAGACAAAAACAATAAACGGTCAACAGATTTGCAACACAAACGCATTTTGTTTTTAATATTTTTACAAATCCCGGTCATAAAAGGTCATTAAAATCGTTTTTTCAACATCCGGGTACAAAGTGCGCGGATAACGGATACCCGGGTGCGACCCTTGTAAAAGGTTTGACCATACTGCTAATATAAATAAAAAAGTTTTAAATATGAAATACTTGCTATTACCCGCGGCTTCGCTCGCGTCACAAAAGGATAAAAAGTAGCCTATGTGACATATACCAATCCACACAGCGCCATCTATACCAATAATTTTGTTTTCCCTCGAGAATATAATATTTTCCGGGATAAAAAGTACCCTATTATTTAATCCAGACTTCTAATTTCACATCTGCAAAAATTCAAAACAATCGGTTTAGTAATTATGCCGTGAAAGTGGAACAAACAAACTCACTTTCCGATTTATAATATTAGTAAGGATTATTTTTGAAATATTTTCCTGCATTCTGACATTTTGTCCTGCCCAAAATGTAGTCCTATGTGTATTTAAAAACTCTTAATTTTAAATGAACGTCACCTTTGATCCCGTGATAGTAATAAATGATCACATAGAGAATTGTTTCGTGTGGGAATCGAATCCGCGATACAATGCACGGCAGTCGGCTGGTTGCCCAGGGTGCTTACTCTTGAAACCAATCTCAATGTCAATGCAATTTCAATCCATCACGCCTTTTATCCCCAAGGGGTAAGCAGAGGTGTACATTATGCAACCCACTTTTTTTTAAATCATTGCCCCACACTAGGATTTTCTCCTGTGTCGTGGGTGCGTTTACAAACATACAAGTTCACATACACATAACACCCAGACCCGGAACAACAATTTGTAAATCACACAAAGAGATGTTCCGTGCGGGAATTAAACCCGCGACACATTGCGCGGCAGCCAGTTGCCCAGCCACCGCGCCAACAGTGCAGTCAAACTTTTAACTATTTATGTTACGAGTCCCATGTAATAGGGGGTGAGCCTATTGCCATATACCGGGCACAATTCCAAACTCCGTGCTACTACTGTGAATTTTTGAAAAACCCTGTAATACTTTGCCCGACCCGGGAATCGAACTCGAGACTCCTTGCCCGGCAGTCGCACTTGCGACCACTCGGCCAATGAGGCAGTCAATGTCTCAATAACTATTCAATGCCTAAACTATACAACCCCTATGGTAGGCATTCAGTCTATAAAGTGCAGCATTCAGTGTACGGAATATGAAGCCAAACGCATTTAGTTCATCAAATATCGACGGATGCAATGGGCGCTAGTGGTGCAACTCAAGAGTACGAAATTTCACAAATACCAATGTCGATCGTTCGGAATTGGATTCAAGCGTAAGCCCCCTGGTCTTTTTGTGGTTCCCCAGTTATTTCACCAAACTAGTATTAAGGAATCTACATAAATTTATTTTATCTACTGACCCACCATAACCTCCGTAGCAAAACAACAGCATTCAATAACAATAACCATATAACAATGACAGTCCTATACTAATCACCATTTACCCCCTTCGACACAAAGATAACCGATCATTAATCCCCATCCCCATCAACGTTTATGAACACCACACATCCTCATTTTAAATTTTCGCATCAGTGATTCTATAAAAAGTAACGACCCTTTCAGACGAACTGAGCGACGTCGCGCGACTCAAACTGTTGAGAGATTATCAATTTGACTTTCATAACAGCCCAAAGTAATGTTCTTAAGCTGAGTAAATGGACCGAAATTGATAATAAAATTAATTTACTTGCTCCCCAAAACGAATTTTCGTAGGAACAGGACGGAATTTATTCGTCTTTATTTCAACGTTGTCGTCGATACAATGGCTTTTGTTGTGCGCTTATATTGTTTTAGGTGTTGGTCTGATGCTGCCTTAATAGATTGTGTACTGTACTTATAATAAATCGCGTTTTACTTAAGCGGACAAAAGGTTTGATGTTTTGTTGTGAAGCTACATTATCGTTGGCAGGACTTTGATGTTTACTTTTTGAACATAACCTAACATAACTTCTAGCTATTACGGCTCTTAAAGAATAAACAAATCTAACACCCACGTTTGATTAGTAGGATTTCCAACAGCGCCTTTTATCCCCGAAGGGGTAGGCAGAGGTGCACATTATACCACTGTACAATGTAACACCCATTTTCACTATTTATGTTATGAGTCCCATGTAATAGGGGGTGAGCCTATTGCCATATACCGGGCACAATTCCAGACTCCGTGCTACTACTGAGATTTTTTTTAAAACCCAGTAATACTTTGCCCGACCCGGGAATCGAACCCGAGACCCCTTGCCCGGCAGTCGCACTTGCGACCACTCGGCCAACGAGGCAGTCTATTATAGCTCTTGCAGAATAAACAAATCTAACACCCACGTTTCATTAGTCAGATTAACAGTTCCATGTGATGAGGCTGAGCATGAGCGTATTTTCATACACCGTGCACAACTCAAAGCTACGCAATACTATTTAAGAAAAACGCACGTATTTGTATTTCGTCTGACGAGCCTGATCACAAAATAGAACCTGGTAGAATAGTATTTATTACTTTTCGAATTTCGTAAATAATCTTTAAGTTTTGTTTTGCTACACTCATCCCACATAGTACCTACCTGTGACGTGAAGTTTAATAGAAGGTAAACACATTTATTATTGTCCTACACAAAGAATATTTCATTTTACGTACTCATATTTCGTTGCCTCGTTGGCCGAGTGGTCGCAAGTGCGGCAAGGGGTCTCGGGTCGATTTCCGGGTCGGGCAAAGTATTACTGGGGTTTTCAAAGTCTCAGTAGTAGCACGGAGTCTGGAATTGTGCCCGGTATATGGCAATAGGCTCACCCCCTATTACTTGGGACTCATAACATAAATAGTGAAAAGTTAGTGTTACATTGTACAGTGGCATAATGTGCACCTCTACCTACCCCTTCGGGGATAAAAGGCGTGATGTTATGTTATATTTTCTTATGTACGCATTTAGGTACAATGTCTTAGCAAATAAGGCAACCGGAGTAAGACTAAGATAAGTAAGTACCTAAATTCGTGACGACAAGTCTAGTAGAAGGCAAACATAATAATTATTCTGCTACATAAAGACGTACGACTGCGTCGGTGGCGGGGTGGCTGGAAAACCGGCTGCCGCGCAACGTGTAGCGAGTTCGATTCCCGCACGGAGCAACTCTTTGTGTGATCCATAAATTGATTGGTGTAAAAAGTGTGGTTTTCATTGTATATGTGAACTTGTATGTTTGTAAACGCACTCACGACACAGGAGAAAATCCTAGTGGGCAAAATGGGGTTAAAAAAAATGCCTCATTAAACTTTGCAGTAATAGTTATTGGCAATGTCTTTGCAATCGCTGTCAAAGTTAAGACATTGGAGTCAAATAGTTACTACAGCAACCTGTAGTTTACTAAATGTAATCGTGTCTCACTCAAACTTACTAAAAAGTGTTGGAGACTATCGACACGACTGCCAGCTCGACCGGAGTGATACCACAAAAATCGACGTGAAACAACCGGTTACCGGAGGCCCAATTACTCCCCCCCCCCAACCGCCTCCATAGTTCTCCATAATACCTGAATCCCCCACAATCGCCGATAACGCACTTGTAACGCCCCTGGTGTTTCGGATGTCCATGGGCGACGCCATTGCTTACCATCAGGTGATACGTCTGCTCGTTTATCGGCTTATCCCATAAAAAAAAAATAAACCGACTGCCTCATTGGTTGACCGGTCGTACTGCGTGCGAATGTGACTTTTTCCGAGTTATAAGTACTTTCTAAAATTATTTAGATACCACTGACAAACGGTGAAGGAAAACATCGTAAGGAAAGCTGGGCTTATATTTTTTTAATTATACGTTTGTAATCGTCAACCCGCATTGAGCAAGCGTGGCGATTAATGCTTGAACCTTCTCCGTGTGAGAAGAGGCTTTGCTCAGCAGTGGGCATTTATAGACTGTTGATGATGATGACGAACGAAATGATAAAATCTTTCCTCCTTGTATTAGTACTTTCCTAAAGATTATTATTATCTACATACATTAAATGACTGGTAAATAAAAAAACAACGGTACATTGTGTAGATACATTTATAACAAAATACTCGCATACACACATACGTGTGCTAGCTTATAAATATAACTCTTATTTATAAGTTATTTCTTAGAAGTAACGTTTTAGAATTTGTTAGATTATTAGCAAAGATTTCTTGGCGAATCCAGAAGTAAAATAATGTACGAACTTACCTTACACTTAAATATAAATGGTGTTCTCGTTTTCCACGCATAAAACTCACATATTCATCTTTTTAGTCAATTTTTGTTTCATAAAATCACTAGGTTACATAGTTTTGCTATACAGAAAGATCAACAAAGAGTTTTATATGAAAATCCCTTTTCATCTTCAATAATTTTCACTCATCTGTCAACATTGTACTTTTCACAATAAAATGTAATTTACACACTTCAGAGTCAATTATTTGCCTTAATAAACACTTTGAATAAATAGTCTATCATTTCGTTATTTCAAATTGCATTCAAATTAAGAAATTTTAAAAATCTTGTTTTTCTCAGCAAAATATTCTAGTTCGCAACCTCAAATCCGGGGAGGCAGCCATATTGAATTGTTGCGCGCATGCGCAAGTTCTCATCTAACGCATGCGTGAAGGGGTGAAATGAAATATTAAAAATGGCATTGTTTTGGTTATACGTGTATGAAAAATTAAAAACGTATCTCTTGTTGAATATAAACAAGGCGAAACTGAGGGATTTCTTTATACGTTGATGTAAAAGGTTTCATTAGTGTAATGGGAGAATTTACGTTATTAAAACAACCTGTAGATAAAACAGAATGAAGTACGTATGTTATTAGATTTTAGCATTTGTTTTTAGAGACTTTTGTTGGTTTTTGTACCAAGGTACTAAGATTTTTTGCAATTTTTGGAATTTTCAGTGACAATAATACTTTGTTAGTCCGGTATTAGCTAGTCCAGACTAACCTGTGATTTAAGTTTGAATAGAAGATTTTTATTAATAAGAACTGAGTCTGACACTCCCTCTCGCCTACCCAAGGCGGGAGACGTCATTGGATGATTTTCTCCCTTCAAAAAAAGGGGACTAATGGATGTATCGAGGAAGAACAGATGTAGATATTTTTATCTGCAGTCAAGGTACATTTATCTTGTGTAACCTATATTACTTGTCGGTGCAAAGAACTGTAAGATCGGACACTATAAAAACTTTAGATGACCTACAATGATATTAGAGTGACAAGTAATGAGATAATAAGAGATGAAAGTGTGATAAAGACTGTTTGATAGGAGACTTCACTAGGGAAGTATTATTATTAAAATGATAATAATAAATGTTACTTGCACCAAGTCAAGAGACAATTGGAACAAAGCAGATGAAACGAGAGGGAAAGTATTTATGGAGTCGCTACGTCAGCATCTAGGATAAATGAAGGAATAATCTAATAATGGTCGACTAAATCAGGGTAAGAAAGGGCAGAAATCTATCTTAATTTTCATCTCATATTTTTTAAATAATATTTAATACAAGAAATCGTACGGGTCATTTGAATGGCTTTTTTGTAGGTAGTCATAATCATCATCATCATCATCAGCCTGTATTCGTTCCACTGCTGGACATAGGCCTATCCAATGGCACGTCACTGAGCTCGGTATTCAGCTCTACGCATCCAACCACTGCCAGTACCTTGCGATGTCGTCACTCCACCTAGCTGGAGGGCGCCCTACACTGCGTTTGCCTAGACGCGGTCTCCACTCTAGAACACGTTCACCCAACGGTTATCGGTTCTTCGACAAATGTGACCGGCTACTGCCAATTCAGCTTACTGATCCTTTCCTTCCTTCATTTTTTTTAGAGAGTACTAGACTCTATCTAACTGAAAACCACCCCGTTCCTACTCCTGCACTTCGAGCCGAAGCCCCGGTAACCTTTTACGTTCTCCGCCGCTCGTATCGGCATCAGCCCTATTAGCCTCCATCCGTGGTGATCTGCTAGCTCAATGAGGCGCGCGGAACGCAACGGGCCGTACGCTCGACTCTGGTACTGAGGTCTTAGTACGAGTTTGAGTTTGGCGCTCTGATTGGCTAGCACCAATAATAAGCCATCCAATCAGAGCGCTGGTACACGTTACGATTACTTTAAACTGGTCGGGGGCGAGCTACCCATATTCGACCGCGGGAAGGGCTTACGGTGGCCAGATATCGTCTCGCGATCCCCGACGGCGGAGTGACTTTATTTTTTTTTTTATACCACGACGGTGGCAAAAAAGCACACGGCCCACCTGATGGTAAGTGGTTACCGTGGCCTATGTACGCCTGCAACACTTGGGGCATTACATGCGTCTTGCCAACCCTTAAAAAACCTATTCACTGCCCTCTTGAAGAACCTCGAATTGTAGCCCACTGGGAAGACCACGGTATATCCCGCTATATCCCAGTTCAGTGTCGGTTATATCCCAATCAACCTTTAACATGCGAGCAAGATATTTATAAAGATGAAAATAATAGAAATTCTTCTACTAACACAACTAAACCAGCTCTTAGGTCAAATACGAACCGTAAATTCCGTTTATATTTTTAAAGTATAGCCTAATTATTTCAACCCTCTCTTTACTACAAAAACAGGGTACAAAGATGTGAAACCACAACTGTCCGGGGCCTTTGAGACCCACAACGAGGGTTGATGAGTGTTTAACAAACGTAATACGCACTGCATGAATAATTACATATACCCAAAAGAGTTGCTAGACGAAGGGTTGAGAACATACTTAGGTTACGTCACTGTGAAAGTACGTTGATATTGGTAATCAGGAAGAAAGAAAGAAAGAAAGAAAAAACATTTATTTAGCACCAGGCACAATGCAGCATAAATAAAATATAAAAAAGACAATCAAGATGTGACAAGTAATAAAAATATAAGAGTTGAAAAATTTAAACAGAAGAATTAGAAAGGAGACGCTGACAACATGCCTATGCTAAAAGGGTCACCCACTCAGTATAAGCCAGGCATACTTTAGTAAACTTTTTTTATTTTTGTTTGTCTGTTTGTCCGTCTGTTTATATTGGTTATTCTCTGGAATGACTGGACCGATTTTACAAGTCTTTTATTGGCAGGTAGTTAATGTACATACTAAGAAGTAACAGCCTACTTTTATTTTTGGAAAATCGAAACAAAAAAAGTAATATTCTAAAAATGCATATTCTACGCGGGCGCCTCAAGCAACAGCTAGTTTCTTTATAAAAATAATGTGTCGCCAACACAGATCTTTAAAATAAAAACTTAAATTTTCTTTCAACAATAATTTAAGGACATTCAAAAAAGGGTGGATACAGTCTTCTGAAACAATGGCTGTGGCACCTGGTTACTACAGACTTACACGCAGAACACACACACATTGACACGAAGGACATCTGTCATTATCTTAAGTCTGGTAATGTGGTAACCCATTACACTGTCGCGGAGAACCTAACGGGTAACCGGGGTGGTTTTTAGTCAGTAAGAGTCTGACACTCCCTCCCCCCTCACCTAGACAGGAGCAGTAATTCGATGATTTTCCCCCCTTAAAAAAACAACCCATTACACTATACATGCACACATAATAAACACATAAATAACCTACTGACATTTGGTGGTTCTTCAACCATTTCCAAATGAAATTGTGTCCGCCTTTAACGTAACGGTGACTGCCTCTTTGGCCGAGTGGTCGCAAGTGCGACTGCCGGACAAGGGGTCTTGGATTCGATTCTCGTGTCGGGCAAAATACAATGGTAGTACGGAGCCTGGAATTGTGCCCGGTATATGGCAGCAGGTTCACCTGCTATTACATGAGACTCAAAACATAAATAGTGAAAAGTGGGTGTTACATTGTACAGTGGCATTAAGTGCCGTAATGTGCACCTCTGCCTATCCCTTCGGGGATAAAAGGCGTAATGTTATGTTTATGTATGTTTTCTTAACGTCCTTAACCCTTTGAGTACCGTATCTATAGACACAATTAAAGAACAATAGGTTGCGGTCACCGGTGTCCTCGCGGTGTTTGACATTGTAAAAAGTATAAAATCCTATTCGCTTCAATACACGACACAACGTGGTATATTTTTCTGTGTTTTAAACATAACATCGTTTATCCAAAAATCCCTTGTTGCGAATACTCTCAAGATTGTAAAGCATGTTAAAAACGTGAAGATGGCTTTAGAATGCAACAAGTTGGTGCAAGTACTACAAAGCTGCATTTTCATTCAGTTTCTGACGTGTTTCGCTCAAAAATGTAATGTACCGGGTAATATTTTTAACAGAGATTTAAGAACGTTGTTTTATGCTGAAACGTCAACATGATGTAACTAATTTTAAAATTGTACATACGACGAAACACAACGCAAGCGTTGTTTCACGTCACTTTTCTGAAAGCCCGTGGTATCACTCCGGTCATGCTTCGGCACGAATAGGCTAGCTTGCAGGCTACCGGAGGCCCAATTATCCCCCTTCACCAATCTCCGCAACAATCCTCAAAAGGCTTGTAACGTACTTGTAGCACCTCTAGTGTTCCGAGTATCCATGAGCGGCGCCGATAGCTTAGGTGGCGATAGATAGCATCAAGTGAGCTGTCTACTCATTTACTGGCTTATCCCATAAAAAACGTAAATATTTAACATTGAGAAACTGCTAAAATATATTATTAAGTAGTATTGCCTGTCTTTTTTTTAAGGGGGGAAAATCATCGAATGTCTGCTCTCGCCTGGGTGAGGCGGGAGGGAGTGTCAGACTCTTACTGACTAAAAACCACCCCGTTCCTTCTCTTGCACGTCGAGCCGGAGCCCCGGTAACCCTTTAGGTTCCCTGCAACTCCTTACGATACCATTGGCGCAAATCGTTTAACAAACAAATATTTGATGGCGTAACGCAACCTAAATCTACATCAAAGGTGTTAAACTAAAGTTAAGTTTGTCATTTTAAACGGGGGCTTGGTTTAAAGTTCATCCTTTCGTACGGCTAGCTTTATAATACAGTGTCATAAAAGGAAATGTCACAACTTACATATTTAAACAACGTTTACAATCCTTCCAAGGATTAATGTTTAATTTATATCCCTGGGAAGTTCTCTTTAGCTTTGTGGTGGACTACTAAAGTGGTGGGTTCGATGCTTGGATTTAGTGTAGTGTAGATGAAGGTTAAGAGTACTGTTATTTTAAGGCTTAATTTTGTTTTTCTTTAATTGTATAGGGCGATAACCGAACTGACGATTCATCTGATGGTACCTAAGCGATCAGCACGAGCGCCGACCATGGCCACCCACAACACTCGAGAAGTCACAAGTGTATTGCATCATTATAAGCGTTTAAGTGCCCACTGCTATGCAAAGGCCTCTTCTTGTCGAAGAAGGTTTTTTGTTAAGTGGGGAAAATCAACGAATGACTGCTCCCACCTGGGTGAGGCGGGAGGGAGTGTCAGACTCTTACTGACTAAAAACCACCCCGTTCCTTCTCCTTCACGTCGAGCCGGAGCCCCGGCAACCCGTTAGGTTCTCCGCGACCAAGAAGAAGGTTAATCAACACACTTGCTCAAGGCGGATTGGAGATTTCAAACTTATATTATAAAATTATAAGGCCATGTTTCCTCGCGATGTTTTCCTTCACCGTCTTTAAGTGGGGTCTAAATACTCGTAGAAAGTACTCGGAAGTCACATTGATACTTGCCGTACCCTCATGCATGAGATGAACCTTAACCTTCGGGCCACCACGGCAGATTTAAATTGATTTAATCTAATTATTCGTACTAGATCGAAACCTAGACTCGTGAGAAAAAATCCCACGTGGGTGAAGCAAGCGATAAGTGGTTTTTCTACCACCTAATTACACGATCAATTGTTAATACAATGTGAAACACAAAGGCTTCGTTATTAAATCATTCTAAGAAGGCTAAACAAAGACAAACAATTAATTAATAAGTGACATTGTTGTGTTAGTGGCCATAAAACGAAGGCTATATAATCTTCGACAAATTGATTAATTATAATAGGTTTACAAAAAGTATCATCATAACTAACCAGCCTACGACAATCGATTGAATTAGATTACATCACAGCACCACTGTGAAGGAAGAATAATTGTGTGATAAGACCTCCCATTGTACGCATATTTACTTGAATTATATATTTTTTTTGAACTATTTAAATGTGTATAATAAAGCATGTAATATAAATAAATCTGATTGTTTAGCTTGTTTGACCAACCCATTGACTAACAAGTCACAAGAATGACTGAATATTTAAGCTTTTTAACAATTCTTACTTGATAATAATCTGTACAGTATTTGAAATGATAGCCGGTGACTATATAAAATCTTTGAAGGCAAATATTAATTGACTCAGGACTGAAACCCTTTTTTTAAGGGGGAAAAATCATCAAATGGCTTCTCCCACTTGGGTGCAGCGGGAGGGAGTGTCAGACTCTTACTGATTAAAAACCACCCCGTTCCTACTCGTGCACTTCGAGCCGGAGCCCCGGTAACCCGTTAAGTTCTCCACGGCTCCGTATCGGCCTATTGGGTTCCATCTGTGTTGGTCTGATTGCTGGTCAGGTCTGGTTCAGGTCGCGCAGCGAGCTACTTATGCTCGCCGTCCGCAAGCCCGCGCCTACGGTGGCCGAAGATCGTCCCGCGATTCCCGACAGCTGGGTTGTGAGGAGGCAGCGCTTCACTGCCTCATGCGTCCCGCCTCCTCCTTAGCTAGCATGACTGCTTCGCAAAAGGAGGAGACGGCATCCCAGTCCCCTCGCTCCACAAGGACTGGAATCCTAAAACGATTTGTTCGGTAATCACACTTCACAGCTCGATGAAAGACGCAAGAAAACTAACAAAATAATATAATATTAAGGTGATTTGCATAATACTTTCAACACAGACACTATTGTGAGGACAGGTAAGTAGTAGATATTTTTTATTTACAGTAAAAAGGTCATTGTTCTTAAAAATAAGTAGATAAGTACTTACATTACGCAACTATCTAAAATAACGAATATTTTACCCGCATGTGCGTTAACAATTGTCATTTTTCACTGTTAATCAAACTCCTCAGTATTTTTTAACCGACTTCAAAAAAGGAGAAGGAATTTCAGTTGTTTGTATGTATGTATGTATATATGTATGTATGTATTACGTATGTATGTTTGTGCGTGACTATCTCGCGATTGGCTGACCGGATCTTGATGCGGTTTACAGAAAAGTGTTTGCTAAAGAGACGGTTTTAGTATCTTCCTATTGCACCTACAAGGTTGAATCAGATACTTCTGCTGCCCATGTGTAGTTCTTTACTTTCGATTTCAATCTAAAAACTCCGAATCGATCTTGATTTTTGATAGCAAGTATAAACTTTTATAATAACTGTCGCAAGACATACTAAATTACTCATGTGATTATACTGAGTAGGCTGCGCGACATCGCCGCGACAGCGCACTCTGCTCATGAGGAAGATCCCCTCTGTGGCTCGAAACTAGTAGAGCTTTTCTCAGTATAATCGCGTGAGTAACCCGTGAATTTTAGTTAAGCCTTTGACTGCCAATAGAAAACTGTTGAAGGCAAATCCTCCGCTAACATAGGTCACCGGTGACCTACGCGGCGGTTAACGTGTTAAGAAACTATATACAACTACATTATCTAAATTTTCACTTTTCTGTCTCATTAATTATAGCATATGTTCATCATCGATAACGTAGGATTTGAACGGTAAAATAATTTTTCAAATCGGCTTGGTAGTTCCGGAGTAGATACCATTCAAACAAACAAACAAACAAAAAATCAAATCTCTCCTCTTTATACTATTAATAATGTAGATTATAAGAAATGTCATGAAAAACTATTCAACGATTTTGAAGTAAGAAACGATTTAAATAATTATTTATTATCCCTTGATGATTTAATGAATACAAAAACAAATTAGTCGGTGATTATAAAAAAAACATATTTTTAATTTATTGTTAGGGTAAGTTTATAACGCGTTTGACTAAATAGGGGAGTTTGGCTTCTGCTATATTTATAGGCGGGGAGGTATTAGTGTAGTATTCCACGCGCGCCACCTAGGAAGAGAAGCAGCCTCCAAGGCCGCTAAAATGGTGGTACCTGCCACAAACATAGCGGTGGATCGACGCCTTTCTTAAATAGGACAAGCCCGCCACAACCTCCTAAAACCGCTGCAACTTCTGTAAGCCAGGATCTACAGTAGATAGGTACAACCATAAAACAACCGCAACACTGTCTCGGTTTCCGCAACGAAGTGAATCAAAAGATATTATAAGAAGAGAAGAAAAGAAAACTATATTTTCCACTTCCCTCTGTGAATTACTGCAGGAGACAGAATGAATTAAGCCTAAAGGTACAAAGAAGAGACTGTACAACTGAGTGAAGCCCAGTCGCCAAGCACTACGGAAATTTGACTAAAAACTAAGTGGGTCCTATGTATGAGCTGTTATGCTTACTTCCAATAAATATGTAAATAGTTATATGTAAATAGTACTGGGTACTGTACCAAAAACAATGAATTATTTTATCTTTTAGGTAGTAAAAACTTACTTATCTCTTTATAAGTTATATTTTGAGTGTCTAAAAATAGTAGACGGGAGTGCGTTGTGGGATTCTTTTAATTTCTCTGAAACCACAGGTAACAAATAACATTTATAATATATAACATAACTTAAACATAATAATAGCTTTGTTGCCAATGTAACACACTCCTTACAACAATTAAAAACGGATTTATTATCACGCTATGTTTACGCAATTAATATAAAACTCAAGATGCATTTCCCAATCGATCAGTGAATGATAACCTTTTCTAACACAAACATAATGGAAGCGTTAAAGCCATGCCCAATTTTTGAATTTAACAAAAATCAATTATTAAATGTAAGGAAAACTCTTGGTTATGATGATGTCAATAGGTTAAAACAAGACCTGGATCAATTTGAGGATTGGATCAGCAAACAGCCTCATTTTATGGTGAAAGAATTTGGTGAGTGACTTTCAATGTTTATCTCGAGCTGGATTGGGCTGGATATCTTGGCTTAATGATAAAAAATATTGGACTGATTTTGAAAGTATTGTCACCAGCGCTAGTCTATTAAAAACATATTGTCCATTAACAGCCTATAATGCCCATTGCTGACCAAAGCCTCTTTTCACACGGAAAAGGTTTGAACATTAATCACCACGCGTGCTCAATGCGGGTTGGCGATTTCAAAGTAATTGGTAATTATAAGCCCAGGTTTCCTTACGGTGTTTTTCTTCACCGTATGTCAGTGGTGTCTGTATAATCTTAGAGTGTACAAATAACTCGGAAAAAGTCACATCACACCATCATGCATAAGAAGTGGTCGTCGTAAGCCTTCGGGCCACCATGACACTGTCAAATATTTAATCATCAAAAATTCAAACGTAATATTTGTTAAAAGCAATTTAGGTTTATAAGAATTTTAAATTAATTGTAATGATTTTGGACATTTAGTTTTTTTCATTTTCTTCTATAGACCGAGATTTCCTCGAGCGGTACCTCATCTACTGCAAAGGGTCCATCGAGAGAGCGAAGCAGCGCTTCGACAAACTATGCACTTACACCAACCAAATGCCAGAGTTCTTAAGGAATTTTGATATCAAGAACGAATTTCAGCACTTGTTTACAATATGGTAAGTTAAACTTATCCTCTTACATTCTTACTCTTAAATTCCATATATAACCAAGAAAAAGAGCTTAATAGTCGTAGTTCTTCTACGAAGAAGTGATGATCCCTTTATTAGAGGTAGAATATGGTGGGTCCTCTAACCAGTTGGCTATGCCTGGCTGGCTACTGCCTAACAGTTACGTAGGGATTTTATATTTATGCTATTTGGCTAGCATTCAAGAGAACCTAACGGGTAACCGGGGCTCCGGCTCGACGTGCAGGAGAAGGAACGGGGTGGATTTTAGTCAGTAAGAGTCTGACACTCCCTCCCGCCTCACCCAGGCGGGAGCAGACATTCGATGATTTTCCCTCCCTTTAAAAATGTAGGACTTATGGTCCTGAGTCCAGTTCATCTATTCATATTTGTCGTTGAATCTTCTATCGTTGTTTCAACATTGTATTTTAAAATATTTTAGCAATACCTACATATTGCCGAAACCAGGTGCCGACAACTATCGAGTTATAATAACTAGGCTTACAGGAGTTGATGACGATAAATTCGAATTGATATCTTTTTATAGATATTCAATTGTGGTAAGTTAATTACGTGTTTAATTTATTTTCTACTTACAAACTTTTAAGATCATTGAAATAACTGAACATAACATCACGCCTTTTATCCTCGAAGGGGTAGGCAGAGGTGCACATTATACCTCTATACAATGTAACACCCACTTTTCACTATTTATGTTATGAGTCCCATGTAATAGGGGGTGAGCCTATTGCCATATACCGGGCACATTTCCAGACTCCGTGCTACTACTGAGATTTTTTTTAAAACCCAGTAATACTTTGCCCGACCTGGGAATCGAACCCGAGACCCCTTGCTCGGCAGTCGCACTTGCGACTACTCGGCCATCGAGGCAGGCAGTGCTGTTGATTTTGATGATTATTGTATTGTTACCCGACTGCCAAAGAAGGAGGGTAATGTTTTTCGAGTGTATGTAAGTATGTATGTATGTCTTTTCCTTTGTGACCACCTGTAGCCTAAACGGCTTGATGGATTTTGATGTATGAGGTATCGTTAGATTTGTCTTGATTACGGGAGTGTCATAGGATACATTTTATCCTAAAAGTCCCACGGGATAAAGACATAATAATATTTTTTCTAAATTTCCCTTTAAAAAAATATGTATGCGGTATCATTAGATTCATTTCAATCACGGGAGTAATTAATATAGGATACGTTTTTTCTCAAAATTCCCACGGGAACATGTTAATTCTGCGTCAACGCAAAGCAACTCATGCGTTAGCAAGCAAAAAGATAGGGCGTGGCCTGGCATGCGGCGCGCGGCGCGGTGCGGAGGGGGATATGCTCGAGTATACAGCCCGATTGCGGGCACACGCATGAGGGCACACGTCGTTGACGATAGTCTTCTACATCTACAACATTTTCGTTAAATAAAAACAGCTAAAAAGTTATAAATAAAAAAATTATTATTAAAAAAACAAAATACCCGACTGCACACTAAAAAAAGAGTAAAACAAGCCCCACAATAATATTGATCAATCAAATGCTAAAAACTAATTATGTAATACCGTTTAAACAATACCTATATTAAAATACACTACAATATGTGTTCGTAATCGATAGTTAAATAAACAGAAACTTATTTTGAATACAAATTTACTGAATATAATTTATAAATGTTGATGGAAAGCATCGCAGGCGGGGACTACCTTGACCGCCACCAACGAAAATTCTGCTAAATGGTGCACAACCGAAATGACTATAAATAAGCCTCTGTTGGTCCCCGCCTGCGATGCTTTCCATCAACATTTATAAATTATATTCAGTAAATTTGTATTCAAAATAAGTTTCTGTTTATTTAACTATCGATTACGAACACATATTGTAGTGTATTTTAATATAGGTATTGTTTAAACGGTATTACATAATTAGTTTTTAGCATTTGATTGATCAATATTATTGTGGGGCTTGTTTTACTCTTTTTTTAGTGTGCAGTCGGGTATTTTGTTTTTTTAATAATAATTTTAGTTAGGTGCATACATGATGCATAATGATTACTGTCATGGTTACGAACTGGTTGGAGATTGTAGAAATATTACTCTGGGAACTGTGAAGACATTGAATCCAGTTACTATACATAAGGGCCTTACGTTGATTTCGGTAAGTAGGTAAATAATTTGTAATATATACAACATGTAACTTAAATAACGCACATCCTGAAAATAGTTTGTTCAGAATCGTTAACTGCATCGATTTATATAATTTTTAGTATAGGTACTGTAATATTTTATCCCAAAAATGATTAAAACTACGGAAATTATTGTCATATTAACTATGTATTGTTAAAACAAATGGAAATAGACCGTAATTCAAAGCAATGACTTTTAAAATCGCAGTTTTATTTGTATTCTACAAATTCTATCATTCAATACAAAATAAAGAAAAATAAACCTTATGACAAGATCAGCAAGGATGCATATACAATGTTAAATTAAAAATATAGTGTATGTATTATGATTATAACATAATATTCTAATTTATATTTATTTATTTATATATATTTAATACGTGTTACGTTTGTCCATGGGCGGCGTCTTGCGCCGATTGCTTACCATCAAATTATTTGTCTGCTAGTTCGCCGCCAAAATTGAACCGTAGGTACATTTCATCATACATCATTGCTTTCTATCATCGTATCACAAGACAATCGGCGAAGCGTCATCCATTCATGGTAGATGTCCCACCGACACGCACGAAGCACTTTGGATCGAGCTTCCTTGTGCGTACCGCTAAGGAGTGGAATTCTTTGCCCGAGTCTGTGTTTCCTGAAGGCTGTCTACAAGGCCCCAGTGAATAGTTTGCTCACGCGAAGCGTCCACGTGCTCCAACGTACACCGCATCATATCATCATTATCACTCACCACTAGACGAGATAGTGGTCAAAATTCGGCTCATCTTATACTATTATAGAGTTTATTTTTTTGTTTTTGTTTGAACGCGCTTATCTCTGTAACTACAAGTCTGATTTGAATAATTCTTTTTGCGTTGGATAGCGCATTTATCGAGGATGGCTATAGGTTATAAAACATCACGCTACGACCATAGGAGCTGATCAGAGCGTGTGAAACCGCACAGAAGTAGTTAGTCAAATATATAAAAAAAATATTGTATTTCAGGAAGCTTTAGGTCAAAGAATGAAGAAGTTACACCTCATAAGTGGTTCTAAGTTCTTTGATACCATTTTGGTAGTAGTGAAGCAAGCTCTCACTGGTAAACTGGCGCAAAGGCTCGTCGTACATGACAGTGTCGAGTCGTTATATGAACATATACCTAAAGAGCACCTTCCAAAGGAATTTGGAGGTAATGAAAAGACTTCTAAGGAATTGGCTGGTGAGAAAATTATTTATTGTGTTAATTTTAACCAGGTAGATGATAACTTTATTTTTTACTGGTATCTCTTACGTTCGCTTTTTAGATCTTTGATTGTCTTTTTAAGTAGTTTCTAAGACTGGGAAATCACTTAATTGCATCTTTAATGTCTAAGAGACTAAGTTAAGGAATATTGCAGCAAGCTGTTGATACGCATATATTATTGAAGTAACGTCAAAACCAAATACTATGAAACTGAAACAAAAATAAAATATATCAGTCTGCCAGGTGCCAAGTAAAGCTAGTTGCTTATATCAAACTACAGATTTCTACAAAAAAATCGATCTTGAATAATGGACCTCTATTTACATAACATAACATCACGCCTTATATCCCCGAAGGGGTAGGCAGAGGTGCACACATAAGTAACACCTACTTTTCACTATTTATGTTATGAGCCCCATGTAATAGGGTATGAGCCTATTTCCATATACCGGGCATAATTCCAGACTCCGTGCTATTATTTAGATTTTTTTAAAAAAAACCCAACGATGTTGGATAATGGACCTATATTTCTGTTTCTAGAAATGGACTTCAAAGAAATGAGTTCTGACAAGCATATCGCGGTGATGAAGAGGATGGAGACAGCTACTACGAACGAGTCCCTCCGATCGTCTACCACGTTTAATGAGGAGTATTCTGGCACACCAGGATCCTTCAAGACCTTGTGTGTAGATTAAAAAATATAAGTCTTCGTTGGTAATAGGGATAAATATAGCAGTTTTATTTTTGAAGGATCTGGCTTTTGATTTTTGATTGATAATGTGGCGACACATGTTACATGTTAACGTATCATCATCATCATCATCAACAGCCTATGAATGCCCACTGCTGAGCAAAGCCTCTTCTCACACGGAGAAGGTTTGAGCATTAATCACCACGCTTGCTCAATGCGGGTTGGCGATTTCAAACTTATAATCAGAAATTATAAACCCAGGTTTCCTCACGATGTTTTCCTTCACCGTTTGTTAGTGGTGTCTAGATAATCTTAGAAAGTACATATAACTCTGAAAAAGTCACATTGGTACTTGCCGTTGGTAAATTTCGAACCCGCACCTCATGCATGAGAAGCGGGTGTCTTAAACCTCCGGGCCACTACGACCATGATGTCACAAAAATCCTACATCGCACATGCAAGGTTTACATGCAAATAACACGGATAGAAAATCCCAACGAACAACTGTTGGGCAGAAAGCCTGCAAGGCACGATCATCTCGCCTGATCGGAGGATCGAGATCGAGAATGGGAGGATTTAAATAGATTAGGTTTGTGTAAAGCCGGAGTTGTAGATAACCCAACGGGTTATCGGGAGCTCAAAGCTGGAGTAGGGAACGGGGTAGTTTTAGTCAGTAAGAGTCAGACACTCTCTCTTGCCTCACCCAAGGAGAAGTTATTGGATTTTCCCCCCTTTTAAAAAAGTCGGATCAAGTACAATGACACACCTGGGCTCTGCTCAGACCAGGAGATGGAACAGGGTGGTTTTTAGTCAGTAATAGTCTGACACTATGCTTAATTTAGGGCAGAAGAAGTCATCCATAATAATTTTTTACTCTCAAAAATTTGGGCTGAATCTAGTGTTCCTTTTCAAGGTCTTTTTATTAGAACCTATTTCATCAAATTCGAACTAGTGATTTAAGTGCAAAATTGTTACTGACAGTACTTTTATAATGAGGAAAATGTGAAAATATCATGACAAACGGTAATTAATATGGTCAGCCATTTCACTTTTATGCCAATAAAACTATAGCATAAAACTCTTGTGATTTTTTTATGTCATAAGCCGGTAAACGAGCAGACGGATCACCTGATGGAAAGCAATCGGCGTCGCCAATGGACACCTGGAACAGCAGAGGCGTTACAAGTGCGTTACCGGCCATTTGGGGATTAGGAGTTTATGGATCGTTCGGGATTCAGGGATTGGGGAGATTGGGGAAGGAGAGGGTAAATGGGCCTCAATTTATTCATGAAATATAATTAATGATATCAGTTGATCTGTATGTATATGTGTTTGTGTAAGATGATCTCGCGATTAGCTGGACCGATTTTGATGCGGTTTTCAGAAGGTAACGTGTTTATTATACTTAGGAAAAAATTATAGTATTAGACGATTTCAAAGCTGCGGAGGGCTTGACTGGATCCCGGGGCTTCTGCTCAAAGTGCAGGAGTAGGAACGGGGTGGTTTTTAGTCAGTAAGAGTCTGACACTCCCTCTCGTTTCACCCAGGCGGGAGCAGTCATTGGATAATTACCCCCGTCAAAAAAAAATATTTTTAAAGGGGGAGGAAGGATTTGTGGGCATTTTTAGTAACGTGGTTTATAAAAGAATTATATCTATTTATAAATTTATGACATCGGTTTTTATGATTCATAATAAATAATTATTATTGTGTATGATGAGTCAGAGCGGATTTAGTATATTTCATTTTAAAATAGACTGGGAAGGAATTTACCTTGCTCTAGAGAAAGGTAGCTCACAGTCGGTTAATTTAGAAGTAGCTGCGACTAGCATAATAATATGATGACAATGATAGTTAATCATCACAATCTCATGTCATGAGACGTGAAAACAATGTAAGTACTAGAAAAAAATAATTTCCAAATAATACTTTCCTCAATCAAAAATGAATTGGAAGATAAGTCGATAGAATCTAGATAGTGTAATTTTAATAATAAATTTACACACCACATTTTTTTTTTAAGTAAAACGTTGCCCCACACTAGGATTATCTCCTGTGTCGTGGGTGCGTTTACAAACATACAAGATCACATACACATGACACCCAGACCCGAAACAACAATTTGTAAATCACACAAAGTGTAGTTCCGTGCGGGACTCGAACCCGCGACACGTTGCACGGCAGCCGGTTGCCCAGTCACCGCACCAACTGTGCAGTCAACAACAGCAGTATATGCTGGAAAAAAATTGCATTGTAACACCTTTTGTACCGTATTTTAGCAAATAAAACATTTTTGATTTGATTGATTTAATTTGAAATTAATTATTTCCACTGTTAAATAACACTTTCATTAATTGATTTTATGACCAACTTAATTTTACTATTTTTCCACCATTTTTTTAAGAAATAAGTTGCTGTTTGACACTAAAATAACATGACGTCACAATTCATAATCTCGGACAAAAATCAGAGAAAACTCTCGCTTTTGACAGTTCGAAAAAAGTACCTACTTATAACAGAAAGTACAAAATTATGTTAATTTATTACATTTAGGTAGTTTACGTTTAGTGATGACGTCAGTGTTCATGTTATTGCATGCGCAATGCACAGCTACCTCGGTGTACCTACATCATTAAAATTAGCTAGAGGTCGTACAACCATTTGACTGAGAAGGTAAGTTAAAAAAGAGGTTTTGTTTCGAATGGTTTTTTTTATTAACTGCATTCGAGTTAACAACATACCTATTTTTGCAGGAAGTGTTTTTTAGTCAGAACCTGACAATCCCTCCCGCCTCACCTAGGCGGGAGAAGCCATTCGATGATTTTTCACCCTAAAAAATAAAAGAATAAAAAAAACCCAACAGCGTCTCATTGGTCGAGTGTTAATAGGTGCAAATACCAAGCAAGAGGTCTTGCGTTTCATTTTACAGTCGGGGAAAGCATTTACCTTCCTATCGTCGTTTTAATTTATAAAAAAAACAACAACAAACTCAGGCGTGGTCATTCTTATGATAATTATAATTTGTGGATTTGGCGAAGATTTGTCCATAATTGCTTAGGGCTTTAACATAGGGCTCACAATACCTTAGACATCAACACATCAACTGCCTATAAGTGGCCACTGCTGACTAAAGGCCCCTTCTCACACAGAATCGGTTCTTAAAAGAAAATATTAACCACCACGCTTACTCAATGTGGGTTGGTGATTTCAAACTTATAAATAAATCGGAAATTGTAAGCCCAGCCCTCACGATGTTTTCCTACCGTTGAAAGACATCATGTTCGAAGGTTATAAAGAGTAAATTGACAAAATATGAAATTCAAAATAGGCCTAAGTACTTTAAAAAATGTTCGTAGTAATATTGAATTTGAACTTTGTCGATTTGTCAATATTTATTATAGTGTTACCATGGAACTAAGTGTCATTCTATCTAAAAATATAAACGTAGGTTTTATACACGTATTGTTTGTCGAAAAAATACAAAAGGTACAGAGAAATTGATGAAATCTGTTACACACTGAGTCTTTTGTTTTAATTACATTTCCTGTCTCAGGTCTACTGGAAGAAATTCCAACAGGAATAAGTAGCACCTTTGTACTCTTATTTTATATAAATGTTATCCTCTGTGCTGTTTGTGTGTACATAAATTATTAAATAAATAAATAAATAAAAAAGGACAAAAAAAATAAATCTGCCAGGTAGACGTTATACATATAAGTCGCAGAGAACCTAACGGGTTACCGGGGCTCCGGCTCGACGTGCAGGAGTAGGAACGGGGTGGTTTTTAGTCAGTAAGAGTCTGACACTCCCTCCCGCCTCACCCAGGCGGGAGCAGTAATTCGATGATTTACCCCCTTAAAAAAACGACGTTATATAAGAATGAATTTGTGATATAGGAGGATGATAGAAGATTTTTTTTTAAAGCTATGGGAATCCTCGTGTGCCTACTTCCCACGTCGTGGGGACGATGGTGAGGCGTGTTGGAGTCTTACCGGCTAAAAGCACCGCGGTGTTTCTCCACTGACCCGGGTTGCCCTTACAGAATCACCACATCCGGCAGGGCTGGACCTATTTCTGCAGTATCTGGGTAGGCAGCTGAGATGGTAAAAGAAATTTGGTGCAAACTCCAAGTAACCTTGGATTTGGATAGGCAAGATACGGAAGATCATAATGAAAAATTACAAATAAATTAAGTAAACAAAACATTGTACACAGGCAGATACATACAACCATAGAACAAATCACACAACCATAGAATATTTGACAATTCTTTGCTACTAAAAACTGACAATTTTGTTCCACATTTAAGAATTACCTGATGATTGAAAAGTCGGCCATCGAGAAATAATACCACGGACACTCTTTGCTAATTTGCTTTTAGGTGTTAGAGACTAGCTATCGCAGGTGCAACAAATGAACTGCAAAATTAATAAATGTATTCACTACCTCTATAAGAACATCATCATCGCCTATAAGTGCCCATTGCTGAGCAAAGCCTCTTCTCACACGGAGAAGTTTTTATCATTAATCACCACGCTTGCTCAATGCGGGTTGAAGATTACAAACTTATAATAAGAAATTATAAGCCCAGATTTCCTCACAATGTTTTCCTTCACCGTTTGTCAGTGGTGTCTAGATAATCTTAGAAAGTATATATAACTCGGAAAAAGTCACATTGGTACTTGTCATTGGTAGGTTTCGAACCACAGAACATTTGGAACCCTCTCATGCATGAGAGCTGGGCGTCTTAAACCTCTGGGCTACCACGACACATTAACTATAACTATAAGTACATATCATATGGTAATATTAAAAATAATGTGGAAAATTAATAAATTTTCCGCTTACAATCAATTGACTAATTAATTTTCCGCTTTTATATTGATTTTTCTTCATCGATAAAAATTGTTCATTATTTTAACTGGATATTATTCCAATGGATAATGATTATTAGCTTCTGCCCGCGACTTTGTACGCGCAATCCCGTTTCTTCCATTCCCGTAGGATTTTCAGGACTTTTTTCTGTCCTAAGATCTTCTCCTGATAATAACAAACACAACAAAAAAAAAAATCTGCCAAATCGATCTAGCCGTTCTCAAGTTATGGCGTGACAAGGGGAAACGGGTTTCATTTTTATATACATACTAAAGCGGACCTGACAGACTCTATCCTGCATATAATATAATAATAGGTTTAGATAAATAACCTTTTTTTTTTATTTATTTTTTTTTTTTTTTAAGTCGGGAAAATCATCGAATGACTGCTCCCGCCTGGGTGAGGCGGAAGGGAGTGTCAGACTCTTACTGACTAAAAACCACCCCGTTCCTTCTCCTGCACGTCGAGCCGGAGCCCCGGTTACCCGTTAGGTTCTCCGCGACTCCGAATCGGCATCGGCCCTAATGGGCCCCATCTGTGGTGGTCTGATGGCTCTTTGAGGCGCGCGCGGTACGCGACGCGCCGTACGCTCGGGTCTGTTTCTGGTCGGACGGGGAGCCACCCATGCTCGCCGTCCGCAGGCCCGCGCTTACGGTGGCCGGAGATCGTCCCGCGATCCCCGACGCCCGGTGTGTCCTTCGCGATGGCTGGGTTGCGAGGAGGCAGCGCTTCGCTGCCTCACGCGTCCCGCCTCCTCCTTAGCTAGCATGACTGCTTCGCAAAAGGATGAGACGGCATCCCAGTCCCCCTCGCTCCGCATCATGGCCTGCACTAGGCCCGGACGCGAGAGGTCGCCATCGCCGATCACTTCCCTGAGGGCACGGCGGTGCTCAGCCCACGCAGGGCATTCTCCCACTGTGTGTTCCACCGTGTCCTCAGGGCGGTCCTCGCAGTGATGACACCCGGGCGTTTCCTCCCGCCCCATCAGACACAGGTACCTCCCGAAACTTCCATGTCCGGTGAGGACCTGCGTCAGGCGGTAGGTGAGGACGCCGTAGCGTCTCTCAAGCCACTCCTCAAAGAGGGGACTTACCGCTGCAATGGCAGCGAGCCCAAGATAAATAACCTAGAGACCGTCTGCAGCGCCATCTGCTGATCCGGGCTGATTTGTGAATCTAAACCATCCAGGGCGCCACTCAAACGCGTATAGAAAAATTCATTTAAATCGGTCAAGCCGTTAAGGAGGAGTGCAATGACATACACACGTACATCAGAATTATATATATAAAGATATAGAATATATAGATGAGGTTGTCATAAAACATGGGACACTGTTCTGAACTTCAGAATACGAGGAAAAAAAATATCGTCTTACATATTTTTTTCGCAAGTAAATAAAAAAACACACTTGGTATATTTTTTTTTAGTAGTTCAGGATCTAATTGGAGTATGAAAAAAATCGCGAGCGATTCAATTTTTAGGGAGAAGTCTCCCAGACACCTAAGATTTTTAGTAAAAATGGAATCGCTCGCGTTATTAGTTATCGAGATAATACAAGTGTCCGGCGTTAGGTGCCGTCCGGCGTTACGGGACATTCCCCCTAATTTCAAAGTAATTTGACCAGGCTAAAAAGTCCAAAATGACAAATAGGCACCATTTCACATTACCAACACAATAAAAAAAAATTAAAAATGCAAATTTATGAAACGTAGTTCGTTCCTCCAAACGTAACCTCGCGGGTAATGTGAACGCTACTTTATATGTGTCAAAATGAGTTTATGTATTTAAATTATGCAGTTAATATAAAACTGAGGAAAAGTCTCCCAATCACTCAGTACGTGTGAACTCTTTGCAGTGTAATCATTATTTAAAAAAAATGGAAAAATTGAATCCATGCCCAATTTTGGAGTTCAATGACAATCAGTTGTTGAATGTAAGGAAAAGTTTTGGTTACGACGATATACACAGGTTGAAACAAGATGTGGATCATTTACAGGATTGGATCAACCAACAACCCCATTTTAAGTTAAAGGAATTTGGTAAGTTTTGTATTGTGTTTTTGTAAATAGCTTATTATTTTAAGTGGCAATATATATATGTTGGTTCAAAATTACTTAACATGACATCACGCCTTTTTATCCCGCAAGGGGTATTTTTTACATTACGATACTTAATGCCACTGTACAATGTAACACCCATTTTTCACTATTTGTGTTATGAGTCCCATGTAATAGGGCCTATTACAATATACCGGGCACAATTCCAGACTCCGTGCTACTACTGAGATTTTTTTATAAAACACATTAATACTTTGCACGACCTGGGGATTGAACCCGAGACCTCTTGCCCAGCAAGCGCACTTGCGACCACTCGGCCAACGAGGCAGTCGTCTGTTGGCTTTCTATGTTACATTATACATTAAGATGCAGTTGGTAATTGCTAATCATGGCGTAATTCACTAATATAATTAATTTTTAACCGACTTCAAAAAAGGAGAATATCAGTTTGACCTGCGTTTATGTATGTTTGTACGCAATTGTCTCGCAATTGGCTGACCGATTTTGATGCGGTTTTCAGAAAAGAGTTTGTTACAATTAGGAGAAGGTTTTGGTATATTAATTACCCGACTTCAATAAATATGGGGTTGGTCGCGTTTTTTAACATAGTTTATAAAATAATTTATAAAAGACTGCCTCGTTGGCCTCGGGGTCTCGGTTTCAATTCCCGGGTCGGCCAAAGTATAAGTAAAAGTATTACTGGGTTTTTAAAAATCTCAGTAGTAGCACAGACTCTGAAAATGTGCCCGATATATGGCAATAGGCTCACCCCCTATTACATGGGATTCACATAAATAGTGAAAAGTGGGTGTTACATAATGTGCACCTCTGCCTCTTCGGGGATAAAAGGCGTGATGTTATGTTGTTTATGTTTGTATATAAAAGAATTATTTTTATTTATATAGTAAATTCTTTGAACTTTGTTTCTTCGATAATTTACTATATTGTAATTGTCATTTTCTAGTTCGTGAAAGTTATCGATACCTACATTTTTAATAACTTTAAAACCATTTTGAGACTGTGCTCTCCTATAAATATTACCTACATGAAATTCAACATTTTATAAAAAGAAAGTTACAAGTGAAGTCAACAATAAAAATCAGAACAACACCATTTATTAAACATACATTAATGTACTATTTTATTGCCTCACACTAAGATTTTTTCCTGTATCGTGGGTGCGTTAACAAACATACGAGTTCACATACACATGACCCCCAGACCCGGTACAACAATCTGTGGATCACACAAAGAGTTGTCCCGTGCGGGCATCGAATCCGCGACACGTTGCACGATAGTCAGTTGCCCAGCCAACTCGTCAACAGTATAGTCGTCATCTATCTGTTGTTCTATAAGGCAAACAAACACATTTTTATTTTAACTTTAATTACAGATCGAGACTTTCTGGAGCGCTACCTCATCTACTGCAAAGGGTCCATCGAGAGAGCGAAGCAGCGCTTCGACAAACTATGCACTTACACCAACCAGATGCCAGAGTTCTTGAGGAATTTTGACATCAGAAATGAGTTCATTGGACTTAATAGAGCAATGTACGTAGCTAACTGATTTTTTTTAAGTGTGGGAGAGCCATGCTTCTGCACGAATGGGCCGGCTCGACCGGGAGATACCACAGCCTCACAGAAAACCGACGTGAAGCAACGCTTGCGTTGTGTTTCGTCGTGTGAGTGAGGTTCCCGGAGGCCCAATTACCCTCCCCTTCCCTAATCTCCCCAATCCCTGAATCCCCAACGATCCTCAAACTCGTAATCCCCAAAAGGCCGGTAACGCACTTGTAATGCCTCTGGTCTTCCAGGTGTCCATGGACGATGCCGATTGCTTACCATCAGGTGATCCGTCTGCTCGTTTACCGGCTTACGACATAAAAAAAACATTACACGTGGAATTGTTATTAAAATGTTTGCTTTCTGCTCCTAGATTTGGTATAGAATAGGTAAATTTCCAAAATTTTTATTTAAAAAAAATTAAATACTTTAAAATACCAACCAGCCTATCTGGAAGTCAATAGGGGAGGCCTATGTTTAGCAGTGGACGCCCTGTGGCTGATTAGATGATGATGATGATGAATTTTTTTTTTCATAATACTTTGCCCCACTTATGGATTTTCTCCTGTGTCGTGGGTGCGTTTACAAACATACAAGTTTACATACACATGACACCCAGACCCAGAACAACAATCTGTGGATCACACAAAGAGTTGTTCCGTGCGGGAATCGAACCCGCGACACGTTGCACGGCAGCCAGTTGCCCAGCTACCGCGCCAACCTTGCAGTCGCTACCAAATACTACAAATATGTACAAATACCGACCAAATACTTTCGACGATTAATTTGAAATATCACGTGACGTCACAGGATGCTACATTTTGTCGCACTTTGTGACGTACCTCCCACTCCATTTTATCTACATATTGTAAGTTTATACGAGAAAATAAAAAATACGTGTCGAATATTTTTTCATTATCTAACTGACGGACTAATTAGATTTTTAATTTTCATTCTCTGGCAACTACCCTATTAATAACAGTGGGATTAATATTCCAAGCTGGTGAAGTTTTTCTCATAGAATCATAAGTTATTTTTTCTACTTCCGTCAGGGTTTCTAGATATTTTTCTCTCCTGAATAGTTTCTATTGAACAGTTTCTTTTTGAAATAATTAAATGGCTTCCGTAAAGACGATGCAGTTATAAGACAACTTTTAGTTTTTATTATAACATCACGCCTTTTAAACCTCCACCTCTGCAGCCTCGAAGTGGTATGCAGAGGTGCACATTATACTACTGTACAATGTAACACCCACTTTTCACTATATTTATGTTATGAGTGCCATGTAATAATGGGAGCCTATTGCCATATACCGGGCACAGTTCCAGACTCCGTGCTACTACTGAGAATTTTTTAAAAACCCAGTAATACTTTGCCCGACCCGGGAATCGAACCCGAGACCCCTTGCCCCGCAGTCGCAATGAGGCAGTCATGAGTTATTATCTATATAGATAAATAAAATTGGATTGCTATTTGTAATACTAAAATAACCGCTTTTTACTACATGTATATGAATATACATACGACACACATACCAAAATAACATTTTAACAATTTTTGTTTGTCTATCTGTCTTTCTGTTTGTACTGACTAATCTCTGGAATAGCTGGACCGATTTTCCAAGACTTTTTTTGGCAAATAGCTGATGTACTCAGTAGTAACATACCTAAACTGCTTTTATTTTTAAGAACTAAAACAAAAAAAAAATTAAAATTGGTATTCTACGCGAACAAAGTCACGGGCAACAGTTAGTACTTAATGTAATTAATAAAGACTACAAATATGGCCTTACGTTTTCGAAATATTAATATAATTTTTTTTACAACCGGTCCTATTTACTTTTCCTTATTGAATTTGCAAAATAAACAAAGTATGCGCGGCAAGCAATACCCTTCCTTCAATCGGGTAAAAGTGACTGAGTTTACCTCAAGCCTTGAAGTACCTATCGGGCCTAACCTTGGTGCAAGTGCAAAAAACACTGCGTTAAAGGAAAGATTTTGAATTTTTATAATTTTGCATTTATTATGTATGATTGATTATTTATCTCAGACAACATCATTATGCAACACAATGAGGTGTCTGGTTTGAAGTGAAATATTAAACTGAAATAGGTATATTTACTTTACGCTGCCTAGACTGCCTCGTTGGCCGAGTTGTCACAAGTGCGGCAAGGGGTCTCGGGTTTGATTCCCGAGTCGGGTAAACTCGGGCATTACTGGGCTCACCCCCTATTACATGGGACTCATAAGATAAATAGTGAAAAGTGGGTGTTACTTCTGTGTGCACCTCTGCCTACCCCTTCGGGGATAAAAGGCGTGATGTTAGGTTATGTTACTTTACGCTATGCTTTTCTCTTGTCAACTCCTAAAGTAGTGTATTTTATCTACCTCTAAATATTTGTAACGCTTCGTTATTAAAACTGTTAAACTAAAAAAACAAACTCAGAGGTTAGGAGGCCAGGAGACCCATAACACAGGCTCTGCTTAGTACGGGCTCCTGTCTCCCATGAATGGTTGAATTATAGAAATATTTTTGTTAAAAGTTTGTTGTTACTTACCTAAAATATGAATATGAGAAGGTTTGAGCATTAGGTAATCACCACGCTTGCTCAATGTGGTTTGACGATTTCAAACTTTTAATTAGAAATTATAATCCCAGGTTGCATTACGATGTTTTCCTTCATCGTTTGTCAGTAACATCTAGATAATCTTAGACAGTACATAACTCGGAAATAGTCACATTGGTACGTTTCCGAGTTATATAATTATAATATATATATCGTTGGTAGGTGACGAGCCCGCACTCTCATGCATGAGAAGCAGGCGTCTTAAACCTCCGGGCCACCACAATAGATAAATTAATTGATTAAATCTCTTGCAATGTTTCAGTCGCACCTGCATACTGCCGAAGCCTACTGCCGACAACTATCGAGTTATTGTATCGACTGTGACTGGAGAAGATGGCGAACTATTTGATCTGATGGAGTATTACAGATACTTAATAGTGGTAAATAAAGTTTCCTATCATTATTATTGTATCTATAAATATGCTTATTAATATTTATTTATGGGATAAGTCGGTAAACAAGCAGACGGATCACCTGATGGCAAGCATATGAATGACTGCACAGTTGGCGCGGTGGCTGGGCAACTGGCTGCCGCGCAACGTGCCGCGGATTAAATTCCAGCACGGAACAACTCTTTGTATGATACACAAATTGTTGTTTCGGGTCTAGGTGTTATGTGTATGTGAACTTGTATGTTTGCAAACGCACCCACGATACAGAAGAAAACTATAGTGTGGGGCAACGTCAAAAAAACAAAAAAATTGGCACTACCCATGGACACCCTAAACACCTGTGGCGAGTTACAAGTCCGTTTCCGGCCTTTTGGGGGTTAGGAGTTTGAGGGTTGTTGGGGATACAGAGATCGGGGAGATTGGGGAGGGAGGTAATTGGGCCTCTAATAACTTCAATCACACAACGAAACAACGCAAGCATTGATTTACGTCGGTTTTCTGTGAGGCTGTGTAGTATTACTCCGGTCAAGACAATCCATTCCTGCCGAAGCATGGCTCTCCCACACTTAAAACGTATAGTAAGATTCTACAATAAGTACAATGGCTGAGGAACTGACAAACGAAATGACACCTTATGTGACCCACAATTAATTGGTGAACTATATAAATGGGTCGGCCAATCAAATATAAAAAGTAAACTTTGTTGTCAGCTTGGCGAATACATGATGCATAATGATTACTGCCACGGTTACGAGCTGGTTGGAGTTAGTACAAACGTGTCCATGGCAATAGTGAAGAAAATGAACCCAATCATCATCCATAAGGCTGTGACGATGATTACTGTAAGTATATTTTGTTACTATCCGCCCTTAAATGTTATGTTTTTCGGCTTTCTCACATAATAGGATAGATGCCTAATTTTTATTTTAATGTCCGTCTGGTAGATTATTTTAAATCATTAAGCACGTATTTTTTTTTTTCTTACAGAAACGAATACTTTCGACGATACATTGATTTGAAATGTCGCGTGACGTCACTTCTATGTACATTTTATACGTAGAAATGACGTTTTAGCCCCCACTCCTAAACTTTGATTAGTTTTATCTAAGTATTGTTTTATTATACGACAAAATAAAATAAAAAATACGTGTCTAATATTTTTTCATTACATTACTTACGGACTAATTAGATTTTTAATTTTCATACCCTGTCATCATCCCAATTATTTGACAAGGATCTCGAGTAGGGATTCCCGAAGTATTCGCTAACCTAACGCACAAAAAATAAGGATCATCATCATCATAATGACTTGACATCATCATTTTGACTATACTACGGTTGCAACCGGCTGCCGCGAAACGTGACGCGAGTTCGATTCTGCACGGAACAACTCTTTGTGTGATCCACAGATTGTTGTTCCGGTTCTGAGTGTCATGTGTATGTGAACTTGTATGTTTGTAAACGCACCCACGACACAAGAGAAAATCCTAGTGTGGGAGCACCGTTTTTTTTAAACGAAAACGAAATACTAAAACTTAGTATCATCTACAAGACGTCTATAAAAATAGCCCTCCCCAAATGAAAGGTTTCCAGTTCAGAAGGTCGTGACCTGCCCAGTTGCGCAGTTTTGCCTGGGTTAAGTTTTATGGGTAGATGATGTATTTCTTTAAGGGGGGGAAATCATCGAATGGCTTCTCTCGCCCGGGTGAGGCGAGAGTGAGTGTCAGACTCTAACTGACTATAAACCACCCCATTCCTACTCCTGCATTTTGAGCCAGAGCCCCAGCAACCCGCTTATTCCTCAGCGGCTCCGTATGGATAAATGTTAAGTTCTATAAGATATGTAATTTTTATTCAATTTCTATTACAGGATGCATTAGGTCAAAGAATGAAGAAGATTCACCTCATAAGCGACTCCAAGTTCTTCGAGACCATCCTGATGATCTTCAAGCAGGCCCTCACAGCAAAACTGGCTAAAAGACTGATAGTTCATAACAGTTTGGAGTCGTTACATGAACATATAACTAGAGAACATTTGCCAAAAGACCTTGGAGGCGATGAGAAGACCATGAAAGAATTGGCTGGTAAGAAAATTTTAACTGTTCAGGGATATATTGAAAATATAGTGATATTATATGCCTCGTTGGCCGAGTGGTTGCGAGTGCGACTGCCGGGCAAGGAGTATCGGGTTTGATTCCCGGGTCAGGCAATGTACTAGTGAGTTTTTAAAACAGTCTCAGTAGTAGTACCGAGTTTGGATTTGTGCCCGGTATATGGCAATATGCTCACCCCCTATTACAGGCACTCATAACATAAATAGTGAAAAGTGGCTGTTACATTGTACAGTGGCATTAAGTGCCGTAATGTCCACCTCTGCCTATGCCTTCGGGGATAAAAGGCATGAATGTTATGTCATATATATCACCGCTTTATTTCGGATATTATGAACTTTAATTGTCATTGACTGTGGTATTGAAATTGATTGTTTTGAAAGTACAAGACTTACTTCTTCATACGAGGTCAACAAGGGACTTTGATTTGTGAAACTAGAAGTACCTACTTTCATTTCAATTTTTTTCCTAATAGGGTAATAGACTAAATTTTGTTTTTAATGTCCGTCTGGTATATTATTTAAAAACATTAGACAAATATTTTTTCTTTCCATACATAATTAACTACATTCGACGATAAATTGATTTCAAATATCGTGTGACGTGACGTAATGCCCTTCCCATCCTAAACTTAACTCCGTTTTATTAACCGACTTCAAAAAAGGAGGAGGTTATACGTTCGGCCGGTATGTTGCTTTTTTTTTAAGTATTGTTTTGACGACAAAATAAAAAAAAAATGTGTCTAATATTTTATCATTATCTTACTGACGGACTAATAATATTTTTAATTTTCATACACTGTCTACCGATAATGAAAAAATATTAGACAAGTATTTTTTTTATTTTCTCGTATTAATTTGCAATACTTAGACAAAATGGCGCTAAGTTTAGGAGTGGGAGGTTGTTACGACATAACGTGCTACAAAATATGACACGCTGTGACGTCACACGATATTTCAAATTAATATCGTCGAAAGTATTTAATTTTGTGAGAAAAGAAAAAATACGTGTCTAAAGTTTTAAATTAATGTACCAGACGGAGATTAAAATAAAATTTAGGAAGCTACCCTATTATCATTATTTATCTATTAAACTGTCAAACACCGCGCGGTCACCGGTGACCGCAACCTATTGTTCTTTAATTGTGTCTATAGTCTATACGGTACTCAACGAGTTAAACTTGATTTTCTTCTTTACAGAAATGGATTTCAAGGCAATAAGCTCAGATGAGCATATAGCAGCTGTGAAGAGGATGGAGACAGCTACCACAGATGAGTCCCTCCGACCGTGTGCCAAGTTTAACGAGGATTATTCTGGTACACCAGGGTCCTTCAAGACGTTATGTGTAGATTAAAATTAAGTATAGATTATTGTTGGTACTGGGAATGATAAAGCTGAAATATCTTTATATATATAATTCTGCTGTACCTGTGTATGTCATTGAACTCCTCCTAAACGGTTTGACCGATTTAAATGAATTTTTCTGTACACGTTTGAGTGGCACCCACCCAGTGGATGGTTTAGATTCACAAATCACCCTGATGGCGCTGCAGTTGATGTATAGGTTTTTTTATCCTAAACGGCTGAACTAATTTGAATGAATTTTGGTTTATACATGCAAGTGGATATGCAGGACAACGTCTGTCGGGTCCGCTAGTTTTATATAAAAAACAGCATTTATTATATAAACGGCACGGTTCATATCTGAATGTTATTCCAAAATCATTATTTGTATTTGAGGCTTGAAAAAGTATCTAACGAAATCTTAATGGCGCTGGCGCTAATTTCCCGCCTCGCACGCCGTGCGCCGTGCGCCGGTGCAGTGGGAGCCGCAAACAATCGCAACCGCCGCGGGCGTAAAACGCACCCTGAAAATTGCTTTGATTTTTTACATACATATCTGTATTCTATAAAGGCTGTGGGCCCGCAATCGCGACGGGCGCGGGAGAAAATCGCGCTGTGAGTCCTTCGCTTTACCGTCGCGTCGTCGCCCTCCGCGGCGATATGCGGTACTGTGTGTCAATCGCCTTAAACAGTACCTTTGATACAACTAACTAAAAGTCACTGTCAGTAAAGGTTACATAACTTTAAATCTCTAAAAAGTATTTAATGGATTATGAGGCTTAATGACATAAACAATTTGGATATATCCTATATTAAAACTGATGAAAACAAAACTTGATGTGTTTGTATTTATCCCTTCATACTTTTACCTGTTTTTGGAAGTCGTGAATTCTGTATTTTTTTATGCTAATAATTATCAATATTCTTGGGACACCATGGTCGGTCTTGCTGCAGAAATGCAGGCAGCATCAACGACATCATTCGTCGTGCTCTTGCCTCAGCCGCCGTACCAGCCGTATTAGAACTTAATGTTTTGGTACGTGATGACGGCAAGAGACCGGGTGGTATGTAGTTGCTGCCTTAGAAGACGTGTAGGCCTATGGTGTGAGAAAAAAGGCCCTTGGTGTGGGACGCGACGTGTGTAGACACCCTTTCGCCATCACATCTTCTAAGTATCGCTGCATTCGCTGGTGCGGCCGCTTTCGCGGCAGAGTCCCTTAAATTCTTTCCAGTTGTGTATATTTATTAATAATTATATTATTTAAGTTTCTTAATAAATTGTAAACAAATACAATATTAATATGTAATTGAACTAGCAACAACTGCAGCAGGATTGGGTTATTGTTTAAAATATTATAATACTATTGAAAAATTAAACTTTATTATCACACATACCTAATATACCAAGACAATCGTTAATATTTTTATTATTCTTTTGCATTAAAGCTTGCTGTTACATGCTTCGCTGTCGTGGTGGACCGGAGGTTAAGGTATCCACCTCTAGTGCATGAGGGTGCGGGTTCGAAAACCCGGCAAGTACAAATGACTTTTCCGAGTTATATGTACTTTCTAAGAGTATCTAGTAACAACGTGAGGAAACCTGGACTTAAAATATCTAATTATAAGTTTGAAATCGCCAACCCGCATTGAGCAAGCGTGGTGATTAATGTTCAAACTTTCTCCGTGTGAGAAGAGGCCTTTGGTCAGCAGTGGCCACTTATAAGCTGACGATTAACCGCTTGAATACACCGATATGAGACACAACATAAAATACATCGTGTATCGCGTGGATCTACGTTTAGACACACGACGGGTTAAACCTAAGTATACTACCTATTATTTATTTATTATTTTATTTTCAGCCATGATCATCCCACTGCAGGGCAATGGCCTCCCTACCCTCCTTCCACTCCTCTCTAAGTAACTAATTCTGTATAATTATAAGATTTTTCTGATGTAAGACAATGATAAAGATATAATTATTTATATAAACATGTATAGATAATATTATACTTTTAGCAATCAGGAGTGAAATTAATTAAAAAAAAACAATTTTATAGGAAACTAAACGTTTATTCTAACCTCTAAATATTTAAACTTTGATTTACACAATTTAATAAAGAAAACATAAAGTAATCACATCTACAAACAACCATTAATTTAAAGTAAATAATTATACGATAATAATGCACGATAACAAACAGCGCCGAACACCTGACAACCTTACCCTTCGAGAGCCAACGAGCAAAAGACCGAACTACCCCCACAACGCTCTATTTATAGATGGTGTCAGATGACGTCACTTGTTTACCACGGGCAGTTACGATTATCCTAATACGGCCTCTCCTGACCGTGCGCCGTCCTCGGGGCACATCGTCCATTGTTACGTTGTCACTCATTGTCAGGTACTGCAGGGGCCACGGAAGATGGACCAGCCTCATCGCCCTCACCATCTTCATTGTCAGTATCTTAAAGAAATAAGATTACAAACATATAAGTTGTTGTATACACATACAGATACTAAAAGAAAAACAACAATTATTCTTTCATCCATCTCGCATTTAAGGCCCTCATTCAATGAATCACTCTCCTAACCAGGTACATCCGTCTTCAAACCATATCAAGACACATTCGCTCGCACTATATAATTACGCATGAATCTGAAGGACACTTCAATATACGTTAAAAAAATGTCTGCAGGCCGGGTGCCTATACACATATCCAACATAATATGTGTCTGCAGGACGTAAAGTCCAATACACATACCAACATATGTGTCTGCAGGACATAAAGTCCAATACAATATCCAACATATGTGTCTGCAGGAATAAAGTCCAATACACATATCCAACATATGTGTCTGCAGGACATAAAGTCCAATACACATATCCAACATATGTGTCTGCAGGACATAAAGTCCAATACACATATCCAACATATGTGTCTGCAGGACATAAAGTCCAATACACATAACCAACATATGTGTCTGCAGGACATAAAGTCCAATACACATATCCAACATATGTGTCTGCAGGACATAAAGTCCAATACACATATCCAACATATGTGTCTGCAGGACATAAAGTCCAATTACATGTGAACTCAACAGTGCGTCTGTTCACCCAGCTCAAGATGCACGACCTGTTGAAGATTCTAACCACTCGGAAGTTGTTATCCATCTCACGTGCATACTCATCCGTAACAAGTTCACACCATATCTGCAACATAAAAGTACACTTACTTTCAAAGAAAGCTGAACAACTCTCGGGACACCACTCCCCTTTCCATGGCACCATATATTGCGCCGCAGCTTGGGTTGTTTTACCTCTGGCTCCACCCAACAGTTTTAGCTCATAGCGGTTGCTTGGCAGGACCTTGGTAACTTTATAGGGCCCTCGCATTCCGGAGTCCAGTTTACCAGTCGATTGCGAGTATTTAATAACAAACACAAGGTCGTCCGTCTTAAAAACTTTAGGAGGGTGTCGTTGGCGATTGGTGTGGGAATCTTGCTTATTTTGATTCTTGTCAAGCAATTCCTTTGCCCGGCTTCTGCAAATTTCCCTCCAGGCTTCACGGTTAGGGTTCGCGTTGTCGATTGCCACGTCGCGGACCAGCGCACGGATAACGGGAGTAGTCGCGTCAGTACCAATCAGTAAGTTTAGTGCTGACATTTGTGTGGTTTTTTGTTTAGTGATATTTAATACAAGCTGAATTTTCCAAAGTGAATCTGACCAAATTACATTTTTATTACGACTTTCTACACGAATAAGATTTAATACAGTCCGCACATATCGCTCTGCCTGCCCGTTTGCATGATGCATTTCGGGAGTTATGTGGTGGATGTCACAACCTAAATCTGATATCCAGCTGGTGAAGCCAGCTGCTTCGAACATACGACCTCGGTCACAAACAATTAATTTAGGTACTCCAAACAAAGAAATTGCATTATTAAAAACACGCTTAAGTTCACTAGAATCTTGTCGGTATATGGGATATAGTAAACAGAATTTTGTAAATGCATCTACTAGTACAAAAACGAACTTGTAACCGTTTGATTCCGGTAAAGGGCCTAAGGCGTCAACATGAATAATGTTAAAAGGAACTTCAGGTTTTACCCATGACGTAATAGGTTGAGGGGGTGCCCTAGGCACTCGTTTTTTTGAGATACAAATGAGGCAATGTGAGGTGTATTTTAAAACAAAGTTTTTCAGGCCTGGGAACCAGAAATGCTTTAGTATAAGGTCTAAAGTTTTATCTGCACCGATATGCTCGTGCTCGTCGTGAAATAGTCGCAATAAACTAAGTCGGTGTCCTTTGGGTACATAGCACAACAATCTCGATTCTTCGCCGACTGGCGAGTAACGATAATAGAGTAAATCATTTTGACTTACATAACGACGTGAATCTAATCGACCATCTCTTAATTTTTGCATAAGGTCTTGTGTTTCGTTGTCGGCAGCTTGCGCCATTTGGGCCCAGTTTAACGGTCTATCAATCTGGTTCACCAGCGCAACTGGTGGATTTCTGCTGAGGTAGTCAGCGTGAGACATCATGACTCCTTTTCGATATTCAATCGTGAAATTGAAGTCCTGCAAGTAAATCCACCAGCGCGCTACGCGTGGAAGCAAGTCCTTCTTCCGCTCAGTAGCTTTCAGGGCGTTGCAGTCGGTTATAATTACAAAGTTTATGCCAATTAGGTAATGCCTAAAATGCTGCAATGCCCTGACCACCGCCAGCGTCTCCAGCTCATAGGAGTGGTACCTGCTTTCAGCGCCTTGGGTGACCTTACTGAAATAGGCAACTACCCGCTTATTACCATCGCTATGGATTTGCATGAGTACCGCCCCATATCCTGCACTACTTGCGTCTGTGTGCAATTCCGTTGTCAAACTAGGGTCAAAAATTGCAAGTATTGGTTCACTGGTCAACTGCTCAATAAGGTATAGGCGAACCTGTTCTTGTTCAGGCCCCCATTCAAATTTGACATTCTTTTTCGTTAACCGTGAAATGCTTGCAGTTTTCGTGGCGTACCCTTCGATGTAACGTCTAAAATATCCTGCTAGTCCTAAAAATTGTCTGACCTGCTTAACGTTACTGGGTACAGGAGTATTAGTTAAGGCTTCAATTTTATTGGGGTTCGGCCTAACCTGACCGTGACTAATTATACGTCCCAAATATTCCACCTCGGTAGTAAGAAATGAACACTTTCGAAGGTTGATCGAAAATCCGCCTTGTGTTAAAGTTTCTAAAACTTCGCGTAAAAGTTGAATCCCGTCAGCAACTGTCATGCTCATAAGGAGCACGTCATCAATATAAACGAGCACGTTGCCAGATTCGATGAACCTTCGAAGAGTTTTATTGATTATGCGTTGATATACTGTAGGGGCGTTACATAAACCGAATGGCATTTTTAGGTATTCAAAATGCCCCTCTGGAGTTACAAATCCTGTTTTATGTATCGAACCGTCCTCTATAGGGATTTGGTGGAACCCCGAAGCCATATCAAGACCACTGAAGAACTTCGAGCCTCCCAATCGGTCTATGTGATCCTCGATGAGAGGAAGTGGATATCTATCTTTCACAGTTATCCGATTGAGTGCTCGAAAGTCCACACACATCCTATCGGTACCGTCCTTCTTCTTTACCAAGATAATAGGACTGGCGTACTCCGAATTGGACTCCCTAATTATAGACTTGTCTAATAAATCTTTTACGATATCCCTGACTTTCAATTTTTCCTGATAGGATAGCCTATAAGGGTGGTAAGCTACGGGAACATCGCTGTTTAAATTAATTTGCATCTTTCCCGTTTTGACAGTCGTAATTGCTGTGCCCGATATGAAAAAGGGTAAGAAATCGCGAACAACAGATAACAACGCGCTTAGGTCTTCGCCTTTCAAAGGCGTATTTATATCATTCAAACAGTCGAGTTCAGCGGCGTTAATGCATAGCGTCTGGTTGGTGGAATGAGTCAAGTATTGTCCTTGTTTTGTTCTAACAAAGGTCACTCCATCCCTATTTAGGACGTCGGTACCAATAATAATAGGTGTATTCATACAAGATGAAGGAACAATAATAAAATCTATTTCGAGTGCAATGTTGCTGAATTCGACCGTAAGGGTGACATATTCGCGAGCAATAATACCGTCATAACTAATTCCTTTAATTACGCAGTGAGTTGGCTTTCGAACACAAGAAAAGTACTTTACGACGTCAGATGATATAAGGGAGACGTTAAGCGCACCGCTATCAATTAAAATATCGACCGGTATGCCCTGAATGACAGCAGTACTTATATCGTTATTACGGGAAGCGTTAGATACCTCCCTGCAAAGGTTAACGTTTTTCTGGTTATTGGCTTGTGCCTCAGTTCGCGCTTTAGCAAAACATTCGCTATCTCTGTGTCCTTTCTTTTTACAAAACGTACAAGTCAGTTTCGTATTACTGTTATCAGAATCTTTACGCTTTTTGGTACAGTTAAAGCTTTTATGCCCAACCCGGCCGCACGTGTAACACTTGCCGGCGGATTGATCACTAGTACGTTTATTGGCCGAAGTGCTAGCAGGCCGGCGAGGATTGTCTTTGGTACATCCAGGTTTAACATAAATAGCTAAAAACGAAACTATAGTTTCGACCGTAAGGTCCGCATTTGCGGCAGCCGCGCGTACTTGAGCGTCGTTAATACCACGTACAATAATCTGCACCATTAAATCATCACTTAAGCCCTTAATAATGCGAAGTCGTAATAAGGAACGTCGGGCATATTCCGCAAACGTTGGATATTTATCAGACGTGGTATTCATGACGTCGAAGAGTATATTGGCATAATCTTGTTTTCGCGGACAAAGGGACTTGAAATCTTTCGAAAAATTCGACCATGAACGATCATTTGTCGTCCACTCGTTTAGCCACGTCTTAGCGTCGCCTTTGAGGCAGTTAGCAACCCGCGATAGACATTCTACATCAGACCAATGATTCACTAACCTGGCACGCTCCACCTCGTTACACCACACCTCAAAATCGTGGACAGCGGGATCGAAGTTTGACACGTAGTAATTATGCGGCTTACTTCCGATAGTAGCCAATGCATCGGCCAGCAACCTAGCCGTGTTTGGCTCATTATCATTAAGGTTATCACGTTGAGGTGTGATGGCACGGTTTGGTGGCACTGGTGTACGTGACCTACTCGCGGTACTGTCCTCGATTGCGTTTAATCGCGACACAATTGCATTCAACGCTTGTTTTACGGAGCTTTCGCGACTACGGGATCGAGAGCGATGCTGTTTTGAAGCACGATGGTGTTGGCGCGATCTGCTATGCCTTTTATACGTTCTCCGAGGTAAAGTTTCCTCAGAGCTACTACGCGAACGAATAGACCGCGGCATTTTTTTCTTTTTTAAATTAACGGTTGTTTTTATTTGAAAATGGGCTCGGGCCAATCCCACTTCTGATTTTAGCAATCAGGAGTGAAATTAATTAAAAAAAAACAATTTTATAGGAAACTAAACGTTTATTCTAACCTCTAAATATTTAAACTTTGATTTACACAATTTAATAAAGAAAACAAAGTAATCACATCTACAAACAACCATTAATTTAAAGTAAATAATTATACGATAATAATGCACGATAACAAACAGCGCCGAACACCTGACAACCTTACCCTTCGAGAGCCAACGAGCAAAAGACCGAACTACCCCCACAACGCTCTATTTATAGATGGTGTCAGATGACGTCACTTGTTTACCACGGGCAGTTACGATTATCCTAATAATACATATAGATGTAGATGGTAAAGTGAAAACTGTAACGTCTCAATATGTTTAGCCACAATTGAGGTACAAAATAATTAGGTACAAAATTTACTAAAACTATTTAAAAAACAACTAAACTTAAAGTATATGAAACAGTCAAATTATAAATTATCATTTAATTATTATTTAAAAATCTTAAAGATTAATCAGAAAAGACAACCAGAGATTTAATCAGTACCTATTAATGTAAAGGTAAGGTTTCACTACAAGCTAGCTAAACTAAACTTACGACCACACGACGATGCTGATGACAGGGTATGAAAATTAAAAATCTATTTAGTCCATAAGTTAGGTAATAAAAAAACATTGGACATGTATTTTTTAATTTTGTTGTATAATAAAACAATACTTAGATAAAACGAATCAAAGTTTAGGAGTGGGGGCTAAAACGTCATTTCTACGTATAAAATGTATATAGAAGTGACGTCATGCGACATTTCAAATCAATATATCGTCGAAAGTATTCGTTTCTGTAAGGAAATAAAAAATATGTGTCTAATGATTTAAAATAATCTACCACACGGACATTAAAATAAAAATTAGGCATCTACCCTATTACCTATATTTTGTCATCAATATCTTTTATCTTTTTCTACACAGATTTTTACCTTTTGTATAAGAAGACATGACTTCTTTTCCTTTTTGTACAAGCGTTTATTTAGTTGTTTATTTTCTTTAAACTGTCAAACACCGCGAGGACACCGGTGACCGCAACCGATTGTTCTTTAATTGTGTCTATAATGACGGTACTCAAAGAGTTAAACTGTCTTCTAACTGGTGAACTATTGCAAAAAGCAAACGTCGAAAGCGCATACGAACTCATAGTACATTATCAAAACATCGCGCTATGTAATTGTCGAAGAAGTATTTCTCGTAGGGTGTCGCGTGTGATGCTAGCTACTTCCGCGCGATTTCACACGCTCTGCTCAGCTCCTATCAGTCGTACCGTAATGTTTTATAGCCTATAGCCATCCTTAATAAATGCGCTATCCAACAGAAAAATAATTGAGACTTGTAGTTATTATATTAGCGCGTTCAAACAAACAAACAAAAAATCAAACTCTTCCGCTTTATATAATAAAGTATAAGATGGGACTGCCGTTTGACCACTATCTCGCCTGGTGGTAAGCGATGATGCGGCCTACGATGGAGCACGTCGACCCATAAGCAACCTATTCACTCAGGCCTTGAAGACTCTCAAAACTGATATCTGTTTTTTTTTTGTTTTTACTTTATACATCGAAAGTACTACTTACCTATGGCAAATCGTTTACCCGGGGGACGAAGACCAAATAAATTTAACATTGTATAATATATATGGGCTATAAAAATGTTGACTTGAAGGTTGTCTGAAAACAATGCAAATGAAATGATCAGTCGATGTATGTGTAGGTAATAAATAAATATTGATTTTCTATCGTTACAAAGTAAAAATACTTAAACAAATAAAATATAATATTATTCACCCAAAAAACTAAATGTTACTATAACCGTTACACCTAACAAGTACGGCTCCGAGACGGCTATAACGGCAATATCATTGTCTTTTAAATACGAACTTTAAATCATGTGTCGTACGACATATAACATTATAATTACAACCATTTTATATTGTTTCTAAAGCAAAAACGCTGTCCCGGAGCCTTGCTTGAGCCGTGCCTATTAGGTGTACAATGGCCATTAATTTTCGCATCGCATGCAATATGATCGATACTTTAAAATTAAGTACAGAACAAAAAACAAAACAAATACTAAGTATTTTACGAGCAACTACCTACTATAAAACTAAACGCCAATTTGCAAATATCTCAGACACTTATCGAATTTCTCGCAAGTAGTTTCGAAAATTTTTCAAAATGGAAACAATTAAACCTTGTCCAATTCTGGAGTTTAATGAAAATCAGTTGATCGAAGTTAGGAAAGTGGTCGGTTATGAAGATGTAAATAAGCTGAAACAGGACTTGGATAATTTTGAGGATTGGATCAGCAAACAGCCTCATTTTGTACTGAAAAAATTTGGTAAGTACAATTTTCTTATTTTTATTAAATATCATCAGCCTCTAAATGCCTGTCGCGGAGAACCTAACGGGTTACTGAGGCTCCGGCTCGAGGCACAGGAGAAGGTTTTTAGTTTTAGTCAGTAAGAGTCTGACACTCCCTCCCGCCTGGGTGAGGCGGGAGCAGTCATTCGATGAATTTCCCCCCTTTAAAAAAAAAAGCCTATAAAGTTGCCACTGCCGACCAAAGGCCTCTTCTCATACGGAGAAGGTTTAAACATTAATCACCACGCTTACTCAATGCGGGTCAACGATTTCAAACTTATAATTAGAAATCCAGAATCTTTCCTTTTTATTATTTATAATTCATCCATTTTTATTCCTCTTTTACTTCTGTCCCTCAACAGGGCCACAGGATTTGTTTTTTAAATTCTGTGTTATATTTCAAGGTTCAGAATCACTGAATTAGTTTTATCGTTTTCATGTTCGCGAAAGGTATTTCTCTACTTAGTGTGGAGTTGGTTAGGTTACAAGTAGGTGAAGCTACACTGAATGCATTGATTTATTGAGCAAGCGCATTGAGTAAGCGTGGCGATTAATGCTGAAACATTCTCCGTGTGAGAAGAGGCCTTTGTTCATCAATGACCATATTATAGGCTCTTGATACACTGATGATAGAACATACTTTTTAAAAAAGAGTAACGAATGGAGTTTCTTGCTCGTTCTTCTCCATTTGAATCTATATTTTGCAATGAGCACCTAGCTTCACCTAGCTTCACTGACGGACTGACTGACATACTATTATTTATTTTGTATTTGTTGACGTTTCAAAAGTACCAAATTATGGTTTAATTGATATAAATGTTTTGACTTTTTTGATGTCGTTTATGTTGATAATCTTGATGCATCAATAAAAGTGGTCGAAGATAACGGTCACGCAAAGGTGCTCGGCTTCGATTCTGAGGTCGTGCAGTGTTTAGAACGGTGAGGTGTATTTTGTACTTAATGTGTAACCGAAGTAAAATTATATTGTGTTTAAAAAAAACACCGTTTAGACAATGTATTTAAATAAAAAAATAAACAAATTTTCTCTTTGACTATTAGTGGCCTGTATGAAAACAAATAGATTATTAAGCAAAAAGGTTGACTAAACAGGTACCTAGTGTTCAAATTAGCACCGAGATAAATTAAATTCATCAGTTTAATATTTAGTATAATCTTAAAACATAACAGACCAGATTTTGTATGCAAACACAGATAACCTTGTAAATCTTTTTAAAACTATACGTACCAGTATTGTTTTTAAACCAAGTATCGTATAGAAAAACCAACGAAAGTCATTAGTAAAATAAACGACTAAAAACTTAAGTACATATTAACGTTGTGCGTTTTGGATATTTTGGAATGGTTAAATAATAATTTTACACAAATTGCTTTAATTATCAGAATAATTTATGTAAGTATCTTTTATGTGGCAGAATACAATATTTATTTATTGCGCTATCGTTATTTATCATAAAAAGTTTATCTCTCAGAAAAATCAACTTCTATTCATAATTTCGACGACTTTTTCACTATCATTATTACCAGAACCATCATCGCAATCTCTAAAACTGTCGGTCAATACGATCGGTTTATGACAGCTGAAGTAAGAAACGAACAGTTTTGATTCGAACCTGTTTAAATCTTATACTATTATATAAAGCGGAAGTGTTTGTTTTTTTGTTTGTTTGTTTAAAACTTACTTTTTATAAAAGGGTAACGAACCCTGCGCCGCCTACACATATGTAGATATATAACAAAATAGATATAGTATATAAAATTAAATCCAGATGAATAAAAAAATAATGATATTTTATCGATAAGTCAATTAAAACCAATACCAAAATATCGATACTTCTACAGTTTCAAATGTCACATCCCTAGTTCTATCCGCCATTACAGATGACCAAGTGAAGTTTAGGTAGGTACGTTTTTTTCGTAGGTGTTTCATATCCATACTCTTATCATATCAGTGCGCCTAAACGAAACAGCCGGCGCAGGCATACATTTTCGCCGCGCCGTAGAAAGGGAGGGGGATACTCCCTGTCCTACGCCACGCCATCTGTCAATCCCTCTTAAGAATTGTCTATGTGTCACGTGTCCTGACGCGAGTAACATTCTTTACCCATTACAAAAAAAGTGTACAACGCCGCTGAAGAAGTTTTCACTTCAAAAACAATTGAGAATATTTATTACAATAAAAAATGCTACTGGAATACCTAATACGTATTTGTCAGTAGTGTCATTAGACACATTTATATTCTTATTGACAGCCATGTTATCTTTCGTTGTTTTTGCCGTATAAAATTATACATAGATACGCACATCTCTCAAATTATGGTAATGGCATTATTATGTATAATGGCTATGATATAATAACTTACGATTATAATCATTAATTATAAGGCATTAAAGTCTGTTTTGTTCTGTTTGTCTGTTGTGTCTGTTTCCGGTGCGGGTGTCAAAACGTCAACAGTGTACAAAAAGTGCTCCCAGTGTTTAAATCGAAAACATACGAAATTTAAGCATATACGAGCAGTTTACAACAAATGTTTTACCACTAAGAAATATCTACGCGGACAACGTATAAAGTTCTGCGGAAATCTCGAGTAATAACAAATACAATTACAAATAAAATTTGCTAAGAAGTGAGGTTAGAAATATCTCAAAAAAAGAAGTGCCAACCAAACAGTGAAAACTGACAGTGTCAGTTGTCAACTCTGTGACATTTGACGTTGACACTTGTCGGTGACAGAAGTATCTCAGTGTTGAAAAAAAAAAAAAAAAAAAAAAACATAAATAAATTACGTTTCGTTTTTGCGACATGAGTACAATTACTGAAATGTCACCGGAGATGGCGCAGCTATTTCAGATGATGAAAACTGAACTTCATCAACAAACTGCAACCATTACAAAAGCCGTGACTGAAAGTATTATACATAAAATTGATGAGAAACTGCAAACAATTGTGGAAGAAAACAAATATTTGAAAAACGAAGTACAAAGACTAGTGCAAAAAGTAAAATACTTAGATGGACAAAATAGGAAGAATAATCTAGTACTACATGGTATAAAAGAAACAGAAAACAATCCCCAGGAACTGTTTGATTTAATTAAAGAAACACTAAATATCTTAGATATCGACATTAATATATACGAAACAAATAGCTATAAAAGAATAGGGAAGAGACAGGGAGGAAACAAAATCAGACCAATTCTTATTTCCTTTACGTCGTTCCAAAAGAAGCTTAAAATACTAAAAAACAAAACGAAAATGCCGAAACCCACCTACATTACTGAAGATTTTTCAAAAGAAACAATGGAAATGAGGAAGAATCTACAGGAAAAACTCAAAGAAGAAAAACGAAACGGGAAAGATGCATTCATTCGAAACAATAAAGTAATAATAAAAAATACAACCGATGCAGAAAAAAGAAAGAGGGAAGTCTCGATATCACCTAACAATGCAAATATGTATTCACCCTCAGGTGGCTCGAATAACGTCAGCGCACCCCCTAAACTGCACAAAACAAATGCATTTGAGTATATGAGGGCAAGATCTGTATCTTCCACCGCAAAACTACCCCAACAACATAATGCATAGGAAATAACAGACACCGGAAACGAAATTAAAACGATAACCTACATAGGCAAGAATAAAGGAAAACTCAAGAAAATCCCCAATACGGTTGGTCACCGCGGGGTTAAAGACCGACCCCCCCAAAAAGTAATACCAGAAATGGAAAATAAAACAGCTATAAACATTAAGAAAAAGAAACTCCACATAGCAACATTGAACACAAGATCGTTAAAATCAGATGAAACTCTAATAGAACTTGAACACGCATTAAATAACATTAAGTGGGATATTCTTGGTATATCTGATGTACGGAGGTCGAAAGAAAATATAGAGGAACACAAAGAATACATAATGTACTATAAAAATGAAATACCAGGAATATACGGAGTGGGCTTCATAGTAAAAAAATATTTAAAAAACAACATTATAGAATTTAAAGGAGTTTCAGATAGGATTGCTGTCCTAAACATTTTATTTCCCAATCACAAACACCCATCATCGATAGTTCAAGTATATGCTCCTACTGAAGTTGCGAATAAGGAAATTAAAAATAACTTTTACAAAAACCTAAATGAAACAATGGAAACTTTGAACAAAACCATTATTGTAATGGGAGACTTTAATAGTCAGATTGGTCAACTAGAGAAGAATGAAGAAAAAATACTGGGTCCTTATACAACAGGCAAGCGTAACAAAAACGGACAAAGAATGATAAACTACGCGATAGAACATAACCTACGTATTATGAACACTTTTTACAATAAAAAACCTAAAAGAAAATGGACATGGGAATCTCCCAACGGCCAAGTAAGAAATGAAATAGATTTTATATTAACAAATAAACCAAAACTTTTCTCAAACGTAGAAGTCCTTAACAAATTCAACTTTTTTACTGACCACAGACTACTTAGAGGTGAATTATACATAAACGAAATAAGAAATTCTAGAAAATGGATACAAAATACTAAACAACCAATCACAATACCACTACCAAACCATATTTTAGAACTCTTAAAAGCTAAATTAAAGCCAATAGACCAACTAAAAACAATCCAAGAAAAATAAATGTTAGAGGAAGAAATGAAAGGAATTAATAAAATACTAGAAAAAGTCAAACCACTCAAAGATAGGATAGGGTCCGAAGCAAGAAAATTAATTAAACAAAGAACACTTCTATTTGAGAACAGAAAGTACAATAGACAAAATATAACTAAAATAAGTAAATTAATCAGCAATGCAATAAAAAAATACAGAAACACACAAAAAACAAATGTAATGCGACTCCATATAACAAAAGTAGGGGGAATTAAAAGTGCGTGGAAAGAACTTGAAGAACATAGAAACTGGATCACCAATGTGACGCATCATAAAACCCAAAAACTAAAATCTATAAGAACCGAAATATTAAATACAGCGACTGATTTTTACCGAGATCTTTATCATGATCAACCAAGTACACCAATGACAGGTGAAAACAGTGTCACCAGTAGCGATGAAGAAATAGTTCCGGACATATTAACAGATGAAGTGCGTAAAGCTATCAAATCACAAAAAAGAGGAAAAGCACCCGGCGAAGATAACATCTCAAACGAACTTTTAATAGGAACATTGGACACGATCCTCGACACACTGACAGACCTTTTTAACCAAATTTTAAGTACCGAATATATACCTCTCCAGTGGACAACATCTACAATAATTTTGCTCCACAAGAAAGGAAGAACAGACGACATATCGAACTACAGGCCAATTTCATTAATGTCCAACGTATACAAAATTTTTTCAAAATAATTCTAGACCGAATAACGAAAACTATAGACGAAAATCAGCCAAAAGAACAGGCAGGGTTCCGGAGTGGTTTCTCAACCATCGACCACATCCATACCATCAAACAAATGATTCAGAAATGCAATGAATATAGAATAAACTACTACCTAGCATTTATAGATTACAATAAGGCATTCGATTCGTTGAAACATCAAAAAATATGGAAGCTCTTAACGCACAACGGGTTCACGAAAAATACATTAACATTATAAAGAACATATACAGAAATATGAAAGCTAAAGTAAGAACAGAAAAAGCGGAGAATACTTCCCCATTGGGAAAGGGTTAGGCAAGGTGATCCCTTGTCACCGAAACTGTTTCTAGCGACCCTAGAACATATATTTAGACAAATGGATTGGAAAGAATATGGTATAAATGTGAATGGAGTTTTATTGAACCATCTCAGATTCGCAGACGATCTTATACTGATAGGTGATAATTCAGAAACCCTCCAGATCATGATTGAACAACTTATACAGGAAAGCGAAAAGGTAGGACTAACAATAAACACCAGTAAAACAAAATTAATGACAAATTGTGTAAAAACCCCTATCAAACCTAAAAATGCAGCTGAATTAGAATACGTAAACGAATATACATACTTAGGCCAAATAATATCTCCTAAAGATATAACAACAAAGGAAGTGCAAAATAGGATAAACTTGGGATGGAAGAGATATTGGACACTGAAAGACATAATGAAAAATAATGATATACCTATCGAAGGAAAGAAGAAAATATTTAATACATGTATTCTACCAAGTATGACCTACGGATGTCAGACATGGAGCTGTACAAAGAAAAACATCAAATCACTGGAAATTTGCCAACACAAAATGGAGAGAAGCATACTAAACTTAAAAACAAAAGATAGAATAAGACTGAAAACAATCAGAAAACAGACCAAGATTATCGATATCACACACCAAATAAAGCAACTCAAATGGAAATGGGCAGGACACCTTACTAGAAGTAGAATAGAAAAGTGGACGAAAGAAGTGACAGAATGGTGTCCCAGATACAGAAATAGAAGGAAAGGCAGACAGTGTCGAAGATGGGAAGATGATATCAAGGCGGTTGCGGGGCCATGTTGGATGAGGACAGCAAGAGATAGAGAATTATGGAGAGGACTTGGGGAGGCCTATGCCAAAGGGCAAGACAATCACGTAACCGGTGTCTAACACAAACACATTAAAATTTATTATAAGTTGCATTTGAAAACGTTTATTAGTAATACATAGTTGAGTTGTAAAATTAAGATAAATGTAACTCTAAGATTGTTAATAAAGGCTTTTATTATTATTATTATTATAAAGTCTGTTTTATAACATTGATTAATGGACTTTTCATTTTGATTAAACAATAGATGGCTGTCGACAGGTGTATACTGGAAAATGTACCTGGGTACACTAAGAACTAGATTCTTGCTGCTTACACACGATGATTTTACTTAACATGGAAAGTAGCTATTCGTTTTTAATTTTTTTACAAATTCTACGGCCATTGTTTGATGTAGGAAATAAAAATAAGCCTTTTGCATCTTGCCTTCTTCATAGCCCTAAGGCGGGGCTCCGGCTCGAAGTGCAGGAGTAGGCACGGGGTGGTTTTTAATCAATAAGAGACTAACACTCTCTGATCAAGAGTCATTCGATGATTTTACACCCTTAAAAAATGCCTATGCTTTCTGTATAGGCGGGATAAGGCGTCAGTGTAGTGTTCCATGCGCGCTACTCAAAGAAGGGAAGCAGCTTCCTGGGGCCGCTTGCGTGGCGTGGTACAAGCATAAGGGCTCGTACATAAAACTGCGAAGCGACGTCAAATCGAAAGAACTTGCGAATCACATCGCGCATCAAAATCGTATCTTCCCAAAATCTTCTTTGTTTCTTTTTCCTGTATCTCCTAAGCAATAACAGAAGTGCACACTTCATTTACTATCCATGCCACGACCTACTTTTCAATTTAAAATACGTTTAGTACGGTTGACGGTCATCGAAGGAATGGTCACCCTGGGAGACGCTTTGTCGCACAATATCGCATCGCATCGCATAGCAGTTTTGTGTACGAGGCCTAAGGGTGGGTCGAGGCCAGTAAAAAACCAAAAACAAAATATTTGATTTAGTGCCAGTACTCGATCAATTCATAAGTCAAAGTTAATCACGGTCATAGTTTTATTTAATCTTCCGATTGAGCTGATGTCCTTGCGAATTGGCTAAGGTTCATTCGTATATTTAACGATTAAAGAAATGTGAATAATTAATCGATTGCATGTTAAGCATCGTGGCTAGGAAACTAATATTACAAATGTGACAGTCTCTATGTTTGTTTGTTTGTTTGTTTGTTTGTTATTCTTTTACGTCAAAACCGCTGAAGGGACCGAGATGAAATTTGTAACAAGGGTATATTATAATCTGACACCCTCATCCATGAGACCTAACCTAGTAATAACATGAAAATATTTGGTTATATACTTTTTATTGGTGTTACATTGTTCTCGCACAATCGAACCCATAAAACTGTGTAACTGGAGAATTGTATACCTGATTGGAAAAGAGTAACATAAGGGGTTTCTTGCTCGTTCTTCTCCATAGGAATCTACAACTTGGAATAAGCAAATAACTAGCTTCACTTTTAAATTTCAATTGCTGACGTTCAAAAGTGCCTTTCTGGACTAATTGAAATAAATGATTTTGACTTTGACTTTGACTTTTGTAGATCGAGACTTTCTGGAGCGCTACCTGATCTACTGCAAAGGGTCCATCGAGAGAGCGAAGCAGCGCTTCGATAAACTATGCACTTACACCAACCAGATGCCAGAGTTCTTGCAGAACTTTAATATTAGAAATGAGTTCGTTCACTTGTTTAATATTTGGTGAGTCTTCTGTTTAGTCCAGATTCAAAGTTTAGTCTATGAAGGCTTGATTACCTTGCTTGCAGCACTATCAATGGGAGAAACTGCGGTTGAAGTTGGACGAGTTGGTGAAACAAGAGAGGATTAATAGTCTAAATTGCGATTTAATGCCCATTTATAAAAACTTAATTTTTCTAATTTTGCGCCTGATTTCTTCTCACACTTCAAAAAGGTAGACATACATTTCTGAGCTATGATATTTTCAGTACCTAGTATTGTTAGCTTCTGATTAATTTCATTACGTGGTCTCCGATAGTTTGCATGCGGTTTCATTTATATCAGTCGATCCGGTTTCTGGTTAAACCTTTGCCTGCCTTTGACTGCCGACAGAAAAGTGTTGAAGGCAAATCCTCCGCTAACGTAGGTCACCGGTGACGTACGCGGCGGCTAACGTGTTAATTAGTTCAAATAATAATAATAGATCTGAACTAGAGTCTCCTTTTTGATGCACTAAACTATTATTGTTAGTGTATTTAACTTTTAAATTTTTGTATATACCTACATCTATTATGTGCTCTTCTATTATTCACGCTTATTTTTGTTTTCATTGTATTGTATCGTGTTTGTGCCTGATATTATACTAAATAAATTATATTTCTTTCTTGCTTTCCTAACTTACAAGACGGCAATGGTTAGACAAATACTGTTCAAAATCTTATATGCCGTTGGATAGTTCCCTTTTTTCTTTTTTTATGGGATAAGCTGGTAAACAAGCATACAGATCGCCAGATGGTAAGCAACACCTGGGCCACCAGAGGCCTTACAAGTGCGTTACCGGTCTGTTGGGGATTAGGAATTTGAGGATTGTTAGGGATTCAGGGATTGGGAAAGAGAGTAATTAGGCCTTCGGTAACCTCACTCACACGACGAAACACGATGCAAATGTTGTCTCACGTCGGTTTTCTGTGAGGCCGTGGTATCACTCCGGTCGAGCCGACCCATTCGTGCCGAAGCATGGCTCTCTCACACTTCATAGTCAGTCAAAGTTTAAAATCATGTTTCAATGCTCACTATCACTATTGGTATGCATCAACCATTTGTGAATTTCGTACGATGATTACAGTCAAACCTGCATATTGCCGAAGCCAAGTGCTGATAATTATCGGGTCGTGTTGACAACACTCACTGGTGTTGATGATGATGAATTTCAACTGATATCTTACTATAGATACCTCATAGTGGTAAGTTTAAATCATTACAGTACTAGTAGTTTAATATTCTGCCTGCCTCGTAGGTCGCGTGGTCGCAAGTGTGATTGCTGGGCAAGGGGTCTCGGAGTCAATTCCTAGTTCGGGCAAAGTATTACTGAGTTTTTTAAATGATCGGTAGTAGCACGGAGTCCGGAATTGTGCCCGGTATATGGAAATAGGCTCACCCCTATTCCAAAGGACTTATAACATAAATAGTGAAAAGTGGATGTTACATTGTACAGTGACATTAAGTGCCGTAATGTGCACATCTGCCTACTCCTTCGCGTATGTTATGTTGTTAGTAGTCTAATAACTAAAAGAAATTACGCGAAGCATGTATTAATTCTTGTTTTGTTGATGAAGCTGCTACAGAAACTCTACTTCCTTACTACAACAGCCTATAAGTAGCCACTGCTGACCAAAGACCTCTTCTCACACGGAGAAGGTTTGAGTGTATTTATTTCTGCAAATAGGCTACAAGGCAGCACTTTTACACGTCAATTTTATCAAGCGAACGATGAGGTCGACATTTCCTAACTGACTACTCTGAGAAGAAATGCCGAAACAAACTCAGAGGTCCGTCTCTTTTAATGTGCAGACACATATGCATAAAAAATTATGTGTCAGAACCGTGCAAGTTCTTTCTGTAGTGGCCTTTTGAGGAAAGAACCACAACAGTTTGAGCAAAAGTCTGACACTCCCTCTCGCCTAACCCAAGGCGGAAAAAGTGTCGCAGAGAACCTAACGGGTAACCGGGGCTCCGGCTCGACGTGCAGAAGAAGGAACGGGGTGGTTTTTAGTCAATAATAGTCTGACACTCCCTCCCGCCTCACTCAGGCGGGAGCAGTCATTCGATGATTTTCCCCCCTTAAAAAAAAGGCGGGAAATGTCATTGAATGACTTTCCTCCCTCAAAAAAACTACTTCAATTACTTTAGTTCTATTATGTACAGGTAAGGTTTTAAATCTTTATCACAATACTCATTTTCCTTTGACAGCTGGTCCAGTACATGATGCATCACGATTACTGCGTCGGCTACGAGTTGGTAGGAGACTGTTCAAACTTCACCTTGGGGACTGTAAAAAAAATGAACCCTGTTATAATTCATAAGGCTCTTACTATGATTGTTGTAAGTAAATTATTTATTTGCCCATTTACATCATTGGCATTCTTTATTTCATTTTATTGTTATTTATTGGTTTACCAACAATACGGTAGTTTCATTCATCATCAACAGCCTATAAATGCCCACTGCTGAGCAAAGCCTCTTCTCACATGGAGAAGGTTAGAGCATTAATCACCATGCTTGCTCAATGCGGGTTGGCGATTTCAAACTTATAATTAGAAATTATAAGTCCAGGTTTCCTCACGATGTTTTTCCTTCACCGTTTGTCGGTGGTGTCTAATTAATCTTAGAAAGTACATATAACTTGGAAAAAGTCACATTGGTACTTGCCGTTCGTAGGTTTCGAACCCGCACCCTCATGCATGAGAAGAGGGCGTCTTAAACCTCCGGGCTACCACGACATTTTTGTAGTTTCATTACTTTTATTGAAATGTCAAAAACGATACTTTTTTATGAATTTTGTATTGGATCGCAACTTATGAAGTCATCATATTTCTGCGTCAAATAGCATAATTAGCGAGAAAAATTCAAAAGTAGGTCAATTGTCAAAGCAATGGATGAGTGTATGATTATTTTTTAATTATTAATTGCATTGAAAAGTTGAAACAATTTACCTATTTTAAACACAAGAAACTAGCCAATTGTACACACTAGTTCTAATTTTAGGTTACATGCAACCGATACATAAATTAGTGTTACAATCACTGAAAGATAAACATCACATGCATAAGAAGGTTGTATGTACATACAAGAAAAACAAGAGTTATTAACTTAAAATTGCTCTCTGACTGCCTCATTGGCCGAGTGGTCGCAAGTGCGACTGCCGGGCAAGGGGTCTCGGGTTCGATTCCCGGGTCGGGCAAAGTATTACTGGGTTTGTAAAAACAGTAGTAGCACGGAGTCTGGAAATGTGCCCGGTATATGGCAATAGGCTCACCCCCTATTACATGGGACTCATAACATAAATAGTGAAAAGTGGGTGTCAACAGGGCAATTATTAAAATTAGTCGTGAAGGATATTTTAACAATGTTCTTCTTAATTTGCTTATTTATTTTTATTGGCAAATTTACGAAATAAATAATAACGACCTTGGTTATTATAACTTTCGTAAGTCGCTGAAGGACGGCAATTGTATTGCATTTAACTTTTGCGCCCGTGTATTGGACGAAACATAAAGTGCAATTCTCTCAATAATAGTACCTAATGTGCCCGATGTTTTCAGTTCTATCTTTTGACATCCATCTGAACTTATATTACTGTCTGTGTCACCATCTTGTGATCCTTTGCTCTTTTAGTAACATTCTCTGAATCTGAATCTGAATCTATATTATTTTACTATTTCCATATATGTTTTTAAAATTCTCTAAATTTACATTCTTTATCCATATAACCACTTAGCAATTCCACTAGATATCTTTTTGGTCAAAATTTCAAATAAAACAATGGCATCTTGTTCATTCCAGGACGCTCTAGGACAAAGAATGAAGAAGCTTCATCTCATAAGTGGGTCCAAATTCTTCGATACTATAGTATTAATATTCAAGCAAGCTCTCAGTGCAAAACTGGCGCAGCGGCTGGTGATACACAACAGTGTGGAGTCCTTGTATGAGCATATACCCAGAGAGCATCTGCCGAAAGATCTTGGAGGCGGTTTGCAGACGATGAATGAATTATTTGGTGAGAGACGTTAATTTAATAACAATTTATTTAAATAATGTTTTAGTATAGGAACGCCTTCGATTTTAAACATAGCAACTTGTCTAAATGCTATTTATGTTAAAGTTAAAGAACAATTAATCCTTCAAGAAAAGAGCGTACTCCTTTTTAAAAGGCCGGCAACGCACCTGTGACTCCTCTGGTGTTGCGGGTGTCCATGGGCGGCGCTGATCGCTTACCTACCATCAGGTGATCCGTCTGCTCGTTTGTCTTCTATTCCATAAAAAAAGTTTTTTCTTAAAATATACAACAAAATATACAGTACTGGTGAATAAGAGGTATTGATAAAATTTAGCCAAAACTTGCCTATAAAAATTAGAGCATAAAAATCCTTTGTAACCCTGACAACAATTTTGTTTAGTTTTATCGTAAGCAAGTTGGAGTCAGAATAAAAAAAATTCACAACTTATGTATGTGCCTTAGACGGACCAGATTGACAATATATTAAAGAAGGGCCAAATTAAAAGTACCGTTAACCGACGAGCATGCATGAAAAGACTGATGACTGTTGAGGAAGCGAAAGAGGTATGGGAGAATCGTAGCAATTGGCGTTCCATAGTCTCTGCCTACCTGGGAGATAGGCGTGAGGTTATGAACGTGAATGTGCAAAATTGGGTTCATTATCATCAACTTGAAGCCTGAAACTACTGTATCGCTAAAGAAGCATTACTTAACCCGTCGAGCGTTCGCGTTCCTTATGCATTTCCTTATCCTTATGCATGCAAGAAAATGCATTTATTTGGCCATTGGCACACGAAAACAAGGATCATTACAATATAAATAAAACAAATACAGTCAAAATAAAAACAAAACATTAATAATAGATTTTATAAAAGAAAAAGCAGCATGGAGCATTTTTTCTTATGTACCACCGGGTGCTCATAAGGACGCTCGAGGGGTTAATCACCATGCTCAAAATCCTTGCACGAGGATGATTACAAATAAATAGCGATTTCTAATTTATAAGTGCAGGCTTCCTCACAAAATTGTCGTCTAAAATTAATTTGTATTAATTTTCTCAGAGCGAAATTACAAAGAAGTGTGTACTGATGAAAACCTGGCTGTGGTGAAGAGGATGGAGACGGCTGCCACGGATGAGACCTGCCGACCATCTGCCATGTTTAACGAAGAGTATTCGGGCACACCGGGTTCTTTCAAAACCCTGTGTGTAGATTAATTATATTTATATGCAAAAATACAGCACAACTATATCATTATTTAATGGATTATTAACCTTATTCTTCTGTGATAAGGTAGCAGTTCTTTATAAGAGAATTACACTTAGTGATAACTTGATGTGCTGATGTTAGTACCTATATTCCTTTGATGTTATCATGCAAGCAGTCTTAAATAAAGAAATGTTTGTTTAACTGGTCGTTTTAGGTAAAGGGTTAGTCAAAGTCAAAGTCAAAGATCTTTATTGTTTTGGTTGAATTGTTGTTAAGTTTAATTTAGTAATAAAATGCAGATTGTAATGGAGTAATTTTATTTGTACTAAACTATTTAGCTACTTTAACAAAGTCCAGAGCATACAATAATATGATATACCTGATGGCTTATTTCCTGTTCATCATCATTATGAACAGCTAAGTGACAGTCCACTGTCTGGTAGTATATGGAGCTCTTCTACATATTATAAACCACGTTTAAAATTCTCGTTTTTGAGATGACCTTCTTCTAAGTGTAAGAAACACTTTTCTGAAAACCGCATCAAAATCGGTGCAATTAATCGAGAGATAATCGCGCACGAATGAACAGTCAAAAGTCCACTGCCACCGTAAGTGATATTTACACGGCAATGCGTAAGTAATTTCATATTAATGTGCATAAAAACGCGTGCGTACGCATAAACACACGCACGCGTACGCACACGGATATAAATATGCGTGTGCATATGTGTATAAACGCTGCAGCGCAACCGATAGTAGTCTTACGGTGGACTTTTGACCTTTGACCATACATACGTATTTTTTTTTTTTTTTTTTTTTTAAGGGGGGAAAATCATCGAATGACTGCCCCCGCCTGGGTGAGGCGGGAGGGAGTGTCAGACTCTTACTGACTAAAAACCACCCCGTTCCTTCTCCTGCACGTCGAGCCGGAGCCCCGGTTACCCGTTAGGTTCTCCGCGACTACCATACATACGTATAGGTCAAACAGAGAACCTCATTCTTTTTCGAAGTCGGTTATAAAGGGTATATCATAATTTCCACTCTTAGCAAGCAGATTTGAGAAAACAATCTGGAACTGAACCTTTTAAAAGGCAAAGGCAGAATGCCCAAGTGCCCAGTCTTTGTAAAAGTGACGTTTTCGCTTAATAAACTCATACATCCGTAGGAAGAATGGTTGATGAAATTGAATATAATTTTTTATACCTATAATATTTGCATGCCACTATTGGCGAAACATGGTCCGACGTGAAGCAACGCTTGCCTTGTGTTTCGTCGTGTGAGTAAAGTTACCGGAGTCCCAATTACCCTCCCCTCCCCAATCTCCCCAATCTCTGAATCCCCATCAATCCTTAAACTCTTAATCCCCAAAAAGCCGGTAACGCACTTGTAACGGTTGACTGCACGGTTGGTGCGGTGGCTGGGCAACTGGCTGCCGTGCAACGTGTCGCGGGTTCGATTCCCGCACGGAACAACACTTTGTGTGATCCACAAATTGTTGTTACGGGTCTGGGTGTCAATGTGTATGTGAACTTGTATGTTTGTAAACGCACTCACGACACAGAAGAAAATCCTAGTGTAGGGCAACGTTTTATAAAAAAAAAACGCCTTTGGTGTGCCAGGTGTCCATGGGCGACGCCGATTGCTTACCATCAGGTGATCTGTCTGCTCGTTTACCGGCTTAAGCCATAAAAAAAGGACACCCGCAGCACCAGAGGAGTCACAGGTGCGTTGTCGTCTTTTAAAAAAGGAATACACTCTTTTCTTAAAGATGTAAAGATGTTTCGCAGTTATCATAATGCATTCTGAGAAACAGAATAAGTATTAGTAAAATATCTCAATCCAACGTATGCAAAGTAGATATTATTTAGCGTAACCTTCATACATAATATTTATAATACCTTATCGGTCCTAAATGGCTTGTTATCTAAATCACTGCCTTATATGGTTATCTTTAAATAATGATTGTTATATTCTAAATTCTTTTAATATGGAGTAGGGCCATTAAATTTACGGAGTTGGTCAAAGAATAATAATGGCAGCCCAAAATTTTAAAAGTCTTAGTTTGAATCGCGAGGAGAATGATAAAGTTATGATAGGACAAACCCCACTTCTGTAAGTTAAGGAGGTTCATATTCAGGCAGTGCATTTTTACAAAGCTAAGCGTTTCATCTTCAGTGTTTAATTAAAACATTTTATAATTTGTCAGATTCTATGTTTCCTAAAGGGTATCATATGTTCAGGTGAACAAGTTGTTTTTATTGGCTGGTGTGGGCTATCGTAAGTTATATCGTCGACTTACTTATAGATGAAGTAGTGGACAATCAATACATGTTTTTCGAGTCTTAAAAATAAATGTCATCTCCTCTTTCGACGATAAAATGTTTATTTATTTATACTAAGTACAAAAAATACACTTGTAGGTACAAACGGACTAAATGTTTAAGGCATACATGTTCCAGTCAAATATGTATATAAAAGTACGTAAATTTAGTGTGGGAGAGCCATGCTTCGGCACAAATGGACCTGCTCGATCAGAGTGATACCACGGCCTCACAGAAAACCGACGTAAAACAACGCTTCGTCGTGTGATTGAAGTTACCGGAGGCTACCCGTCCTCAATCTGCCCAATCCCTGAAGCCCCAACAATCCTCAAATTCCTAATCCCCAAAAGGCCAGTAACGCACTTGTAACGTCTCTGGTGTTCTGAATGTGCATGGGCGACACCGATTACTTACCGGCTTATCCCATAAAAATATGTATAAATAAATTCTTTAACACTTAATTTTTCAAAGCATCGCTAAGCTGATAGCTATACACACTATTAATGCAAAAATTTCGGAAGCTAGTAAGGTAAACAACAATTTACCAGGAAATCATCGAAGTTCACAAAATGATAATTGGCAAAAATTCCTAAAAGTCAATGACTCAAGGCTAATGACGATCGTAAATTAAGAATAGCGTTGGAGGTCGGTAACCTGCGCTTCGCTGTCACAGGTTTATTTTTTTATGGTTATTTTTCTTCTATATATTTTGTGTGCCGACGTTCGGCCATTATATTGACTGCACGGTTGGTGCAGTGGCTGGGAAACCGGCTGCCGTGCAACGTGTCGCGGGTTCGATTCCCGCACGGGACAACACTTTGTGTGATCCACAAATTGTTGTTTCGGGTCTGGGTGTCATTGTGTATGTGAACTTGTATGTTTGTAAACGCACCCACGACACAGGAGAAAATCCTAGTGTGGGGCAACGTTTTTTAAAAAAAAAAAGAAAAAAAAAAAAAGAAAAAAAAAAAGAATTATCTCGCCGTTTGATAAATTGCAGTTAAAATTAGGTATAATGGTTTTGGGATCTTTGACATAACATAACATCACGCCTTTTATCCCCGAAGGGGTTGGCAGAGGTGCACATTATAGGTACCACTGTACAATGTGGTGTTACATTGTACAGTGGTACCTATAATGTCTCTATTTATGTTATGGGTGAGCCTATTGCCATATACCGGGCACAATTACAGAGTCTGTGCTACCACTGAGATTTTTTAAAATCCAGTAATACTTTGCCCGACCCGGCAATCGAACCTGAGACTGCCTGCCCGGCAGTCGCACTTGCGACCACTCGGCCAACAAGGCAGATCATTGACTGGCAGGTTTTATCATTTTTAAGAAACTTTTCCCTCAATACTTTTCACGAATCGATTATAAGAACATTTATACCATTTTCATTTTTAGTTAAAACTTTATCTTTAGCTATAATTAAAACCTTTCTATTGTTTACAAAAAATAGTAAGTAAAATAAAATCGTGAGTTTGTTAACGGTTTTATCTCAAATGCATAGGAAAAGAGATATTCTAAAAAACTGTTTTGGCTGCCGTTTTTCCAAGATGGCGTCGCGAACGGCACACGCACACAAGGCTACACATCGAGCTTCACATAACCAGTATAAACTGAACGTTAAATGTGAGGAAAGATGATGAGACGCGACACCAGGATAAACTGGTTTTGTATAGATTGATGTGTCGCCGTGTGTACAAAGGTGAAACAATGGAAATCAAAATGTACAAAATTGATAAATCAAATTCCCGGAAAATATTCCAGTTAGAATTATCAAATTATTAAACAAAAATTAAGACAGTCTAAAGATGAAGATGAATCGATTTCCCTTCTGATAATTATGCAATAAATCTATGTATAACGACTGTCGTTGATTTATTATACATCATATTTTAATGTACATATGTACACAGAGTTCATAAATAATATTTGCTATTGGCAAGTTGCCTAACAAGGCTAAATACTTAGAGGTAATAAAAAAATCATCAACGTCCGATAAGCTGTCTGTTATGTTTGTTTTTTAATAACGTTGCCCCACACTAGGATTTTCTCCTGTATCGTGGGTGCGTCTACAAACATACAAGTTCACGTACACACAACATAAAATCACGTCGTTTATCCCCGAAGGTAGCAGAGGTGCACATTACAACGCTTAATGCCACTATACAATGTAACACCCACTTTTCATTATTTATGTTATGAGTCCCATGTAATAGGGGGTGAGCCTATTGCCATATACCGGGCACAATTTCGGACTCCGTGATACTACTGAGATTTTTTTAAAAAAAGCTTTTTATTACTTTGCCCGACCCGAGACTCCTTGCCCGACAGTCGCACTTGCAACCACTCGGCCAACGAGGCATTCACGTCCATGTCACACCTAAACCAGAAACAACAATGTGTGGACCACACAAAGAGTACGGGAATCCAACCCGCTACACGTTGCGCGGCAGCCGTTTGCCCAGCCACCGCACCGAGCGTACAGTCAAAAACCTGTGGTGAGCTATAGCTGTGAAATTAAACATAAAGAATTAATGGAGTAGTATTTAGATTTATATTTTAATTTGACCTTATAATATTAGCACTGAACGGAACAAGGCTAACGACTGTGTCGTGCCTATTTATCCTAAATACTCATCTAATTCTACATACATACATAACATCACGCTTCTTATCCCCGAAGGGTAGCAGAGCTGCCCATTATGATACTTAATGCCACTGTAGAATGTGAACTCATGTAGGTACACAGAAAAAAACCGATTTTACCATATAAATAATATTAATCGATTTCGCAAAAAAATCACTTTTTTATGCCATAAGCCGGTAAACGAGCAGACGGATCACCTGATGGTAAGCAATCGGCGTCGCCCATAAACACCTGGAACACCAGAGGCGTTACAAGTGCGTTACCGGCCTTTTTGGGATTAGGAGTTTGAGGATCGTTGAGGATTCAAGGATTGGGGAGATTGGGGAAAGGGAGGGTAATTGGTCCTCTGGTAACCTCACTCACACGACGAAACAACGCAAGCGTTGCTTCACGTCGGTTTTCTGTAAGGCCGTAGTATCACTCCAGTCGAGCCGGCCCATTCGTGCCGAAGCATGGCTCTCCCACACTTAAAACTTACCCTCTTTTGGCCGGAAAACATGGATTATAATATAAAATTATTTAACACCTTATCTGCCTACATCATGGTTTTAACTTCTCAGAATAACTATAAAAATAACTGAACAAAACGTTCGAGATTTTTCCAACGCACACACAATACAATATATTAATAACAAAAAAAAAAACAAAAAAGTATTCAAACAAAATTCATGATTTTATCAAATAACAGTATCTACCTCTACATACGTCTGCCTACAGATTAAAACAATACAATTAAGTACAATTAATTTTTTGCAAATTGCAATACAATCTACATTAAACAGAAACAATGAAAATTAAAATTTCATTAAATGAATTGTAACTATTCTTGCTACCAACGTGTGTATTAATTTTAATATTTTTTTTTTTTATTTGCATTAGCAAAACAAAGCTACGATCATACGGGCAAATGTTTGCTTTTCATAAAAATATGTTGTTTTGTTTGTTTTATTATTGCGTTTTGTGTTATTTTAATTAAATTGCGAACGCAAAATACCATATTTGTTATTTTCAAAAGGGGTTAGTTGGAAGAATACCGCTGTTCATATTAAGAGAATGGATGAGAGCTGATGGCTCGGAGCTCATGCTCCAACCGACTGGTTTTTAGTCAGTTAAGTCTCAAAAATTATGTAGGTACATATATTATATACATAACATCACGCCTTTTATCACCGAAGAGGTAAGCAGAGGTGCGCATTACGGTATTTAATGCCACTGCACAATGTAACATCCACTTTTTACTAATAATGTTATAAGTCCCATGTAATCGGGTTGAGCCTTTTGATTATGTAGGTACCTAGTAGGTAAATTAAAGGTCACCTTTGGAGAACAGAGAGATTAACCGCAAATGTGTTAAGGTTCTTATTTTTATTATTACTACGTAGGTAGGTATGTCTTTATCAATCACTGGACCACAGGGTTCCAGTATCCCAAATGGGAGGCGTACGAGAGCCCGAAGCCAACCGCGCAGAGGCCCTTTCATCAACAGCCTATAAATGCCCACTGCTGAGCAAAGCCTCTTCTCACACGGAGAAGGTTAGAGCATTAATCACCACGCTTGCTCAATGCGGGTTGGCGATTTCAAACTTATAATTGGAAATTATAAGTCCAGGTTTCCTCACGATGTTTTTCCTTCACCGTTTGTCAGTGGTGTCTAAATAATCTTAGAAAGTACATATAACTCGGAAAAAGTCACATTGGTACTTGCCGTTGGTAGGTTTCGAACCCGCACCCTCATGCATGAGAAGTGGGCGTCTTAAACCTCCGGTCCACCACGACAGAGGCCCTTTAGACAACTTTAATCTAGGATACAAACCGGCGACTATCCCTAAGTACTATGGAAATGCACCCAAGGATAGTCCGCGGTTAGTGTAAAACTATTTGAGATAATGGAAAAAGAAAGGTAAGGCTATGGTTGGGTTGCTATGGACTTGTAAACTGGAAACTATGAGATGATCATTGCACCTGCCGAAACAATGTAAGACTACACGTAAAAATGGTGACGGAGTCGCGGAGAACCTAACGGGTAACCGGGGCTCCGGCTCGAAGTGCAGGAGTAGGAACGGGGTGGTTTGTAGTTAGTAAGAGTCTGACACTCCCTCCCGCCTCACCTAGGCGGGAGCAGTCATTCGATGATTTTCCGCCCTTAAAAAAAAAACATGTAAGAATAGCAGGCGGAGACTCGCCAACTCATTATTACTATTTAGGAATATGTTAAGCATTTCTGTTTAGTAATATGATAAGCGTGGATTGTGTAATGGGGACACATCCTATTTTCAATATCCGTAAGTGACCAAAACAGAATTTCGATATCGATGACAAATCACAAATTATGCAATAAGAATTAGACACATCTTCAAAACAAAACAAAACAAAAACTGCGTTTTGTTTCGTCGTGTGAGTGAGGTTACTGGAGGCTCAATTACCTCCCCAATCTCCTCAGTCCCTGAATCTCCAACGATCCTCAAACTCCCAATCCACAAAAGACTGGTAACGCACTTGTAACGCCTCTGGTGTTCCAGGTGTCTATGGGCGACGCCTATTGCTTACCATCACGTGATCCGTCTGCTCGTTTACCGGCTTGTGCCATAAGAAGATTCTTGTTCTAACATTAATCAAAAAAATTAATAGTTATATTCAAAATCAGATACTTTTCTAATATAAAAACGCACTATAGTCAGAAGATACTTCAGATAGTTTCTAGTTAGTACTAGTCTAATGCCTTGTTTGCACCACACTCATAATTTAGTCTAGTATCGAGTATGTAGTAGCTCTCTCTAGTTTCTATCTCAAAATCGAAGCGTCAGAGAGAGCTACTAAATATTTGCCTCTGGACTAATTTACTAGCGTCATTTGAACGAGGCATAACAAGCACTCTTTACAAGGGCTCCATAGAACGTCACAGTTCACCCTATCAACGAAAATCACGTATAGTATGACGTCAAAATATACTTTAATTATGTATTTTCTAGAACACTTATTGTTCTAAATCCACGTGTCCTGTCTTCAATCTCACATAAACAAATTAAGAGACAGTAATAATAAAACCTTTTTGACGCATGTAGGGTTATCTTACTTAGATGGCGTCATAATAGGGTAAAATCGCCAGTTCCCGTCCACCCAAAACAGTTTGCCTGTTCGCATTCACCCACCAGTTCGCTTCCATGTTACGGAACGTCCAAATATTCCAACCAAAATTAAATATTCCAAAAAAAAACATAACATAACATCTCGCCTTGTTTCCCCAGAGAGGTTTGTATCCCCAAAGAGGTAGGCGGGTGCACATTACGCCACCTATAATGACACTGTACAATGTAACTCCTATTTTTCGCTGTTTGTGTTATGAGTCCCATATAATAGGGGACGAACCTACTGTTAAATTTCCCAAAATAAAAAAAACTAGCTTATTAGTCATATTTAGTACATATTTGTTTGTTTTCACAAGTTTTCAGTGTCTAATATTCATGGCGATCAGTAAAATGTACACAAACAGTGGGTGGACGTAATAAGGCGAACTTTATGGGTGGACGCGAGCAGGCGAATTTACCCTATTATGACGCCATCTTTCTTATACATACAGGCTGATAAAAAAAGTATGTAGTGCGATAGAATTTCGCATCCTGCATAGCAATTATGTATTACAAATCAGTTGCGAAGCGATTTACAAAGAAAATAACACACTGTATTACACAAGTCGTGTATTAGTAAAATAGTTTGGATTTACTACTGGAATGGCTGCATTGACTAACGGCTTAGTGAGTTTTGTTACGCTACTAGTAGTAAAATTTAACTTATTAACAAATGGTAATAAAACTGTTTATAATGCTAGAGGATAAATATATCATTTCTTTTTTTTTTTTAACGTTGCCCCACACTAGTATTTTCTCCTGTATCGTGGGTGCGTTTACAAACACACAAGTTCACATACACATGACACCCAGACCCGGAACAACAATTAGTGGATCACACAAAGTGTTGTCCCGTGCGGGAATCGAACCCGCGACACGTTGCACGGCAGCCGGTTGCCCAGCCACCGCACCAACCGTGCAGTCGTGGACTGGACTGGACTGGACTAAACCTTTAAATTAATTAATTTGTTTTTCGGCTTACTCACGTAATTATTTGACGAGGAGCTCGACTAGTTTCAAGCCATGCTAGTGTAGCAGCGCGACAGTCACTGCGTCGCGAGTCGCGGAATGCTGCTCATGAATATGAGCCTCTAGATAAACGGTGAAGGAAAACATCGTAAAGAAACCTGGACTTATAATTTATAATAAATAAGTTTGAAATCGCAAACCCAGAATGAGCAAGCGTAGTGATTAATGCTGAAACCTTCTCCTTGTGAGAAGAGGCTTTAGGCAGCAGTGAGCACTTATAGGTTGTTGATGTATGTATGTATATTTGAGAATTATTATAAGCAATAATAAGCACTTTGTTTAACAGATTACATTTTCTACATTCAAGCTAATCTTTGATTACAATTTCCATAAAACAACGGTTTAACAATCTATATAATATTTTAAGCATAAGCAAGGCCAAAATATATAATTAACGACTTCACAGTTTGCCGATAACCAAGGTAAAGTCATAAAATAGTTAATGACTAACTTATGCGAAATATTTTATAATATTTTATACTTTACAATTGATTTGAACTTCAAAATTTCATCATACAAAGTTTGTTTTGATGCTGATTAACAGTTCCATGTGATATTGCAACTGCTTTTTATCTTGCGATTAACAGAAATTCCCATATACCTACAGAGTGTAAATGGACGGCTCCCAAAAAACTCTGAAAAAAATTGTTTTGATAATAGTCATTATTTTTGTTTACATGTTTGTTACGCTACGGTGCAATAGACGGCCCAACGGTGTAAATGAGGAACTTTTGTGCATCGCGACAACTTTCCGTACACGAGGCGCGAACTCAGCATAAATTGTCGATCTAATTTCAACCCGTGTAAAGAGCGTCATTCTTGGTACAACATCGACCAATTATCACCTACTTATTGTAATTTTAATTAATTAAAGTTATATTTTAAGAAACAATTTGGTTTCCTTTGCATCCTCCGGCTACAGCCTACGTAATTGGCGCAGTCGGTAGGATACTCGCGGGCCGGTTCGCGAGAGTAAATTGCTAGGATCGCTAATAGTCCTCAAAGTCGCGAGCCACCCGGGTGGTTATCAAGCACCGCACGAGTATCCGAATCTGGGAGAGCTGCAGCCACGAGGGGTATCCAGACATCGATACAGTAGAGGTACCATTTTGTGCAAGTAAGTACGCTAGAATCGTTCTAGAGTCGCTTTCCATTTTATCCTTAAGTGTTTCCCTAATTATCCAAGATTTTCCATCCAAGGCAATCTCGGTTATCTAGGTTAGATAGTAATAGTAATAGAATTAATATTTTAGACGCTAACAGAAATTTAGAAGCATACCCGTGTGAAAGTAGTAGTTCTCACGCTTCGAATATGGCTGAATCAGTGGATCATATTTACAAGGCCCTACGACTGGTGCCGGAATTCGACGGTAACTCGAACGTATTAACTCGCTTTATAAAATTATGTGATCAACTGGTAAATCAATACATGAGGAACGAGCCAGGTCGTGAATTAATTAATTTGGCATTATTAAATGGAATTTTAAATAAAGTAGTAGGGTCGGCAGCGAGGTTGATTAATACGAACGGGATTCCAGATTCCTGGGAAGGAATAAGAAGTTCTTTAATAAATAATTTCGCCGATCAGCGTGATGAAACGTCCTTGTATAATGACTTAGCCCTTTTAACTCAAGGTACGGCAACTCCCCAAGAATTTTATGAACAATGCCAAAATCTTTTTAGTACCATTATGACTTATATCAGTCTGCATGAAACGGTAGCCACTACTATTGAATCAAAGCGCACTCTTTATAAAAAACTTACACTACAGTCGTTCTTACGTGGCTTACGTGACCCGTTAGGTTCTCGTATTCGTTGCATGCGGCCTGATACTATTGAAAAAGCCCTTGAGTATGTACATGATGAAATGAATACGCTATACTTACAGCAGCGCAATGAACGTGCTCCTGAAAAGAAGTTGCAGTATCAGCATCAGGTTAGTCCGAGATTTTCTTATGGTTTTAAGCCACCCGTGCAAACGGCGCCGCCTTCAGCGCACCCGTTTACCTTATCGCCTCCTAGGCCTTTTAATATACCAGGACCGTCGCGACTATTCACGCCTCAGACTCAACAACCATTGTTGAGGAATCAACCCCCTCAATACCGTGGTCCCTCACGGACTCAACAGATGTTTAGTGCGCCACCACCTAATAATGGACCGCAGAATGTCTTTAGAATGCCAGGCCCTAAGCCTTCCGGGAGTAATTTACCGCAACCTATGAGTGGTGTTAGTCACTACGTAGCAAAACCATTCGCCCCGCGTCCAACCCACGATTGGTCGAGAGCTGGTAACCCACCACCTTCGAATTATTTTAAAACAAAGCAGGTAAATTATAACGATTTTACATGCCCGGTCGAGTATGATTACTACAACGATTTTTACAATACCGATAATTATTATCCTTATGATTATTTCGAAAATTCTTACGAATTTAGTTGCGAGCAACCACAGACTGAAGATACGTACACCATAGAAGAAGTTCCTTGCACTCAGCCTTCTGATAATGAGGATTTTCCGAAGGACTCCAAATCAGACAAATTAAAATAGAAATAAATTTACATACCCAGAGACAGTTACCATATATTCAAATTTCAAATCCCCCGCTCAAATTATTAATCGATACAGGTGCAAATATGTCGTTCGTCAGTCCAGCTGTCGCTCAACAATTCTTTCCTCACGTACCATACAATTACGACCCTTTTGAAGTCACCAATATTCACGCTACTACTAGAACTGACTACTCCATCACTATACCCTGTTTTAAAGAATTTAATGAGTCGGGTGATATTACTCTCTCCGTGTACGCGTTTCACGAATATTTCGACGGATTGATTGGCTATGACTTATTAGAAAAATTAGAATCTACCATAGACTTAAAAAATAAATTGCTAATTACACGGAACTCTAGTAATCCATTATTAATGTATAATTCACGCAACAGCAACCTATACGAAGACATAATACCGGCTAACTTATCTAAATTAATTAATGTCCCTATAAATTCTCAAGACGGTGAAGTTTTCATTCCTGAACAACGAATCTCAAACTGTTTAATAGGCAATTGCATTACAAACGTTAAAGATAGTAGAGGCATAATAGAAGTTACTAACTCATCACGTCATGATGTAATCTTCTCAATGGATCGTCCCGTTAGCGCAGAAATATTTAATATTCAAGGCTTGCATTCTGAACAGTACGATTCCCGTGTTAAAGAAGTATTAGCACGATTACGAACAGAACATTTAAATCCCGAGGAGAAGGCTAACTTAGAGACACTTTGTGCCAAATACGCTGACGTATTCTATATAGATGGTGAACCATTATCTTTCACAAATCAGGTAAAACATTCTATTAAAACTACGGACGAAGTACCAATCTACACTAAAAGTTACCGATATCCTTTTGTACATAAGCAGGAAGTTCAGGATCAAATCTCTAAAATGTTACAACAAAATATTATACAGCCTTCACAATCTGCTTGGAGTTCCCCCATCTGGGTTGTGCCCAAAAAAGCCGACGCCAGTGGAAAAACAAAATGGCGCTTGGTCATAGATTTCAGAAAATTAAATGAAAAAACTATTGACGATCGTTATCCTATACCCAATATTGCTGACGTATTAGATAAGTTAGGCAACTGTCAATACTTCACTACATTAGATCTCGCAAGCGGATTTTATCAAGTTGAAATGAATCCAGACGATATCCATAAAACCGCGTTTACAGTTGAACATGGGCATTTTGAGTTTCTCCGTATGCCAATGGGCTTAAAAAACTCACCATCCACCTTTCAACGCGTGATGGACAATGTCTTAAGGGACCTTCAAAATGTCATATGCTTAGTATATTTAGATGATATCATAGTATTTTCAGTATCCCTCCAGGAACATATGGTAAATTTGGAAAAGGTCTTTCAGAGACTCAGGGAATCAAATTTCAAGATTCAAATGGACAAATCAGAGTTTTTGAAATTAGAAACAGCCTATTTGGGACACATTATTAGCAAAGATGGGATCAAACCCAACCCTGATAAAATCTCGGCTATCCAAAAATTCCCGATACCTAAAACAGCTACTGAAATTAAACGCTTTTTAGGTCTATTAGGCTATTATCGGAAATTTATCCCGGACTTTGCCCGAATAACAAAACCAATGACACAGTGTCTCAAAAAAGGTTCAAAGATTAGTCTAAATGATCCAAGTTATATCAGCTGTTTTGAAAAGTGCAAAACCCTTTTAACTAATGATCCTATCCTACAATACCCAGACTTTAATAAGGAATTCATTCTAACAACTGACGCTTCTAATCTGGCCATTGGTGCTGTTCTATCCCAAGGACAAATAGGTAGCGACAAACCCATATCGTACGCATCGCGCACACTAAATAGTAGTGAGATTAACTATAGCACGATTGAAAAGGAACTATTAGCAATAGTATGGGCGACGAAATACTTCCGCCCCTATCTTTTTGGAAGGAAATTCAAAATTGTAACGGATCATAAGCCATTGCAATGGGTTATGAGTTTAAAGGAACCGAATTCTCGACTTACCCGTTGGAGGTTAAAATTAAGTGAGTATAACTTCACGATCATCTACAAGCAGGGTAAATTCAACACCAACGCGGATGCTCTATCTCGTATCGAAATAAATCACGAGGATGTTAGTTCAATTACAGTTAACCCATCGGAGAAACCACCTTCTCTTACTGGTTCAACCACATTGACAGCCCATACTAGTACCGAAGATCCTATATTAGAAATCCCAATATCTGATGAACCATTGAATAAATTCTACCGTCAAGTATGTCTAGTAGTTGTTGGAGATATTAAAAAACGCCCCACTGTAACCAAACCATTTGACACTCACGTTAAAACCACTATACAGGTATCTGAGTCTAATCTTGAAAGTGATGTTATTAATGCCATTAAAGAAAACGTTAATCCTAAAGTAAAAACCGGACTAATTATTCATCCACCACTAGCTATGTATCATATTATTCCAATTATTCAAAGTAATTTTAAAAGTTCTGCTTTAAATATGGTCTTGACGAAGAAAGAAACAGAAAACGTTAAAGACTATATGAAACAACAGGAAATTATTCGCAATTATCATCAAGGAAAAACTAACCACCGCGGTATAACAGAATGTTATCTTACCTTGTCGCATCGTTACTACTGGCCCAAGATGAAAGAAAGTATCGCAAAATTTATTAATGAATGCAGAGTGTGTGGGCAGGCAAAGTACGATCGAAACCCCGTCAGGCAAGAATTCTCTATAGTTCCTCCTCCAACCAAACCCTTTGAAACTGTACATCTCGATCTGTTCACAGCCGAACATGAGAAATTCCTTACCATAGTTGATGCTTTCTCGAAATATGCGCAAGCATATCATCTCAGAGATGGTACAGCTATAAGTGTCATTCAAGCTCTTCTAACATTTTGCACCCATCATGGCGTTCCATATACTATCATTACAGATCAAGGACCAGAATTTACCAATGCACTTTTCTCGGAATTTATTCGCCTACATAAGATACAGCATCATAAAATACTTGCACATACTCCTAACGATAACGGAATGATAGAACGGTTTCACTCCACGATTCTTGAACATCTTAGGATCCTTAAAATAGAAAAGCGTAATGAACCCGTAGAACATCTCATGCCTTACGCAATTCTAGGTTATAACAGTTCCATTCACAGTTTTACCAAATGTAGGCCCATAGATTTGATCACAGGACATTTTGATCCCCGCGATCCTCTTGATGTCAATTTATCCGAACACTTATTACAACAATACTTAGAGAACCATAAGAAACGTTTAATTCAAGTTTATGAAACGATAAATGAAGCTTCACAATCTCACCGGATTGAATTAACTGAAAACAGAAATAAAAATCGCGAACCTGAAAAGGAATACCATCCTGATCAACAAGTATTCATTCGCAATCCCCTGGCCAGTAGACAAAAGTTAGCTCCGCGTTTTACTCATGATACAGTCTTAGCTGACCTTCCTATACACATATATACCAAAAAGAAGCGTGGTGCTGTTGCAAAGTCTCGCATTAAGAGGAGCCCTAAAGAACCTATATTGTTACAGGATGCTACTCCTCCTAGTACTACTATTCCAGACGACGCAAGGACAAGAAGTAACGATTGACTCTTTAGAAAACGGCCCTGGTATACTCCCCTTTAATTTAGGAACTACCCGAATGGTGTCCCACTACCACTCCTTTCTTAGTTACGTTAATCTAGATAAAATTCAGTATCAAGTTGATTCAATTAGTTTAAAGCTTTCCGAAGTTCGTCCTAGACTAAATAATAAAACTTCATTCTTATTCGAACCACATATAAACTATCTTACGACTAAATTATCTAAAATATATTCGCAATTAAAGACGTTTCAACACGGCCGCAATAAAAGAGGTCTTATAGACGGACTAGGTTCTATAATCAAAAGCATATCCGGTAACTTAGACCAAACCGATGCAATTAAATACAATACTGCTATAAAAACTCTACATGAAAATGAAGAGAAATTAGAAGTTCAAATAAAGCAGCATGTGAGTTTATCAAAAACTTGGATGTTGCAAAACTCTGATTTATTAACCAATATTACCAAAAATCAGGAACGGATAGGCGATGTTTTAAATTCTATGATAAAAAATAAAGACTCGGACTTTACTTATTTCGCCCATATGGCCCAACATCTACTTATTTTAAGTGATAATATAGATAGCTTATTCGAAGCTCTTCATAAGTTAGAATATACCTTAGGTTTTATACGTGCATCGAGCACACCACATACAGTAGTTAGTTTAGCTGAAATTAAGAATATGTTAGTTAAATTAAGGATTTTATATTCGAATGATGAAATTCTTGACTTAGAATTAAGGGACTACTACGATATAATTAGGCTAGGATACTTTTATATGGATAATCAAATAGTTATAGTCTTTAAGATGCCGATTGCCTTCCCTCAAATTTACAACTTCTATAAACTATCCACTATACCTAATAAGAATAATCAAATCCTCCTACCTACCTTACCGTATATAGCAATTTCTGGAAACGATTCTACGTACATGGAGGCTGAATGCCCGAAGGTAAATTCCTTGTACCTCTGCGAAACTAAGACAAGATACGAAAGACCAGATGAACCGGACTGCATCCAGCACCTGATCCTCCACCAGGAACTTCTCCCATCATGCAAACTTACTACAGTCAAATTGAGGAAAGAAGCCGTTGAACAACTAGATGAAAAGCATTACACCATAAATTTCCCACGACCCACAAAGGTGAAGATAGTCTGTAAGCAGGAAATCCACAAAACTCTAGAAGGAAGCTATCTGGCTGTCATCCCACATCACTGCTTTATCAAGACACCACATTTCACTATAGCAAATTCCAACAACCACATTAAGGGATTTGCTCTGGAAATCATACAACTGCCTACATCTAATGAGCTACCGGCGTCAAGGGAGCCACCAGTCATACTAAACTCTATTGCCTTAGAAAATCTGCACTCCATTAATAAGAAGATAATGTTAGAAACTCCAGTAGAATTGAGCAACGTCACCGATATGAGCCTGTACCATACAACTATTCCTGTCTACCTTATACTACTCGGTGCAGGTGCACTCATTATTGCACTGATGTATCGTCAGCAGCGATCACAACATTCTCAGAAGAACCAGTCTTTAGAAGGTCATAATTTAGCAGCTTCTAGAGAGAGTGCTGAATCCCAACAATCAAGGAAGATTAATCCCAGCGAGATTATAATTGACCACAGCAATATTTCATCATCCCTTCCACGCGAGATTTCGAAATAGTTGCTGATCTTCGGGGGGAGGTGTTACGCTACGGTGCAATAGACGGCCCAACGGTGTAAATGAGGAACTTTTGTGCATCGCGACAACTTTCCGTACACGAGGCGCGAACTCAGCATAAATTGTCGATCTAATTTCAACCCGTGTAAAGAGCGTCATTCTTGGTACAACATCGACCAATTATCACCTACTTATTGTAATTTTAATTAATTAAAGTTATATTTTAAGAAACAATTTGGTTTCCTTTGCATCCTCCGGCTACAGCCTACGTAATTTGTTAGGGCTCGTACACAAAACTGCAATACGATGCGATGCAAATTCGCAACGCAAAAAATTACGATACGAGTTGCTGCGATGCGATTTCGTGCGACAAGGCAGTCTTCCAGGGTTACCATTCCTTTGACGACTGTTAACCGTACTAAATGTATTTTAAATTGAAAACTAGGTCGTGGCATGGATCGTAAAAAGAAGTGTACACTTCTGTTATTACTTAGAAGATACAGGAAAAAGAAACAAATAATATTTTGGTAAGAAAAGATTTTGTTGCGCGATGCGAATCAATTCGCAAGTTTTTGCGATGCGTAGAGGGAGCTCGCACAATATTGTGTACGAGCCCTTATTTATGCAACATGTGCAATTATAATGCACAAAACACAGCGCAAGTATTGTTCCACGTCCGTTTTCTGTGAGGTCGTGGTGTCATTCCGATCGAGACGGCCCATTCGTGCCAAAGCATGGCACTCCCACACTTGCAAAACATAACATACATAGAATCAATTCTTAATTTAACATAATACCTACGTTTGTTACATATAAGGCCAATAACAACATAAGGAATTCAATTTGGTGCAATTTGATGCAGCCATTAGAAAGTTGAATAATTATAAAGTGCATACATTTAGGACTGCCTCGTTGGCCGAGTGGTCGCAAGTGCGACTGCCGGGCAAAGAGTTTCGGTTTCGATTTCCGGGTCGGGCAAAGTATTACCGGGTTTTTAAAAATACTCAGCAGTAGCACAAAATCTGGAATTGTGCCCGGTATAGGATGGCAATAGGCTCACCCCCTATTACATGGGACTCATAACATAAATAGTGAAAAGTGGGTGTTACATTTAACAGTGGCATTAAGTGCCGTAATGTGCACCTATGCCTACCCCTTCGGGGATAAGAGGCGTGATGATATGTATGTCTACTTTTAGGATATCCAGTTTTAATGACAAAGGAGTAAAATCATAATTAATGACCTAAGAATAAATAAGTTTCCATAAATAATACATACTATGAGATAGAAACAGATAATCTTAAGAAAGTTCATTATTAATAGCTAAACCGAATTATTATTATTATGTAACGTTTTATGCAATTTACTGATAAAAATAGCATAGTAATTAACATAAAATATAGAAATTCTAGTTATTTTACACGTAGTTATAGACTTATAAAGTACACTAAAATTATAAAATCCTTTTTGCGATAAGTAATTACAATTTCATTTTAAATTGCAATAATCCAACAACAATAACATTATTGTAATTTATTTTTCAATCAAGAAATTGAACAATAAACAAAATTACGGAATTATTATTATTTTATAGTAGAAAAAACCTTGAAGATTATTTACACGCTTTATATCTATTAACTTTGACGCTATCAAGCCAAAAGTCGGTCGCGTGTCCGTTGCATTGGACGTGTTGTAAATTTAATTTAAAGAACACAAAAAAATATATATATTGTTAATAATTCTTTTGTTATATATAATATAATTCGTTTATTCTATTATCGCGGCAGTGATTTTTCCATTAAGTATAAAAAAATAATTTGTTATTAAATTGTGATTTTGGAGTTTAACTGTGTTTTGCAAAGGTATTATTTTTTTGTTGTTTTTATTTTTTAACCTTTTGTTAATATATAATAATTATTATATAATTGTAATAATATAAGTATAATATAGAAATTTTATAATTACCATATATATATATACCTATTTCTTAAAAGAACTAAATTATATTATTATACTTTTAAAATAAATTAAAATATAAGTAATTTTAGCTTCAAAACATAAAGTTATTATTGATTTTAATGACTAATAGGTACCCTACATTTACTTCTCGTGTATCTTGCAACACTTTCTAATATTGCCAAACTCGATAACATTCTTCGGATTGAGGATATGTGAGGCAATAATATTGATAGTAGTAAGTTTATAAAGAACATAAAAATAAAGATATTTATTATTAATTATGTACTCTTACACGGTTTCACCCGCTGCTAATATTAATCTTAGCGTGATAAGACGGACTATCCAATAGTAATGAATTATTTAATTTGAACTAGGGGTTTTGGAGGTTAGCGCGTACAAACCAACAAACAGACTCTTCATATTTAATAAGTTAATGCGATTCTATGCTCCATTAATACGATTAGATTCCGGTGTAGGTAAGGTATAAAATTGGTCTGAATACCAAAAATGCACTTAAACTATATCACTTAAAAAATATTAGTACAATGAGTTTTACTTTTTTCCATTGAACTGTTTAACCAAATAACAACTTTAATAATTTTAAATTAGGTGCAAAATATTTAATAGTGTTTTGTCGCTTATAATAGATTGAACATAGAAAGGAATGTACCATCAGTATTCCAATCGATTTAACACAGGTACTTAAAGTTTGATTAAACTGTCAAACACCAAGCGGTCACCGGTGATCACAACGTATTGTTCTTTAATTGTGTCTATATAATCTCTCGTCTATATAGTCTAATACGGTACTCGACGAGTTAATCGTTCTACGTGGTTCAGTTATGGAGATAATGATGCCCAAAACAACTGTCAAACGTAAAAAACCGATACATAATAATCCATGACTAAACCAGTGTAATCAAAATACGAAATTTTGCGAAATATGTATATATACATCCTTACTAATATTATAAATCTGAAAGTGAGTTTGTTTGTTTGTTCCACCTTCACGCCGTAACTACTTAACCGATTGCTTTGAATTTTTGCAGACGTAAAGTTAGAAGTCCGGATTAAATAATAGGGTACTTTTTAACCCGGAAAAAATTTATATTCCCGAGGAAAAACAAAAGTATTGGTATAGAAGTATGACAGGTATATGTCACATAGGCTACTTTTTATTCTTTTGTGATGCGAGCGAAGTCGCGGGCAGAAGCTAGTATATAAAGATAAAAGTTAAGATTTGAGCTAGACTCCTCAGATTGACACAAGCTTGACCTATACGAATGGTAGATATTATATCATCTCATACATTTTTAATGATGAATAGATAAAGAAATATTCCTATTGGCGTAACTTAATTACAGCAAGACTATATACCTATCTTATTGGTTAAGCGAGCACATACATGACTGCTCAACTTTAAAATCAGAGTAGTAATATCTAAATGCAGGACTTACGAAATTAAAATCACTAAAACATCTCATTTAAGAATATTATTTCTCATAAAAATAATACAATTCACTTAAGATATGAGAAAATATGATAACTTAAAGTACAGAGTATGAGCATGCGGACAGTACATTAAAAAATTTCTACAAAAATATACATATAATTAACTCAGAATGTGGGTATTACTAAAAATATAACAAAAATAACTTAAGATAAAGGAAATGGAAAACATTATTTATGTATCCTACATGGGGCTTATAAGATTAATAGTGAAAAGTGTATGTTATATTGTACAGTAGCATTAAGTGCCGTAATGTACGCCTCTGCCTACCCCTTCGGAGATAACAGGCTAGATGACATATTTTTTATGATCTATATGTATGTATCTTAATATACACGAATAAGTAATTAATATGAAGGATATACCATAGTTTTGTATTATATCGTTTCTTACTACCCACTATATATTCCTTCTCCGTGTGAGAAGATACTTTTGCTCCGCAATATGATGAAGATGATAATTATATTGAGCACAAACTAACACGTCGTGTTACATTAAATATGCATAAATAGCCGTTAATAAATAAATAAAAGCATGGTGTGACAAATTTTAACCTTATTACTTAATACATAATATACTAACAAATATATACATATTATACATGTATGTATATAAATAAATATTAAATAGGATTACAGGAAACACCTTGTCACAAACCTTGTTAATATTGATGTATAGTATTTTGGCAATGGAGTTATTTAAATATAATAAATATGCTAAATGGCTTTGCACTTAAACTTGTTAGATGATGCTAATCCTTTTTTCCTCTTTGAAAAGAAATATAACAGTATTTTGTTAGTGTAGTCTAAGGTCATAAACTGCAACAACTGATCGATGACAATTCATGATAGATGTCCCACACACACGCACGAAGCACTTTGCTTTAAGCTTCCTTAAGCATAGTGGACTGGAATTCTTTACCAGAGTCTGTGTCTTCAAGGCCCGAGTAAATATACTGCTTATGGCAGACGTGCTCCATTGTAGGCCGCATCATCGCTTACCACCAGACGAGATGGTGGCCCATGACATTTATTGTAGGTATATAATTATATTTAAAAAAATTATTACTATTGAAATATTTTAAATATTTTGCAAAAACGTCAAAACAACAATGTTATAGAAAATTGCCATTAAATAACATTATTTTTTAGTTATATATTATTGTTGCTGTGAGAGTAAGATTGCTCTGCAATTAATAACGCATCTGCAACAGCCGGCAATGCTCGTTTGTATGTATTTATATTTATTTAATTATATTAATTACAACGGTTACACCAATGACAGTAATACATTAATTTGTTATAATATCATTCATCATCATTCATCATCATATAAATAACTAGCTACTTTCGCGCGATTTCACTTGCTCTGCTCGGCGCCTATTAATCGTAGCGTGATGTTTTATAGCCTATAGCCTTCCTTGATAAATGGGCTATCCAACACAGAAAGAATTTTTCAAATCGGACCCGTAATTTCGGAGATTAGCGCGTTCAAACAAACAAACAAACTCTTCCGCTTTATATAATAGTATAAGATTTATTTAATTATATTAATTACAACGATTACAACCAATGACAGTAATTAATTAATTTGTTATAAGATCATTATATCTTTAATACAAGTGTACATTCAAATCCATGTCAACATTAATAGAAATAAAATAAAATTCAATTTCATGTCAGGACCAAAATCATTTAAAGTCATGATAAGATAAAAAGAAAATAACATTCAACTACTTCATGTCTGAAGCCACAAATGGTTCAAATTCGTGTCAATATTTGGAAAAAAAACCTTTACACTTTATTTACTTTAGTGCTAGAGAGATTTCATAAACAACGATGATTACCCTTTCATCAACTAAAGACGCTAATCCGTGACCTCCTCAATAGCGAAGCTGCAATCGCATCGCTCGACAAACAACTCAGTCTGTCAAGAAATATTACATTTTTCTCACTAGGTACATCGTTATATCTAAGAATAACTTCTTTATGATTCGATATAAGAACCCGGTTTTATTACATCAGTATTCGAAACACTGATTCTATTGTTATATAACGCATAACTAAATTCTATGTAACAGTATTCAATATATATGTTTGGCAACTTATGCAAATTAGGTAATCAAACCATCGAATGGTCGCTAGCATACCTAATTATCAAGCAATGGTACGCCGGTTTCATTGCTGACTCAATTATAGTACTTCAGAGCTGCGGTGACCTTGCGAGTTATCGGGCTCCGGTACAAAGCAGGAGTGGGAACGGGGAGGGTTTTTAGTCAACAAGAGTCTGACACTTTCTCTTCACTCAAGGTGAAGGAAGGCATTTTTTTTATAAAACGTTGCCCCACATCAGGATTTTCTCCGGTGTCGTGGGTGCGTTTACAAACATACAAGTTCACATACACATGACACCTAGACACGGAACAACAATTAATGGATAACATAAAGTGTTGTTCCGTGCGGGAATTTAATAGTAGTATAGTTGTCGCGGAGAACCTAACGGGTTACCGGGGCTCCGGCTCGACGTGCAGGAGAAGGAACGGGGTGGTTTTTAGTCAGTAAGAGTCTGACACCCTCCTGCCTCACCCAGGCGGGAGCAGTCATTCGATGATTTTCCCCCCTTAAAAAAATAAATTGTTGTATAGTTGCATTATTTTTGGATATATGTGAATCACATCAACATTCTATAATGCCCACTGCTGAGCAAAGCATCTTTTTAAACGGATAAGATTTAAGCATCAATCAACACGCTTGCTCACAGTTGGCGATTTCCAACCTATAATTAGAAATTATAAGCCCGGGTTTCCTCACGATGTTTTCCTTCACCGTTTGTCATTAGTGTCTGAATAATCTTAGAAAGTACATATAACTCGGAAAAGTCACATTGGTACTTGCCGTCCATACCCTCATGCATGAGAAACGGGCGTCTTAAACCTCCGGGCCACCATGACTTCATGCGAATAAACAATTGTATTTACTGGTATACCGAGAAGTGACGGTCTGTCAGTTGTTATCATTTTATCTACAGCTTATATCTACATATATTTATATGTATAATTGTAATCTATTATTATAAACCTACGACACAAAGACGTCATATTCGTGAGAAAATAACCTGGTTATAATACCTATATACTTATGATAATTGTTATATAACATGGGAAATCAGTACCAACAATTGTTTTTTCTATATCTTAAAAAAATATAAAAAATACATATTTAAGATTTTGTCGAAAAAGTTTTTGGTTTGTAACTAAGCATAATAAGAAAATTAGACTGTTTTAATTTTTTCTGTATTTTAGTGTTTTATAATCTGTGACTGTGACTGCCTCGTTGGCCGAGTGGTCTCAAGTGCGACTGCCGGGGCAAGGGGTCTCGGGTTCGATTCCCGGGTCGGGCAAAGTATTACTGGGTTTTTTAACTGGAATTGTGCCCGGTATATGGCAATAGGCTCACCCCCTATTACATGGGACTCATAACATAAATAGTGAAAAGTGGGTGTTACATTGTACATTGGCATAATGTGCACCTCTGCCTACCCCTTCGGGGATTGTCGCGGAGAACCTAAAGGGTTACCGGGGCTCCGGCTCGACGTGCAGGAGAAGGAACGGGGTGGATTTTAGTCAGTAAGAGTCTGACACTACCTTCCGCCTCACCCAGGCGGGAGCAGTCATTCGATGATTTTCGCCCCTTAAAAAAAAACCCTTCCGGGATAAAAGGCGTGACGTTATGTTATGTTTAACCATAATTTTTTTTAAATATTTATTTAATAAATATTTATTTCTTATTTACAAATAATAAATTTAAATACCATAATGTAATTGAAATTGAATTGCTAATGTAATTACAAAAAACAGTAATTGTAATAAAAACATCTCTAACTGACAGATGATCCAATGAACATAACCTCTAAATCTCCAAATGATTGACGATGAAAACTTCTAAGTACATAATAAACCGTAATTAGTAAGAGTAATTTTAATTAATTAGTGATATACATCATCTTAATCTCGGTCAATTTATTTTTATATTCAAAGGCAGGCCAAATTGGTTCATTAGAAAGACCTTTATTAATTAATTAATGTATATTTGATACTGGAAATGTGATGATTATGAATAGATAGTTATATATATATGAATAGATTGTACATTAATATTTATTTATTGACTAGGTTTTACCCGCGGCTTCGCTCGCGTCACAAAAGGATAAAAAGTAGCCTATGTGACATATACCAATACACACATCGCTATTCATACCAATAATTTCATTTTTCCTCAAGAATATCACATTTTTCCGGGATAAAAGTACCCTATTATTTAATCCAGACTTCTAACTTCACGTCTGCAAAAATTCAAAGCAATCGGTTTAGTAGTTACGGCGTGAAAGTGGAAAAAACAAACTCACTTTCCGATTTATAATATTATTAGTAAGGATTTTTTTGTAAATGTTGAAATTGTCTCGTAAACCAGCCACTTTTGGACCTTATGGCTAATTTTGTAGGGCCTCCGGTAACCTCACTCACACGACGAAACACAATACAACATTTTTTCACGTCGGTCTTCTGTGAGGTCGTGGTATAACTCCGGTCGAGCCGGCCCATTCGTGCTGAAGCCTGGCTCTCCCACACTTAAAAGTATCCCACAACTGATGTTTGTTTACTAACCGACTTTTAACTAATTTGAATTACCGACGTGGAACAACGTTGTGTTGTGTTTTGTCGTGTGAGTGAGGTTACCGGAGGCCCAATTACCCCCTAATCGGTATTCTTTAGGGACGTGGTATCACTCCGGTCGAGCCGGCACATTCATGTCGAAGCATGGCTCTCCCACACTTATTCTTTGAAGCATAATATAATATTATTTTTATTTACATACAGATGTCGATGGATGAGATGCATCCAATGTTTCCTTACACCAAGGAAGATGTGCAGGAGATCAGGAAGGAACTGGGGCTGAAGGAGAGCACCATCGAGGAAGACATTGATGCTATCGTCGACTGGTTCCAGAAACAACCACATCTGGCTGAAGCCGGTATAGGTAAGGATCATCATAACATAACATCACGCCTTATCCCCGAAGGGGTAGTCAGAGGTGCACATTATGCCACTGTACAATGTAACACCCACTTTTCACTATATATGTTATGAGTCCCATGTAATAGGGGGTGAGCCTATTGCCATATACCGGGCACAATTCCAGACTTCGTGCTACTACTGAGACTTTTTTTAAAAACCCAGCAATAGTTTACCTGACCTAGGAATCCAACCCAAGACCCCTTGCCCGACAGTTGCGACCACTCGGCCAACGAGGCAGTAAGGATCATCATTTTACTAAAATTTTAAACGCGATAATGTGTGTGTATAATTGTTACTTAATAACATCAGAACAGCTGAATGGATCCGTATGCAATTTGGAACAAGGGTAGATTATAGTCTGATATTTCAGTGTGTTATTACACATAAACTACTTTATGTCGTGGTGGCCCGGAGGTTTAAGACGCCCACTTCTCATGCATGAGGGTGCTTTCTAAGATTATTTAGACACCACTGACAAACGGTAAAGGAAAAACATCGTGAGGAAACCTGGACTTATAATTTCTAATTATAAGTTTGAAATCGCCAACCCGCATTGAGCAAGCGTGGTGATTAATGCTCTAACCTTCTCCGTGTGAGAAGAGGCTTTGCTCAGCAGTGGGCATTTATAGGCTGTTGATGACATGACATGACTACTTTTTTGTCCTACGGGACTCGGGCGAAGCTGCTGGCAAAAGTTAATCGTACATAAATAAGGGAACGAATTTAACGGCTGGCGCGGTGACTGGGCATTCGGCTGCAGCGCAACGTGTCGCGTGTTAAATTCCCGCACGGGACAACTCTTTGTGTGATCCACAGATTGTTGTTCCGGGTCTGTTTGTCATGTGTATGTGAAATTGTATGTTTGTTAACGCACCCACGATACAGGAGAAAATGATAGACAGTGACAAGGTTTTCTTAACAAAATAATGTAGACTGAGGTGGAAATATACAATGTAACAACCCTCTTATTACTAGTTGTGCTATGAATCATAAGTAATTAGGCATGCGCCTATTACCAAATACCGGACACCGTACCAGTCGTAATAAAATAAGCTATTAACTTAAGTCTTTGCTCGACCCGAGAATCAATAATTCTTGTATAAACTACGTTTACTAAAACCGACTTCAACCTACTCTTATCTTGAAGTCGGTTAATTAAATATATTTAAACTTTCTCCTAATTGCAACAAACAGTTTACTAAAAACCGATTCAAAGTCAAAGTCAAAATCATTTATTTCAATTAGAACAGGAAGGCACTTTTGAACGTCAACAACAAAAAAATTTGAAGGGATCTAGTGGCTCATTCCAAAGTGTAGATTCCTATGGAGAAGAACGAGCAAGAAACTCCATAGGTTACTCTTTTTCAATCAGGTTTACAATTCTCAATCAATTCGGCCAATTGCGTTCGATTCACGGTTAGGGCAAAGTATTACTGGGTTTTAAAATAAATCTCAGTAGTAGCACGGAGTATAGAACTGTGCCCGGTATATGGCAATAGGCTCACCCCCTATTACATAGGAATCGTAATACAAATAGTGAAAAGTGTGTACATGTAACAGTGGCAACGTATTTTTAATTTTTTTATGAGCTGTCTTGAATATTAAAGATGATAAGACGGTACTGTGGAGTTTAGTTTTGTTTAAAATTCAGGTGCTTGTGCCGTAATGTGCGCCTCTGCCTACCCCTTCGGGGATAAAAGGCGTGATGTTATGTATGTGTTTAGGTTGACATGCAGAGAATGCTGTTAGCATTAAGTCTTCTTTATGCAATAGGGTAGATGCCTAATTTTTATTTTAATGTCCGTCTGGTAGATTATTTTAAATCATTAGACAAATATTTTTTATTTTCTCACAGAAACGAATACTTTCGACGATATATTGATTTGAAATGTCGCGTAACGTCACTTCTATGTACATTCTATACGTAGAAATGACGTTTTAGCCCCCACTCCTAAACTTTGATACGTTTTATCTAAGTATTGTTTTACAATTATACGAAAAAATGAAAAAATACGTGTCTAATATTTTTTCATTACCTAACTCGCGGACTAATTAGATTTTTAATTTTCATACCCCGTCATCATCCCAATTGTATGAAATAAATAAAACATTTGCTGTTACGAGACCTCCGACTGACATAATAGTTATACACTTGAATCAGGTCTAAAATAAGCTTAAAAAACAGAAACAGAAGGCGTGTTAATTTATTTTTAATTAATTGTTTAAGACTACGTCATTACCGACATAAAAATTACGCTATCTTTTTATTTTTTACAATAATATAAATAAAATGTTAAGTAACATTTCCCATGGAACTGACGTTAGTTCAAATGATCTTAGAAAAAAAACTCATTAAGCTATAGAGGTATAGACGTCATCACTATACTTGATTTGGAAATGAACGACAGTTTCGTTTAAAGTGCTAATGTATTATTCTTCATTTAATGCATTGAAATAATAAGTTATTATTATTATTACGTAGGTAATTTAACAACATCATCATAAAAACATCGGATGTTTTTGTGGAAAAAAAAGTAAAGTTGTGCTATAATAAAACTGTAAACAAAGAACAAAAACTGACTTTCAGACTCCGTGCTACTACTGAGATTTTTTAAAACCCCAGTAATACTTTGCCCGTCAGTTGCACTTGCGACGAACGACACGGGCAATAACTACAAATGCCATAATAATCTTTCTAATTATCTTCTTTCATTTTAATTTCAGAAAGACCCTTCGTGGAGAGGATGCTGATTGTCGCCAAAGGGTCGATGGAGAAGGCAAAGAGGAGAATAGATAACTACTATAGATACAGACTGCTTGCACCAGAGATAATACAGAATAGAGAAAAGGTTCTTTCTGATTCACAGGATCTGTGGAGTTCATAGTAAGTATTTATGGGTATTTATCTAGTAATTAAAGTCGTGGTGGCCCGGAGGTTTAAGACGCCCACTTCTCCTGCATGAGGGTGCGGGTTCGAAACCTACCAACGGCAAGTACCAATGTGACTTTTTCCGAGTTATATGTACTTTCTAAGATTATTTAGACACCACTGACAAACGGTGAAGGAAAAACATCGTGAGGAAACCTGGACTTATAATTTCTAATTATAAGTTTGAAATCGCCAACCCGCATTAAGCATGCGTGGTGATTAATGCTCTAAACTTCTCCGTGTGAGAAGAGGCTTTGCTCAGCAGTGGGCATTTATAGGCTGTTGATGATCTAGTAATTTGTATTAGAGACAATGTAATGTAATGTATTGTATTAGAGATGATAACTGGCGGACTATATAAGTGCTATAATTCAGGTATTATTATTTAAAGATTGTGCTGTAATGAGAATTTATAAAGAGGTAGAAGTATAATTTATGGTAGAAAATCGCGTCGTGATTCCATAGCCTAATAACTGCACTTCAACAGAGTCATCCGAGAATAGAATGTCAACTTTGTTTTTGTTTATATTACAGTCGTATTTCGATTGTATACTCTAATAATTTTGACTTTGACTTTTATAAAGAGTTGGCTAATCATTTATACACACTTGATAATAATGTAACGTTAGGTGTGTGGTAATTGTTAATTTTTACGGCCTCGTGATGACCATCGCTACGTCATAATCGGATATGTTATGTGGGACAACCACGTAGGTATAGTGGCTGTTTGTACCGGTTGTGAGCCACGATGTATCTTTATTCAACCATTGGTTATTGTGTATTTTTCGAATAAACATTGTCTAGAAGGGTTTAAATAAGTCCTACTATCTACGTAATCTACACGTCATGCTCTCGCTTTCGTCAATTACCGATTGTAAGGCGAATGCTTGCATTTTGCGTACAAACCAACAATATCGTGACCACCAAGCGGCAACGTCACGTCAGTCACTCGCCATACGAACCCGCATGTCGTCATTTGTAGATTGCATGCATTCGTTAATTGACGGGTCGTGGACAGTAGTCATAGGGCTAATGTCCATGTCACATGAACATAGGGTCAAAGCATTCATAATAGGGTAGATGCCTAATTTTTATTTTAATGTCAGTTTGGTAGATTATTTAAAATCATTAGACACGTATTTTTTATTTTCTTATAGAAACGAATACTTTCGACGATATATTGATTTGAAATGTCGCGTGCCGTCACTTCTATGTACATTTTTTTACGTAGAAATGACGTTTTAGCCCCCACTCCTAAACTTTGATTCGTTTTATCTAAGTATTGTTTTATTATACGACAAAATAAAAAAAAATACGTGTCTAATATGTTCATTACCAAACTTACGGACTAATTAGATTTTTAATTTTCATACCCTGTCATCGTCCCAATTTTTAGAAAACCGATTTCGACACGAAATTGTTTTGCTTTTGTATTTCAAACAAGTCATAATAATTTACTGGCAATAAAAAATGTATGTGCCTAGTCATAGATGCATAGATGCTAAAAGTTAATCTTCCAAAAACCGGCCTCTTAACGTTGCGCAATCTTCTAGCCTACGACCTACTATGAAAAATCTTCAATTATAAAACTTTTAAATTCATCTGCAATTACGTCCTTACACAATAAGTTCACCGTCTACTACAAAGACACTAATAACATAACTATCTAAAACTGGGTCTATAACTACACCTCTGCCTGCTCCTTTAGGCTTAATTCACACCGCCGCGGAATGGAATGAAAGCAAATGAAACTGTACAGCATAATAAACTTTATATCAACTGTATAAGAAACAAATTATTCATCTTTGATTTTTGGATCTTCCACGGAATCATCACGCATTGTCCTGAATTTCCTGATATTGAATTTGTGTGTTATACCGTTGAAATAAAGATCATAATGGTATGTACAGTTAAGTTGCAAAAAGTAGCTTCTATACCAATCCACGGCGGTGTAAATTGGGCCTAAGGCAACAAGCGTGTGGTTAATTGAATCAAGTCTTGGGAAACTGATTCGTATGCTACAATTTATTGGTTGCAATCCAGCCTTCACGGTGTATGAATTCAAGTAACTATAGTACCTGGTTGGTCAATGCCCTATTATAACTTAGGTCTACCTGTTCAACTTGCGTCACTTGCTTGACGAATGCATGCATCCTTCAAACACATTAAGCGGGTTTAACATAACTGCTTCGTTTTCATTGTGTCTAAAGAACTTGTTATTTCTATGCCGTCTATGATTGCCTCGTTGGCCGAGTGGTCGTAAGTTCGATTGCCGGGCAATGGGTTTTGGGGTCAATACCAGGGTAGGGCAAAGTATTAAAAAAATTCTCAGTAGTAGCACGGAGTCTGGAGATGTGCCCGGTATATGGCAATAGTCTCACCCCCTATTACATGGGACTCATAACATAAATAGTGAAAAGTGGGTGTTACATTGTACAGTGGCATTACGTGCCGTAATGTGGGAAAAATGATGACGGGGCGTCATGATGAGTATGCCGTCTATTCTTTATGAAGGTTGCATGCATTCGACAAATGACGCAACGTGGACAGTCGCCCTTACATTGCAAATTACTGGTGAATATATGTTTACCTTTTTAATAGTATTTAGTTTAAATAGTACTTCCTCGATATGAAATTGCAAAACGGCTCTTGCAATTTTATGTGGAAAGACCCTTTACCGCAGTCACGACTAGTGATTAATAAGATTTATTCAGTGAGATTTCTGTATAATGTAATATAAATACTTTAAAAATTTGTTGAGATAAAAAGTAGAACAGAAAATGCCATTGGCTATCTAATCTTAATTATTATGTCTTGAACGGCAATAGCCTATCTCGCGGGAACACTTATCCTGTTATTGAAATCCGGGTGTCACATCAAATGTTACAGAGTACACCTACTTAGGTCAGACTGATAACGATACGGAGTCGCGGAGGACTACACGGGTTCTCGGGTCTCCGGCTCGAAGTTCAGGAGTCGGAACTGGTTGGTTTTTAGTCAGTCTGACACTCCCTTTCGTCTCACCTTCGGGAAAAGTCATTGGATGATTTTCGCCCTCAAAAAAAAAACACCTACTTAGGCACATAATAAATAAATTGTTTATTTTATAAAAAGGGACATATTTACATGAATATTATCTTAACGATTTGATTAGAGCTCAGTAGCTTATTTGCCTGAACTAGGTTGAACCTGTGTTTCAGACTATTATTTATAGCTATAGATAAAATACTGTCTTTTGCTGCAAACATGGACGTGTAAACAAATTATAGATTTAATATTTTTTCCTATTTTTCCTTTCGATAACCATCGATGTTTCCTATGATCATTAGTTTCGACTAGTCACTCAGTCATCATCAAACCTGTAAATTTAGTACTAACATAAATTTAGTACTAAGATAGATTAAAAATAAACAAACGAACAGTTATGTTAGAGCCAGGCCCCATTTGTCCATTGCACTGTGTTGCGTCGTCGTTTTCCGTATATTTTTTACTAGATTTACACGCCGCTTCGCTCGCGTTACAAAAGGATAAAAAGTAGCCTAAGTGACTATCCATTTAACCTTCAGTTAAAAAATCATGTTAATTAGTACCTCCGTTCTGCCGTTTAAGACAGGCAAACAAACAAATAGCTTTCCGCTCGCGTGGAATTCTGTTATATCGCGCTATTTACATTTTTCCAATAAGTAGTCAACGAATTACTCGTTGACTGGTTTTAAATGACATACAACGCCATCTATACCAGACAGCGCCATCTATACCAATATTTTGGTTTTTCCTAGGAAATATCATTTTTTCCGGGATAAAAAGTATCCTATTATTTAATCCAGACTTCTAACTTTACGTCTGCAAAATTTCAAAGCAATCGGTCTAGTAGTTACGGCGTGAAGGTGGAACAAACAAACAAACAAACAAAATAAACAAACTCACTTTCCGATTTATAATATAAGTAAGGAAAGTAAGGATGACATGCTCCATTAGTGCGTTGCGATTGTCGTGCGAGATGTTTCAAGCAACGGGTTGACAGATAAGAGATGAAAGAGGTAGGCTTATGCGCTTCATTGACGGACAGTCATCACGTTTTTAACTGAAACGTAGATGCGACGTCGTGCGTCGCCGCAACCTTGGTGGGGCGTATAATGCGATGTTCCGTTGCGACTATGCGACGCAGCGCTGCTTAACGGACAAGTGGGGCCTTGCTCTTAGATAATACCAGCTAAATAATTTGACTTCTTCAAAACAATATTCTACTTAATTATCTTTTTAAAAATAATTTGGTTACCTACCTGTTTCATCTGACGTTGATGATTGTGGAATTATTTGATTTATTAATGTGTTGTTGTAGGTATAATTCAGTTTTATTATATTTTGTTTAGCTAAGAACAATAGTGATGACGTCAATTCTTTTGCTTTTTGCTTACTTATTTTCCATTAAAGACGTACCTAACTTAAATAATGTACGGTTAAATAAAGCTATGATAAACCAGTATAAATTGCTCGTCGAATGTGGGAAAGGACGATACAAAGCTAGACCATGATAAACTGGATATATATGTATAACTCGACGCAATGTCGTGGGTTTTTTTAACTGGTCTTTAGATTTTTCGATTAAAGTAATTTGTGTGTTAATTTGAACCTGTCATAGGGTCCATTGTTAAGCCTTTTGTTCTATTTTTGACTTAATCACGTAATATATTTTAGCAGTCCTATTTTTATACGCAATTACTCGAGAATAGGAATTAATTAAGAACAGATTTTTATTATTCTGAATATCATGGTGTTGAGGATTTTCCACATTGGACAACAAGGGACATATAAGACGACTTTTTCAATTTCCGTAGCTATATTTTTATATCACCATATGGTTTATACATCTTGGTTGATTTTAATCATGATGGCGAGTCTAATTATGTAGACTTTTTTTTTTTAAGGGGGGAAATCATCGAATGACTGCTCCCGCCTGGGTGAGGCGGAAGAGATTGTCAGACTCTTACTGACTGAGCCGGAGCCCCGGTTACCCGTTAGGTGCTCCGCGACTCCGAATCGGCATCGGCCCTATTGGGCCCCATCTGTGGTGGTCTGCTGGCTCTTTGAGGCGCGCGCGTAACGCGACGCGCCGTACGCTCGGGTCTGTTTCTGGTCGGACGGGGAGCCACCCATGCTCGCCGTCCGCAGGCCCGCGCAATTATGTAGACTAGTCCATTACGAAGGTGATATTATAGAACACGAACGGCTTACCCACATGACCAGTGAGGTCAGGGGTATGTTGTAGGTAGGGTCAATGGTTTTACGTGCTTTCCGAGGTACGGTAACGGTACATTGTGATTTTACTCAGAAACTGCCATTATCACATACTGCACGACGCGAGAATCGAACCCGCGACACGTTCCTCTACTCCCACTTTGTCTTTCTTTATCTTAATATCTTATTTTTTCTTCACTTTCAGCTTGCAGTTATCGATGCCAAAGATGTATAAATGCAACCGAATTTCAGTGTTTCAACTCCTCAATCCTGAACCGAGTGCCTTCTCCTGTGAAGCTTTCCTTAGGAATACTTTCATGGTAGGTAACTATAGCTTCTTTAGCATATTTTTAACGAACTATATATTGGATTTAACTGCCTTATATTTGGTCAAATAGTTGCAAATGTCGACTATTAGTAAAGGGTTTCGGGCAAAATGTTATTGTGGTTTATGATTTTTTCGAAAGGTTAATATTTTAATTTCAATAGTTTGAAGGCACGTTTAACAAGATCCAAACGATACCGAGTTCAGCCCTGTGATTGATCGGTTCATTGGACCTAGCCAATAAGAGCGATAAACGGGGTCGCGTTATCATCCCGTTTAATGTAAAACAAACTTATAATAAGTCCTATTTTTAAGGGGGGAAAATCATCGTGGTGTCTCCACCATAATTATAAGGGTTGCGCCCTGCCGTTCGTCTGATAGCACGATGGTTAAACGAAAACAGGTGAAGGCTAAGGAGGCCCTGGATTGGGACGATCATGGCTGAACATAACACAAAATAAAATAAATAAATAAACTATTTTTGATCAACTACTTTTTTATATTTCAGCTCGGTGACGTCAGAATGAAACATGACTACTTCCTTGGTGACATCTGGATTGTGGACATGAGGCACGCCACCTTCTCCCATATTCTCAGATTGAACCCAACACTGATGCAGAAAGCCGCACATTTGTTCCATGTAAGTTGAAAGAAAAATTTAATAATCAAGAGAAAACACTCAAAATATGTCCTAAATAGCCATAGCCATATACAATCGATAGAGTTCATTTTTCTATTCTTCTCGTAAGAGCTAACCACTGTCGATAAAAACTGGGCAATAGCGGTCTGTGACAAATTTAAACTTTCAAACACCGAGCGGCCACCGATGACCGCAACCCATTGTTCTTTAATTGTGTCTATAATGACGGTACTCAAAGAGTTAAATCGAAATCACCAACGCATCTACCAACCATGGAGATTTTAGGAACAGCCCCAGACCTCATTTGATGGAGGTCCTGGCATATAGACAGCACGATCACACTTAGTTGAAGACACTATCTCCTAAAATAAATGGGTCTATATTAGTAAAAAAATTGTCCAAATGTGTACTTAAACACTCTACTTTATCGCGGAAAACCTAACGGTCGCGGAGAACCTAACGGGTTACCGGGGCTCCGGCTTGAAGTGCAGGAGTAGGAACGGGGTGGTTTTAGTCAGTAAGAGTCTGACACTCCCTCCCGCCTCACCCAGGCGAGAAAAGCCATTCAATGATTTTCTCCCGTTAAAAAAAACTCTACTTTTCTTCGAAAACAATTGTAATTACCACTGTACTAACATCTTCCTCCTCAAATTCCAGGAAGGACTTGGTCTTCGTATCCACTCCATCCACGTCTTAAACGCCAACAGCCTGTTACAACATCTCGTCAGCTTCATGAGGCAGTTCTTCAGCCCCAAGATTATTGACCGTGTGATCGTGCACGAGTCTTTAGATGCCTTGCATATGAGCTTGCCTAAGCGGTACTTGCCTAAAGATTATGGCGGTGACGAGCCTGCTTTGGCGGAATTTAGAGGTAAAACATATTTTTTATAACCATTATTATAACTATGAGAGAGAACAGTTCACTGTGTCCGTTTTACACTTGCCTTTTATCCCCGAAGGGGCAGACCGAGGTGCACATTATGCCACTGTACAATGTAACACCCACTTTTCACTATTTATGTTATGAGTCCCATGCCCGGTATATGGCAATAGGCTCACCCCCTAGGTGAGCCTATTTTCCAGGTGAGGTGAGCATATTATTAATTCCAGGCTCTGTGCTACTTAACTACTATCCGTCTTACTGTCTTATTATTTGAATGTGATTAATAAATTACTCATCGGTTGATTCTCTAGTAGGGTCATTTTCCATATAATTATTGTTTCATCATCATTATCATCATCATCATGATATCAGGCATGAGACGTTCACTGCTGAACAAAGGCCTCCCTCATGACTTCCAGATAGGCTGGTTGTTTAATATTACCATAACCATAGTAAATTAGAGAAATAAATTGCTTTCCTATTAGGTTCTGACATTTTATCAAATTTAAAGACGCAACAACAACAACATAACATCACGCCTTTTATCCCCGAAGGGGTAGGCAGAGGTGCACACAGAGGTAATACCCACTTTTCACTGAGTCCAATGTAATAGGGGGTGAGCCTATTGCCATATACCGGGCACATTTCTAGACTCTGTGCTACTACTGATATCTACTACTCCTTTTAAAAACCCACTTATACATTGCCCGACCCGGGAATCGAACCCGAGACCCCTTGCCCGGCCAACGAGACAGATTTAAAGACGCCTACTGAATGTAGTATAGCATTACACTTGATTGTAATTTCTTTTTAGTTTTAAATAATATTAGTTAAGTAGTTTAAGATAATCTTTTTGATGATGTCGTGGTGGCCCGGAGTTTAAGACGCCTGCTTCTCATGTATGGTGCGGGTTCGAAACTTACCCACAGCAAGTACCAATGTGACTCTTTCCAAGTTACATGTACTTTCTAAGATTACTTAGCCATCACTGACAAACGGTGAAGGTAAACATCGTGAGGAAACCTGGGCTTATAATTTGTAATAGTAACTTTGTAGTCACCAACCCGCATTGAGCAAGTGTGGTGATTAATACTCAAACCTTCTCCGTGTGAGAAGAGGCCTTTGGTCAGCAGTGGGCATTTATAGGCTGTTGATTATTAATCTTTTTGTGCGATAGGGAAGGTTGTTATAGTTGATATAATTATGTCTCTGCCTCGTTGGCCGAGTGATTGCAAGTGCAACTGCCGGGCAAGGGGTCTCGGGTTCAATTCCCGGGTCGGACAAAATATGAGTGGGTTTTAAAAAATTCTTAGTAGTAGCACGGAGTCTGGAATTGTGCCCGGTATATGGCAATAGACTCACCCCCTATTACATGGGACTCATAAAAATAGTGAAAAGCGGGTGTTATATTGTACAGTGGCATAATTTGCACCTCTGCCTACCCCTTCGGGGATAAAAAGCTTATATAATGTATTATGTACATACATAACATCACCAGTATACTGACAAAAATTAAATTAAGAACATTTTTTTATCTGTGGTTGTTACACCGCCACAAATTAAATTAAGAACATTTTTATTTTCAGATAAATATGAAAAAGAAATAAGAAGCACAGTAACAAAGCATTTCCTTATCAACTCTATGAAGATGGTTTCCAACGAAAAGAAGCGCCCCAACGCTGACATCAACGAGGAATATTTGGCTGGATCATTCAGGAAATTAGATTTCGATTAATTTTAATATTTAATGGTCTTTAATTAATGTTAATTAAGTGTAGCTATTAATTATTATTATTATTTTGTTTAATATATTGATTTTATACTTATGGTTTATTCTTGTTTTATTACATTATTGCGATCACTATCATTACGTCCCATTTCACTATCAAAATAGAGCAACGACTGCAATTATTTTAAAATCGCAATCCCATTACAAATTGTCATTGCACATCTGTCTTGACGATGCTCTGTTTTTGTTTTGCCAGTATTAGTACAGTAGTATCATATTAGAATAGGGATCTGATATAAAATCTCATAACATCAGGCCTTTTTACTTCGTAGACAGAGGTGCACATTATGGCACTTAATGCCACTCTACAATGTAACATCTACTTTACGCTATTTATGTTATAAGTCCCATGTAATAGAGGGTGAGCTTATTGTCATATTACCGGGCACAAAGTCTGTGCTACTATTGAGACTTTTTTAAAACCTAGTAACACTTTACCCGGAAATCGAACCCGAGACCCCTTGCCCGGCAGTAGCACTTGCGACCACTCAGCCAACGAGGGAGACTGATATGAAATTGGTTAGGTTAAAAACCTGTCTGCATTCGCTAAGGTTATTGAAAAAAACAAGCTCTATAATTCACTTCATATATTTGAATATCTCACTGATAGATACTTAAAATACTAAACTTAATTAGACTCTTATAAACAAACAAATTACTAACGAAAATAAACAGTGATTCGTATCTATTTAACCTAGGTAAAACATCTGCAAATCAACTGTAGTCATTTTGCTCAATAAAAACTGTCAGTGGTTAGATATACAAGACATAACTCGACAGTGATGCCATCTAGGCATGGCGTTAAATTCAGTTGCAACTTTTATTGAGATGTTGCTATTTTTATAATAATAGTGTTTATCACAATACATAGCGTATTTTAGTATTCATAAGTACGTTTATTTTTTATATCATATCGAGTAATATTTAGATAGGTACTGGCAAAATTTTCGCTTAAATTTCTTTTAGAACTGAATCCATAATATTATAAATAAGACAGAGAGTATTTCCTTCTAATCTAAATCATCATCATCATCATCAGCCCGTATTCGTCTACTGCTGGACATAGGCCTCTCCATTGGCACGCGACTGAGCTCGGTCTTCAGATCTTCTCATCCAACCACTGCAAGCCATCTTGCGAATGTCGTCACTCTACTCTAAATAATGTTTAATAATGACAATTATGTTCTATTATTATTAAGTTAAAATATCACATAGGTACTGACACCCGTATCGGAATACCACAGAATTAATTGGTATAATATTATAGGCCTAAAATGCATTAAATCGACAATGAAACGCAAAAACGCAAAGTGTGGGAGAGCCATGCTTCGGCACGAATGGGCCGGCTCGACCGGAGTGATATCACGGCCTCACAGAAAACCGACGTGAAGCAACGCTTGCGTTGTGTTTCGTCGTGTGAGTGAGGTTACCGGAGGCCCAATTACCCTCCCCTTCCCCAATCTCCCCAATCCCTGAGTCCCTATCGATCCTCAAACTCCTAATCCCCAAAAGGCCGGTAACGCACTTGTAACGCCTCTGGTGTTCCAGGTGTCCATGGGCTACGCCGATTGCTTACCATCAGGTGATCCGTCTCCTCGTTTACCGACTTATGCCATAAAGAATGGAGTCCGGTCTAGATCTTGGTCTTGGCCAGATAGTCTAGACTAGGCAACAGTTCTGTTATAAGTCGTTAATATAAAATAGAGGTGAATTTTAGAACACAATATAAACCTTCGTGGTATTACTTAAGAATTTTTCAATTAATAATTATGTTTTTCGGCTTGCTCGCGTAATTATTTGAAGAGGAACCTGACTAGATTCAAGGCATGCTAGAGGCTCATATTCATGAGCAGCATTCCGCGACCCGCGACGCGGCTACTGTCGCAGCGCGTCAATTACGTGAGTAAGTCGAAAAACATAATTATTAATTTCGTATGTCGTCTCACAAAAGTTATAATTTTTCAATCAACCAAAAGTTTATAATATTTTTGTAGACTTTGCTCTACGACATAACCACTTGACTAACGACGCAGTCACTATTACTGTATTCTGTGAATTTGGTCAACTTCAGATGCCTTACTACAAGATGGTTTTGCGTTTAAATAATTGAAACGAGACTGTACTCGCAGCATTCTGATTGGTTGGTGCATGGGAGCCGGCCAATCAGAACGCCGGTCTCATTACTTTCAACGTAAAACAAAACACGTACTCAGCCCTCGGAAATGAACCGAAACTAAATTCGAAAAGACATCAATCGGTCTTAGATTGGCACTTGCTTAAACACCATAATTACTTAGAAAAAAACACTTAAATCACAACAATAATTGTCTTACTATATTATTTTCCTAATGGCCCGTTTCATAGCTGCTATCCACCAGATAAATCTACGTTTTAACACTATCTGCCAATTAAATTTATCAGGAACTTATTGGGGGACATGCGAATATAGCCTTAAATGTAACTCTAATTGGGTATAAATTAATCTAATTCTAATTTTCTGAAGGTTCCCTCTACACCAAATTCGTCTGTGATTTTTGATGGTGTTATCCTTTTTGATTCGTCCACGAAGAAGTTCTTGTCCTGATTCGCGAAGAATCGCTTCCATGATTCTGATTGGAGGGTTTCATACCATGCGTCTGTAAAAAGAAAATAATTACTCTTTTTTTGTTTTCTTTATCGAACTGTTTGTAAGTTTGAAGCCATGTTCTATATTCAAAACGAACGCGAGTATTTTTTTAATAAGATAATATGTACTAATATTATTTTTTTTCTAGATTGATTATATGTCATCCACAATAACAAGGGAAGAATTTAACAACGATGATCTATTCTTTTTATATTCTTTTTTCAATTAATACTTTAGAAAACGTTTTTGTTTTGTAAATTATCCTAATAAAAGTAAGTATGTAATTTGTTATAATTATTTGCTAATCCTAAAATAATACAATTGTATTGGAACAGAATTGGAAGTAAATTCTAAATAGTGAGATATCTAGTAATTATAATTTGCTAATGCATTTTCTTAGCAAATAATCGGCATATCTACTAAAAAATCACATCCATTTTTTTACTATAAACAAAATAATATTTACATTAATACTATCACTGCTTCGTTGGCCGAGTGATCGCAAGTGAGACTACCGGGCAAGGGGTCTCGAATTCGATTTTCGGGTCGGGCAAAGTATAACAAGTTTTTTAACACAGTAGTAGCATGGAGTCTGGAATTGTGCCCCGTACTACATATTGTGACTCATAACATATGTGCCATTAAGTGCAGTAATATGCACCTTCGGGGATAAAAGGCGTGATGTGAAGTAAAACTATCAACTTACCCGATAACTCCTGGACAGTAGTATTAGCAGTCCCACCAATATCATTTGGAAATATGTCCCTAGGTAACACATTGAAAATCTTCTCAAATCCTTCATAGAGGTGCAATCTCTCTGCATGTTTGGGCTTCATTATCTTCTTGGCAAGGGCCAAGATTGAGTGACCGAAGACCGGTACGTTGACTAGATGTATGCCTTTGATCTTGATCGCGTGACACGACTGGGGGTCAAGAAGGCCGGTGGTTAAACAGGTTTTTTATGAAAAGTCGGGTAAGTAAACAAGTGGCGATTGCTGATATATCTTGGGGCGTTATGACGGCAAAGATTTTTGTGTGAGCCGTGTCTCTAACCTCATGTGCTAAGCGTGTCTTTGCATTGTTCTTACATATGCGTACAGTATTGGAATATGTATCAGAGACATAGTAGAACATACTTTTTTAAAAAGAGTAACGAATGGAGTTTCTTGCTCGTTCTTCTTCATTCGAATCTACATTTTGGAATGAGCACCTAGCTTCACCTAGTTTCACTGACGGACTGACTGACAGACTATTATTTATTTTGTATTTGTTGACGTTTCAAAAGTACCAAATTATGATTTAATTGAAATAAATGCTTTGACTTTGACTTTGACATGCAGATTGGTCGATAAGTGCAGCTTATAAGTATTGAGCAAGGGTTTCAGGATTGTATACATGTTTAGAACTCGTCAATGGTGGTCGCAAGAGCAACTACTGCGCATGGGGTTTTACTCCCGTGTCTGCTAAAGTATCATTAGGGACTTTATACGAAATTTTTTTTTCCACCATCAGCGCAGTACATTTTAATAACATGGAGTCTAAATTGGTGATTAATGCTCGGTATGGCAATGAACTCACTTACTTAATGCATAGAGTTAATATTATTACTGATGAAAAGTAAGCATCTAACTATTGTATGTATTTCAACTAACTCCATCAGGAATTCTTTTTATAGCATAAGCCGGTAAACGATTTGACGGATTACCTATGGTAAGTAATCGGCGCCGCCCATGGACACCCGAAACACCAAGGCGTTACAAGTGCGTTACCAACCTTTTGGGAATTGGGAATTTGAGGATTGTGGAGGATTCGGGGATTCGGGAAACTAGTGAGTTACTGGGGGGGTAATTGGGCCTCCGGTAACCTCACTTATAAGACGAAACACAACGCAAGCGTTGTTGCACATTGGTTTTCTGTGAGACCGTGGTATCACTCCGGTCAAGCGGGCCCATTCGTGCCGAAGCATGGCTCTCTCACACTTAAATGAAATTATTTTAAAGAACTTACCGTAACAAAATAATAAATTTTAGATATCAACATGGGTGTAAACTGTAGTGCATGATTCAGGGTTGCATTACTGAAGTCCAAGATCCAATGGTCTCCATGTGTGACGTCATTAAATAGCCTATAGTCTCCCATCAGGAACCCTATTTTGGCCACATCTAGAACAACCATATCTGGGTTCACGATTCTGGAAAGAGAAAAAAGATATAGAGTTAGAATAGAAGAGTTGTGAAGTAGTCCGGTAATATAGATAAAAATGGTGCATTTGAAAGAAAGAAAAAGCATTTATTCGACAGTAGGCACGCACACAGGTACAAAAATAATACAAAATTAAATAATATGTACTGGGTTTTAAAAAAATTCTCAGTAGTAGCACGGAGTCTGGAACTGTGCCCGGTATATGGCAATAGGCTCACCCCCTATTACATGGGACTCATAACATAAATAGTGAAAAGTGGGTGTCACATTGTACAGTGGTATAATGTGCACCTCTGCCTACCCCTTCGAGGATAAAAAGGCGTGATGTTATGTTATGTAAAAGATAGAAAAAAACATTTATTTGACAATAGACACGCACACAGATACAAAAATAATACAAAACAAAAACTGCGTTTAAAAAAACCGACTTCGAAAACCAAAACCTAAAAACAAGCAAAAGGTCAAAACTAAAAAGCAAAAAATAACTATTATTATTAGTCATACGTACTTATAGGTTACCCACCCACTGATAGGTGAGAAGTAGGTTTTTGTTATTTGATTAACCTTATTTTTGGGAAGTCTGGTAATAGGCTCGAATACTGAAATGTTACTCAATTTGAGTCGCGCTTAAGTATAGTTCTATCTCTACAAATTCTTTGTAAAATGACAGAGATGGCACGATATTTAAGCACGTCTTAAAATTGAGTGACGTTTCAGTATTTCGACATAACATAATAAATAAATAATAAAAATAAAAAGCCTTTTATTTTCAGTACTTAAAGTTTACATTTCTTATAATCTATTTAAGTGTTAGTTTATGTAATTTTAATGTCTATGTTAGTATAATTTGTCTTTCTTTTTATTTATTTATTAAATCTACTGGAACCCCAAGTTGGGTGAAGGCCTCCTCCAATGACTCCCATTTGTCTCTGTCTTTACATAGGTAATACAAAACAATAATGATAAACCAAAAAGAGTAATGAAAAGAATGATACATGGTGGTAGCCTGATCTTAGTAAAAAACTCAATAAAATATAAAGTAAGACAAGATATTGCATTACTATCAATTGAGCACACAATTGAGTTGTCCTGTGTTGAGCTGGATAGGCATATTGTGGTATGTGTTTATAGACCTCCTAACTTGCAGAATCTGAATATTTTTAGCTCAGTAATGGAAGATGTATTACGGAAAACGTGTTCCAATAGTAAATTTACCATAGTATGTGGCGATTTTAATGTTGATCTCTTGGAAAGCAATTCTAATTGTACTAACTTATTGAGTCTCTTTAAATCATTTGATTTGTCTAATGTTTTTCTTCAACCCACCCGAGTAACTTCCACCTCGGCAACATGCATAGATAATGTTTTTTGTAACTGTAATTATTCACATAAAGACATTGTGAATATATTACCATCTGATCACAGTGGGCTGATAGTAGACTTTACCAGTATCACAACTGTACTAAAAAGGATATTCTGTTTAGACAAATCACCAGTAAAAAAGTTGAGTCATTAAATCACAACTTAAAAAATAAATTATGCGGCCAAGTACATGATAGCGAAAACCCAAGTGAAATTTATGCCAACTTGTTGTCTATTATTAAAACACAGTTTAACAAAATGCTCCCTTTAAAACGTAAAACGATTCAATGTAAGTTTGTATTCTGTGACTGGGCTACACCAGGTATTCGTATAAGTAGGGGAAAGCTATTCGAGCTTTACGGTATGAAACCATTAATAATAGTGAGGCTTTTCACTTATATGTCTCAAGTATTCGAAAATATTTAAATTAGTTTGTAAACAGGCTAAAGCAATTTATATTAGTGGTAAAATTAGGACCGCGGAAAACAAAATAAAAACTACCTGGAATATAATTAATAACGAGACAGGTAGAAATAAATTACGTAACGCTGAATTCAATTTAAACACTGAAAATGGACGTATCAGTACAAATTCAAAAGTTGCACAGGAATTTGAAAGCTTCTTTAAAAATACCACATAAAACCACGGAAACGTTAAAATCATCGCCATCTCTCTCTGTTGAGCTTCTTAAAAGCAATGTTACAGAATGCTCTTCTGTTTTTCGCTTTCAGTACACCAACCCTCACGCAGTCATTAAAGCGTTTAAAGATATTAAAGTTAAATCGACTGAAGATCTATGGGGAATGTCGGTTAAGATGTGTCGGTCTTTTATAGAAACTATAGCACCTCATTTGGCTTTCATCTTTAATAAAGGTATAGATCAAGGAATTTTCCCGGATTTAATGAAACATAGTAAAGTGATTCCATTGTTTAAATCCGGTGACAGTGCAGAACCCAACAACTATAGGCCGGTCTCTATTTTACCAGTGCTTAGCAAAGTTTTTGAAAGACTAATGCTCACCCAGATGCTACGTCACTTTAACATTAATGGTATTTTCCATGACCAACAATACGGGTTCACTAAAGGTCGCTGCACTACTGACGCGGGAGTAGCGCTAATTAAGCGGATTTTCGCTTCGTGGGAAGAGACACATGATGCCATTGGCATATTTTGTGATCTATCTAAGGCATTTGACTGTGTTGAGCATGAGACATTATTGCTGAAACTGGAACATTATGGCATTCGAGGGGTATCGCTAAATCTATTAAAATCATACCTTCAGAATAGGCAACTCAAAGTACAAATAAACAAAATAAACTCACAGGGTGCTAGCATATCTATGGGTGTACCGCAGGGCTCGATACTGGGTCCATTCTTATTTTTAACATACATAAATGACTTACCCCATTTATTTAAAAATGAGCCACATATGGTTTTATTTGCTGATGACACTTCATTGGTTTTTAAAATGAATAGACGGACAAATAATTATGACGATGTAAATAACGCCTTAATGAAGGTTCAAAATTGGTTTACATTAAATAATTTAGTATTAAACGATAAAAAGACAAAATGTATTAGATTTGTTTTGCCAAATGTTAAAAGCGGCGAATGTGACATATTATTGAATGATGAGAAATTAGAATTTGTAAAAGAGACTACTTTTCTGGGGATTACTGTAGACGACAAACTGCAATGGGGTCCTCATATTACATCTTTAGCGGGACGATTGAGCTCTGCAGCTTATGCTGTCTGGAAGATCCGACAGTTGACCGACATAGGCACGGCAAGACTAGTGTACTTCAGTTACTTTCATAGCATTATGTCGTATGGCATTCTGCTGTGGGGACACGCTGCTGACATTGAGTCTATCTTTATCTTACAAAAGCGCGCCGTCAGAGCTATCTACAACCTAGGTCGTCGCGAATCTCTCAGAGAGAGGTTTAAAGAGATCAACATTATGACCGTTCCATGTCAATTTATCTATGAAAACATTATGTATGTTAGGAAAAATCTACAGTTATTTGGTAAAGTGTCGGACAGACACCACTATCAAACTAGACATAAGGATAGATTAAGTCAGCCAATTTTGAGATTGGCGAAAGTGGGTAAATCGTTCATGGGATTCTGTGTTAAATGTTATAACAAGATACCAAGCGATATACAGCACCTAAATGAAATGAAGTTTAAATTATGTATAAAAAAAACTTTATGTAGACAAGCATATTACAAAATTAATGATTATATAGAAGATAAAAATGCTTGGATGCACGCTGGTCCAGCTCCACGGGATAACGAAAAACATTGATGTGTCAATGAAATTCAACCTAAATATTACAACGTAGTTGCTTAAATGTATATGGTTTAACTTGCATAATCATTGTTAATGTGAGAGCCCTGTAATTAACTAAATATTAAATTGGACTAGTAGAATGCATTTATGTCAGCTTGGAGTTGTCATGTTCACTCAAAGATCGAATTGGCGGTGGCACGTGCATTGGGTCGCTAGATTCCCTGCAATATGGTTGAGTTGGGCGGTGCTGGTGTACGTGTCATGTTCGTGAACGGGCGCCGTCAACTGTGACTGGTCAGCTCCAGACTGTATTATTTATTGTCTTTAAGGGTTATTTTCTTTTTCGATCTCTTTGGCTAGATTTGGTGTTACATAGTTCTCGCACAATCAAACCAATAAAACTGTGTAACTGAAGAATTGTATTGTGAAACTGATTGGAAAAGAGTAACCTATGGAGTTTCTTGCTCGTTCTTCTCCATAGGAATCTACACCTTGGAATGAGCAAATAGCTTCATTTTTAAATTTCTATTGCTGACGTTCAAAAGTGCCTTCCTGGTCTAATTGAAATAAATGATTTTTGACTTTTTTTTTTGACTTTTGAAACAAAGATTTGGTTAAAAATTTGACCTTGAAAGCATTTGAGGTCTGCCTTAATTTCAAATTTTGAAATCTGACATAGAGTTGTAGTGGGATTTCATTTTGAAAAATCGTAGGCCGCATCATCGCTTACCATCAAGCGAGGTATTGGTCAAACGCCTAGCCAATACCAGAAATAAAAAAAAAATATTTTCATTTCTGGATTACATCATGAAATAAAACTAATAAGTTCGTAACATACTGAAAGTAAGTAAGCCAAGGATACACTAAGGGACAAATTAATGTCCTACGACACATATTATTAGGCTATAACACAACGCAAGCGTTGTTCACGTCAGTTTTCTGTGTGGCCGTGGTAAAACTACGGTCGAGCCGGCCCATTCGTGCCGAAGCATGGCTTTCCCACACGTAAACATATTTAAAACCACTTTTAAAATAACATCATCCAAACAAATGGGAGCTTCTATTACAACTGGCAAGCCAGTAACTCAACTTCAAACTGAGCTAAAATGGCTTGGACGTCAGCTGGAAGTCTTAAAATTTTCATGATCTAAGTCAGGGGTTCTCAACGTTGTCTTGGCCAAGGATCACTTTAATATTCTCCTTTAATACGACTGCCGGACAAGGGGTCAGCTCAGTTACGATTGCCGGGGAGGGCAATGTATTACTGAGTTTAAAAAAAAATCTTAGTAGTAGCACAGAGTCTGAAAATGTGTCCGGTATATGGAAATATGCTCACCCCCTATTATATAGGATGGCGAGCATGGGTGGCTCGCCGCCCGACCAGAACCAGACCCGAGGGTACGGCGCATCGTGATCTGCGCGCGCCTCAAAGAGTCATTAGACCACCACGGGTGGGGCCCAATAGGGCTGATGCCGATACGGAGCCGTGGAGAACCTAACGGGTTACCGAGGCTCCGGCTCGAAGTGCATGAGTAGGAACGGGGTGGTTTTTAGTCAGTAAGAGTCTGACAATACCTCATAGGATGATTCCCCTCTTAAAAAAATATGTGGGACTCATAACATAAATAGTGAAAAGTGTGCACTTTATTCCACTATAGAGGTACAATATAACAACATTGTTCAGTGGCATTGAGTGCCATAGTATGCACTTCCACCTAGTTCGGGGATAAAAGACGTGATGTTATGTTTATGTAGTTTCTAATTTCATCTTCTGCAGCTACTGGCGGCTACCTCTGGTTGAGAACTACTGATCTAAGTCGTGACAGGGACGTGGCCAGTAAACGGACTTCGCAGACCACCTGTGCATATTTTAAAGGTTTCTCCAAATGCAGGTAAATTGGATAGTACTTTTGGATTTAGTGGTTATTTTTGGTGATTAGTTTTAAGGAAAATTGTAGTGAAGAGAAAAAACCACACTAATATTATAAACTAGCGTTTGCTCGCGACTTCGTATGCGCAATCTCGTTTTTTCCTGTTCCCGTTCGTGATTTTTGGTAAAAATATAAAAAATGTATCCTGGTTTTAAGCTACCTCCCCACCAATTTCCATTCAAATTGATTTAGCCGTTCTTGAGTTATAAATAGTGCATACAACACGACTTTTACATATATATTATGTATTTATACATATATAGATGCGAAAGATTCTTTATTTGGATGTTTGTCCGTCAATCATGCTGAAACTACTGAACGGATTTAGATGAAATTTGGTACACAGGCAAGGCATGGGCTGACTTAGGTGATAGGATACTTTTGCTCCCATGGGATTTCAAAGTCAAAGTCAAAGCATTTATTTCAATTAAACCATATTGTGGTACTTTTGAAAAGTCAACAAATCCTTACTAATATTATAAATCTGAAAGTGAGTTTGTTTGTTTGTTTGTTTGTTCCACCTTCACGCCGTAACTACTCAACCGATTTCTTTAAATTTTTGCAAACGTAAAGTTAGAGAAGTTCGGATTAAATAATAGGGTACTTTTTAACCCGGAAAATATTGATATTCCCGAAGAAAAACAAAAGTATTGGTATAGATGGCGCTGTGTGCATTGGTATATGGCACATAAGCTACATTCTATTATTTTGTGACGCGAGCGAAGCCGCGGGTAAAAGGTAGTATAAAATAAATAATAGTCTGTCAGTCAGAATAAAACAGGAATCATATTCTAGACTGACGAAGTTGCGGGCAACAACTACTATAATTTGTCGAGTTTGCTAATTGGCTAAATACCTAAATTCATGGCAGCTTCTATAGTCAGGCTGCATTTCAAATTAACTGAGTTCAATCCGTATATTGTCTAATAAATCTAAAGCTCCGAAGTTTTTTTATCTTTTTTTTTTTCAGGATGGCAACCGAATCTCCAGTTATATTCAGAAGTTAGTTTATATTCTTAGTACAAAATTATTCAACAACACAGTCATTTTTGTTTGAAAAACAAAACAATAAAAATTTTTAGTTAATCATAAATTCATTGCAACATTTTTGCTAAGTAGATACGACCATGAGACATAATTTTAAATTAGGTAATTTAAATGCTGTCTTCTTGCCTCGATGCCTCGATAGCCGAGTGGTCGGGTCGCAAGTACGACTACCGGGCAAGAGAGGTCTCAGGTTCGATTTGCGGGTCGGGCAAAGTATTACTGGGTTTTTTTAAAATCTCAATGTATTTTTTTTTTTTTTAAGGGGGGAAAATCATCGAATGACTGCTCCCGCCTGGGTGAGGCGGAAGGGAGTGTCAGACTCTTACTGACTAAAAACCACCCCGTTCCTTCTCCTGCACGTCGAGCCGGAGCCCCGGTTACCCGTTAGGTTCTCCGCGACTCCGAATCGGCATCGGCCCTATTGGGCCCCATCTGTGGTGGTCTGATGGCTCTTTGAGGCGCGCGCGGAACGCGACGCGCCGTACGCTCGGGTCTGTTTCTGGTCGGACGGGGAGCCACCCATGCTCGCCGTCCGCAGGCCCGCGCTTACGGTGGCCGGAGATCGTCCCGCGATCCCCGACGCCCGGTGTGTCCTTCGCGATGGCTGGGTTGCGAGGAGGCAGCGCTTCGCTGCCTCACGCGTCCCGCCTCCTCCTTAGCTAGCATGACTGCTTCGCAAAAGGAGGAGACGGCATCCCAGTCCCCCTCGCTCCGCATTATGGCCTGCACTAGGCCCGGACGCGAGAGGTCGCCATCGCCGATCACTTCCCTGAGGGCACGGCGGTGCTCAGCCCACGCAGGGCATTCTCCCACTGTGTGTTCCACCGTGTCCTCAGGGCGGTCCTCGCAGTGATGACACCCGGGCGTTTCCTCCCGCCCCATCAGACACAGGTACCTCCCGAAACTTCCATGTCCGGTGAGGACCTGCGTCAGGCGGTAGGTGAGGACGCCGTAGCGTCTCTCAAGCCACTCCTCAAAGAGGGGACTTACCGCTGCAATGGCAGCGAGCCCAGCCCTCGGTTGCGACAGTCGTTGCTGCCATTCCGCCATGAGATCGCGCCGGAGCTCATCCCGCCACGCACTTATCTGGCGCGGCAGCGGAGTTTCGCCCCGGCGACGTGCCTCCGGCAGGAGGCGTTTGGCCCCCCGAGGTTGGGGAGGATGCGTTTGAACGCAGCCCCCGTCCTCTCCAACTTTGGAGCCAAACGTCGGAAATGCTCTATGAAGTTCCACCGACTGTCGAGGACGAGTCCTAGGTACTTCATCGCCGTCTCGACGCCGATGGTAACCCCTCCTGCCGTTATTTGGGACCCACCCGGAGGTGGCGCGTTCCCGCGGCCATGAAAACACATGGCCTCGGACTTGTGGAGCGCCACCTCGAGTCCCAACTGCCGGATTCTTTCAACGACTGTCGCAACCGCTGTCGCCATTAAGTCGGCCGCCGCCGGTGCGACCTCCCGTGCGCTAGCACCAGCGTGTCGTCGGCGTAGCATATTGTGCTAACGCCGTTCGGGAGGTCGGTGCGCAGCACCCAGTCATAGCCGATGTTCCACAGGAGCGGCCCCAGAACCGAACCCTGTGGAACACCGCGTGACATCTCTCGCCGGTTCCACTCGCCCCGGTGACCGGGGTAGCTGACGGACCTGTCCGTCAGGTAAGCCTCGATTACACGACGGAGGTAGGTAGGCACCCGATGATATCGGAGTGCCTCCAAGATGCAGCTCCAGGGCAGGGAGTTGAAGGCGTTGGCGATGTCCAGAGACACCGCCACTACGACCTTACCCCTGGACACTGCAGTCCCCGTCGTGAGGTCTCTAACGCGCATGATGGCGTCCACCGTGGAGCGCCCTCTGCGGAAGCCGAACTGGCCGTCCGACAAGTCCGGCCCAATGTCCGTCAGGTGCGCGACGAGGCGGTTCGAAATGATTCTTTCGAAGACTTTCCCCACCTCGTCGAGCAGCACTATGGGCCGGTACGCGGACGGAGAGTCCGCAGGGCGCCCCGTCTTCCGCACGAGGACCAGTTTGCCCGCTTTCCAGAGAAGCGGGAACTGGCCTCTCTCCAGACATGCGCTGTAGAGACCAATCAATCGAGGCCCGAGAGCCTCTGAGGCCAGGACCCATGCCTTGCCATGCAGGCCGTCGGGTCCTGGGGCGGTGTTCTTGGCGCCCATCCGGCGCACCGCCGCTCTCAATTCTGCCTCGGTCACCTCTGGGACGATGTCATCGTCGTCGTCGCTGTAGCCCGCGTCGGGCACCGCAGGGGGCGGAGTCATATACGGAGGGGTGAAGCCCCTCCACAGTCGGGGGAACAGGGCGCCAATCACCTCCTCCAAGACTTCTGGCCGGAGACTCTGAGTGAGCGGGGGAGCCCAAGCACGGAGCTTGTCGCGTACCATCAGGTACGGGCGTCCCCACGGGTCTCTATTCAGAGTCCCCAGCATCTCTCGGCGGGCCTCCTCCTTGGCCCGCAATATCTCCGCCTTGAGGAGGGCCTTCGCCGCCCTGTATCCCTCGTATAACTCCGCCTCTCTCGCCTCCGCATTAGGAGGACGGATACGGCGCCTGCGGTGCCTAGTGTACTGGCGTCGCGCAGTAGTGCACGCCTTGCGCAGAGCCGCCAGCTCTTGCGACCACCAGTACACCTGGCGCTTCTGTTGCCTCGACCGGATCCGGGGCATCGCCACGTCACAGATCCTGGACATGGCGTCCTGGAGCCACTTGGCCTCATCGTCAACGTCGGCAGGCCTGACCGGTGGTATCACCCAGGCCTGCACGATGGCGGCTTCCAGGAGCAGCTCCCGGTCCAGCTGTTTCAGCGCCCAACGCGGGCCACATGGGGCCTGTCTGACCGGCGGGTCTGCGGACTCGGCGGAGACGTCGAACCGGATATACCGGTGGTCGGAGTACGTCTCCACCTCCTCCATTCAACCCCGGTTCAGGACGACTAGGCCTGTCTCAAGGGCCCAGTCTTCCACCATCCTACCCCGGACGTCGGTGAACCGGGAACCCCAAGCCAAGTTTTTGGCGTTGAAGTCCCCGAGGACGAGCACGGGGAGGGAACGGAACCCGACGACGACAGTGACCAACTCCCTCAAGGAGTTGTGGAACTCGGCGAGAGTTCGGTTCGGAGAGAAGTACACGCCCACCACAGCGAGCTCTCCGAACCGTGCTGCGACACAACCCCGGCCTCTTTGAGCAGCCTCAAGAGTCGGGGTACGCGCGGCGGCCGACGAGATGATGGTCACCGAGCCGTCCAGGTCCGCCACCCAGTGATCCCTGGGCAGGACAAAGTACGGCTCGGAGACCACGGCGACATTGATCGACCACTGCGCCATGCTCTGGAGCAGGAGATCCTGAGCAGCGGCGCAGTGGTTGATGTTCGTCTGGAGGAGGCGGAATGGGGCCATTATTGGCAGTCCATTCCGACCTCCTCAGTGGCGGCAGCGGCGACTGCGGTGGCAGTGGCGGCGGCGGCGGCGGCGGCGGAAACGGCAGGGGCGGCGGAGGGCCTACCTTTGCCCTTGGGTTTGGCGGGAGGGGAGCAGCCTTTGCTCCCGACCCGGTGATTGGCCGGCTTGCCAGCCGCCGCACATGCATTGCAGTGCAGCGGGGCGGAGCACGAGCCGGCCTTGTGACCGGGCCGACCGCAGCGGAAGCAACAGTCGCTGCGGTCCACCTCCGAGGTGCATTTGACACTCACGTGCTCCCCCACGTGACAGCGGTAGCACCTCAGAGGCCGGGTCTCGAGCAGCTTGACCTGCGCCGAGACCCATCCCACCAAGAGCCTTTTGCCCTCCTTCAGCTTCTTGGCCGCTGTGACGGGGCAGCTGACTAGGGGTCGCAAACCGGGATACCGAATTTCGAAAATACCGGAATACCGGGCCAAATTTAGGTCTAATTAATACCGGTAGTCATTTCACAAAAACCGGGATATTCGGTATTTTTGGTTTTAGTAAAATAAATAAAAAACAAATACACATAAGACAAAGTTACGTGCCATTTAATTCAAATTACGTATTTCATGATTAGTAAACCATACTAAGAGTTAATTTTATGTTTTATGAGAATATTTTATTAATTTTATGTTTTATGAGAGTTAATTACAAGTGTATTTTTGGGTTCGTTTTGTTTATGTTGAGACTGTTGTGAGATGTTTAAGTTTGATAAACATTTTATTTTTAGAACTGATTTCTAGTAGGAATCCTACTTCCTAGTCAACTACATTTAATTAAAGTATTTGAACTAGTTACCTCAAGTTATTGTATGTAATAAAGGAATAAACGGAACATTAGTAAATTATTGCTAAGTACTAACTAACTGGGTGATTGCCAACAATAATAAACCTTGTGTCAATGAAAATTTTGTTTTATTTAGAAGATGAATTCATTTAGGTTAGGTACCTACTTACTATTTCTCCGTAAACTAACTTTATTATACTAAATTTGCTAACTTAGGTTAATCCCGGAAATATCGAAAATACCGGGATATCGGTATTGGTCTGGGGCCAATACCGAAAATACCGGTTTTGGTCAAATGATTCGGTATTGCGACCCCTACAGCTGACCACAACAGTGCGCAGCCCCGAGTTGTCCGGGCGGATGGCGCCTGCCTTAACTTGGTCAGCAGGGCACTATAAAGGTTCGATTCGGGAGAGAAATAGAACACGTCCAGTTAGCAACGAATATGATTTATTACTCTCCTATAATTGATACTTACATTATTTAATATACTCTTAGAATCTAGGAATAGCATGACATCATTTCATAGGTTCCACTATACGCCCAACAAAAACAGAAAAAAAAATTACGTTAAGTATGTTTTTTTTTATACATAACTATGTAGTATACAATATTTAATATAAATCTATTATCATTTAATATAGTTTTGTCCTGTTTTTATGTATAATTTCGGCTTTATTATTTCGTAAAACTTTAACATTTGGATCAAGATCTTCTAAAACTTTGAAAGGGCCATGGTATACATTATCAAATTTATTTCCTGTTTCATTCTTAATTAATAATAAGTCACCTTTGTTATACATCACTGGTTTTAAATACTCATCAAATTTACATTTTCTTTTTAATTTACTTTTGATTAAATTTTGTCGTGCTTCACATTGCGCTTTTTGTAATTTAAATTTTAATTCTAAAGGGTAACTATCTATGTTATATAAAGGATCAACAGTACAATTTTGAAAATTACTAGGTATATTACATGACTTTCCGAATACTAGCTCGTAGGGAGTATACTTTGTTTCCGAGTGTACAGAGGTATTGTACGAGAAGCACCAATAAGGGAGCCATTCACTCCAATATCTACTGTTGTTGTCTGTCTGAATTCTCAAATAAGCGTTAAGTGACTTATGCGAGTTCTCAAGTGAACCTATCGATTCATGATGGTAAGCACTAGCAAATGTTTGTTTAATATTTAGCAACTTACATACCTCAGTCATAGTACTAGAGATGAACTCGGTTCCCCTGTCAGTCGCGATCTCACGAGGGATGCCATACCTGAGTATAAAGTTGTCTACAAATGCTCGTGCTACACTTACGCTATCCTTTCTTACTAATGGATATGCTTCTACATACTTACTTAACTCACATTGCAATGTGAGGATATATGAGTAACTATGATAATCCTTATCTAAGGGCCCAACTATATCTAAATATATTTTATCAAATGCTGACTGCGCAGTCGTGGTTATTACCATTGGTTGTTTTGTATGCAACGAATGCTTTTGTTTTTGACATTTGTCACATTTTTTCACAAATCCTATAATGTCTTCTACCATGTTTGGCCAAAAGTAATAACGCTTTATATTATTTGTCATACGTTTAATACCTGCATGCCCGCTAGTGGGAAGCAAGTGAAAATCATTTAATATTACCCGTTTATCGTCGTCATTTGTTATTCTTATTAAATTCTTCAATATTAAAATTCGTGGACCGGTCCAATCATAATTCCTAATATATTTGGTTAACCATTTTATATATTTCTCATTCATCTCATTTTTAATGATATAAACTTCATCAATTGATATTTTTTTACAGATAGATTCCAAATCTCTCACGAAAGCGTCTCGCGCTGAGCATGATCGAGAAATTGGGTCTAAATAAATTGTCAATTTAGATGGTACATAAATAAAGTCATTTACTTTAATATATTTACTGTTATGTTTTAGTATACACCGAGAAAATATTAATTCAGTGCAATTATTCGGCTTTTTAAGAATTTCAACGATTTTCGGTTGATCAGACCGACCATCTGTTTTGTTCTTATCGACCGAAGAATTGTCATCTAATGTCTTTTTTGCCATACTTCGTGTCATGACATTTAAGACATTCTGATTCATATTTTTTAATTCATCGGATGTAATCACGATGCGAGATAACGCGTCTGCAGCCACGTTATTCACACCCTTAACATATTCAACTTCGTAGTCGTACTCATCTAAGGTTAATCGAAACTTTATTAGTCTACTGGACGGGTTATTGAAACCAAATAAATAAAGTAAAGGTTTATGGTCTGTTTTGATCTTAAACTTTTTACCAAATAAATACGGCCTAAAATATTTAACGGACCAAACAATAGCAAGGAGTTCCTTTTCTATTGTTGGATAGTTTAACTCGGATTTATTGAGCGGCCGGCTTGCATAAGCAATCGGCATATCATTTTTATTACATAACACGGACCCTACAGCTACACCAGAAGCATCCGTGTGCAATATGAATTCATTATCGTTCTCAAAATTTGGATATTGTAAAATGGGTGGATTGGCTAAACATTGCTTTAACAGATTAAATGAACGCTCACATTCTGTATTCCAAATAAAATGAGTACCTTTCCTGCATAGTCTATTCAAAGGTATTGTTATATCAGCAAAGTGTGGAATAAATTTGCGATAGTAATTCGCGAAAGCAACGAAACGTCTCACTTCGTCACTATTTTTTGGCGTGGGGTAATTTTGTATTACTCGTGTTTTTGTAGGGTCAGGCGAAACTCCATTAGCAGATACAATGTGGCCTAGATACAGTAATTCTTTCTTCAAAAACTGACATTTTTCAGGGTTAATTTTTAGATTTACCCTTCTAAGCCGTTCAAAAATATCAATTAAATTCTTATTATGCGAATGTAAGTTGCGTCCTATACAAATAAGATCATCCAAATAGACCAGACATTTTTCATGATTTAAACCAGACATTGCTACCGTCATTAACCGACTAAAAGCACTTGGGCTGATTTTCAAGCCCATTGGGAGTCGCTTCATTTGATATTGTTTGCTTGTAGTAAATGCAGTGTATTTCCTACTTTCTGGACATAATTCTAACTGATAATAACTTTGGCTAAGGTCTAAGTGGCTGAAATAAATTGCTCCTGATAAAGAATCCAGTATATCTGAAATATTTGGTAAAGGGAACTTATCGTCTTTAAGATTATTATTTAATTTCCGATAATCAATAACAATTCGCCATTTTTTATTACCGCTATTGTCACATTTTTTTGGCACTAAAAGAACAGGGCTAGACCATTCACTCGTACTTTCCTCGATAATGTCATTACGTAACATATCTTGGATTTGTTTATCAATCTCAGTTTTTTGACTTTTAGGGAGCCTATAGGACTTGGTGTACACTGGGTTAGTATTTTCTTTCAAATGAATTGACTGTTTATATAAATTGGTAACGCCTAATTTGTCGCCTGGTAAAAAAAATACATCTGAGTACTTTGCACAAATGTTTTCGATCGAAATTTGTTCTTCTTTATTTAAATGCTTTAAATTCAATACCGAAAATAATTGTTTCACACGATTCGCATTTAAGTTAAAACTTTCAAAAGAACATACAAAATATTCATTTAAAGGCACAATGTCGGGCGTGAAATAACTTAAGCATATGTCTGTCTCTCGGGTGTTTAAAAATGTTAATGGTATTTTACCATCTATAGGTTTTACTAAAACAGACGCTAAAAATACGCCTTCACTTAACTGTTTAGACATAACAACACCTTCATCTTTTAAACTTGTCTCTACTAAGTAAGTAACTTCACATCTGGCCGGTATAGTCATGTAAGTATTGTTGCCGAGTTGCCCCATTTGTAATGGGATAACAATGGGTACGTCATGATTAATTGTCAATATATTTCGCTCAAAATCTAATATGCAATTAAATCTACTCAAGAAATCTTGTCCTAATATACCATCTGTTCTACAAGTAAAGTTCTTAAATACATAAAACCTATGCTCGAACTCATAATTATTATAATTCAATTTAAGATAAACAAAACCATCACAATACACATGACCACCTATACCGTTTATTTTAATGCGCTCTATATGGAAAGGAATGTGCAGGCTCTCTAACGCCTCCTGCCTAATTATGGACACTGACGCGCCGGTATCAAGTAACCAACTACGCGACACGTGGAATACATCTAAATTAATAGAGTTAATATTGTGGCAATAAAAATGTTCATGCACGAAAAAACAAGTTATTATTTTGATTTTCATTCTGCACTTCAGGATTTTCTTGTAAACGCTCACTACCACTCGACTCAGCTAGCCTAATTTGGTGTTGACGAGCCGGGCGACGAAACGTTGTGTGGCCACGAAAACCACCGCGACCGCGATAATTGGATGAATTATTAAAGTTACGTACACGATTGGAACCATTGTAATAACCACGACTGGGATTATTATAATTTTGAGAGTTAGAAAACACTCTAGACGCACCCCTGTTAAAACTATTATTATAATTACGATGACCGCGGTTTGACCTACCTCTATTATGATGAAAACTCATCACTCGCTCTTCACCTCCACTCGATAGCTTCTCGTCCAATGCACCCTGGATCGCGTCCTTCAATGTGCTATAATTTCTAGCTGCAATTATTGTGCTAAGACGACTATTCCTCAGACCATCAGAAAATCGTTTTATAGCTATCCGCTCGTTTATTGGCTTCAAAGTTTGGTAAAGATCAGTGTTTCCGTTGGCCTGAGTAATTGTCAGATCGACGAATAACTGTTCTAATTCCTTACCGTAATTCTCGATACTCTTGTCGTTCTGTTTCATATGCTGCATCTTGCTGTGGATCGCAGTATCGGATTTTTTTGGCAGTAAGATACTACGCATGTCTAGAATCAAATCTGCAACAGACGAATAAGTATGACGCATGCGCAGCTTAGCGCTTTCAGATAGCCGTGACTTTATAACAAATTGAATGAGTTGCTTTTTACCCGTATCATCTATCATAGACTCATACATCTCGATGTTTGAAATTAATTGTTTGGTGATATTCTCATCACCCGTCATTACTGGTAACAAAGCAATCGCAGTTTTCAATTCGAACTTTTCCATGGTGCTTTTCGTATCCTCTGTACTATCAGAACAAAGTTGAATTATTTTCGAATACAATTTATTTATATTATCAAATAAGTTTGTAATTATCTGAATTTCACTATCACTAATCTCTTTATTTTTTATTCGAATTTCAATAGCTATTTGTAAGGAACAAAATTGTTTATATAAAATATTTACTTCAGTTTGTTTTGCTCGTCTTACATTAATTGACCTTCTACTTGGACCTAACTTTGTAAGGTAATCATTAATATACTTCAATTTATCAAATATTTCTTTAACTTCACTAGCCATAACATCATTACATAAAGTTACGTATAATTATTATTATATTAATCATCATAATTACATACACACAAAAATATGACAAAATCATTTAAAATAACACACTAATATTACCTTATTTAATAAACTTTAAAATGCGAGTAAATATTTAACATATAAATGTTGTACCTTATACTTTTATCATTACCGTATCCATTTCCATGCCGTTTTACACTAATCGCACTTTATCTTGGGGTGACCGCACTTTTTAATTTAATCACAACACTCACACCGGTGAAGGTCCTGTAGAAGTTGGAAAATTGGCCTCCCGTTGCTGATGACGGAACAAGCTCATCGACCTTCGCAGATTGAAGTCACGAACACCTCTCTCAATCCATTTTCCATGGCATTTCCTGTAGTAGCGCAATAGCCATATAACGCCTCCAATAATCAGTATAACGGCAATAGTGACCAACATATAAGTTATTACATGTGTATGCTGCAACATCTGTTCGGCCCCAGCCGAATTTTCTGCGCCGTTCTGTGCTATTATAACTTCCTGGGTCTTAGATTGTTGTTTGCCCATTTTGAAACTTGATTTTTAATTGAGGAACACGGGAAAAGTCACAAATTAAGTTCACAGTACACGAACCGTCACTTCGTAAGGTAATGAATAAAATTAGAGCCATCGTAATAAGTCTTTAAAACTGTCCAGAGCACTCAATGTTTATAATAACGTCTCCTTTTATGGGACATTCCACTGCGCTGGCAGGGTCGCCATATAAAGGTTCGATTCGGGAGAGAAATAGAACACGTCCAGTTAGCAACGAATATGATTTATTACTCTCCTATAATTGATACTTACATTATTTAATATACTCTTAGAATCTAGGAATAGCATGACATCATTTCATAGGTTCCACTATAGCACCCTCCCGTCCTGGCCACAGCGGCCACCACCTCCGTCTCCGTTACGGAGTCGTCCAGGCCCAAGATCCTGACATCCAGGCATTTGGTGGGCCTGGACACGCGGGCCTCGTCCGCACCGAGGCACGCCCTAAGCCTCTCGGCCAGGCGTCGGCCGATGGGCCGCTGGTCGCGCCGGGGACCTCCAAAAGACGGGCTCCGGTAGCGGTCACCTTGACCGCGAACCCGTCTGGCGCCCCGAACTCCGCAGGAGATACCGCCCCCTTCAATTTGGCGAGGACGTCGCCGTAAGTGACGCCTTTATTGACCGCCTCGGGCTGCAGCGTAATCACTACAGCCGCGGTCTTAGGGGCGAGGAGCAAGGCAGCAGCGCGTTTCTCCCTGCGCCTGCTGCGTCGCCGCGCTGCCGCTGCGCCTTCTTGCGGCGCTTCCGGCCCTCCTTGGCGACTCTCCTCGCCTCGCCGGCGATTTGCCACCCGCCGCCGTCCTCCGCTCGCGGGGCGGGTTCCACCACCGCTGCCGCAACTCCAGCCTGCCGGGCTGGAGCGCGTCTCCTCTCCTTGCGCCCTGCGGGCGCTGGCGCCGTCGGCGCAGCTGGGGTCTGCGCCGGCGGGGGCGCCGAGGCCCTCGCTGGGGCAGCCGGTCGCGCCCTTGCCGGCGGTTGGGAGCTGCGGCTAGCCTGACCCGAGGTCGAAGGCTTGGCCGCAGCGGCCGCGTACGACCGCGGGACCGCGGGGGCGACCTGACTCGCCGCGAGTGGGGGGCGCAAGAGCCTGCCCTCCAGCACGTCGAAACGTCGCTGGAAGGCAGCCAACTCCGCCCGCAGCAGTCCGACTACGTCGGCCTCCGCCGGGGGCTGGGGGCGACTGCCGCGAGCAGCGGCGAGCTCGGCCCTGGCCGTCCGCAGCTCGGCCTCCAGAGCCGCATTGGAGGCCGCCAAGCGCGCCAGCTCTCGCCGCATCTCGGCCAGCTCGGAGTGCACCTTTCCCGCAGTGGGCACCGCACACTGCTCCAAGGCCGCCTCCGTTATTGTGGCCTTCGCCGCCCTGAGGAGGCGGAGCCTAACCGGCTGGGATTTCCCCATCGCCAGCTTGTAGAGCTCCGCCGTAATGGCCTGTTGGAGGCCCCCGGAGCAGCTCTTGCTCTCAGAGCCGCGCTCGCCCTCCGACATCTCCACGCCGGACATCTCGGCCGCAGAGAACTCCGAACGGGCAGCGCTTGAGAGAGCCCTGCCCTCCGCGGCCAGCTGCTCGGCTGACTCCGCGCAGGCAGCTGGTGCCGGTTTCCGGCGACCGCTGCCCTTGCCGCCCCTACCCCGCGCTGCCGTGGGGACCTTGGGGGGAGGCGCCTCCTGAGCGCCGGAGGACGGGGACAAACTGTCCTCCTCCAGCCTGGGGCGCTTGAACGTCCCCGCCGCGCGGCGGCGTGAGCCTTTCGAGCTCACGCTCAGCCGCTCCGCCAATGTTGTGTCGGACTCTGAGTCCGACCCCCTTCGACTAGACTCCCGTGTGTGGGGCCTACTGGACGAGTCCAGCGCCTCACCACGAGTCCCGGAGCCACTTGGGCTCCCTTCTCCCGCTACCGCAGGCGAGCCAAGCTTACCCGCACTCTCCTCCTCCGGTTGTGTGGTTTTTTTTATTTTAGTATTCAACTCCATAAAGTTCCCACGAGTATGGGGGAAATATTCGGTCCACCCAGGCAGTGCCCCCTGTACCTGGGTAAGTGTTCATTTGTTTCCCAACTAAAGGTTCCACTGGTCCCCTAGCTGGGGGTGCGCTCGCGACTGACACTACTCCTCAGCCATGCATACTCTCGCCGCGCACCAGAACTTAGTATTGGAGGAATCCAACCCTATCACCCCCGCTAGGGAGACTGTCGCCCGCACCCAGGGTGCACCACGGGGAGGTCTTCTGGCACCGCACCCCAAAATCTCAATGTATACACGGAGTCTGGAAGTATGCCCGGTATATGGCAATAGGCTCACCCCCCCTATTACATGGGACTCATAACATAAATAGTGAAAAGTAGGTGTTACTCCTGTGTGCACCTCTGCCTACCCCTTCGGGGATATAAGGCGTGATGTTATGTTATGTTATTTAAATTTAATTCAATTGTGCTCGAGACCAAATCCTTAATAATAACCAACATAATATAAATATATTCTAGACATGCTAGCTTATGCCAGTGACTTTGCCCGTATTCCTGTGGAATATAAAGTGGTCAACATGTTATTCCAGACCATGATGTACCCTTGTTCCAAATTTTATCTCGATCCCTTTAGCCGTTATCACGTGAAAGAGTAACAAACACACACACACACACACACACACACACATACATCCTCAAGAACTCGCATTTATAATATTAACAGGATAGGATAGTAGGAAGTAGGATTTGATCAACAAAATATAAACAACATATTTCTTGTTTGTTCACTTAAAACTTCATCGCTCATAAACTAGATGGCGCCATATGCACGCAAAGTTCTATCAAAACGATGACGTCACGAAAACTAGTTACATATCGATTTAATTAGTTGAAAAATAGTTTTGCATAATACTTGCGTAGTACGGAAGTGTGTGTAATACGAGATATAATTGATTTAAGGAAGTATTTTAATCTAGTTTTTTTATGTAAGATGTTCACTTGCGGAAATCTATATTAATAATTTTGTCATACGGTAGACTCAATCGAAACATTACCTGAATAACAAAACATAAAAAATATCGATTTCGAGTCGACAACATATATCCGCAAAATTCGGATTACGGAGATTATTTCGTTTTATTAATTCATTTTAATGACACTGACAGAAAAACCGCAGTCGCCATCTTGAGTAGACAATAAACGTTCCGTTTCATACTAGCTCTCAAATACGCCTCGCCAATCAACACGTTGTCGCGTCAAAAAAGTTTAAATTAACAAGAAATATGTAATGTAATAGAAAAGAAAAGTCGCGGATAATGGCTAGTATTATTATAATTTAGCAGGAAAATGTGTAAAGATGGACAAGTCAGTTCTATCTGGTAACGACAAGTCATGCAATTTAATGGAACGTAAAGGCATTGAAATGGTTTTTATAGGCACGTGTAAATCAATGGGAGTTATGGCTTTTTTGCTTGCTACTTATGAACCTATTTATCCAATGAGTGTAGCTATTAAAAATTGACTTATTCAATATGGCTGGACACAGGGAAATTCTGTTTTGGATCGGACGTCATACTACAAAAAGAAAAAATAATTGTACTATTGAAATAATACATCATAGAGAGCGTACCAATTAAAATTAAACAGTTACCATACACAAACCATTATTAGAGTTGCAGTGTACCCATTTCAGTAACATCCTTACTTCCTTATTAATATTATAAATCATAAAGTGAGTTTGTTTGTTTGTTTGTTCCGACTTCACGCCGTAACTACTAAATCGATTGCTTTGAAATTTTGCAGACGTAGAGGTAAAGTTAATAGTCCGGATTAAATAATAGGATACTTTTTATCCCGAAAAATTGATATTCCCGAGGGAAAACAAAGGTATTGGTATAGATGGCGCTGTATGTATTGGTATATGTCACATAGGCTACTTTTTATCCTTTTGTGACGCGAGCGAAGCCGCGGGTAAAAGCTAGTTTTTTATAAGACAGGGCGTTTAACTTCATAATCTGACAGACGGATAACCTGATGAACAATTACAACGCAATGAAGTTGTAGAAGAAGTAAACAAAACAATCGGTTGGTGCGGTGGCTGGGCAACCTTCTGCCGTGCAACGTGTCGCGGGTTCGATTCCCGCACGGAACAACACTTCGCGTGATTAACAAATTGTTGTTTCGGGTCTGGGTGTTATGTGTATGTGAACTTGTGTGTTTGTAAACGCACCCACGACACAGAAGATAATCCTAGAGTGGGGCAACGTTTTTTTTAAGGAAAAAGAAATAAACTCTCACCTGAACAAAATAACCCGATGATTCTCTTTAGTTTTCATCGGAGGGATGATCCAGTACCCCTCCTTCAGGAACCTCTCCGTGTTTGGAGACCAAGGACTCCTCCCCAGCAAGACGTCAGGCATCTTAGACCTGGCTGAGAAGTAGTTGTCAATCTTCTCCTTGCATTGTTCCACGCTGAATCCTCGGGTCATGAGGTGACCTATGATCATTCGGTCATCTGAAAACGGAAGAATTATTTTGTTAAGGATTGAATATTTAAAAATTCTATTTTTATATGAAAGGGGTTTTTTTAAGGGGGGGGGGGGGGAATCATCGAATGACTGCTCCCGCCTGGGTGAGGCGAGAGGGAGTGTCAGACTCTTTATGACTAAAAATCACCCCGTTCCTACTCCTGCGCTACAAACCGGAGCTCCGGTAGCCCGTTAGGTTCTCCGCGACTTCGTATCGATCCCAGTAATCGGATCCCAGGGAAACCGAGGGTATCTTTTGAAAAATTATAGAAACAACTAGTGCATTTGTTATTGCATTTAATATTTAAACCTATTACAATTTGATATTGGTCTGGAGTCGATCTGATGATCGAACCAAGAGCTAGTTGAGGGAATTCCTCGAAGATTTACACCGGTGACCTTGTTATTCTCACTTATTGTAGGTGACTTATAACAAAATACCTACATTTTCTATGAGCAGTAACAAAAAATACAAATCATAACAAAGGTCTATATTAATTTGAATAAGTTTATAGTTTGTGGTTACGAAAATTAACATAAATCTATTAATGTACGATAACGGAAGGCACTCTACTCTTTATGTACCACAAACAAGCAACTAAGTAAGGTTTGCAATTATAGGTATAAATAAAAACCCCAGACGGTTTTCCCGTAACTTAGCTGTTAAAGATAAGTCACGCTATAGCTTACAACATGATTGAGACAACCGGAAAAATTACAACCAATCATAATTAGTAATTGCACGCCATTGAAATAAGAACCATTGTAGAGTTACTTTCCGTGACGTCAATTTTGTATCATTGAATGTTTTTTATATGTAATTTAATATTTTTAAGAAATAAATAGAAGTAGGATGTTAATGCACTTTTTGTCAATTATAATTTACGTGATTAACCTTAGTACAGTGCCTTAGTAGTGGATCCTACAGTCACACACAATTATTTCAGAATCTACAGAGGTCCAATTACGCCCCCGCCTCCCCCAATCTCCCCAATCCTTGAGTTCCCAACAATCCTCAAATTCCTAATCCCCAAAGGTCGATAACGCATTTTTTTAATGAGACAAGCCCGCCACAGCTTTCCAAAACCGCTGCAACACCAGTAAGCCAGGATCTACAGTAGATACAACCATGAAAACACTAGAACACTGATGTCCGGCGCGTCCTAGGGACATGAGTAACTATCTTTGTTCCCGCAACGAAGTGAATCAGAAGATATTATAAGAGGAAAAGAAGAAAAAACGACAGATTTCCACTTCCCTCGTTGAATTACTGCCGGAGACAGAATGAATTAAGCATAAAGGCACAAAGAAGAGACTGTACAACTGGGTGAAGACCAGTCGCCAAGCTCCACGGAAATTTGACTAAAAACTAAGTGGGTCCTATGTGTGAGCTGTTATACTTGCTTCGATAACGCACTTGTAACGACTCTGGTGTTCCAGGCGTCCATGGGTGACGCCGATAGTTTACCATCAGATGATCCGTGTGCTTGTTTATCGGCTTATCCCATAAAAAATCTATGTGATAACTAACATTTTCAAAGTTTAAACCCTAATACTACTTATATTTCGATTATTCTGAGAATAAAACCTGTAGTTGCATACACAAAAGTAATAATTGTCATCAATGATTCATAATAAATAAATTTATTGATAGCATAATCGAACAAAAATGTTGTTCTAAAAATTCCTCTGTCTACCCATAACAGGAAAACGCATGAAGTTGTTTATATACTACCAAAAATAAACGTACGATGTATAAATATTTATATAACATTTATTTAAATTTTCAATTCAGTATCAATAATAAAGATAATTTTATCATTTTTATGGCTACGTCCGTATTTGAGGTAGAATGCGAAATAATGATGAATAGTAATTGAAAACTGGTCGTATTATGTTTTAATAGATAATTATGACAAAAAAACAAAGAAAAAGGAAGGAGTGTTAGACTCTTACTGACTAAAAACCACCCCGTTCCTTCTCCTGCACGTCGAGCCAGAGCCCCGGTAACCCGTTAGGTTCTCCGTGACAAAATTAAATAATATTGGTATGGACTTGCATAATATTAATATACATTTTATCCAATTATATTTATCTTAATCAGAAATATCTAGAAAGAACTAAGATTTTACAGACATGCCAAATACTTTTTGACCACTAGCTTATAATAAATGATATCATTCACCAAGTAATGATTCTGTTTCTTTTGAGGTCAACTATTAACGTAACCTAATATACACCGTGAAATCGCGGAGAACCTAACGGGTTACCGGGGCTCCGGCTCGAAATGCAGGAGTAGGAACGGGGTGATTTTTAGTCAGTAAGAGACAGACAGTGACACTCCCTCCCGCCTCACCCAGGCGGGAGAAGTCATTCGATGATTTTCCCCCCTTAAAAAAAGACGTAAATTTATAGACGAGAATTACATGGCGGGATATTTTGATAATGTACTGTGAATTCGTATGCGCTTTCGAAGTTTGCTTTTCGCATTGGTTCACCAGTTATTTTTTCCTAAACATTTCTAGGCGTTGCCAAACTTCACAATCGAGCGTTTGGTCGTTTAGGTACTTTTCTGCGAACTACCTGAACTTTGGTCTGTTACCCCACGCTAACAAAGCACTAGTCCTCTATTGTTTAAGTATTAGTAGCTACAAGTGGTAATATTTTCAATGAGTTCTTAACTAGATATTTTCTTTGTGACTGATTATCATTGAATCTTTATATGTTTGTAAAACTATTGTTTTGCTAAAACAGAACCAATTTACTATAACCGACCCAGTTCTAATAAAAATCTCTTAACCTTTTTAATCATCGTCTCGTTATGGTGTTCTACATTTCTACCTATTTCTTTGGGAATAAAAATGCATGAGGTATTGTGAAGTAAGACTTCTTAAGTTTATCTATCTATTAAGGAAATCTATTAAGGGGACTATCTATTAACTGAGAGCATTCGCGTGTAATGTAACGTTACAGAACCGAGCATTACAATGCGCACCTTGTAATGATACAATGTGTTATATCTTAATACAACTTGTAACATCAATGTCTGACATCTTGCTATGAAATTCTCAAAGTCGAATCTATATGTTACATTACACGTGAATGCTCCCGGTGAGGAAGCATCTTTACGCGTAATAATTAAAAATGTATCTATAATTTGACATTTCCTGGCATTCATACGTGTGCAAAGTGATTTATACCTAGTCTATTAGTAATTAAGGTACGAAGTTCAATAGAACCATTCATAATTTATGACTCAGAGGTTGTTGGTATTTCCCAATGTGTGTACTTTTCAGTAATCTTGTTATTATTATTTTTTTATTTAGCAGACTAGTCATGGCGTGTTTGTAAACAATGAGTTTTAAGTCTTTATTGACCAGTAAGTCAGAAAATAGGCACGATTATGAATCGTATTATTTAATAATCTTGTTTATAATCATCATCATAACATCACGCATTTTTATCCCCGACGAGGTTAGGCAAAGGTGCACGTTACGGCACTTAATGCCACTGTACAATAATACACCTTACCATATACTTTTCGTTATTTATGATATGAGTCCCATGTAATAGGGGGTGAGCCTATTGCCATATACCGGGCACAATTCCAGGCTCCGTGCAGTAGGTTTAAGATTTTTTTTAAATCCCAGTAGGTAGTACTTAGCCTGACCTGGGACTCGAAACCCCTTGACCAACAATCACAATCAATATAATTTAAATTAAGTTAGCAATAATAATAGTTTTAATCATTTTAATTACTGTTATATAGAAAAAAGCATTACAAAACTACAATATTATTTTTTTAATAATAACTATCGTGAAACATACTAAATTAACTAAAATCTCGGGTCACTCACGTGAATATACTGAGAAAAGCTCTACTAGTTTCGAACCTATAGGCTGCGCGACATCGCCGTGACCGCGCACGCTGCTCATGAGGAAGAACCCCTCTGTGGTTCGAAACTAGTAGAACTTTTCTCAGTATATTCACGTGAGTAACCCGCGATTTTAGTTAATACAATATTATTATTGTAATATAAATCTTATTTTATCTTATACTATTATATAAAGCAGAAGAGTTTGTTTTTTTGTTTGTTTGTTTGAACGCGCTGATCTCCGTAACTACAAGTCTAATTTGAATAATTCTCTTTGAATTGGGTAGCGCATTTATTGAGGGTGGCTATAGGCTATAAAACATCACGCTACGACCAATAGGAGCTGAACAGAGCGTGTGAAACTGCGCGGAAGTAGCTAGTACTATTGTATAAATCGGAAGAGTTTGTTATTTTGTTTGAACGCGCTAATCTCCGTAACTACAAGTCCGATTTGAATAATTCTTTTTGTGTTGAATAGTGCACTTATTGATGGCTATAGGCTATAAAACATTACGTTACAATCAATAGGAGCTGAGCAGAGCGTGTGAAACTGCGCGAAAGTAGCTAGTAATGAATAAAATTCTAAAAACAAAATGAAGCATCGTTAGCAATCGTCAAATTTCTATTACCAAATGCACTATTCAAATCAAGTTCTTTATAATAATATATTTGCAAATATAATCTAGATTAATAGAAAAATAACATAACTTAATAGGAATAAAAACCCAATCAGGTTTTCTAACTCAGAACAACAAGAAAAACGCCATTATGACCGGTTCTTAAACATATAATCTATAAATAATTTATACATCTATTTTTAGACAATTTATAACATGTTTATTTTTTATTGAACTATTTAAATATAATATCAGAATCTTAATTTTTTGTATGTTATTTTTTGACGATCACTTTTGTTTACATTTTTATTGGATTAATATTTTTTATTAGAACTGAAAGAAAAATGTCATAATTATTATTATCTATTAATTAGACTGACTCGGCCGAGTGGTCGCAAGTGCGACTGCGCGGTCAAGGAGTCTCGGGTTTGATTTCCAGGTCGGACAATGTAGTACTGGACTTTTAAAAGAATTCTCAGTAATAGCACGGTGTCTGATAATGTGTCCAGTATATGACAATAGGCTCACCCCCTCTATTATATGGGACTCATAGTATAAATAGTAAAAAGTAGGTGTTACATTGTACAGTGGCATTAAGTGCCGTCAATGTCCACCTCTGCCTACCCTCGGGGATAAAAGGCGTAATGTTATGTTATATTATTATCAATAAGAAAAAAATGGAATTCTATAAAGTTAATGCCGCAAAAAAGCAAGGTTGCTATAAATTGATTCATAGACAGAATAGAATTGCAATAACCTCAAACTTCATCGCTATTGTGACATAAAATGAAATCTATTTCCTTCCTCCTAAGGTACTGTTTACTTTAATAGACACAAATGCTTGCACATATATGTCAATGTCACTTCTAAGAACATGTCCAAAGACAGCATTTCACCATTTCAAAAGGTTTACGACCTTATTTTAAAACAATAAAGTTTTAAATCGAATACCTATAAACAGCTGTACTATTTAATGTAATAAGACTAGAATAAGTAATTGAAACATAGTAATTATAACAAACTGCCTCTTGAAAGGAAAATTCCATCCTTCTAATATAATTTGAACTAGAGTTACTACTACCTAGTTTCACCTAGCTTCACTGATTGACTGACTGACAGACTTTTACCTATTTATTTTGTATTTGTTGACGTTTCAAAAGTACCAAATCATAGTTTAATTGAAATAAATGCTTTGACTTTGACTTTTGAGCCTGACTCATTATTCTTTTGCGTCTGAATAACCGTAAAATGAAAGAAGAAATACCTTAGTACCGATAGAACTTGTCAAATTTTGAACGCTAACGAATACTTTAACCCTTTGAGTACCGTCATTATAGACACAATTAAAGAACAATAGGTTGCGGTCACCGGTGTCTTCGCGGTGTTTGACAGTTTAAACACAGATCCACTAGAACATGCAACCTCATCCAATCCCCTCTATTTTTAACCGACATAAATAAACGAATAAAGTTCCAAGTTCAAAAGTCCTTGGTTACAAATATTAGAGCTAAACATCACGCCTTTTATCCCCGAAGGGGTAGGCAGAGGTGTACATTATGCCACTGTACAATGTAACACCCACTTTCCACTATTAATGTTATGAGTACCATGTAATAGGAGGTGAGTCTATTGTGAAATATTAGAGCTATACATATCCCTGTCGCGGAGAACCTAACGGGTTACCGGGGCTCCGGCTCGATGTGCAGGAGAAGGAACGGGGTGGTTTTTAGTCAGTAAGAGTTTGACACTCCCTTCCGCCAGGAGCAGTCATTCGATGATTTTCTCCCCTTAAAAAAAATACCTATCCCTGTAAATGGAACATATGTATTCAAAATCCATGTTCAACAGAGGATTTCGAAATCAAAATTTCAATAGTCCTTAGCTTGACCGGTGATAAGGATCTCTTGTACCTCTTAAGGCGGAATCGGAAAAGGAGGACAGATATATTTTTAAAATTTTATGAATTTTCTTGGAATTATAAAGGACTTTCGTTGTCGTAGGAATTCATTTGAACTTTATGCATTTTCTTAGATAGAAAGAAAGATAGATAGGTATTTCTAGATATTATCTTATTCTTATTATTATTCAACGTTGTTCAAAACATTACGCCATGCAATTTTCGAAGATTCGTCTTGGCACGTGCGATGCGAATAGTGCCTACTTTACGTCTCGTGTTTCATGTGTATATTTCATTATTATATTTTAAACTAAAAAAACCTCATTATTTTTGTTTTTATTTTATACATCGCAAGTACGCCCTATGGATGGCAAGTTGTTTTGCGGCGAGACGAAAACAAATTAAAAATAGATTTCACGGTGCACAGTGTAAATTGTAAGTTAAACATACATTATAGAAGGTTTATTTTGCAAACACCACACCACAAACATTAGCACTTCCATTGAATACGTAAGAAAATCTGACGACATAACCATGTTTTTCGACCTAAAGAACAGATTATAATTTTATATATTTACTAGCTACTTCCGCGCGGTTTCACACGCTCTGCTCAGCTCCTATTGGTCGTAGCGTGATGTTTTATACCCTATAGCCATCCTCGATTAATGCGCTATCCAACACAAAAAGAAATATTCAAATCAGACTTGTAGTTACGGAGATAAGCGCGTTCAAACAAACATACAAAAAAACTAACTCTTTCGCTTTATATGATAGTATAAGATATCAATACTAGCTTCTGCCCGCGACTTCGTACGTAACTACGTATTCTCCCATTCCCGTAGGATTTTTAGGACTTTTTACTGTCATAAGAATCTTCTCCTGATAATAATAAACACAAAAAAAACAGACAAATCGGTCTAGCCATTATATATAAAGATAACAAAGCTGAAAGTTTGATTGTTTATTCCTTCGATTGAGTACATCATTCTCCGATCAACCTAACTACTACTTTGGAAATTTTTTCTTGTATTCGATAAACCATTTTCGAGGAAGGCTACAGGCCCCAAAACATTGAACAACGGATTATTATTACTATTTGTTTTATGGAATAAACTGGTAAACGAGTAGACGGATCACCTGATGGTAAGCAATCGGCGCCGCCCATGGACACCCGAAACACCAGAGGCGTTACAAGTGCATTAACAACCTTTTGGTATTAGGAATTTCAAGATTTTTGGGGATTCAGGGATTGGAGGGGGAGGGGGGTTATTGGGCCTACGGTAACCTCACTTGCACGACGAAATACAACGCAAGCGTTGTTTCACTTCGGTTTTCTGTGAGGCCATGGTATCACTCCGGTCGAGCCGGCCCATTCGTGCCGAAGCATGGCTCTACCACACTTAAACAATTAGTATTAGTAGTTAATTAGCTAGTTATTAATAAAAGTACTCACGTATTTGTCCTTGTGGTAAATGTGGCTGCTTTTCATACCATTCGTGAATACTTGCGACCATTTCATCCAATGTTTTTTGATTAATATTGTATGATTTCAACAAATTTTCCAAGTCAGAGTCTCTGATGTTCATCAGTTTTTGTGCATTCAGAGAATAGTCGAAGTTTTCGTACTGTGAATTAATAATAATTATTTCATGATTATAACTGGAGTAATAGTTATGTAATTTAATGATAATATCAATGTGAGTATGTTTCTTATTTAAATTTTAGATATTAGTAAATTAATTTAATAATTGCATTATTTATTTATTTATTTATTTACACTTTAATGCACACAATAAGGTACATAAGGCGGACTTAATGCCATATGGCATTTTCTCCCAGTCAACCTTTGGGTTAAAAGTAAGCTCAGCGAAAATGGGCTTGTGTAATAATTATACAAAAAAAAAAACAAAATAAATAACTAATAGCAATAATAAATACTGTATAACATAATGTATAAAAATATATAATAAGTAAAAAATATGTACATAAATAACTTCATATATATATTTATAATATAATATAAATTGACGAAGACACGAACTCAGCGTTGTCCTTCATTATCCTTATTTTAGTTTTAAATAAGTTTAGTATTCACTTCAAAAATAAAAAAAAAACATATTTATATGCATACATTGTTTTCTTTGCTATAGTAATGTTAAATATTCATTATTATGTGAAATAATAACAAAAATAAAATTTGACTGTATTTAAATATTTGAACCCCACCACAAAACTAAATATTTATAATTATTTTTATAATGAAACAAAATAAAAAATAATATTATAAGATCGCAATAGTTTATTCCCTTTTTATTTTATTCAAATTAAACTACTATTGAAATTATAAATATATATATTAACGTTTAAATAATAGTAGGTATAATGTAAACACATACCACATTCTCGTCTCCGATAGTCATTTTGCACTGGTGTAATAGTAATATAACAGTCACAAACGCACACTGACACTTTGTCCTCGCGACACAATCCGACAATGTCTGTACATTAAAGGCCTCGACTGTTTTATTATATTGACCGCTCTGTGTAGAAACCGAGAAGTTTCTGCCACAAATCTATTATTAGACACACTAAATTTGACTTCTCTATAAGTATAATTTAATTAGCTTTAGTATTTACCAATTTACATTTATATAATTTATTTTAATAGTCAAAGTAAAAGTCCAAGTCAAAATCATTTATTTCAATTAGACCAGGAAGGCACTTCAAAATCTGAAATATGGAAATTTGCCAAAGAACAAGAGTTAACTGAATTGGCAATGGGCAGGCCACATCGCTCGAAGAACTGATAGCAGATGGGCCAGGAAAGTCCTTGAGTGGAGACCATAGACCGGAAGACGAAGCGTGGGCAGCCCTCCTCAACGTTCGACATGGAGGACTAAGGAGGAGGCCTTTTCCAGCAGTGGACGTATTCCGGCTGTTGATGATGATGATGAGGAAGGCACTTTTGAACGTCAACAGAAAAAATAAAAAGAGAAACTATTTGCCCATTTCAAGGTGTAGATTCCAATGGAAAAGACCGAGCAAGAAACTCCATAGGTTACTCTTTTTTAATCACTTTCACAATACAATCTCTACCTAGTTACATAGTTTTGTTGTTTGGATTATGCGACAACAATGTAACACTAAAATACAGTCAAAAAGATCGAAATAAAATAACCTTAAAGGACAGTAAAATATACAGTCTGGAGCTGACCAGTCCCAGTTGACGGCGCCCGTTCATGAACATGACAAGTACACCAGCACCGCCCAACTCAACCATATTGTAGCATAAATTTGTTTAATAATTCAGATTAATAATGTATTATTAATAATTGTTTTATAATAATTACGTCAAACTTATAAATAAATTCAGAACAACTCTTTGTGATCCAATAATTATTATTTCGGGTCTGGGTGACATGTGTAAGTGAACTTGTATGTTTGTAAACTCACCCACGACACAGGTGAAAATCCTAGTGCGTAACAACCTTCTATGTATAAAAACATTACCTACTATTTAACTTAATGGCTCACCCATGGAACTACATGGGACTACTAACATAATATAACAATACGCCTTTTATCCCCGAAGGGGTAGGCAGAGATGCACATTACGGCACTTAATGCCACTGTACAATGCAACACCCACTTTTTACTATTTATGTTATAAGTCCCATGTAATAGGGGGTGAGCCTATTGCCATATTCCAGACTCCGTGCTACTATTGAGATTTCCGTGATACTACTCATAACATAAATAGTGAAAAGTGGGTGTTACATTGTACCTCTATAGTGGAATTCAGTGACGTAATGTGTGCACATACTACCTACCCATTCGGGGATAAAAGGCGTGATGTTATGTATGTTATGTGAATTTAATGTTTTTAGCATTTCATTTACATTTCCATTCTCGACTTAAGTACAATAGCACAGTTTTTGTGCATAAAGTTGTATATGGATACAAATTTCCGACCACTGTGGGATAAAATCGGCGTAATTTTACGCCGGTTTTATTATTATACTTAATATAAAAAGTTTAATCTTCAAACATGGGAATTGTATTAATTAAATTATGAAATATTCCATGCGAAATAATAATTGTATATTGGATTTATACTTACATTAATTTAGCTGAAAAACTAAATTAATCTGGGGTTTTTGTATAAAGTTAAGAAAGAATAAAGTAAACGTTAATCTGTATCTTAAGATAATTATACGTGATGTCATTAAACTGTATTTTATTTATTTATCATTTACACATATATATCATGGGTACCATCCGTGTTGATGGCTATCGTGCCGAAATATGGCTCTCCCATACTTAAATTATGTCTATTATGTCATATTACAAAGTAAATCACATAACTATAATTACGTATTAACATCTTTGCAAAATCATCTCACATAGGCAACTACATACAACATTTTTTCAAATATTTATACAGTTCATTTACACAAACAAACATGTACTTAATAGATAATCAATGAATTAGTAGACTTTATGATTTATAAAGAGAGCGATAAGATTCTAATTTGTATATCCAATTGATGATGTCGTAAGTTGTAATTTGTGTGTTTTTGAACTGTCTTTTGTTCTTTGATCAATAGATTGTCTATCAATAAGAAAGATGACTAACATTATAAGCTAATAGCAACGGTTTTTGTATGGAATTATTATAAATATGTCGATGTATTCATGGTCTTGCTTTTGCTGTAATAATCCTTACTTACTTATATTATAACATATAAGGAAAAATGTGCCCGGTATATATGGCAATAGGCTCACCCCCTATTACATGGGACTCATAACATAAATAGTGAAAAGTGGGTGTTACATTGTACAGTGGCATTAAGTGCCGAAATGTGCACCTCTGCCTACCTCTTCGGGGATAAAAAGGGCGTGATGTTATGTTACAATTTGTTAGTAGCGGCGACCGGTTGCGCCGCCAAAGTGTCGCGGTGAAGTCCGATTCACGGGTCGGGCAAAATATTACTGGCTTTTAAAAAAAAATCTCAGTAGTAGCACGGAGTTTGGAAATGTGTCCGGTACATGGCAATAGACTCACCCCCTATTACAAGATAATCATAACTAATATAAAGTAGGACTTACATTGTACAGTGGCATTAAGTGCCGTAATTTGCACCTCTGCCTATCCCTTCGGGGGTAAAGGCGTGAAGAAGAAGCTATGCTATACAACCTCATTAATGAATGCAAGAAAATCTAGAACATGCATATAGAACAAAGACTTACTTACACAATTGCGTTTTATTTCCTTAATGACAAACAACATCTTGCTATTGTTGGCCTTTGACTTTGTGAAAAAACTAACAATAATTAACTTTACCTGTATAGCAATAAGAATGAAATTTTCACTTGAAGGAAAATTGTGTTATAATGAGTAGTTCGGAAGGAAACCTTGTTTATCCTGAGGTTTGAGGATATTCTTCGCACTAAGTTAAGTTGTTTTTTTTGTGGAATAAGCCGGTAAACGAACAAACGGATCACCTGGGTGCTTACTCTTGAAACCAATCACAAACTCAATATAATTACAATCCAATAAAGTCCCAATAATTATTCAATGTCAAAACTATACAACCCCCTATCGTAGCTATTAAAATAGCATTCAGAGTACGGAATATAAAGCCGAACTCAATATCATTTAGTTCATTCAATATTCACGCAATACGGATGCAATGGGCGCTAGTGTTGCAACTCAAGAGTACGAAATGTTACAATGTCAATGTCGATTGATTGGAATTGGATTCAAGAGTAAGCCCCCAGGTCGTAAGCAATCGGCATCACCTATGGACAAATGGAACACCAGAGGCGTTACAAGTGCGTTACCGACTTTTGGGGATTAGGAATTTTAAGATTGTTAGGTATTCAGGGATTGAAGATATTGGGGAGGAGGGCAGGGGTGTAATTGGGCGGTAATCGAGTTATATGAGACACTAGTGACATGGTGAATGAAAACATCGTGAGGAAACCTGGGCTTACAATAGTTGTATGTAAATGTAAGTTTGAAATCCCCAACCCAAGTGTGGTGATTAACGCTCAAAGCTTGTCTGTGCGAGAAGAGGTCTTAAGTCAGCAATGACCACTTATAGGCTGTTGATAATGATGATGTTCATGAACCTAATTTCTAGACGTTAATTAATAATAATATGTAAGTAGCTAAATTATGTGTGTAGGTAACAGTAAAAAAACTGCTTAAAAATATAAGATCTTATTTAATGGGCTCTTTTGAGGAAACAACAACCTTAATGCTATGGAATGTATTAGTCCGGAGGATTGTACTGCACATTCATATTAAGATAATGTTTTTGCCGACTTCCACGGCAGTACGGAGAAAGATCTTCACTTTTTCTCATTACTTTGTCCCGAAGATCAGACCAGTAATCCAGCAACGGAGGATTCAATGTTTCCTTTCCAGAATTTCCAGATTAATGGCTCTTCTTTTTCCATTCTCGCGTTGGAAAGTGCGGAATGGAAAATTGAAACTGCCAATGGTTGGCTGTCAAACTAGTTACGAGGATTAGGTGTGGGGAATCGAGTTCTAGGTGTCAGTTTTTCAAAAGAATTTGTTGTACTGTGTTGGTTGGGAGACGTGACTACCGGCAAAAGTAATTAAGGTAAGTTGTCTAGTCTTTACAATTATACCTACACTATGCAGGGGTTTTCATACAAACTTATAGAAAGAAAGAAAAAACATTTATTTTGCAATGACACACAACAAGAATTTAGAGCCACAAAAAAAAGCCTATGGTGCACATCGCACCTTTAAAGTAAAACACTGTAATTAAACGAAAATGTTCATAAACTATTTGAAATATTATTTAAAACTGGCTGTTGCCCGCATTTTCGTCCTTGTAGAATATGAGATAGTTAGGACATTCTTTTTTGTTTCACCTTTCCAAAACTAAAAGTAGACAGACAGACTAAAATTAGAAAACATGTTATTTTGGTATACTTAGGTATCGTATGTATATTCATATGCAAGTAGTAAAAAGCGGTTATTTCAATATTACAAACAGACATTCCAATTTGATTTATCGTATCTGTAGATATAGATATATAGATAGTCGACAATAAAAAAATTTACAAAAATGTTCATTTAATAACGGATCTAATTTAAAGGTGCGATATTTTTTTTAACTGTTTAATGTTGTGGCTTGGGCTGTAAAGTTTAATGTTTTTGGTTTGGGCTGTAAAATTATGCATGTGTTTATAAAATAAATAAATATCCATCAGTAGCATTGCCTCATTGGCCGAGTGGTCGCAAGTGCGACTGCCGGGCAAGGGGTCTCGGGTTCAATTCCCGGGTCGGGCAAAGTATTACTGGGTTTTTTAAAAATCTCAGTAGTAGCACGGAGTCTGGAAAAATGTGCCCGGTATATGGCAATAGGCTCACCCCCTATTACATGGGACTCATAACATAAATAGTGAAAAGTGGGTGTTACATTGTACAGTGGCATTAAGTGCCGAAATGTGCACCTCTGCCTACCCCTTCGGGGATAAAAAGGCGTGATGTTATGTTATGTGTGTTCATCAGTAGCATTTGTAACTACTCGATCTATAAAGAAGTTTTATCTAGTGTTCATAACAGGAAAAACTTAGATTTTGGTCTAGAATTAGGTAAGTACCTAAAACGTTTTTGAAGAAGTCTTCCTCGTCTTTATGCAATTCATATTTTTTTATCGAAATAAATATTTCCTTAAAGTTCTTTGTATATTATTATATTTAATTCGTTTAGTTGGGGACCACATGATTGCAGTAATATAATGTATTTTTTATTATCTGTATTGTTTTAAATTGAGGTAAAATGTAGTTGTTTCCTTGTAGATTTTTTATGAAAATTACTAGGTCGTCTAATCTTTACGTTCAACAGTCACTTCTCGGGAGTACCCCTCCACTTTAATGGATAATAATGTTAGTTTAGAGCTATAGATTTACATAACATAACATCACGCCTTTTATCCTCGAAGGGGTAGGCAGAGGCCCACATTATACCACTGTACAATGTAACACTCACTTTTCACTATTTATGTTATGAGTCCCATGTAACAGGGGGTGAGCCTATTGCCATATACCGGGCACAGTTCCAGACGCCGTGCTACTACTGAGAATTTTTTTTTAAAAAAAGCTATAGATTTCTGCTTCAATAATAGACTTTAAGGCAAAGGAATAACAAACATCAACGGCCTATAAGTGGCCACTGCTGACCAAAGGCCTCTTGTCACGCGGAGATGGTTTGAGCATTAATCACCAATTTGCTCAATGCGGGTTGGTAATTTCAAACTTATGATTAGAAATTATAAGCTTAGGTTTCTTCAACATGTTCACCTTCACCGTTTGTCAGTGGTGTCTGAATAATCGTAGAAAGTAAACTCGGAAAAAGTTACATTAGTACTTGCTGTTGATAGGTTTCAAACCCGCACTGTCATGCATGAGAAGCGGGTGACTTAGGTACAAACGATAGATGTTAAAGAGGATATTTTGTTCAAATTTATTATTTTTACAATTTATTCAATTAAAATACCTTAATTAGATTAAAAATACTTACATCCTTTTTAAAATCCATCTCACGCACCAGGATCATAAATAAATAACCAAATGATGTAGACTTAGAGCTGATGCAGTGCGTAAATAATACCTACTTTAAATAAAACTAATGTATTAGGTACTTCTTCAACATGAGCAACCTAAAATCGACTTTCAATATCACAATTTAATGATGACATTACAATAACGCTTAAAATAACCCTGAACTTCGTTAGGATTCTTCAAAAGGATCAGTTTTTGGTCATTTGATTCGTTGCATGGACGTCATTTTGTTTTTTTAGGTTAATTTCTTTTAAGTTATTTCTTTTTGGAGACTGGGGGTACCAGGTCCTTTAACAGGCCTGCCCCGAAGCCCCCACGATGTAACGCCTGTAACGGCATATCGATAGGGAAACGCGTGTTTCTTGAGCTTCGTTGTGCACAGAACTGTGCCACCATCATCCCTGAGGCCACTGCGTGGGCGTCTAGAGTCCCCGCTCCATGCGCCCGTGGCCCCAAAAGTCACCACTTTGCCTATTTCATTTGATATGAATACACATAAAACAATCATAGTTTTCTCCATCGTTTATCTGGATACTAGACAATGGAGCAGTTTTATCGTTAAAGCGATCGGCCGATAGCATTTATGTGTATCAAATATGTATTTGTTTCATTGTAGTTTTCTCAGTTCTCATACTTTTTAATAAAATTATTAAATCACCCATTGTTCGCCTAACAAACTTTCCGGAAAGGATAAAAAAACAAAAACAGTATTGTGGTAAATACCCAAACGTGTGTAAAAATATCGGAAAATACCCTACTAAGCTTGAATACCCGTTTACGAAGTAAACAAACATATTTTTTCCCATCTATGATCATATTAGCAAAAACAACCGGAGGTCCAATCCCCCCCTGCCCTCTTCCCCAATCTCTCCAATTCCAGAATCTCCAACAACTCAAATGTAAAAAAAACCTCAAATTCGTAACTCCAAAAACGCTGGTAACGCACTTGTAACGCATCTGGTGTTCCGGGTGTCCATGGGCGACGCCGATTGCGTACCATCAGTTGATCTGTCTGCTCGTTTACCGGCTTATTCCATAAAAAAAAAAACATAAATATTTCTATGGGAGAAGTCAGATTATTTTTTTTTGCTCCTAATTAAAGTTTTGAGCCACATATTAGCTCGAAACTAACATGTTATTTTGTTTAATACCTTATTTGAATGACCTGCGTATTTCAATTAACAGATAAATAATGAGACAAGTGAATTTATTTCTGCAAATAGGCTACAAGGCAGCACTTTTACACGTCAATTTTATCAAGCGAACGATGAGGTCGACATTTCCTAACTGACTACTCTGAGAAGAAATCCCGAAACAAACTCAGAGGTCTGTCTCTTTAAAGTCCAGACAAATATATATAAAAGATTAGAAGAAGAATAATATATATTCTTTAAACGTTATAAAATCAAAATTACATTTCAAAAAATTTAAAATCTAGACTTCGGCTAGTAAGAAGATACTCAAAATTTTCCAAAATATCTCTCCTATAAATACGACACTGGCAATCACAAGGCCAACAACATTTGGAAATCTACTTTTATCTAAGTACCTCAAAATAATTGAAAATTCGCTTTGGAGCTGTTCAAGTATTACATAAGCACCATGGGGGGGGGGTCTCTGTTTTGTTTATTTTAGATGATATGGGGGTAGGGGAGTCTAGATGATGATTACGTCATCGATAGTTATTGACTGCCTCGTAGGCCAAATGGTCGCAAGTGCAACTGCCGGGGTCTCGAGTTCAATTCCCGGGTCGGGCAACGTATTACTGGGTTTTTTAAAAATTCTTTAAAACCATAGAACTTTAATCGCACAGACAAAACCTGTAATTCCTTGTTTCTGTAATTCCTCAAGCTTGTAATTACCAGTCCATGTACAGACTAATCCAAGCAGAACAGTAATGTGTGACTACAGCAACTATAATTACTAGTTACCTCTTTGAAACAGGTTTGGGAATCCCCTTTCTTTGTCCATTTTTTTTGGTGCAAAAAAGAACCTTAAGGCCATAACAAAAAGATTAATTGTTGTGCAAAAACAGATCCGTCTTTATAGAACGTACTATGGTGTAATACCATAGAAGTACAATTGTATGGTTTTATTTTTGACATACCGCTGATCATCATGAAAAAAAAATGTACCTCTGTTTTGTTAAAACATATATTTTTTTCCTGTGTATTGTCTGTGTTGTGTACATGAATAATTAAATAAATTAGTAGAACAGTTTTTGAGATTTAGAGACCAAAAGTAAATGATAAGGAAAAAAAGAAAAAACTAACTTGACGCATATAAATCTTATTTATCATCATCTTAATTCATGTAAAAAGAAAAAATATTACAAATATAGATTTTATTAACTGTTCAATCCCAAAAGGTCACCGGTAACCGCTCTCCGTTAACTTTATTATAGACTTTATTTCCGATGTTGAGAGACTAGTTTTGTATCATGAACATCGGTACAACATAATAATATCATCGTTTCTTTATCGTACAATAAAAATGAAAAAATTCTCCTTCCTAGACTGGACTATGTCTACATCAGTCATTGTTCCGCCATTTCTCACGGAATGGCGCGATAGAAATTGTTGTTTATTTTTAAAATCTTTTTATTTGTTTTTCGTGAGTAATTTTAAGTATCACCTAACACTAGTTTGTAAGAACATTTTTACTAACAATTGGAATGATGACAGGGTATGAAAATTAAAAATCTATTTAGTCCGTAAGTTAGGTAATGAAAAAATATTACACACGTATCTTTTTATTTCGTCGTATGATAAAATAATACTTAGATAAAACGAATCAAAGTTTAGGAGCCGGTGCTAAAACGTCATTTCTACGTATAAAGTGTACATAGAAGTGACGTCACGCGACATTTCAAATCAATATATTGCCTCGACTATAGACTATAGACTGCCTCGTTGGCCGAGTGGTCGCAATTGCGACTGCCGGGTAAGGGGTCTCGGGGTCGATTCCCGGGGCGGGCAAAGTATTACTGGGTTTTTAAAAAATTCTCAGTAGTAGCACGGAGTCTGGAACTGTGCCCGGTATATGGCAATAGGCTCACCCCCTATTACATGGGACTCATAACATAAATAGTGAAAAGTGGGTGTTACATTGTACAGTGGTATAATGTGCACCTCTGCCTACCCCTTCGAGGATAAAAGGCGTGATGTTATGTTATGTTATGTTATGTTTATATCGTCGAAAGTATTCGTTTCTGTTAGAAAATAAAAAATACGTGTCTAATAAGTTAAAATAATCTACCAGACGGATATTAAAATAAAACTAGGCTTCTTCAGACCACTATGTCCAAATAGGGTATTTGGACATAGTGGTCTGAAGTAAAAGTATTTTATTATCAATTGTTTATTTATTGGGTATTCCTGGGTCAAAAATAAATTATATTGATTTTTCAGTCCAATCAAATCTTAAAAAATAGTTACACTTTCATTCATTGATTTGCCGATATACTGTTTCGATTTATTCTAGCATTGATTTTAGATATAAGTGTGCTATTTGACGCGAAAATATAATGACGTCATAAGATGGTATTTCATACAAAATTTATAGAACAGTATCATTTTTGACGTTTCGATAAAAGTATTGAATTCGAATAGTTGTCAACTACCGTATTATACACCAAACGTTTTGCCGATAGTACTTTTATAACATGATGTATGTACGTCCTTTTCAATTAGTTATTGAAAGGTTTCGTCTTATAATTAATGGGCAGCGTAACCTTGAACATTACAACACGTGTTTTTATATAGACCATTCAATAATACAAAAGTAGTAAGATTTGCTATATAGTATTTGATCACAGGCCCAATTCTCGAATTCGACAACTATGATCTGTTGTCTATGATTTTTATAAGTAACATTTGATTTGGATCTTTAATTTTATATAATAGGGATCAGTTTCGTCTGCGACTTTCGTCTTTTTTATTTCCGTAGAAATTGAGGATTTTTTACGTAAGTCTCAAGATTCATGTAAAAATTTCGTTAAATGCATATTATTCTTCAAGGAGGTTATTTATTTAAAAGGAGGGACCCTTCAAATTAGGCCTATATGACTTCAAGGAAATAGAGAACGCATTGCTACGTCATTTCATTTTAATTAGAAAATAACATAGGTAAATAGGCAGTAAATACAGAATAACAATCAATTTTATTTACCAACAATTGATGAATATACCTATTCGTATACTAGCCCCCGGCTTCCTATGGGTGTAATATGTTTTTATAATAACTATCGTAAGACATACTAAATTAACTAAAAATCGCGGGTTACTCACGTCAATATACTGAGAAAAGCTCTACTAGTTTCTTCCTCATGAGCAGCGTGCGCGGTCGCGGCGATGTCGCGCAGCCTACACAATTTGCCTGTATTATACATATAAAACTTCCTTAAGAATCACTCTATTCATTAAAAAAATCGCATCAAAACCCGTTGCGTCGTTTTAAAGATCTAAGCATACATAGGGACAGATAGACGGCGGATAGCGACTTTGTTTTATACTATGTAGTGATGTATTCTCTATTATTTTCAAAATATATTTTAGCATCGGACGAAAGGACCATCAATCGCAGAATATAACATAGAAACAATTAAAGATACATAAACACAGACAATACCGCAGACCTCTTATTAACTGGATGTGCCACAAAAACATTTGCATTCACGTTGGTCTCACCACATAATGTATGGAAAACTGAACGCAAAAAATATAAAAAAATAAAGTACGTCATTTTAACGTCCATTTTTCTTTTAAATAAATGAAATAATATAACCTGATACGCTTAATTCAACATTGTAGGTATACGATAATTTAGGTGTCTATATTCTTTTGGACTGCCTCGTTGGTGGAGTGGTTACATGGGACGCATAAAATAAATAGTGATAAGTGGGCATTACATTGTACAGTGGCGTTAAGTGCCGTAATGTGCACTTCTATCTACCGATAAAAGGTGTGATGTTATGTTACAATTATGTTATTATTCGTTTGATGAATATACACAGCTGATATCAGATATAAACTACTTCTTTGGGCTAATTGGCGAGGTGTTATACCACAGATTGCAGTCCTTTTCGACTAAAAAAATTCTGTGATTTATCATCGCAATCATAGGAAACAAATCCACTACTTGCATGGTCATGACTTTGAAAAGGTTCTAAAATTAAGAACACCTTTTTTGCACAATTATTGTGATTGTGAGAGCCCTGTAATTAAATTAGACTAGTAGAATGCATTCGTGTTGGCCTGGACTTGTCATGCTCACTCAAAGGTCTCATTGGTGATGGCACGTGCAGTGGATCGCTAGATTCCCTACAATATGGTTGAGCTTGGTGGATTTTGGTTTTACATTGTTTTCATAGAATTGACTACAAAAAACTATGTAACTAAATAATTTTATTATGAACATGATTGAACATGAGTAACCGATGGAGTATCTTGCTTGTACTTCTCCATAGGAATCTACACCTTGGAATGACCTAATAGCTTCACTTTTAAATTTTTTGTTGACGTTCAAAAGTTGAAATAATTGACTTTGAATTTGACTTTGACACCTTAAGACAATACTTGTGAATAAATTAACGTAAAGTAAGTGTAACATATGTTGGGCTCGCTGCCATCGCAGCGGTAAGTCCCCTCTTTGAGGAGTGGCTTGAGAGACGCTACGGCGTCCTCACCTACCGCCTGACGCAGGTCCTCACCGGACATGGAAGTTTCGGGAGGTAACTGTGTCTGATGGGGCGGGAGGAAACGCCCGGGTGTCATCACTGCGAGGACCGCCCTGAGGAAACGGTGGAACACACTGTAGCGGAATGCCCTGCGTGGGCTGAGCACCGCCGTGCCCTCAGGGAAGTGATCGGCGATAGCGACCTCTTGCGTCCGGGCCTAGTGCGGGCCATGATGCGGAGTGGGGGGACTGGGATGCCGTCTCCTCCTCGCAACCCAGACATCGCGAAGGACACACCGGGCGTCGGGGATCGCGAGACGATCTCCGGCCACCGTAAGCGCGGGCCTGCGGACGGCGAGCATGGGTGGCTCCCCGTCCGATCAGAAACAGACCCGAACGTACGACGCGTCGCGTTCCGCGCGCGCCTCAAAGAGCCATCAGACCACCACAGATGGGGCCCAATAGGGCCGATGCCGATTCGGAATTGCGGAGAACCTAACGGGTAACCGGGGCTCCGGCTCGACGTGCAGGAGAAGGAACGGGGTGGTTTTTAGTCAGTAAGAGTCTGACACTCCCTTCCGCCTCACCCAGGCTGGAGAAGTAATTCGATGATTTTCCCCCCTTAAAAAAAAAGTGTAATATATGTCTGTCGTGGTAGCCCGGAGGTTTAAGACGCCCGCTTCTCATGAATGAGGGTGCGGGTTCTTCTAATTATAAGTTTGAAATCGCCAACCCGCATTGAGCAAGCGTGGTGATTAATGCTCAAACCTTCTCCGTGTGAGAAGAGGCTTTGCTCAGCAGTGGACATTTAGTGGCTGTTAATGAAGTGTTACATTTTATGTCTACTAATCAAAGGAATAAAAATAATACTGATACATGCAAGACTTTTACCACAAAAACTACAATTTGTATGTCAACTGCCACAAACCACATCTAGTGTACCTAATTCCTTGTACTCACACCATTTGCCACTGAAAGTGACCCTTACTAGCAACCCTTTACTGACCCTAGCCATTGGGCGTGACGTCCAAGAGTTATGGCCGCACAGAGGTCAGATATACCCGTCTATTGTCTAACGATTAGTAATTGATGCCACGACTCCATTGTCCAGTTTGGTAATTGGGAGTAATGTAATGTCTGTATCGTGGAGTTTTTAAAAATAAATACACTATGTACTACATAAAGGTGTGAATATATTATAGACTGCTTTATTTAATGTAATCATGAAAGTAGACTTTTTTTTAAGGGGGGAAGTCATCGAATGACTGCCCCCGCCTGGATGAGGCGGGAGGGATGTCAGACTCTTACTGACTAAAAACTAGCTACTCCGAATCGGTATCAGCCCTATTGGGCCCCATCCGTGGTGGTCTGATGGCTCTTTTAGGCACGCGCGGAACGCGACGCGCCGTACACTCGGGTCTGGTTCTGGTAGGACGGTGAGCCACCCATGCTCACCGTCCGCAGGCCCGCGCTTACGGTGGCCGGAGATCTTAAGTACTGAATGAGCACCTAGAGTCCCCATTCCATGCACCCGTAGCCCCATCCTACGGGACTGACAAGCTTAAAGTATTTACAGTTAAACCAAGTCTATAGTGAAGTACTAAGTTAACTATTTTTAACCACCTAATTACTAAGACATATTACCTATTACCATGTAATGGATTGACTAATCACAGTTCAGTCACTAATTACTGAGAGTATGACAAATTGGTTGGTACGGTGTCATTAATCTTCAATGTGGCCTATTATCACTACATAGTATAAAACAAAGTTGCTATCCGTCGTCTGTATGTCCCTATGTATGCTTAGATCTTTAAAACTACGCAACGGATTTTGATGCGGTTTTTTCTAAATAGATGAGGTGATTCTTAAGGAAGGTTTATAATTATGTATAACTAGCTTTTACCCGCGGCTTCGCTCGCGTCACAAAAAGATAAAAAGTACACGTAAAGTGACATATACCAATACACACAGCGCCATCTATAACAATAATTTCGTTTTCCCTCGAGAATATCAAATTTTTCCGGGATAAAAAGTACCCTATTATTTAATCCAGACTTCTAACTTCACATCTGCAAAAATTTAAAGCAATGGGTTTAGTAGTTACGGCGTGAGAGTGGAACAAACAAACAAACAAACAAACAAACTCACTTTCCGATTTATAATATTAGTAAGGATAAGGACATGTAATAAAGTTTTTATCTCTTTCTTTTCTTTCCATGCTAGAGGCTTCATATTTATAGCAGCATTCCGCGACCCACGACGCGGCAACTGCACGCTGACCTACTCATATGTTTTAAGATGTTTAAAATTTCTTTAATATAACTCATTTCACTCATTAGACTAAGTGAGGTCACCTACGGACTGTTTCAAAAGAAATCAAGAACGTGTTAAATTTTGTTATAATATTTACGTATAATATTACCAGCCATTATTAGCCAGTACTAGGCCTAGGCCTGGGGACTAGTATAGGCCAATAATGTATAATATATAGGCCTAGGCCTATATCCAAAAGTAGGTGAATAGGGGTAAATCGTGATGACGAATCATCATCATCATTATCATCAACAACTTATAAATACCCACTGCTGAGCAAAGCCTCTTCTCACATGGAGAAGGTTAGAGCATAAATCACCATGCTTGCTCAATGCGGGTTGGCGATTTCAAACTTATAATTATTAGAAATTATAAGTCCAGGTTTCCTCACGATGTTTTCCTTCACCGTTGGTCAGTGATGTCTAAATAATCTTAGAAAGTACATATGACTCGGAAAAAGTCACATTGGTACTTGCCGTTGGTAGGTTTAGAACCAGCACCCTCGTGCATGAGAAGCAGGCGTGTTCAACCTCCGGGCCATCTCGACACCATGACGACACGATGAGGAATATCTCTGGCTTTATGCTGGCACCTATGTAAACATATAAAATGTTATGGTATAAAATATATTACAATAATAAAAAACTGCCTCGTTGGCCGAGTGGTCGCAAGTGTGACTGCCGGGCCAGGGGTCTCGGGTTCAATTCCCGGGTCGGGCAAAGTACTACTGAGTTTTTAAAATTTTCAGTAGTAGCACGGAGTCTGGAGTTGTGCCCGGTATATGGCAATAGGCTCACCCCCAATTACATGGGATTCGTGACATAAATAGTGAAAAGTGGGTGTTACATTGTAAAGTGGCATTAAGTGCCGTAATGTGCACCTCTGCCTACCCCTTCGGGGATAAAAGGCGTAAAGTTATGTTATGTTCTGTTAATAATAAAAAACGAGTTGAATCAAACGACAGTATAAAAAATTCATAGAATGCCTTTATGATTGAATTTTAATATAAATCTACATAAAAGGGCGTAACTAGGAAATGTAACGTTTGACAAAATGTTTATAACTGAAACACGTTTCTCATACGGTTATTGGGTAACAACTTGTTATTTATTTAAACAAACATAATTTTATAATAACTTATATTATCTACAGTCCTACAGTCACCTGATGGTAAGCAATCAGCGTCGCTCATGGACACCTGGAACACCAGAGGCGTTACAAGAGCGTTACCGGCCTTTTGGAGATTCATGGATTGGAGAGATTGGGGAAGCGGAGGGGGGGGGGGTGTAATTGGGTCTCCGGTAATGACAAAACACAACACAAGCATTGACTAGTATTTCTTTCTTCTCTGCTTGCATTCATGATTATTATGTATCTATACAGATGAATAAAATTGGAATGTCTGGTTATAATATCAAAATAACCGCTTCTTACTATATAATATATGAATATATATACGATTCTTATACCAATATGTTTTACAATTTTTATCTATCTGTCTCACTGTTTGTACTGGCTAATCTCTGGAATGGCTGGACCGATTTTGCAAAACTTTCATTGGAAGGTAGCTAATGTACTAAGGAGTAACGTAGGCTACTTTTATTTTGGAAAAATGAAACAAAAAATAAATATGTTCTAGGTACGCGGATGAAGTCGCGGGCAACAGCCAGTCACAATATAAAGTGAAACCTAATTGTCTTTACAACCACCGAAATACCACAAAGAGCGAACAAATACATCAAAGCGATACAAGCCACTATCGCCCCTAATACAAACTAATTAAAGCCCAATTTAAAATCGATTGGATGGCCAAATTATATACCATATTCTGCAGTTGTTGTGAGCTTTATAGTTAGATGCATAGAGTTTAATATCGCGTAGTAGAGGTGTAAAATAGGGAGATGGTTTTCAGCAACTTTGCAATTGGATAGCAGTAGTTGTAATGAACATTTTGGTGTTGCATGCATTGAAAATGGAAGTTCTAATCTAATGTGTTGCCATATTCAGTAGTAGTTTAAATAATTTCATTTTCAAAACGGTTTTGTTACTGAAATATACTCGTAGCAAGTTTTTGCCAGTTGTGTCATGAGTTTTATTTAATAGGATACAAGGCAATTCTTAAGAAACAAATATTCTGGACACAGTGCGGGAGAGCCATGCGTCGGCACGATTGGGCCGGCTCGACCGGAGTGATACCACGGCCTCACAGAAAAATAACGCTTGCGTTGTGTTTCGTCGTAGGAGTGAGGTTACCGGAGGCCCAATTACCCCCTTTCCCCTTTGCCCAATCCCTGAATCCCCAACAATACTCAAATTCCTAATCCCCAAAAGGCCGGTAACGCACTTGTAACGCTTCTTGTGTTCTAGGTGTTCATGGGCGACGCCGATTGCTTACCATCAGATGATCCGTCAGCTCGTTTACGGCATTTGCCATAAAAAAAAACAACGTGGGAGAGCCATGCTTTGGCACGAATGGGCCGGCTCGACTGGAGTGATGACATGGCCTAACAGAAAACCAACCGGAAACACCGATTGCGTTGTGTTTCGTTGTAAGAGTAATGTTACCGGAGGCCCAATTACCCCCTTTGCCCAATCCGTGAATCCCCAACAATCCTCAAATTCCTAATCCCCAATAGGCCGGTAATGCACTTGTAACGCCGCTGAAGTTCCAGGTATCCATAGGCGACGCTGATTGCTTACCATCAGGTGACCCGTCTGCACGTTTACTGGCTTATTTCATAAAAATAAAAATTCTAATGATTAGGTATATGTTTATAAAAAACCAGAACATAATTATAATTGGGTACTTGCTAACTAGTCGAATTTAATACTATTTTCGAACAGTCAAAAACGTCATTTTTCTATTAATTTTGTATGAGATCGTGTATTGTGACGTTTTTCGTCACGTTTTTTTAGCGTCAAACAGCATACTTATTTCTTAACAATTTGCTCAAAAAATACTAAAACTAAGTCGGTCACAAAATCAATTAATAAAAATTTGATTGAACAGTTTCAATTTATTGTATTGAACAGTCGAAATAATTTATTTTTGATTAAGGAAAGAACCCAATAGTGAGAATAAAAATCAAAACCCAATTTATATCAAAATATTACACGACACATCACTAAAATCAATTATTAACAAAGGTCCTAAACACAAGGATCTATTAACTACACCATTACGTACTTAACTGACCCTGAGGTCCACTGACCAAGAGAATTTCTAATTTCGACCCCAAATTATCTAGATATTGGTATATTTAGGCATCCCTAAAAGCTACTGTAATGAACTAAAATTATAATCAAAATATGGCCACACAAAACCATTGAATACGAAATAATTTTGTGTTCAAATTGTATTGAGATGAGATTTTAGAAAATGGATGAATCTATATGTATAAATATCTATCTTCTATACATATTACATATATATAATATATTTATATATATACCAGCGGACCCGACAGACGTTGTCCTACATATGATATAATAATAAGTATAGATAAATAACCTAAAAACCGACTGCAGCGCCATTTGCCGGCCTGTTTTTGAATTTGAACCATCCAGGGCGCCACTCTAACGCATACAGAAAAATTCATTTACATAAATCAGTCAAGCCGTTTAGGAGGAGTTCAATGACACGTATAGCAGAATTATATATATAAAGATATATAATATAATAAAATCGTAGAAATATAAAAACTGTACATTGAGTATTTTTTTAAAAGAATACTTGGAGCATGATTGTAATCAACACGAAAGTCAAAAATATGGTTTTTAGAATTTTTGTCTGTTTATCTGTTTGTCTGTATGTATGTCCGGGATGATTTCAAAAAGTTCTGCATGGATTTACTTCAAATTTTGCATGAATATTACTTACAAGTTGGGTCAACATATAGGCTACATATTATCACGCTATCATCGACGGGGGAGGAGCCCTATACTAGGTATTGAATCAATTGTGACTACATTCGTTACCGTAGAAAATCCCTTGATAAAGGCTAATTCAAAGGCCTAAATATTGCCAGAAGTCATTATTCTACACAGACAAAGTAGCGGGTAACAGCTAGTATTATAATAAATTGGAAATGTATTTGAACAGAGAATTGAATTGGAATTTAGGGATATATTTGTGACAATATTCAGGCACATTTAGACTGCATTTCTGTGAATGTAATATAACTAGTGAAAAGACTATTTCCAAAATGGCCCTGTGCAATAAAGAGTATCAGAATATACAATAATTAATCCCCTATTTTATTATGTAAGTTGCAAATACTTCTGTATCAAGGACTAGCTGTATTCCAAAATGTACTTTTAGAAGACTTTAACGCGATTAATAACATTAGATCGCCATCTTTGCCTAGTGTCAAATGCCTTTGCCTAATGTAATCCTTACTATATATAGATAATATTATAAATCGGAAAGTGAGTTTGTTTGTTTGATTGTTTGTTCCGCTTTCACGCCGTAACTACTCAACCGATTGCTTTGAATTTTTGCAGACGTAAAGTTAGAAGTCCGGATTAAATAATAGGGTACTTTTTATCCCGGAAAAATTTGATATTCCCGAGGGAAAACAAAAGTATTGGTATAGATGGCGCTGTGTGTATTGGTATATGTCACATAGGCTAATTTTTATCCTTTTGTGACGCGTGCGAAGCCGCGGGTAAAAGCTAGTAAATAAATAAATCAGCGAGTCCAACGTCGTGTCGCGCATATTTATTTTTCTTTATTAATGCAGTCATACTCCTATTTAAATAGGTAGTAAGAATATTAATTAGTACAGTAATCAATATCGCGGAAAACCTACCGAGTAACCGGGGCTCCGGCTTGACGTGCAGGAGAAGGAACGGGGTGGTTTTTATTCAGTAAGAGTCTGATACTCCGTCCCGCCTCACCCAGGCGGGAGCAGTCATTCGACGACTTTCCCCCTTAAATAACATACAGTTATCAAAATTTCCTTATTTCTATACAATCATTCAAACATTCAACATTCGTTCAGATATTAGTTGTTATGGTGCGATTATAACCTCAAAATCTGATAATTTTTATAATCAGATTTTGAGGTTATAATCTTTTCTGCATCTAGTACGCTATAAAAACAATATCTTCTAGGAGTCTACAAATGATAGGGAATACAATACATAATTAACCGATACTCTTGGCTCCAGGGCCAACAATGTATGGACGCAGAGCAATGCCTTTTTGTTAACATAAACATTTTTTTATTATTTACTAGCTTTTACCCGCGGCTTCGCTCGCGTCACAAAAGGGAAAAAAGTAGCCTGTGACATAATAATATATCAAGACACCCAGCGCCATCTATACCAATACATTTATTTTCCCTCGGGAATATAATTTTTTTCCGGGATAAAGTACCTATTATTTAATCTGGACTTTTAACTTTACGTCTGCAAAATTTCAAAGCAATCGATTTAGTAGTTACGTCGTGAAAGCGGAACAAACAAACAAACTCATTTTCCGATTTATAATATTAGTAAGGATTCGTCGTGTCTATAAAGCTTTGAAATTAATTATTGTTAGGAGTGCATCTTTTTATAATGTTCGTAACAGTTTTGGTCTATTTTAAAACTAGTTATAATAATAACTATAAAGTACACAATAACGGCAGAATATAGTCTACAATTTGGTCATCCAATCGATTTTAAATTGGGCTTTAATTAGTCTGTATTAGGGGGATAGTGGCTTGTATCGCTTTGATGTATTTGTTCGCTCTTTGTGGTATTTCGGTAGTTGTAAAGACAATTAGATTTCATTTTATATTGTGCCTGGCTGTTGCCCGCGACTTCGTCCGCGTAGAATATGAATTTTAGAACATAACTTTTTGTTTCGATTTTCCAAAATAAAAGTAGTCTGTCTTACTCCTAAGTACATCAGCTACCTAACAATAAAAGTCTTGCAAACTAGGTCCAGCCATTCCAGAGATTAGCCAGTACAAACAGTCAGACAAACAAACAGACAGTCAAAAATTTAAAAAAATGTTATTTTGGTATGTGTATCGTATGTATATTCATATATGCATGTAGTAAAAAGCGGTTATTTTAATATTACAGACACTCCAATTTCATTTATCTGTATAGAAGTTGCCGTCAAAACTGCCTCATTGGCCAAGTGGTCTGGGTTTTAAAAAATTCTCAGGAGTAGCACGGTATATGGCAAAAGGCTCACCCCCTATTACATTGGACTCATAATATAAATAGTGTAAAGTGGGTGTTAAGTCCCATGTAATAGGGATTAAGCTTATTGCAATATACCGGACACAATTCCAGACTCCATGCTACTACTGGAAAAATTTTAAATACCCATTAATACTTTTCCCGACCACTGGCGACCACTCGTCCAACGAGGCAGTCAAATAGTTTTTTTTTTTTTAAACAAATTTATTCCTTTGAATTTTACAAAGGTATGGCCTTATATCTACACTCGCCAAACTTTGACGTTTGATGGCGAGAGACCAGTGTAAGCACAATATCACACCTTACCCAACCAGCCAAAAAAAACGAGTTATGTTATTTTATTTATTTCTGCAACGAAAGTGTCGTCGGTTTCATCTCATCGTCAGTACAAATTGCGTTTGCTATCCAATTTCCAAGTGAGTGTCGTGTGACGTGAAAAATTTTCCACGTTAGCTCTCCTGTGTGGTTTTATTATATTTATTCCACTTATCAGGTAGTAGTATATTTCATGTGGAACGGTATTTTTAGTTTTAAGTTTTGGAAAATGGATTGTAACTAGAAATATAGTCAAAAGTCAAAGTCAAGTCAAAATCATTTATTTCAATTAGACCAGGATGGCACTTTTGAACGTCAAACAATAAAAATTTGTAAGTGAAGCTAGTTGCTCATTCCAAGGCGTAGATTCCTATGGAGAAGAACGAGCAAGAAACTCCATAGGTTACTCTTTTTCAATCAGGTTTACAATACAATTCTCTAGTTACATAGTTTTATTGGTTCGATTATGTGAGAACAATGCAACACCTAAATCCAGTCAGAAAGAAAGTATATAAGAAATGCTTCATAATCGTAGGTCACAAACAACCCAGCCGTCCAGTAGGACACTCCGTGGGCTTTGGGGATCAAGGGGTGATCTCCGGCCACCGTAAGCACGGGCTTGCGGACGGCGAGTATGGGTAGCTCGCCGCCCGACCAGAACCAGACCCGAGAGTACGGAGCGTCGCATTCCGCGCGCGCCTTAAAGAGCCATCTGACCACAACAGATGGGGCCCAATACGGCTGATGCCGATACGGAGCCGCGGAATACTAAACGGGTTGTCGGGGCTCCGGCTCGAAGTGCAGGAGTAGGTACGGGGTGGTTTTTAGTCAGTACGAGTCTGACACTTTCTCCCGCCTCACTCAGGCGGGAGCAGTCATTGGATGACTTCTCCCGCCTTAAAATAAGGGCACAAACAAAAAGGACCAATTATAAGGTGGTGATTTCAGTTGCAGCAGAAGGTACTTATTTGAGAAAAACCAATGGCCATGTATACCTAATTAATGTACGTTTGTTTCAAACTGCACTGTGGTAAAACATGCTAAATAACTAAAAATAACGAGTAACTCACGTAAATATACTGATCAAAGCTCTACTAGTTTCGTGTCACATAGGTTAAAAAGCGCGCGTCCCTCCATGACTTCCTGCACTAAGATCCTTTCTTGAGTCTTTTAATGCCCCATTTAAATGCAATAAAATTATAATTTCTATCACCAAACCTGAAAAACCCGAATTACATTTTAACTAGCAACACTTAAACCTACAACTTTGCTATTACTTATCCACCAGGCATACTTCTATTACACGTACGTAACCGAACACTCGATTCCATTTCATTCGGTCGTGCCGTGCGTGACCAATCTATCATTCAAAGGAACGATTCAAAGCAAAAAGCGTATAAATTATTCTTTGATCCTAGAAGATGATCTTTGGGAATAAATTTACCTATCACTGGTCTGTGGGGAAATGATTTGGAAAGTGTTAGTCGTTTTAGGATATAGGGTAGGTGTGGTGTTTTATGTGACTTCAAACGGCTGTTGTGAAGTATTTGTATAATAGTTTCTGGATTTTATGAATTTTAGAATATCAATGGGTGTGTCGTATGGTAGCAACAGAACCTACGGAGCACTTTGCTCTACATATGGGTATTGTTAGGACCAACATGGCTACACATTATTGGAGAGACCGGGCAGTGCACTGATAAACCACAACTTTTAATAACTGAAATCTTTAATTTGTCTGCTGGGCCGTCTTAGACTACGCTGGGGCTGTTGGGGACTCAATAATTCGGGGTCTTCATTCATCATCATTTCATGAACAGCCTATAAATGCCCACTGCTGAACTTCTTTTCACACAGAGATGGTTTGAGCATTAATCACCACGCTTGCTCACTGCGGGTTGGCGATATCAAACTTATAATTAGAAATTATAAGCCCGTTGTTTGTCAGCGGTGTCTAGATAATCTTAGAAAGCACATATAACTCGGAAAAAGTTACATCGGTACTTGCCGTTGGCAGGTTTTGAATCCGTATCGGGGTCCTTGTGGAATGCTTATTTCCTGACGTTGCACCACACTAGGATATTCTCCTATATCGTGGCTGTATTTACAAATATACAAGTTCACATACACATGTATGACACCCAGACCCGAAACAATAATTTGTGGATCACACAAAGATTTGCTCCATACGGGAATCAAAACTACACGTCGCAGGGCAGCCGGTTGCCGCGTAACTTGTAGCGAGTGTGTGTGTGTGATACTGCTGTCAAGTATGAGATCATGATAAACCTTTGCATATAGAAGAGACCCACAATCAAGTAGAAGATTATCCTATTTTTTGAGGGGTGGAAATCATTCAATGAGTTTTACCACCGGGTGAGGCGAGACGAAGTGTGAAACTCTTCTTATGCCGGAATACTGAAACGTTACTCAATTTTAACTCGTGCTCAAATATCGTGCCATCTCTGTCATTTTACAAAGAATTTGTAGAGATAGAACTATACTTAAGCACGACTTAAAATTGAGTAGCGTTTCAGTATTCCGACATTACTTACTAAGTCGGAGCCCTGGCAACCCTTTAAGTCCTCCGCAGCTTCGTAAGCAGCAGATTATCGATTATCCTTTACTTTAATGTTGAAAAATGTTCCACACGTAATTAAAACTTAGCTCAGTGTACTGACGTCCAGAACAATAACCCATAACAATGATAAAAATTACAGCAGCAAAAATAAAAATTACAAACGGGATAGCACAAAGCACTCGAAAATAAGACAATTTGCATAGAAAGCGCTGGTTTCCCCCAAATGCATATTCTTGTTCAAGTTACAAACCCGCTTTTACCTATATCAACATAACATAACATCACGCCTTTTATCCTCGAAGGGGTAGTAAGCGGGGCACATTACGGCACTTAATGCCACTGTATGTAACACCCACTTTTCACTATTTATGTTATGTACCCATGTAATTGGGGGTGAGCCTATTGTCATATACCGGGCACAATTCCAGACTCCGTGCTACCATTGAGAATTTTTTTAAACTCAGTAATACTTTGCCCGACCCGGGAATTGAACCCGAGACCCCTTGCCCGGCAGTTGCACTTGCGACCACTCGGACAACGAGGCAGCCTACCTGTATTAACTACTACCAAAAACATTTTACATCATTCATACTTCTATACCAATATTATAAATGTTGAAGTGTGTGACTGTTGGTTTGTTTGTCTTTCACGGCAAAACGAAGACATGTATAGATGCGACTTTTTAAGCGAAGATAGATGAAAGGTTTTTTTTTATGGGGGTAAAATCATTGAATGACTGCTCCCGCCTGTGTGAGGCGAGAGGGAGTGTCAGACTCTTACTGACTAAAAACCACCCCGTTCCTTCTCCTGTGCTTCGAGCCAGAGCTCCGGTAACCCGTTAGGTTCGCCGCGACTCCGATAGATGAAGGGATGGAAAGTGACTAAGGCTCCTTTTTTATCTCTCTCTGACCCCACTTCCCTAAAATATGCGGTGGAAGTTTGTATGAAGCATTTCGCAATTTACAAAGTAGAAACCTCAAAATTAGTACGCACCATTTTGTGACTCAAAAAATCATGTATCACTTTTTAACCGACTTCAGAAAAGAAAGAGGTTCTCAGTTGAATCTGTATGTTTGTGTGTTTTTGTTAGATTATCTCGCGATTGGTTGAACTGATTTTGATGTGGTTTTCAAAAGTGTTTGTTACATATAGGAGAAGGTTTGTATATTAATCAATCGATTTCAAAAAAGGGGGCGTTAAATTCGGTAATTTTTAAATGTAGTCTACAAAATAATTATTTTACACCTTGAAAGAGATCGAGCATAGCCACGGGCAAAACGTAGTACTTTATAATATCGAAAATGTTGGAATCCCTTTGAGAGTATTACGAGTACAAATATTTTGGTCTTTTTACACCAAAATATGAACATTAAATTTCCGAATTCGGTCCTTGTGTACACAAAACGGTATTTCATTCGATGTAAGCTATGAATTTAATTCTATAATGTTCAAAGTTTATTTGTACTACAAGTAACTGATTTTAATATTTATTTTGATAAATTAAATAATGTTTTTGGTCTTTTATTTTGCTGTAAGTCAATATCTCGATTAAATATCGGTATGTTATGGTACTCAAAATAGGAAAGCTGGTGTGTTTTTATAATACAGTGTATGTTTGAATGAAGAAAAAAGGCAAAGAAAGAAAGAAAAAATAATATTCTACGGTAAAAACAAGTGGCATGTATAGCTGTGTCACATTATCTTGTTCTCCAGATAAACCTTAGCACTAAACCTAATTTAACCTACAAGAAAAAACGTCAAAGAAGGACCAAATTAACCGAACGATTACGTTTAATATTTTGGCTCTTCCTTAAAATTTCAAACACATAACATAACATCACGCATTTTATCCCCGAAGGGGTAGGCAGAGATCCACATTATACCACTGTACAATGTAACACCCACTTTTCACTATTTATGTTATGAGTCCCATGTAATAGGGGGTGAGCCTGTTGCCATATACCGGGCACACTACCAGACTCCGTGCTACTATTGATATTTTTTTAAAACCCAGTAATACTTTGCCCGACCCGAGACCCCTTGCCCGGCAGTCGCACTTGCAACCAGCCGGCCAATGAGGCAGTCACTTCTTTTTTTAATTTTAAACCTTTAAAAACAAGAAAGACTTAAAACTTACAAGCTATGCCGGGAGTGACATACATAAAAAACGCTCCCGTTATCTCCTTGGAGAGAGCGCTCGATGTAGGCACAAAGTAAGGCACTTCATTCATGAATAAACCATTTTGTCGCTTCTGTTTTGAGGTCACGGTGTAGCGTATGTTTTTTTTTAACCCCGAATTGAAATGTCATGAATAGTTTTAACAAAATAGAACCTGTTTTTAAAATACTGGTGAGTACAACCAGATGTTACATTCCAAATTGGTTGGTTGAGGGAGAAACATAGCTATAAACTAGATCAATCTATAGATATAGATCGCCTTCTTGGTGATTGGGTACTGGCCAACTTACTAGTCAAATTCAATACTTTTTTCTATGAATTTTGTACAAGATTATGTATTGTGACGTCACGTTTTTTTAGCGTCAAACAGCATACTTATTTCTTAAAAATTTGCTGGACACTTACCTAAATTAGGTTGGTCATACAATCAATTAATGAAAGTGCAATAATTTTTAATTTTCTATTGTATTAAACAGTCGAAATAATTTATTTTTGATAGAAGCAAGTACCCAATTGCAAGCATTACTGTTAAACAAGGGATCGTAAGCACAATTATTGGTTGAGTGAGGTAATATTTCTATATTGGTGCTAGTATGGTATAGTATATTTAGGGGTCTTATAAAAACCCTAGGAAAAGTGACAAAACATCTTTTTAACTTCACTTAATCAAAGTGTAAAAAGAAAGAAAACTTTATTTCACGCTACAAAACAAGTGATATGTACAGATCTGTTATTCTATTAGTAGGTACTGATAGATACATGCTCATGTCCAAAGTCTGCCGTGAAATGAAACCAGTTCAGCATGTGCAAGACAGGGCTTTGCGCTAGTATTATACTGTGCCAAAGAATACATATATTTAAAGAAGCAAAAATACAAAAAATAACAGACATGAGATTGATACGTACCTACCTATTTCTAAGAAAACCCTATTTAAACCTTTTGTAAAGACTTTGTAGAAAGGATGGATGAAAGTAGAGTAATGAAAGAAGTATACAGAGCGAATATGGATGGGGCCATCGGTAGAGGGCGCTCTAGACGGACATATAGTGACCAGATTGGCGATATATTAAAGAAGGTCCAAATTAAAAGTACCCTTAACCGACGAGCATGCATGAAAAGATTGATGACTGTTGATGAAGCGAAAGAGGTATGTAGGAATCGTAGTAATTGGCGTTTCCTAGTCTCTGCCTACCCCCATCGGAGACAGGCGTGAAGTTATGTATGTATGCATATGTAAAGACTTTCAGATTTATTAACAAATACGTTCTGCTCACTGCTAATACAATTTTCTTTTTCGTATTATGATAAGTGTTTATAAAAGGATATTTTTGTAACATTCCTTTGTATTAGGATTGTGTCTGTGTGTTCCTGGAAGAACGTAGGTTAAAGCCATTTTATTCATTTCTTATTCTTCTTTGCTACCTGTTCGGAGAAGATTTAATCTTTGAAATTATAAATATACTATCCTTTAGACCTAACCTTTTAAGATTTTCTAGGTATCTGGTAAAATCATAAACGTATCTGGCGATATTTATCTTCGAAGTCGTAGTCGTCACAGTTTCATTACCTATACACCGTAAAATCATTCATTAGAACATCTTATTCATCAAAATATCTTGCCATAAGGAGTACTTTCGGTGATAAAGTAAAAATAAAATAATAAATTATGTATTTATGTTAATGAAACACTAGATGTGTAGGCACTATTCGCATCGCACGTGCCACCCGACGAGAAATACCTCTTCGAGAATTATATGGCGCGATGTTTTGGTAATGTATTATGAGTTCGCATGCGCTTTCGAAGTTTGCTTCTTGCAATGTTTCAAAAGTTATTTTTTGGTTTAAACATTTTATTGCTTTGTAAAACTAGTGTTTTACAAAGACAGAACTATTTCACTTCGAGACGAAAGCGAAATAGATTTCACGGTGTATTGATAAAGATATAGATAAAGATATATTTATTTAGTAAAACATGAGTAATTACAATGGAGGTGTTTTTTTGGTTAGTACATTGTTAAGTTACAGTCGTTTTTTAAGCCTTTGACTGCCGACAGAAAAGTGCTGAAGGCAAATCCTCCGCTAACGTAGGTCACCGGTGACCTACGCGGCGGTTAACGTGTTAATTAAAGTTATTAAATTCTTAATATGTACTAAAATTTTCAACAAAAAATAAACAGGTAAGTATATTTTCCACTAGGAAAAACCATACATAGTAGTTAATAATCTTCTCTAACTGCAAACTAAAGTAGTGGTGTTAGAAACTTGAACTCCAAAGTATGAATGTGTATGGTCGTGCGCAGTTAGGAGTCAGCGTCCACCGTAATCCCTTGCGTTCTGGCTAAGGCACGGACTTTGTTCAAAATATGGAATGGATTATCCTGGAATAGAGAATGGATACGGCTGACTATTTTGGATGGAACTGCTGCATTATGGAAATTATATATCGTGTTTTTTTTAATTAGGTGTGTAAAAATCATATAATGATGTCTCCCGCCTCCGGTGCGGCGAGAGAGAGTGTTAGACTCTTAATGAGTAAAATCCACCCCATTCTATCTACTGCTTCAAGCAGAAGCATCGGTAAACCGCTATCGCTAGGTCGTCCGCAGCTCCGGATGATATTATTTTTTTTATTTAATTATTATGAAATATTCAAACGCAATTCAATTGGGATGGTGACGGTGTATGAAAATTAAAAATCTAATTAGTCCGTAAGTTAGGTAACGAAAAAATTTTAGACACGTATTTTTTTTATTTTGTCGTATAATAAAACAATACTTAGATAAAACGAATCAAAGTTTAGGAATGGGGTGGGGACTAAAACGTCATTTCTACGTATTAAATGTACATAGAAGTGACGTCACGTGATATTCATCAAATCAAATTATATCGTCGAAAGTAATCGTTTCTGTAAGAAAATAAAAAATACGTATCTAGTGATTTAAAATAATCTACCAGACGGACATTAAAATAAAAATTAGGTATTTACCCTATTGTAAGTCACGCTTCGGTATTATTCTGTCGCTACAACTTCTTTGTAAACTGACAGAGATGGCACGATATTTTAGTACAACTTAAAATTTTATAGCTTTTCAGTATTTTGGCGATAATGTAGACTTTTTTCTTTATAGAATACATGGAGCCTCACAGAATTAGAATACTCACTTTTTATTAGTCATAACTAATAACATAATAATTAGAGCCTAATTAACGAATACCGACCGGTATTCCAGACTATATAATACGACTGAATTAAATAAAAATTGGTATGTACTTAATTATTCTGTACACAATTAGAGAATCATATTAGTGTGATGAATTTAATATTGGTTTTTTTTTATTTAAATATCATAATTTATATAACTACATAAATATTTACAACTTAAAATTAACTACAATTAAACTATTAAATAAAAAGAAAGTAAAAGAAAACAACAAAAATTATACCCTTAATTTAGGCGTCAAAGTATTCGTCCGCATCACTATCACAGGGGAAAGTTCCCAGAAGACTGGCAGCATTGCCACGTTGAATGGCAATGCTTATTTTCTGTCCGAAGAAAAAGCCAGCCCTCTGGTCACGTGTAGAGTCGATTAGCCTACGGGCGATGTCTTTAAACACAGAGTGTGCACTGGGACCCCATGGCCCAAGTGTTTCGACCCCAAACGGCTCAAAACAGTAGTTACCCACTAGATTTGAATATTTACGCCGTTTGAGGGCCTCTGCCGCGGAAGCAGCCGCACCAACGCATGCAGCGGTGCTTAAAAGATGTGATGGCGCAAGGGTGTCTACACACGTCGCGTCCCACACCAAAGGCCTACCCATCTTCCAAGGCAGCAACGACATACCATCTGGTCTTTTGCCGTCATCACGTACCAAACCATTAGGTTCTAATACGGCTGGTACACCGGCTGAGGCAAGAGCACGACGAATGATGTCGTTGATGCCGGCATGGCGAGCTATGCGGCCTGCACTTCTGCAACAAGAAAGACCATGGTGTCCCAAGCCATCGACTCTTTCTCCACAGTGACAATAATGCGGAGAAACACAAGGAGCACCTAAACGTACGCATACAGCTAGGCGGAACGTTATGTCATCCAGCATAGTACCTATGAAGGGTGACGGGAATGCCTGAAGCCACAATCCTGATTCCCATTCTCCCACAGCCAATAAGCGAGCTCGCTCTGCAGTATTAGGAGACGAGTTGATTAAAGACTCACGAATAACACTGCACAGCGGCACGTCCCACTGTCTCTGAGAAGATGGGTGAACAGGTAAATCCGTAAGTGGGCAAGCCATTTTTCACGCTTCCACTGCATCAGTCAAACACGGCACCTCAAAACTGGTCAGTGACGAAGAAAGAATTTTCCTGACTAATTCAGAGGTATTGTGGACCGAAGAGAATTGAGTCTACATGACGATAAAGCATTGTCAGAACATATTTCTCTTTTCAAAATTAACGAATCGAACATTTTGTTGCTTTACCACCCAAATAAATTAAAAACCGTACTCAGGCTGCAAACACAATGTATCCGCGTATGTTTCTAACGATATAGTTTCATTAACTCCCTAGGTACATAGTTAATGAAAGAGTGTTTATTTTAGAACTATTTTATTTTCGAAACGCTTTTGATTAGAATTTCTTTCATTTTTTGATAACATAACATTTTTATACTAAGAAGTATTTAGTTATGTTCCCTTCCTTTTTTAATTTTCTACCCTAAACTCACAACAACACTCAACATACACTTTTTCAAACTGGTACAATTTTGAACTCGTCTGTCTTTTTATTCAGGGGTCAAAATCATCCAATGACTTCTCCCGCCTTGGATTAGGCGAGAGGGAGTGTCACTCTTACTGACTAAAATCCACCCCGTTCCTACTCCTGCTCTTCGAGCCGGAGCCCCGGCAACCTGTTAGGCCTTTCACGGCTCCGTATCGGGCATTAGTCCTAGTGGGCCCCAACTGTGGTGGTCTGATGGCTCTTTGAGGTGCGTGCGGAACACGACGCGCTGTACGCTCGGATCTGGTTCTGGCCGGGCGCCGAGATATCCTTGCTCACCGTCTGCAGACTCGCACTTACAGAGGCCGGAGATCGTCACGGGATCTCGTGATGATCTCCGGCCACTACGCCCGGAGTGTCTTCCGCGATGGCTGGGGCGTGAGGAGGTTTGTCCTTCACGCGTCCCGCCTCTTTTTTACCTAGCATGAACCTGTCTGTATAACATGTTGATTATAGCAGACTCTCGTATTAGAGAGATCCATAGTCTAGCAATATATGATACTGGTTGTAAATATCAATAAAATTGTGAGTTGTTCAAGATTGAACTCTAAAACTTATTGAAAATAAATACATTTTTCTTTGTCTTCATATTATGATTAAATCAATGTTTGGTTTTAATTTTTACGTTTCTTATATTAGGTCGTTTCAATGTCCTTTGTTCTTGTTTTTACTTTACTTTATCTGGAGGGCATTTGGACCTTTTCTGTTCATCTCTTTAACATGGTACAGTAAGATATTTGTAGTACAAAGACTTATTACTGAGAATTGGATTAATATGGAAAAGGGCATTGACTAAAATTGGTGCCTTTCTTTTTTCTGGCGGCAGTCGATGATTTATGGAAAATATTATCTAGAATGTCATTACAAACGAAATTGTCTATGGGCTTATATATGGAAATCTCAGTCTGGACTGAGTTATGAGCGTTGAAAGGAGCTGGAATCAAACATTTTACTTTTGTTGTTTTATTCAAATTATTCATATTTTTGTCACAATTCCTAACTTCAAATTGCGCGCCACTGTACGCCGGGCACAGAAACACCAAATCACACCACAATATATCCATATTGCCAGTCGATAATTTTTATTAGCTATTTTCTCTCAGTCGATAACTTGTGGGATGTTTCTAGGAGTTGTGTCATGAAGCTTCATGAGTGTCAGCTGTGGTACCGTTGGTGGGTTGAGTAGTAGTAGCCGTCCAAACATCTAATAAAGTATTTTTTTGCCGTTGACTCCTGGTGGGAGACTCATCTACTTTATAGTTAGCATAATTTTTTGAAAAAAGCAAACCGTCGACTTTGTAAAGTGATGGACTATACGTCAAATGAGCGCATAATTTTTTCATATAATGTGATCATTCGAAATGCTTCACTTTGTGACTGAATGACGATGTCTTTTTACAGAATCTTATGCTAGATGTAGATTAAAGTATTAACTGTAGTTAGGTTAGTTACTAATCGGAAGTAAGTCAGGAGAAGTAGACATAAAAATGATTTTTTCGTGTTTTGATGACTGTTACTACTCAATCCGCTACCGACGCCGCAGCTGACAAACATAGCATTTCATGATAGGGCTCAGTAAAGTATTTTGCGGGTTTTTGACTGAGAGGAAATTGATCATGAAAATCTGTCATAGGCCATAAACCGTATACATATAAATTGAACATGCTAGTCAATCAAACGAAATGTTTTTTTTTCTTCAGCAATGGTCAGTTAATGGATCACTCTGTTCTGAATCCGTGGCCTTATAACAAAAAAAAAGAAATAAACAAAAAATAATAATTATAAAAGTCCATAATAAGCTTCATTATATTCCTTAAAATCGTCTATAAACATTTATTACAAAATATATCTGACAAGTAAATGAAGAAATATGCGATGTGTACGGTCACCATCAACAAAATCAAAGGAATTATATAGCACTATTTTCACATCTTTGAACTGATTTAACTCGGTTTGGACTGTGTTTTTGATATAAGACCCCATACATTTTTTTATTTGTAATGTTATTCTGCATCTATTTTTCCACATCCGATCAACTGCCGCGAAAAAATGAAAAGGCACCACGCTCCATACAAATTTGGTCATTGTCATTTATAAGTAAGATATTGGAGATACATACCTACTAGGCTATTTTTTTTTGGGTTCCGTAATAATGATCTTGAGGTTGATTTTCTACTGTACTTTGTCGGGCATCGTTTTTTTTCAACATTTTTTTAATTTGCTGTGTTTATTACGATTTGATAAATCTCTAATTAAATCTAATCGAGTGTTCGATACGTCAACTGTTGTGATGAGCTCAACAGCCGATGGAAAAATTTTGTATCTAATAAAGCATAACTCATTTCTTTCAAACAATTGCACTTTGACCAAAACTCAGGTATTATAAAAGCAGGTACACTTTACGATACTTAATGCCACTGTACAATGTAACACATCGCTATTTATATTATAAGTCCTATGTAATAGGCGGTGAGTCTATTGCCATATACCGGGCACAATTCCAGACTCCATTCTACTACTACTGAGAATTTATAAAAACCCCGGTAATACTTTACTTGAGGCCCTTTGCCCAGCACTCGCACCTGCAACCACTCGGCCAACGAGGCAATAAAATCCTTACTAATATTATAAATCGGAAAGTGAGTTTGTTTGTTTGTTTGTTTGTTCCGCTTACACGCAGTAACTACTAAACCGATTGCTTTGAATTTTTGCAGACGTAAAGTTCAAAGTCCGGATTAAATAATGGGGTACTTTTTATCCCGGAAAATTGATATTCCCTAGGGAAAACAAAAGTATTGGTATAGATGGCGCTGTGTGTATTGGTATATATCATAGGCTACTTTTTATCCTTTTGTGACGCGATATAAATAAAATTACGATACATACTTTCTCAACACCGCTGTACCTAAATAAATAAGACGTTTCATCTCATTGTAGAATCAGTAAACTTTGACTTAAGAGCGATAAAAATGTTTCCTACGCCGAAACTGTGTTAAAAAGTTAAATAACAGCCGTTATGGAGATTTATGGGCCCAGACATTGTTTATGGTATGCCATAAATATGATCCTTAATTCGTTTTTGTGGTATCATAAGAATAACTGACTTTTATGTGAGACTAGTCTTAGGTAGCGACTTTATCTGTGGTATTAAAAAAATGGATTGTTCGTTAATATTTTTGTTCATATAAGAACTTTGTGGTAGTAGGTTTGTCTTATATGACATTGGATTTACTCGTGTGAAACTGCATCTTTGTTTTATACATAATCATCGACGCGATGACTGTCGCACTGCTTCTATATGTCGTAAATGAAAAGCAGCGAGACAGTCGCCCCGTAGCGGGTCGCGGAATGTTGCACAGCCTCTAGCATGGCTTGAAACTAGTCGAGTTTCTGATCAAATCACTACGTAAGTAAGCCGTAATTAATTTAGTATGTCTCACGAAATTTACTGCCTCGTTGGCGCAAGTGCTACTGCCGGGTCAGGCAAAGTATGACGGGTTTTTAAAAAATAATCAGTAGTAGCACGGAGTCTGAAATTGTGCCCGGTATATGGCAATAGGCTCACCCCCTATTACATGGGACTCATAACATAAATAGTCAAAGGGGGTGTTACATTGTACAGTGACATAATGTGCACCTCTGCCTACCCCTTCGGGGATAAAAGGCGTGATGTTATGTTATATTATGTCTTATGAAAGTTATAACATAAATCATCTTGATTATTTATATAGATATTCCCGATTTGTATCGAAAAATTTAAGACTGTCGCTAAAAAGTCATTTCACGAACAAACAGACATAACAACTTTAAATCAGTATTACAGTCTTACAAATGCTAGAAGTTAGACGATAATTTCACTTTCTTTGATGTTTGAATACAATTTTTATTTCACTGTTTACTTAAGGTTCCTTGTTTGGTACCCTACCTTATTATTGTAGGCAAAAAACATGCGTATAACTGGTAAGCTGTAGACAGATAATTCCGCGGTTTCAACCACACTGCTCGGCTCCATATTGATCGTAGCATGATGTTGCGTTCCACGATAAATTAACTATTCAACATAAAAATATTTTTTCAAATATAAATCCGACTGCACAGTTGGCGCGGTGGCTGGGCAGCTGGATGCCGCGCAACGTGTCGCGGGTTCGATTCCCGCACGGAACAATTCTTTGTGTGATTCACAGATTATTGTTTCGGGTCTGGGTGTCATATGTATATGAACTTTATTTATTTCATTTATTTTATTTATTTTATTTATTTTATTTAATTTATTTATTTTATTTATTTTATTTATTTTATTTATTGTACAAATAATTTTTGTTATTTTAATTTTGAATTGTATATATATATTTTTTTTTACTGTTTTCTATTATTATTATTAAATGTAATATTTTATTAGTAACGGGCAAGTGCTGAAAATCAGCGCCGTGACTCGAGCACACTCGTGTCACGGCATTTAAGCTGAGCTCTTGCCTTTTTGCGCCGTCTTTTTTCTTTGTATTGTTTCTTATTTTATTTCCTTGTATCAGTGTGCAAATAAAAATTTTCTTTCTTTCTTCTTTTCTTTTCTTTCTAACTTGTATGTTGTAACGCAACGTTTTTTTTAAAAAAAAATCGTACCAGTAGATTTTTATATTTAATGGGTCGACGTTTGACCACTATCTCGCCTGATAGTAACGATGCGGTCTACGATGGAACACGTCGTCCCATAAGCAACCTATTCAGTCGGGCCTTGAAGACACCCAGGTTATTCCTTCCCTGGTTACACCCTTCAGGAAACACAGACTCTGGCAAAGAATTCCACTCATTAGCAGTACGCACAAGGAAGCTTGATGAGTTACTGTGCCTGAGATTTGGGCGTTCATATAGATACTTCAGCTTTATATAATAAAGAAAGTATAAGATATGAATCTTTGTCGTACATATTACATGATGGTAAGCGATTAGCATCCATATATTTATTTTATTGATTTATTTATTTATTAGGTTAACTAACAGTGTTATTTGCTGAACGTACGGCGCGTCGTGTTCCGAGCGCGTCTCAAAGAGCCATCAGACTACCACGATTAGAGCCCAATAGGGCTTATGACGATTCGGAGTCGCGGAGAACCTAACGGGTTATCGGAGCTCCGGCTCGAAGTGCAGGAGAAGGAACAGGGTGGTCTTTAGTCAGTAAGAGTCTGGCACTCCCTTCCGCCTTACCCAGGCGGGAGAAGTCATTCGATGATTACCCCTCCTGAAAAAAAATAACCAACAGCTACCTCCCACTCCTAAACTTTGATTCGTTTTATCTAAGTATTGTTTTCTTATACGACAAAATAAAACGTGTCTAATATTTTTTCATTACCTAACTGACGGACTAATTAGAATTTTAATTTTCATACCCTGTCATTATCCCCATTGTAAAATAATTAAGTTAGACTTTACTTAGGCTAATTAAGTAATTGTTGTATTTGCTTATTCTCCGTTGCTTTCGTAGAAAAATGTTTAGAGAGTTATTTAGGCCTTAGTTTGCGTAAGTTAATTGCTTTAGAGTAAATAGTAGAAGGAACGTTTGACCAATTGTTTTTCAGGTAAATCTGCGCTTGGTGTATATTATTTTAAAGACTAGGTTCTGCCAGCGGTTTCGCCCGCGATTCAGTGGGATAAGTATCCTATGTGTTATTTCAAACCATAAACTATATTTGTTCCAAATTTCATACTAATGCCTACAGCTGTTTCCACGTGGTTGCGTAACAAACATACACACTAATACACAAACACACAAAATCATCAACTTCCGCATACTATAATATTAGTAAGAGGTAACACATTCTCAGTAGTAGCACGGAGTCTGGAATTATGCCCGGTATATGGCAATATGATCACCCCATATTACACGGGACTTATAACATAAATAGTGAAAAGTGAGTGTTATATTGTACAGTGGCATAATGTGCACCCTTGCGGGGATAAAAGGCGTGATGTTATGTATTTGTATTACATATTGTCTAATAGTATTCTTATCTGCGTTCCTTTCAACCGTTAATTTGTACCGTAAGTGTTATTCTAGACTCTAGACTGCAGCAAACCTTATCATGTGTCATTCAGATAGTATTTAGATGACCTTCACATTTCTTACTCTACGAAAGGCTAGGCAAAGGGGAGACAAAAAAATACACTTTATATCAGCAAATCTTCTCTAAAATATCCGACACGGCTCACTCCATAGAATTAAAAACAGAATAATTATGCCAAAATACCATATAACATTTTTTAAACCCCCACAAATCACGAAACCATAATACAACTCCTTCCAAAAATAAACATTAAAAAAAAACATTCCGACATCGCTCCAAAAAAAAAATAAAGCAAAAAGTAAAAAAAAAACACTTTTGATCGCCACTGTACCGTGTGTACTTACTTTACAGTGAACGAGTAAGCTTCTTTAATTTACTTTAAACGGATCAAACGCAAACCTAAGTACAGTCGTGTACACAAAGGAAATCACTGTGCACAAAATAAATCACATCAAACCTAGCAAGTCGGATTTGAATCCAGCCATTGTACCGTCACCAGTATATCAACCTATTCCAATCTGTCAAATTCATTCATTGTATTTTCGACTTTATATAAATTCTATAAAGTTGAAAATGAAATGAAGACCTCGGACAGAGAAGGATAACTTAACCTGCTGGCGTACCGTCAAAAAGAAAATGGCAATGCTTCGATAAAAACCTTTTTTCGACGCATTGCTGTTCCTTTGTGGGAAATAAGGGTTGGGATAGACGTGGATACTTTTTGTTGCGGTTGTGGGTAATTTTGGAAATAGTAAAATTGTTATTGTGGGTAATCGGTTCAGTCAAGATCGAAAGTAGGTTGGGGGCGTGTGGGTTTTTGATAGTCATTTATTCTCGTTTGTGAGCAGAAGAATAAATATAAAAAAATTAACAATAGCAGCCCGACTACCAATACGTCTGAAATTACACATCATGTCTATCAATCATTAATTGTGGGAAAGCCATCGGCACGAATGAGCCGGCTCGACCGGAGTGATACCACGGCCTCATAGAAAACCGACGTTAACAACGGTTGGGTTGTGTTTCGTCGTGTGAGTGATGTTACCACAGGCCCAATGACACCCTTCTCTTCCTCAATATCCTCAATCCCTGAATCCCCAACAATCCTCAAATTCCTTATCCCCAAAAGGCCGGTAACGCACTTGTAAAGCCTCTTGTGTTCCAGATGTTCATGGGCGACGCTGATTGCTTACCACCAGGTGATCCGCCTGCTCGTTAACGCTATTGATCTTCAACAACTTACAGTGAGGCAGTAACCCACCATATATTACTTTACCTAATAAGGGGACCTTATTCTCTAATTAAATGTATATTCTCCTCAGTATTTTTTTTTGTTTCTTGGATGTTTGGTGGTAAGTGGTGATCTCTATCTTCTATTTCAGATTATAATACACTACCCTGAAAAGTAGACAGAAGTCTTTAGTCTTCACATCTGACGAGAGCCTTATTTTATGTCGTGCAGTGAAATATATTTTAGCCATCGTAGGAATAAAAAGAATGTAAAAAAAAAAGAAAACAACACAAAGCGGATGTCTGTATTGCGGATTATTTTTATTTTAGTACTAGGAAGAGGAAAACGGATGGTTTTCAAGAAAATCTTAATAGAATCAGCCAAGTGTGAGTTTGGCTGAGAATCTGCTCAAACTATCTACATATTTTTTTTAAAGGACGATAATTATCGTGACGTTTTTGCCCCTAAAAAAATAAGCATAGATGCCTCTACGTATGAAAAACAATTGATATCAGTAATTTTAATAGCCTGATTGTTTGTGTTCATTTAGAATAGATGAGCCTATTACTACTCAACGGGTCTTACATTGCGAGACTATCTCCGGCCACCGCAAGCATGGACCTGTGGACGGCAAGCACGGGTAACTCACCGCTCGACCAGAATCAGTCGCGTTCAGCGCGCGCCTCAAAGAGCTATCAGACCACCACAGATGGGGCCCAGTAGGGCTGGTGCCAATAAGGAGTCGCGGAGGACTTAACGGGTTTCCGGGGCTCCGGCTTGAAGTACAGATGTAGGAACTGGATGGTTTTTATGGTTCTTAAAGTAGTGAACTATAAATAACTATTTTGTACTCATTTCTGTTGTAATTTTTTACTGCACGGTTAGTGCAATGGCAGGACAACTGGCTGCCACGCAACGTGTTGCTGGTTCAGTTCCCGCACGGAACATATCTTTGTGTGATCCACAGTTTGTTGTTCCGGGTCTGGGTGTCATGTGTATGTGAACTTATATCTCTGCAAACGATGCCACATGCCAGGAGAAAATCCTAGTGTAGCAACGCTTTTAACGAAGACAAAAAAATATGGTGTGGCCTTCGAAAAATAGGTTTAATGCAGTTCTGTCTATTTTCTTTCAGGACACGTGCGTTATTATCATCGTTTTGCTTAATATTATTACCAAAACAAAGTAATAATGACCAAAAAATCCTCATTAACACAGTTTTTAATCCTTTACGAAGATATAAAATGAAAGCATTGTTTTCGAAAGTGAACTTAGTTAAGACAATTGCGATGTAACTTTGTTTATAGAAACGAAAGTTTTACTGAGCCCTTCATTGGAGAAAACAAAAGGATTAGAAGTTATAATTATTATTGTTAGCCGTGTTTTGCACTATTTTTTTATTATAGCCAGCAATAAGCTAATGTAGGCCAGTTAGGCTAAGATTGAACACGGTTCTTTTTTATTAATTTTTTTTTTGATATGAAACCCAATGAGTGATATCAAATATTTGTAGTTTAAGTCCTATCAAGGAGACCAGTTAATGTTTCATAATGGCTTCTTCGTCTTCGTATAAGTCATTGTTTAATTTAATTTGGAGATTTTGTTTTTAATTAGCCACGGATAAGGAATTTGAGGATTGTTGGGGATTGGGGAGATTGGGGAAGGAGATGGGTAATTAGGTCTCCGGTAACCTCACTCACACGACGAAACACAACGCAAGCGTTGTTTCCCGTCGGTTTTCTGATCGGCCGTGGTATCACTCCGGTCGAATCGGCCCATTCGTGCCGAAGCATGGCTCTCCCACACTTAAATCATCGAGTGCCATTAAAATATCATTAAAAAAGAGTTTGCATTACACAATTAACTAATACACCACCGACTCACTCAAATACGTCTACCTAATTTACGTCATTAATGACAAACCCCATGATTTACCCTTTTCAAAAACAAAATAACCAATATAATTTAACAGAACACGCCATACCTCAAAAACATAATGAAAATCAATTTAATTTGCGCCCAAAATTTCGGATCATTATGAAACGGGCCTAAGGCAAAATTTACACCTCCGTACTGATTAAGATAATGTTTGCAATAAAGATTCGTTGAAAAACATTTTTGTTCGAAACTGTACTTACAAAAAAAGGGTTTTAATTGTAAGTGTACAAAGAACGAAATTTATTATTGTTTGGAAATTTTTACGGGGTGCTACCTACCTATTTCTATCTGTGAGGGAAGCGTTGGAACTGGAGTTTTTTTATTGTGTATTTTTATTTTTTTCTGTTGTAGCTATTATATTTTGTTTTCTTCAATTTTTCTGTATTTCCGTTTTTAAACAAGTATGATTGGTGTTTTTTTTTAAGGGGGGTAAATCATCGAATGAGTGCTCCCGCCTGGATGATATGTTTGCGAGGTTTCTTGGTTCGGGAGGGAGGGAGGAAACATGTTGTTTTTGATTATGTTTTGATGCCAGGATTTATGGATTAATGCCTTAATAGAAACATTCATACATACATAACTTCACGCCTGTCTTCCATGGGGTTTTTTTTAAGGGGGGAAAATCATCGAATGACTGCTCCCGCCTGGGTGAGGCGGGAGGGAGTGTCAGACTCTTACTGACTAAAAACCACCCCGTTCCTACTCCTGCACGTCAAGCCGGAGCCCCGGTTACCTGTTAGGTTCTCCGCGAATTTTTTGCTGGTATAGTGTGGACTGGGGGTAAGTAAAGGACCAAAGGGGAGGCCTTTGTCCAGCAGTGGACGACTTCCGGCTGTTGATGATGATAATGGTATAGTGTTCTTAACTATATAGGTATATAGCTTGCTTATTTTTGAAAAACCTTGACCCACACTAGAAACTTCTCCTGTGTCGTGGGTGTACTTTCGAACATACCCGTTCACATACACATGATAGCCAGACCGGAAACAACAATCAATGGATCACACAATGGGAATCGAACCCGGTACATGTTGCGCGGCAGCTGGCTACCCAGACACCGCGCCAACCGTGTAGTCTGGCTGGACTATCTATTTTAATAGGTATGACGCTTAATAATACTTCATTATACGTACCCCGAAGATCTATTCTATTACAATCATGACAGACATCGTTACGTTACAGCGGAAATTGGTAATTATAATATTCAATACGTAAACCAATCTACTTTTTCAAGAAATAAATACATTCAGTTGCTATCATATTTGAAACCATTTCCTCAAAAATATATCTCCAACATCCTTTATCCGTTAAGAAAAGAAACTCAAATGAAAAATTCAGTACCTAAATAATTAATAAACCAAAAACATACATAACCTTCCCATATTCCCGAGAGAATCCGGGAAACAAAGTGAGCGAGATAAAGGCAACGCTTTATGCTAATTATCGTGCCGAACAGCCCTGAAGGGATAAAAAAAAGTATAATAAATTCCTTTTCTCAAGTGTTAAACGGTAAGAAAAAAGTTTATTGCCGTTTCTCCCCCCTTAAATGGTGGGGTGATACCTATTACTTATTTTGTTTAAAATATTTTAACATTTAATCGCTTGTTTTGCACGAAACAAGATAATTTAATGTAATCTACAGTTTAAAAGTTTGAACGTAACGATTTCTTTTTGGCGCGTAATTATTATTGTTGTGTTTAATTTGGGAAGATTTGTGAAGACTGGTGTTTTAAAAAGACTGATTGTCTATAAGAATATTATGGAAAGAATAAATTGGGTGATGATTTATAAGTGTTGACAGTTAGGGGGATGAAACCGGAGGCAATTTACCCCGCGATCAATCGCGCCATTTTTGGCCTCATGAGCACTTGCGAGGCGTTGCGGCCACCGCGGAACACGTGTGTTCATTTCATAGTATATTTCTAAATGTAAATGTAAGTGCATTTTATTATTTTGTGTTTTAAGACTAAATATTATGAAAACTAACTGCGTCGTTGGCCGAGTGGTCGCAAGTGCGACTGCCCACGAGGCAGTTTTGCTTTTGCCCGCGACCTCGTACGCGCAATCCCGTTTCTCCCGTTCCCATAAGATTTTTAGGATTTTTTTCCTATCATAAGAACTTTCTCCTGACAATAACAAACACAACAACAAAAATCAACTAAATCGGTCCAGCCATTCTGAAGTTATGGCGTCACAACAGGAAAATTGTTGCATTTTTATATACTTAGATTACACATTGTATCATTACAAGGTGCGCATTGTAATGCTCGGTTCTCCTCCTTCACTAATGTAATGCTCAGATCTGTAACGTTACATTACACGCGAATGCTCCTGGTGAGGGAGCACTTTTAAATGCAGTTTAAGGTCCGTCTAACTTAATATTAGTACCTGACATCCATGATTTCCGTGCTGCGTCACATTTCAGAAATGTTTTATCGACGTGTGATAAGACAAAAGAAACTTAATACTATATGAAGAAACTCTCTTAGGATTGAATGAACAGTCGTATACAAACTGATACACCAAAATACCTCGTACCACCACATACATACATACATACATAAATGACTAACCATAACCTGCAAACGTAGCTTTTGTACAGTTACCGACCACCTACAATTCCATAGAAAACGCAACGCATCGAACTACACAAAACCAGTTTATCAAGGACTCGATTTGTGTGATATTTTCGCCCACTCAAAGGTCAGTTTATACTGGTTGTATAGCTTGAGTAGGTATGCCAGTGTGGTCCAATATGCTGATAAAGTTGCTTCACAAAGTTGCTTGTCTTAAATTAATTTCACACTCTGTAACTTGTCTGCCTCGTGAAATTTACAGCCTCTGTTTTCTTGCGGTGTTTGGAAATTATTGCAACAGTGACGAAGGCCTTTCGAAGTTTAGTAAGGTTTTGCTACTGGTGTGAATGTAATTGGATGGTAGGAATTGAAATTAATGGGAGATGTCGATGGTGGTGTTTTTTTTAAGGGGGGAAAATCATCGAATGACTGCTCCCGCCTGGGTGAGGCGGGAGCAGTCCCCCTCGCTCCGCATCATGGCCTACACTAGGCCCGGACGCGAGAGGTCGCCATCGCCGATCACTTCCCTGAGGGCACGGCGGTGCTCAGCTCACGCAGGGCATTCCGCTATAGTGTGTTCCACCGTGTCCTCAGGGCGGTCGTCGCAGTGATGACACCCGGGCGTTTCCTACCGCCCCATCAGACACAGGTACCCGAAACTTCCATGTCCGGTGAGAACCTGCGTCAGGCAGTAGGTGAGTCGATGGTGGTGTTTGTGGTTTTGAAGATGATGATGATCTGTTTACTAATGGAGGTTGATGATTTTACCCCCTTAAAAAAAACCCTTTGGGTACCGTAATTATAGACACAATTAAAGAACAATAGGTTGCGGTCACCGGTGTCTTCGCGGTGTTTGACAGTTTAAGGACTCACAACGCGATTTTTTTTATACCACGATGGTGGCAAGATAAGCACACGGGCTACCTGATGGTACGTGGTTACCGTGGCCTATGAACGCTTTCAACACCCGATTGATTTCTCCTACGCCCGCCGCTGAGGCGGAATAGAGGCGGAAATATCAAAATTTACGAAACCGCAGATTTCTGCGTTCCCGCAGCCACTTTAGGGCGATTGTCACCCGCGACCTTGGCGGTTGTTATCACAAGACGGGTGAGTTAAACCATTAGTTGAGTTCCAGTAGCTCCGCCGGTGCAGCGAGATCCTCAAACAATTACAACCGCCGCGGGCATAAAACGCGCCTCGAAAATAGTTTTGATTTTTTACAAACATATCTGTATTCTACAACCGCTGCGGGCCCGCAAACGCGGCGGGCGCGAGATCAAACTGCGCCGTGAGTACATAGCTTAGACATGCTCTAAAATAACAGCCGTGCATTTTCGCGGAACATATGTTAGGTTGTTTGGATGGGTGTTGGTCTCGGCTGTCTCCCCTCATATTGTGGTGCGCTATTTGATGAACAGACCCTATACATACAATAGGTAAAGGATTAGACAAGGTATGAATGATAATGTAAATACATAAAAAAATTACAATGTAATTTCTTGCTCGTTCTTCTCCATTCGATACTATAATTTGGAACGAGCGCCTAGCTTCAGTGATAGGCCGACGGACGTTACAGCACTTAATGCCACTATACAATGTCACACCCATTTCTCACTATATGTAATAGGGGTTGAGCCTATTGCCATATACCGCTCACAATTCCAGACTCCGTGCTACTACTGAGATTTTTTTTAAAACGCCAGCAATACTTTGCCCGATTCGAATCGAAGATGAGAATCCCTTGCCCGCTAGTCGTACTTCCGACCACTCGGCCAACGAGGCAGTTAACTCTTACAATAATACCCATGATAAGAGAAGGAGTGGTATCAAAATATATTCTGCCGTCGAAACTACATACATACATAACCACACGCCTGTCTCCCATGGGGGAAGGCAGAGACTAGGGAATGCCAATTACTACGATTCATACATACCTCTTTCGCTTCATCAACAGTCATTAATCTTTTCATGCATCCTCGTCGGTTAAGGGTACTTTTAATTTGGCCCTTCTTTAATATATCGCCAATCTGGTCCCTATATATTGGTCTAGGGCGCTATCTACCAACGGCCCCATTCATATCCGCTCTGTAAACTTCTTTCGTTAATCTACTTTCATCCATCCTTTCTACATGTCCAAACCAGCGTAACATTCCCTTTTCAATCCTTTTCGAAACTACAATATAATTTTATTAAAGAAAGTTCTTCTAAACAAAACCAATCATCTCCAAGACGATCTCTTTCGAATCAGAAAACGGGCGAAACTTGTGAGATATTGAATTCCTCTCAAAAATAACTCTTTGCAGTTTGAAGTTCGTCATTGCTGAAAGTCTGTGGAGACACGAATTAATAGTTTTCAAATATTCCTTTGACTATTGTATTTTTTTAATATGAGGTTAGAGTTTTATTATTATTTTTAACCGCTTTCATAAAAGAAAAAAATTACGTTCTCAGTTTGACCTGTTTGTTTTCTATTATCCCGCGATTGACTCAACCGATTTTGATGAAGTGTTTTTTACACTTGGGAGAAGGTTTTAGTATATCAATGATTAGGCCTCCGGTACCCTCACTCACACGACGAAACGAAACGCAAACGTTGTTTTACGTCGGTTTTCTGTAAGGCCGTGGTATCACTCCGGTCGAGCCAGCCCATTCGTGCCGAAGCATGGCTTTCCCACACTTCGTCTAATTTATAGCCATCATCTCGCAGAACAGATATGATGTTCTAAAAACCACATCACTACACCTTGGAATGAGCAAATAGCTTTACTGTTAAATATTTCTTGTTGATGTTCAAAGTGTCGAGCTGGTCTAATTGATATAAATGATGTTGACTTTGACCAGAAATTAAACAAGCCTTCTAACTTAGCAGCTATTCTTATACACTTCTTTGTATTTCTTTCTTCATTCGTATGAATATACATACGATACACATACCATAATACCAAATAAACCTATATTTGTGCAAATATGTAATTTGAAATTTGAATTTCAATAATAACATTTTTTACAATTTTGTCTGTCTGTCTGTTTGTACTTGCTAATCTCTGGAATGACTGGACCGAATTTTCAAGACTTTTATTAGCAGGTAGCTATGTTTTAAAGTGTAACATCATTTTGAAAAATTTAAAAATAAGTTATGTTCTAAAATTCGTATTCTACGCGGACGAAGTCGCGAACAACAGCTAGTTGTTTATAAAATAAAATAGCCCATTCAATAACTTTAAAACGGATTTAGTTTTTTCTTCCAAAAATACTCCCAATGAATTTAAGACGTAGTCACCTGGCATACGACCTTCTTCAAAGTCACCTTTAAACCTACAAGGACTAAAACTTAACTTAGATAATAAAGCAAAAATGTTTGTTTATTTAAGATTTTTTTTAAGCATTTTAAGAATAATGTTTACTAATTGCGAGAATCGAAACCACTGCAAAAACAGTGTTCTTAAATCCAATCCAGTCTGAAAGTATCAATCTTGATTTTTTTATGCAATAAGCCGGTATAAATGAGCACACGAATCACCTGATGGTAAGAAAGCAACCAGCGGCACCCATGGGACACTTGTAAAATGGATAAAACAAAAATTAAATAGATGTCTGAGAAGTATGTACCTATATCAATATTATGGATTAAAGAAGAAAAAGGTATATCCAGCTATTCTAATATTACTATATGATGCAAAAGAACTGAATGAATCCAAGGATATTGAGCTAGTATCTGTATCAAATAGGGTATTTTTTTTTTTGGCATATGCTGGTGGACGAGCAGACGGATCAATTGATGGTAAGCAATCGGCGTCGCCAAGTGCGTTACCGGCTATTTGGGATTAGGAATTAGGAATTTTGGGATTAGGGATTAGGATTGTTGGGAATACAGGGATCCGGAAAGGGGAGGAGGGGTAATTGGGCCTCCGGTAACCTCATTCACACGATGAAACACGACGCAAGCTTTGTTTCACGTCGGTCTTCTTTGAGGCCGTAGCACGGTCGAGCCGACCCATTCGTGCCGAAGCATGGCTCTCCCACACTTACACTCATTTTAATACAAAAGAACTGAATGAATATTCGGGTATTGAGCTAGTATCTATATCAAATTACGTAATTATAAGTATTAAAAGTGTCTCGTGCATACTTCTGTACCTCACACAATCTAGATCAACCCCTTTCATTCCTAAACCAGTTACATTATACACCTACTACATTTTCGACATTATTACAAGACAATAAAATTAAAAATCCTTAAAAGCTGTTTACCAAATTGAAACAGGTTCACTAGAAGCCATACAATAAAGGCGTAAATAAGAAGTAATAACGACACAAAAAGGAACAATTTCGAAAAAGATCCAGTAAATAACAAATTCTTGATACTCGCTCACCGCATCCATAATTAATGTTGATGTTTATTAGAAAATATAATTTTCTCACATCTCCCTACATTCCTCTCACGTAATACAATTATATGACAATAGACTTAAAATTACTTGGAGCGAGGAGGCCCAAGATGTGTTGCGGTATGAATATTAAAAATGCCTTCTTCGGTGGGCAAAATCCTACCTTGGCTGAAGAGGATAGGGTTGGGTTTCAGTTTTTCTGGTGGGGAGGTATAAAATGCGTCTTGTATAAGTGAGATTCTAAAGTGGGACACATAAACTAAGCTTATTCGAGTGTTTAAAAGTGATATGTTTGCGAGGTTTCTTGGTTCGGGAGGGAGGGAGGAAACATGTTGTTTTTGATTATGTTTTGATGCCAGGATTTATGGATAACCGCCTTAAGAAAGATACATACATACATATCTTCACGCCTGTCTTGGGAGTAGGCCTCTGCCTATTAGTGTTCGTAGTATCGTAGTAAAGTAAGTGTATGTGTCGTGGTGGCCCGGAGGTTTAAGACGCCCGCTTCTAATGCATGAGGGTGGGCGTTCGAAACCTACCAACGGCAAGTACCAAAGACTTTTTCGGAGTTATATGTACTTTCTAAGATTATCTAGATACCACTGACAAACGGTGATGTGTGTGAACACAAACGGTGACGGTGATTGATGATGATGATGGCATAAAAATCTGTCCGGCCAATCGCGCGATAATCGCAGAAAACATACATACTTCTTATTTTGAAGTCGGTTTAAATTAGAATAATCTGTATTACAGGGCTACTACCTATCCTATCAAATTTGTAGACGATTTTGAACTTCATAAAATTACTTCCAGAACACTAAGTCTTCATCAAAACTTGTTAAAAATGAAATCCCCATGATTTTGACTAGCATTAGCGCGCACTCAACCAAAAAGCAAATCTATCACCGCTACTAAACTCCCCATTAAATTTTGAAACATGATTGCATTTAAAAACTTGCAGCAGCCTTCATTAAAACCATGTTCCACACAAAGGACCTCAGCCGACATGACAAAGTCTCACTCCTCTCTCAATCACCTCAAGTATAATGACGTAGAAAAAGGTTTTGTTCCGTACCTCAACCACTTGAAAAATAATAATTACTAGCAAGTACTGCCGTTGAACAAGCATGACATCAAGCTGCCCTGATAGAACGAAAATCTACAAAAGACTTTCAGCTTTATTCAACTCGTGTTAAAGCTGAATTTGGTCTGAGGAGATTTCAACAGTTTAGGGTAGTTTTAGATGCCGTTCGAGCCAAGACAAGAGTTCTCCTTACGGCATAATGAGAGTCTTGCTTCCAGAAGCGGTCAAGTGTCGTGAAAACATTTGAAAATCGCTGTTCTTATACATGTTTTTTGCGCACGATTGTACTTTGTGTAAATTTTATTGTTTAGAGCTTTTTTATTGGAGTATTTTTTGAGGACTGACTTTTGGTTAAACGAGTATCATTGTGTTGATTGCACAACGTTTTGACGTTAGCCTTGAATTTAGCTGCTCGTGTTCTGTCGATGCTAAGGGTCATGTAAGTGTAAAGAATTTCTTGGGCATAGAAAAAATATCATTGGTTTTTATGGCTTCCGTATTCTAGTAAGGAGATCTGAGTTTAGATAACAGTGAATGTTATTTCATATCAGTCACATTAACTATGAGTTAATAGAGGTGACTTTAGTTACTATACATTGAATAAGGTTCAGATTTTGACTGTGCATTGCTAGAAAATTCGATAAGGTTAATAAAAAATCTACCGATTTAGTAGACCATGGCATGCTAATTATTAAGTTTGCTCAATTGGAATGATGACAGGGTATGAAAATTAAAAATACCATTAGTCCGTAAGTTAGGTAATGAAAAAATTTTGTCGTATAATAAAACAATACTTAGATAAAACGAATCAAAGTTTAGGAGTGGGGGCTAAAACGTCATTTCTACGTATAAAATGTACATAGAAGTGACGTCACGCGACATTTCAAATCAATACATCATCGAAAGTATTCGGTTCTGAAAGAAAATAAAAAATACGTGTCTTATGATTTAAAACAATCTACCAGACGGACATTAAAATAAAAATTAGTCGTCTACCCTCTTTATTAATTTTCTCACCTTCAATAATCCTAAGCAGGTACATAAAATATTTTACTACACACACAATTCTTTCGTAGAAAACAGAAAAACTGGCAGGATTAAACAATTCTTCCGAAGCAAAATAATAAATTAAACATTATCGGTTCGCGGAACCAAGCAATAAATAAGTCCATCCATCGATTCCGAAGAAAATATGGTTGGAATCAACTTCTGTGCGACAATCGCCAATAAAACTTTCGTCATAGTCGAGAACTTATTTAAAGAAGTATTTATAAATATTTCGAGTAGAAATATAAGAGGTATTATTCTTAGGGCTGACATTAAAATGTACTAATACGATGACTGCAAAAAAATTTTGGTCTCAATTCTATCGGTTATTCTATAATCCAGTTTAGGATTCACATTTATAGAGTGTAACGTTTTATTTTTATCTGCATCTTTTAACATAACTTAACATTACGCCTTACATCCCCAAAGGGGTAGGCAGAGGTGCGTAGTACGGCACTTAATGCCACTGTACAATGTAACACTCACCCACTTTACACTATTTATGTTATGAGTCCCATATTATGGGAGATGAGCCTATTGCCATATACTGGACACATTTCCAGACTCCGTGCTACTACTGAGAATCATTTCCTACTGATTTATGATTGTTTATTTTACCCCTAAAATGTCTATACAAATAATAATAGACTCATTTTTACATTCTACGTTAAAAATTTAACAGAAGAAGGACCTACCAAATCTATAATTTTTGAAAAAGTCAACATTATTTTGGTTTTAAACCTAAAATCAGGGCTCAATAAATCTAAAGTGGCCACATGACCTCCAAAACCGTCTAGATAATAAAACAAAAACCATTTTCCATTCAAAATAAGTTCAGTTTTTAATCTCATCCTCAACCAATACTATCAACCCTAATTCTAAGTTCTCGGATCCCATGTCAAACTGTCGACGGAGAAAGCGTTTTATTAAAGATGAAACTTTTCACATATCTTATTTATATACAACTTCACATCTGTCGATGTATTGTGAACAATATTTTCAAAGATAATGTAAATTCTTTTGTTTATTATCGTCATACTGTTATTTATGAGAAAACTTTTAACTGATGGATTCTCTTCTTATTATGATAATTTCATGTACCTACAGCTTTTTAATGATGTAACTTAATATCGCCTCAGCTGTGGCGGGAGACAATTTGGGTATCGGACATCGCGCCATGATCTCCGGTCGCTATAAATGCCGTCTGCGGACGGCGAGCAAGGGTAGCTCAGCGTCGCACCTGACCAGAACTAGACCCGTGCATAATGGGCGTCGTGTTACGCGCGCGTCTTAAAGAGCCATCAGACCACCACAGATGGGACCCAGTAGGGCTGATGTCCGATACAGAGCCGCGGAAGGCCTAACGGGTTGCCGGGGCTCCGGCTTGAAGAGCAGGAATAGGAATGGGGTCATTTTTAGTCAGTAAGAGTCTGACACTCCCTCTCGACTAAGCCTAGTAATGCCAAATTTCTCTATTCCCCTATACGTTTATTAAAGTGTGGAAATCAGTTGATTTCGGGGAAGACCCCTGCACTGCTATTTTACTGGTCGCAAGCGACACGCGGATGAACAAAACAACAATTGGACAACAATTAGCAATTTAAAAAGCGTTAAACAACGCTTGCAATTTGTGTATTAATATGGTTACTAGAAGCCCAAATCTCTTAGGACCAACGTTACCCTATCAAAGCCGAAATGACACTAAAACCCAAAAATCAAACCACTCTAAACCTTAATTCGGATCTTAATCTTAAACAGCAGCCATATTAGATGCCCAGTATAATACTAAAGTCTTTAAATATCTTTTTGCTCGTCTTTCCCATCTGACAAAGTTATCTCGTTAAATGCACCAAGAGTTTGCGAGACAAGAGGCCAAGTTTGGAAACCCCAACCGATGTAAGATGGTCTCCTTCAAATAGAACATGGAGTATTGAAAAAAAGTCGAGCTGTAAGGACTGCAGGGATCTCCTTAATTTGGCCGTTTAACCCGTCTTGATATTCAAGGAGTTCATATTTGTCTTGGTTTGAAGAAAAATTTAATGGTCTTGCATTTCTTAGTGTTAGTACTTAATGGAGGTTGGTTATTTATTTGTGGTTGACTCAATTTGTTTAAGATAAATTGTGTATAAATGGTGTTCAAGTTTTTAAAGGTAATAGAAGTTAAATTGTGGCATTTTTATATTGTGTTCTTTATTGCTTTGTTGTGATCTATTGTTTCTTCCGTTGTTGAGCAGTTAATACATTAATGGCCGTTTTGGTCAACCACTCTTAAACCATCTTTTAACTATAAGTTATTTAGCCCAACGTTGCACCTAAACTAATCCCTTTGTACTGTTAGGAGTATCTTCTAAATTGCTTAAAATCAAATGGCTGCTAAATGTAGCTTAAGAGTTCCGTCAAAAATAAAAAGGGTTGGTGGAATTGGACATTATTCCTCAGGTTGTAGTTAGTCAAAGTAAAAGCAGATAATAATAATGACCTTTTCTTACATAACATAACATAACATCACGCCTTTTTATCACCGAAGGGATAGGCAGTGCACATTTCGGCCCTTAACGCCACTGTACAATGTAACACCCACTTTTCACTATTTATGTTATGAGTCCCATGTAATAGGGGGTGAGCCTATTGCCATATACCTGGCACATTTCCACACTCCGTGCTACTACTGAGATTTTTAAAAACCCAGTAATACTTTTCCCGACTCGGGAATCGAACCCGAGACCCCCTTTTTTTAAGGGGGGAAAATCATCGAATGACTGCTCCCGCCTGGGTGAGGCGGAAGGGAGTGTCAGACTCTTACTGACTAAAAACCACCCCGCACCCTCACGTCGAGCCGGAGCCCCGGTTACCCGTTAGGTTCTCCGCGACTCCGAATCGGCATCGGCCTTATTGGGCCCCATCTGTGGTGGTCTGATGGCTCTTTGAGGCGCGCGCGGAACGCGCTGTTTCTGGTCGGATGGGGAGCCACCCATGCTCGCCGTCCGCAGGCCCGCGCTTACGGTGGCCGGAGATCGTCTCGCGATCCCCGGCGCCCGGTGTGTCCTTCGCGATGGCTGGGTTGCGAGGAGGCAGCGCTTCGCTACCTCACGCGTCCCGCCTCCTCCTTAGCTAGCATGACTGCTTCGCAAAAGGAGGAGACGGCATCCCAGTCCCCCTCGCTCCGCATCATGGCCCGCACTAGGCCCGGACGCGAGAGGTCGCCATCGCCGATCACTTCCCTGAGGGCACGGCGGTGCTCAGCCCACGCAGGGCATTCCGCAACAGTGTGTTCCACCGTGTCCTCAGGGCGGTCCTCGCAGTGATGACACCTCGGCAAACGAAGCAGTCTTACTTTTTCTTACGTTAGACACATTAACTAAATACTTTTAACCAGTACATGAAATCCCGTTTAAAAGAGACCATCATACATCGGTTGAGGTTTGCTTTTGTATATATAATATTGTATATCTTGCAAATAAATATTTTGATTTAATTTAAATCCTCGTGTCTTTAACCACACTTCTCATCATTCTGTTAACATAATAGCAACCTTAAAATAAATCCCATAAAAATAATTTTCAATTAAATACTGGATTCTTCAACACGGCCATTTTAAGGCGATTTTCGAAACGATGGGCTAATCTTCAAGTTAAAAAGTTGGCCAAAAGAAATCCAATGTAATAACGGCTGAGCTAAAAGATTTAAGAAAAAAATCTTTTAAAAACATAATCTTTATTTCTACTTTGCTAAAGTTCAAAGTGCTAAGTATCTGAAGTATTTAAGTTCATTGGTAATGTATACTTGAGGGGACGTTATTATTTCAATTGTTTTCATTCAACTATTAACTGTTTAAAGAATGCACGGTTGAGGCGGTGGCCGGGCAACTGGCTGACGCGCAATGGGTCGCAGGTTCGATTCCCGCACGGAACAACTCTTTGTGTGATGCACAGATTGTGGTGATGTAATGTTATGTTGATCAAAACAACATCTTCTAATGTAGGTAAATACTAATAGTACCTAGGTACTCGTGCCAAGGGATCTTAACACCTTTCTATACAGTACCTTTCTATACACCACCTTTCTATACAGTACCTTTCTATACACCACCTTTCTATACACCACCTTTCTATACAGTACCTTTCTATACACCACCTTTCTATACAGTACCTTTCTATACACCACCTTTCTATACACCACCTTTGTATACAGTACCTTTCTATACACCACCTTTCTATACACCACCTTTCTATACAGTACCTTTCTGTACACCACCTTTCTATACAGTACCTATCTATGTATAAAATTGAAGAGTCTGTTTTCAATATTAAAACCATCGCATTTTACTACATGCATATATACATACGCTACACATACCATAATAACATTTTTTACAATTTTTGTCTGTCTGTCTGTTTGTACTGGCTAATCTCTGGAATGGCCGGACCGATTTTGACGGGACTTTTATTGGTAAGTAGCTGATGTACTAATGAGTAGAATATGCTACTTTTATTTTGAAAAATTGAACCATAAAAAGGTATGTCCTAAAATAAATGCATGTGCACTTCCTGAAAGACCAGAAATGTTTGTTCTAAAATTCATATTTTACGCGGACGAAGTCACGGGCAACAGATACATAACATCACGCCTTTTATCCCCGAATGGGTAGGCAGAAGTGCACATTACGGCACTAAATGCCACTGTACAATGTAACACCTACTTTTCACTATTTATGTTATAAGTCCCATGTAATATGGGGTGAGCCTATTGCCATATACCGGGCACATATTCAGACTCCGAGCTACTACTGAGATTTTTAAAAACCCAGTAATACTTTGCCCGACCCGGGAATCGAACCGGAGACCTCGTGACCAGCAGTCGCACTTGCGCCCACTCGGCCAACGAGGCAGACGTAGTAATTAGATAGTTATGTCCATGGACCCAATATGTCTGAAATAAATTTATTTTATTTTATTTTATTTTTATAAACAGTAAGAACACCAAAGACGTCTGATATTTTGTAACACATGGTGTTATCGAATCAGGGGCCCCTTTCACGGCACACATTTTCACCATCGTATGCATTGTCAAACAATGTACTAGTCAGCACGGTCGCGTTTAAGTTGACCAAATGATTTATTTTGCCGGGACATTTTTAGTTTGAACTTTACTGATATGGAGAATGGTTAAAAATACATTCGGATTTGGGATTAGATGGATTTTTTTTTTTCTTGTTTAGAAGCACTATTTTATATAGATCGTCAGTATGCATATGTGAGCACCATGTAAGACTAGATTTCTCTCACGTGAGTAACCCGCGATTTTTTGTTAATTTAGTATGTCTCACAATAGTTATTATAAAAACATAGATTACTTTATTTTTGTTTTGTTTTTTATTTTAGTAAGTTCTTTAATTTGTATTATGCATCAAACGTGTCTATTGAAACAAAGAGTTTCCTTTATCTTGTATAGAAGCACTATTTTTATGCATTGTCAGTATGCATATTATGTTTCCCACATATGAGAATTTGAGATACGTCCTTTATTAATAAATGAATAAATAACTTTCGTTATTAAAATAAAGTCGATATTTGTAGTGCTGTTGAAGCCCGTTGGGGTAAGCACGGGTACTTGATTAAATCGACGCGTGCGTTGAGAGTCAGACAGTGGTGGTATGCAGTCGGTATTACAAGTATGTATTTGGATGTTATGTTTGTTTTACCATATGGCTGAATAAATTGACTAACATTTATAGGTATAATAATTTAAATGACAAAATACAAATTTTATGACAAAAATGAAATGTAATGTTCTAAGCATGGCATAGAACAATTCCTTATACAATGGTTTATCTATAAAAAAACTAGCAAACCCGGCGAACTCCATTTCGCCACCAGATGGCTTCATTTTATGTAAAATTTCGTTTAGTAATCAAAAGTGAATTTTCTTTGCTATAATCCTCATGGATCCCAAGACCTTTTAAATGCATGCAAAACCGAGGACATCGGTTCGTGCGTTCTGGAGTATATGACGCTATACGTCAGGAAGGAAAACCCGACTTATTTTTATATAGTACCTAGACTAGATAAATGTATTAAATTTTTTAGTATGATAACAGTTTAAATCCTCTATACTTTCCCCCCTAAGCTAACAATTGCCTCTGTATACTTATGACCAGATTCACTTTAAATATTTACCAACCTTTTCTTTACCTCTGGTCACCCTACAGCGGAGGGAGAATCCCGTATGTTTTTACACCATCCCTTATTGGATTTCTTTCATTGTCGTCTATAAGTGGTGATAAACTGTAAAGAAAAAATACCTGAAGTTAGACGTTGAAAGATTTACGTCTTTCCGTTTACGCCCCTTGTCCTTGAAAGTTGTTTTCCTATTTGGGGACAGTTTGGGTCCATTGGTAATACTTTTGTGTAGGGACAACAGGAATGTATGTGTTTAGATATGCAGTTGTGAGTGTGCGTGTATAGGTGTGTAGAGGCGGCTGCGCCCGCCATGTAAGTCCAGTCGTAATTAAACACAGTTTACTTGGGGTCACCACTTTAGGGAATATAGTATATTCAGTGGAAGGTCAGTAGATGAATCGGGATAACACTTAATAAATGAGATACGTGTTCATGTAAACTGTGTTTAATTACGACTGGACTTACGTGGCGGGCGCAGCCGCCTCTACACACATATACACGCACACTCACAACTGCATATCTAAACACATACATTCCTGTTGTCCCTACACTTTGTTATAGCTTCTTATATAAGGCTTCAAGTCGTTTATTGATTTCGTTTTAAAGAAGGTTGTACCACAATAAACTTCACTTACACACCCATATTAATTTTTTTTTTGTTGGGTGCGTTTAGAAACGTACAATTCCACATACATATCACATTCAGAGCCAAAATAACATTTGTGGATTACACAATGATTTTTTTCATGCGAGAAATAAACCCAGGGTACGTTACGTAGCAGCCGGTTAGCCAGCCACAACGACAACCATACAGCCTTTCCTTTTATTTACTTTGGAGTATATTGTTATTTTTTAGGTATTTATAAGCTGGTAAACGACTTTACGTCTAAAAGTGCTGCAGCCTATTTGGATATATAAATTCACTTGTTTCACTTGACGAATCACCTCATGGTAAGCAATCGGCGTCTGTCGCCCATGAACAGCTGGAACACCATATGCGTTGCAAGTGCGTTACCGACTTTTTAGGAATTTAAGGATTCTTTGGTATTCAGGGATTGGAGGTATTCGGGACGGGAGAGGGGACTACTTGAGCCTTCGGTAACCTCACTCATATGACGACATACAACGCAAGCGTTGTTTCACGTGTCGATGTTATGTTGTCCGGCCCATTTGTGCCGAGGCATGGCTCTCCCACACATACATAAATACTTTTTATTTTCTTACTATATGTGACCTGAGAGCACGTGCTATTTAAAAAGCGCATTAAATAGATTATTACTTTGCTCTACCCTTGAATCGAATCGATGAGGACTAAAATCCATCTCATATGTCATTATTTTTCATTTTATGTGCATAAAAGAATAAATAAATAGTATTTTGATGGAGTCGCAGTTTTCATTCCTCTTAGAGCTTTTACACATGAGCGGCAAGTAGCCAAGCGCAAAGATAACTACAGCCGTCGACACGCATTGGTGGCAACCGTCGCCGTCGATGTGTCGGCAGCATACGATGACGCATCGACGGCAGCCATCGACATTTCAACTTCGAAGAACGCTATAACTGCAAGTGTCACTATAGGTCAATTTCTGCCGTCGACACGTCAGTGATTACCGCCGACACCGACACGTGTTGACGGCAGCAGTTGCCTCTGCCGTTAGCAATATGCTGATTGTGTATAAGAGCTCATATAATAAATAGTATATAAAATGAGTCATAACTCCAGTAGTTTCTGAATTTATTCAGTACATTCATAAAATGAGACGAAAATATAAATATGTACATCAAAATTTTAACTATTACTAGCACATCTTTAAACTATAACGTCTGTGTGAAGTGCAGCCAATGCACTTTGAATCCTACTAATATTAGAAATGTGAACATTTGGATGTCTGTTTGATTGTTACCCCTTCAAAATGGCTAAAGATACCGGGACGAAATTTGGAACATAGGTAGATTATGGTACTTTTTATCCACGAGAACGCGAGAGAAGCCGCGGGCAGTAGCTAGTATTTAAATATAAATGTAATGTAATGTCATGCATTTATTTATAATGTCACAGATTAATTTTCCGCGGACTCTTGGTCCGTGCCCTTGTCATACAATTTTTTTTATTACAACGTCATGCATTTTGAACCCTGAAGGGGTAAGCAAAAATGCACGACAATTATTTGAACAATGTAACATTTACCAGTTAAGTTGATGACTCCCATGTAATATGGGTTGAGTTTTCTGACATACTTCGGTCACAATTCTTATCTCAAACACAAATAACAATAATAATAAAAAAACAAAGAGATTTTTTTTTTGTTTTAAGACTGTAAAAGTAAATTATATTTTAAACTAGCTGTTGCCCGCGACTTCGTCCGCGTAGAATATTTTTTCTTTTTTTTTTCTTAAAATAAACGTTGCCCCACACTAGGATTTTCTCCTGTGTCGTGGGTGCGTTTACAAACATACAAGTTCACATACACATGACACCCAGACCCGGAATAACAATCTGTGGATCACACAAAGAGTTGTTCCGTGCGGGAATCGAACCCGCGACACGTTGCGCGGCAGCCAGTTGCCCAACCACCGCGCCAACCGTGTAGTCAAAATATGATTCCTGTTTTATCCCATGATAAAATTTCGGGCTCATATTCAGTCTGACCATATTTTATCAAAATCCGTCTAGTAGTTTCAGCGTGATCAACGATCAAACAAAGTAGCATTCAGATTTATAATATTCGTGTCGTAGTATGATTCTATTCAGATCCATTTCACGTATCATATTATCCACTAAGAATTTAAATTACATACCGTTTACTACGTTTAATAAACACTAAAATTAAACAGACTCGAATTATCTTACACTAAGACAATTCTAAACATACTTGAATTCACTTTAGTATCAAAATGCAGTGCAAAGAGGTTCTGTTCATAAAATTAAATTGTATACTTGCATTTTATAGTTTTCTTAAGTATTTCGCTTTGTTATTTAATAAAGAGGATATTTTTGAATACTGTTTCTACACCGTAAAACCTGAGTTTTCGTTCAAAAGTAAAATGGTTCTGTGTTGACAATAGTCTTACGAAGAAATAAATGTTTAAAACAAAAAATAACTGGTGAACCATTCTTCTTCTTCTTCTTATAGTGCCTCTTCAATGTTGAAGGTCGGCCGTCAGCTTCTTGTATTTCTCCTTGTCGGTAGCCATGCGGAACAATTGTTCAACAGATGTAATGCCGGTCCACTCCCGGATGTTTCGCAGCCACGATTTTCTTCTGCGCCCAGCACGTCTCTTCCCCTCCATTGATTGATGGTGAACCATTGCAAGAAGCAGACTTCGAAAGCGCATACGAACTCATACCTAGTGCATTATCAAAACATCGCGTCATGTTAATCTCGAATCAAATCAAATGAAATCATTGATTCATTAATTAAATTTTAGGTAAATAATTATGATCACAGTATGCCTTTGACTGACGTCAGAAAACTGCTGAAGGCAATCCTCCGTAGGTCACCGGTGACCTAGGTGGCGGTTAACGTGTTAAGTTAGTACCACCCGTAAGCCTATTGCCAGATACGGGCACATATCCAGACTCCGTGCTATTACTGAAATTAAAAAAAATCTGGTAATACTTTGCCCGACCCGAGAATCGAAGTCGAGACACCTTACCCGACAGTCGCATGCGACAACTCGGCCAATGAGGCAGTCAGTAATCATTTTCCGTTAAATAAATTACACATTTCGATGCCCAAAATAGTTTGATGATAAAATTATGGGCCGGTAACGTTGCAGCTCATACCGCTTATAATAAATCGTGTTATTAAATCCTGTCCAATCACCACACTTTAATAGAATAAGCTAGGCTTTGCAAAATTATATTTTACGCATCAAAAATCGACATACAATTTAATGTTTTAAAAATTGTCGTATGGTGTTCGAAATAAAGTCGTCTTCAGAATGAAAATCGTAAGGTACATACATAAAAATGTACTTTATAAATGGTTTTAATAAGCTCTATTCTATCAATGAAGCCGTTTCGTTTGATAATTTCGATGGAAAAAGGTGTAGACGTTAGGTGTGCTATGACATTCAAGCTAATCAAACCTTTTACTAATAAATTATGAAAAAATTTAAGCCTTTTGGAAATAAGAAAAATTGGTGTTATGATAAATAATGTATTTTTATAAAGAAAAAAGCACGTTGTGTTGTCGTTTAAGTAGAGATATATAAAAAAAAAGAAATATAGTATTCTTAGGTACTTTTCTGATGTATCCATTCTTTCTTTGTTAAGGGGGGAAAATCATTGAATGTCTTCTTCTGACTGAGTGAGCCAGGAGGGAGCGTCAGCCTCTTACTAAATAAAAACCATCCCGTTCCTACTTCTGCACTTCGAATCGAAGCCCCGGTAACCCGTTTAGTCCTTTGCGGCTCAGTATTAGCATCGGCTCTATTGGACCCCATCTGTGATGATCTGATGGCTACTTGAGGCTTGAGCGGTCTGGTTCTGGTCAGATGGCGAGTTGCTTGCCGTCCGCAGCCCCGATACATAGTTATTCTTCCCAACTTTTTGCGCAAAATAGTAACAGTATGACTAACAAACTAATTCCACCAAGCATGTGAAATAAGTTTTCCTCTCTGTGATGTTTGTCATAACAACACGAAATCTAATATTGTAAATATTAAATGGCAATAAAATACCTATTCCATCGAAATTACTTCCTCTTTAAAACAAGGATTTGCATGCTTTGTTTTATATCTACACCAAACAATTTTAAACCATTTCCCGACCTAATAGAACTCAGAATTCAAAATAGCCCCATACACAAAACACATACGTGTCATGTTCCGGTAACATCATACCACGATGTAAGCACACGTTGATTAAACCGCCTACCTATTGAGGGTCTCCCCGGGGAAATTACAATGTACCAGCCTCCAGGCGTTACCACGTGAAGACGTGTCCTACTAATAGTTTTGAATTTCTCTTTAAGGGTTTTTGAAGTTGAGGTATTCTTATGGGAATTTTGAGGTCAGGGTTTTCGTAATTGCAATTTTTATTGGGGTTTTGTTTGATTTTGTTCATTTATTGGACTAGTGGTCTTAAGTGTGGCGATCAAAAGTGATTTTGTTTTTGTGTTGTGGTTTTATGATGGTGGAATTCTCAGTTAACTTCTAAAGTGCTCATGAAGTTATATTGAGTTCTTGGTATGCGGTAGCCTCACACACAAACACGAGTCAAAAACCATCAATAATTTTAGCAACTTAAATATAAATTCCCATCATTGGATTATTCTATTTTGGCATTGTTTCTACAATCGTCTCGTAGGCAAAGTAATTACAAGCACGATGGCAGTGGTGTCCGTGTCGATTACCGATTCGACTTAAATGTTTTTAACCCCAGTTGAGAAGTGTTAGTTTAGTGGAGACGGAACGGCCTCGTTGGCCGAGTGGTTGCAAGTGGTTGCAAGTGGATCACCTCCTATTACATGGGACTCATAACATAAATAGTGAAAAGTGGGTGTTACATTGTACAGTGGCATTAAGTGCCGTAAATATGCACCTCTGCCTTCCTTCGGCGATAAAAGGCTTGATGTTGTGTTATGTTGAGAAGTGTTCCTAGGTTTCTGTGGAATGCATAGTCCTTGGATGTTACATCTACAAGAAAAATGAAGACGGAAACAAAAGTATTTTATACTGCTGTCATCTATACAAATCTATTTCCTTCTACAGGTAAAAGGGAACACAAAATCGATATCAATAAAAATACAGATTGAATGTTTATATATAAGTTCTATGAATGTTAAAGCAGATAGGGAATTTGTTGGTAGCTTGGTAGATTCCTTAAGATAAGGCGCAAACGTGTACACTTTTTGTTTTTATTTACCAACACTGAACACTTTTTGACCCATATTGTGTTTTTATTTGAAAATGTCGTTATTGTCTGAATATTAAGGCCTTTTCGTACATGACAGTTCTTAAAAGGAACAGGATGTGACTTTTTCCGAGTTGTAAATACTTTCTAAGATAATTTAGGCGTTTTTTTTAAGGGGGGAAAATCATCGAATGACTGCTCCCGCCTGGGTGAGGCGGGGAGTGTCAGACTCTCACTGACTAAAAACCACCCCGTTCCTACTCCTGCACTTCGAGCCGGAGCCCCGGTAACCCGTTAGGTTCTCCGCGACCGTTAGGTTCTCCGCAACTAATTTAGTCACTAATGACTTATTTATGAGCAAAGAAAACATTATGACGAAACCTGGACTCAAAACATCTAATTATAAGGTCGAAATTGCAAACTTGCATTGTGTAAACGTGATTAATGCTCAATCAAGCATTGCTGGGTAGTGGGCATTTCATTATCATTATGATGTCGTGGTGGCTCGGAGGTTAAGATCCGCGTCTCACGCATGAAGGTGCGGTTTCGAAACCTACCAACGGCAAGTACCAATGTGAATTTCTCCGAGTTATATGTACCTAGGTACTTTCTAAGATTATTTAGACACCACTGACAAACGGTGAAGGAAAACACCGTGAGGAATCCTGGGCTTACAATTTCTAATTATGTTTTAAATCACCAACCCGGATTAAGTGAACGTGGTGATTAATATTCAAACCTCCGTGTGAGAAGAGGCTTTGCTCAACAATGGGCATTTATAAGCTGTTGATAATGGACACTTAAAGGCTATTTATAACATAACATCACCCCATTTATCCCCTAAGGGGTAGGCAGAGGTGTTATGATATGTTAATGCGACTGTAGATTATGACACTATATATAACACTCACTTTTCACTATTTATGTTATGTGTCACATGTTATTATATGGGGGCGAGCCTATTCTTATATACCGCACTTGCGAGCACTCGGCCATCGAGGCAGTGTTATAATAATAGGATGTGTGTCAAAGCAATTGGACACACGTACACGCAAGTGAATGATTTCAAGCCAGTTCCACACATTGAAATTAAATGAAATATTATTTTTTTATATATATTTTTATATTTTATATTACGTTTATTCGACATAATACATGCACGTCAGGGGAAAAATGTTTTACTAAATATTTTAATTTTAATTATTTATTTCAATAAGAAGTGTAAGATTAAATCAAAAAAGTATGGGGAAAAAATATACATTATGACAAGTAACAATAAAAGTTTTAAAACAGAGAGACAAAGAAAAATAAAAATAAGAAATAAAATATTCATTGGTAGCTTGTGTCTGGCACTCGACTCAAAGTGTCTACGTGTGCACCCTGCCTTAGCTTCGTGTTGGGGAATATCAAGCGATTTGTCGACATAGTTCCCCGAGTTTTGTTGTTTGGTGTTCTGAGTTCAGATATAAAGCTTAGGTATGTTGAAGTTTGAGTAGTTAGGAAGTTGTAGAGGATGTAAAATATGATGTAGGTACCCTACCTGCCTGGATCGCTAGACCGACGAGGTAATATTATTATTATAATAATTAAAAATGTGCTGTTAGACCATTACGAAAATCGATTTTTGCTTGTTTGACTTCTTAATTAAATAATTTAATATATTTGTTACATTTTTATTTAAAAAAAAACGTTGCCCCAAACAAGGATTTTTTCCTGTGTCGTGTGTGCGTTTACAAACATACAAGGTTACATACCCGTGGCAATTAGAACCGGTACAACAATTTTTGGATCACATAAAGACTTGTTCCGTGCGGGAATCGAACACACGATACGTTACACTGCAGCCAGTTTTCCAGCCAAGTATTATTGGGTTTTAAAAAAATCTCAGTAGTAGCACGGAGTCTGGAAACGTGCCCGGTATATGGCAATAGGCTCATCCCTTGTTACATGGGACTCATAACATAAATAGTGAAAAGAGGGTTTAACTTCTATGTGCACCTCTGCCTAGCCTTTCGGGGATAAAAGGCGTTATGTTATGTTATGTCCGTAATTCACGTGTGTGAAGCCGCGGACATCAGCTAGTAGCCAATAAATAAATAACACCGTCCTGTTTTTCTCTATGCCTTTAAACAAAAATGGCTCCTATATATTATATATTACTAAACACAATACCTTGTATACCGACTTTATAATAATAATATAGTGTATCAGAAAAGGTTTACCGTAATAATTTTCAATCTAACCGAAAATATGCTCTACACTCCAATGAATAAATACCCTTTTTATATTTAACTATGTGCTAAAGAAAAAAGGCTTTTACGGTAGTTTTTATAGCGTTCCAATTTATATGTCTCAGTTTATCCCGTTTATGTGTATGTGTAAAACTGCCCCGATTTAGTAGGTGGTAAAAATTATTGATGAAAATGATATGTTTTTATTGTTTTTTGATTTTGTTTTTGTTGAAGCACGCACTGTGTATTTTATCAGCTCGCCCATAATACTGGTTACGTAAAATAATACTGGAGTGTTTTCAGTAAAAGAGGAAAGGAAATATGGCTATTTTTATTAAGAAAATAATTGTTTATTTTTATTAATTTTGGGTTATCTTTTATATAGGTATTTTTTTTTTTATGGGGGGGAAAATCATCGAATGACTGCTCCCGCCTGGGTGAGGCGGAAGGGAGTGTCATACTCTTACTGACTAAAAACCACCCCGTTCCTTCTCCTGCACGTCGAGCTGGAGCCCCGGTTACCCGTTAGGTTCTCCGCGATATTGTTATAGACTGCCTCGTTGGGTAAGTAGTCGCTAGTGCGACTGCTGGACAAGGGGCTATGAGTTCGATTCCATGGTAGGGAAAAGTATAACAGGCTTTTTTAAAAAAAAAATGTGTCCGGTATGAGATAGTAGAAACATTATTTTTTCGTGGTATACATACACAACATCACGCCTTTTCTCACCGAAGGGGTAGGCAGAGATGCACATTATATCACTGTATTATATACAACCTTTTTTCACTATTATGTTACGAGTCCCATGTAATAGGAGGTGAGCCTATTGCCATTTACCGGGCACAATTCCAGACTCCGTGCTACTACTGAGAATATTTAAAAAGCCCAGTAATATGCCCGACCCGGGAATCGAACCCGCGACTCCTTGCCCGCCAGTCGCAAATACGACCACTCGGCCAACGAGGCAGTCTATATTATTATATTTTTATACCAGATGGCCCACTTAATGGTAAGCGGTTACCGTGGCCTATGTACGCTTGCAACACTTGAGACATTACATGCGTCTTGCCGACCCTTAAACAACCTATTTATCCCTTCTTTAAGAACTTCATGTAGACTACTGGGAACGTGGGCCTGCGGACGGCGAGCATGGGTGGCTCGCCGCCCGACCAGAACCGGACCCGAGCGTACGGCGCGTCGCGGTCCGCGCGCGCCTCAAAGAGCCATCTGACCACCACGGATAGAGCCCAATAGGGCTGATGCCGATTCGGAGTCGCGAAGAACCGGAGAACCGGCTGTCATGCAGCGTACCGCGGATTCGATTCCCGCACGGAGCAACACTTTGTGTCATCCACAAATTGTTGTTTCGGGTCTGGGTGGCATGTGTATGTGAATGTGTAAACGCACCCACGATGCAGACGAAAATCCGAGTATGGGGCAAAGTTAAAAAAAAAATGTATATTCACAACTTATTTTAACTCCATAAACAATAATAACCAATCGAAATAATCTCCTTCTTTAGGTAATACACGCCGAATAAGAACCAACCTTAACATTTGCTCACTCGAGTCTAAAATCGATTAGGTATACTCTGCATACCGATAACGAAATATCGATAAGAAATATCTTCAATATCAAGTATAAACAAACCTTATATTACATTTATGTAGTCAAAGAGGTTTTATCATAGTCAAAGAGGCGGGTATCAGTATTATGATTATGGGTCACGCTCGAGCACACAGTGGGTCCAGGAATATATTATTTTTTCAATATTCTTCTGTAATCTCCAATTTATTTTAACATAGGTTTTAAGAGAAAGGAGGTATTTTGTATGAGTTTTTGTTATCGAAAGATGTGATGTAATATTTTGATTGCTTAGATGGTTAAACGTAAGCTTATAACTCATCCAAGTTCCTACTTTGGATGGGTATAAGCACAGTTTATCTGCTCATGCCTCATACATTAAATGTTAATTTAGAAATTGTGTTATCTTTCCGTTTGTAAGGACCAAAATAAAAATGCCATCTTTATTTTGTGTTATTTTTATTCAAGATCGTAACATATCATAACATCACGCTTTTTTATCCTCGAAGGGGTAAGCAGAGGTGCACATTTGTGTATCACCCACTTTTCACTATTTATGTTATAAGTCCCATGCAATAGGGCGTGAGCCTATTGTATATATTATTCAAGATATCGAACATAAATGTATAACTACAAATAAATTCAGTACAATTTTATTTTTATTTTTTTCCCCACACTAAGATTTTCTTTTGTATCGTGGGTGCAAACACAAAAATTCACATACACATAACACCCAGACCCGGTACACCACCATAGATCACACAAAGTGTTGTTCCGTGCGGGAGTCACACTCCTAAGTGTCGGAGAGCTAAGTTTCGCCACGAATGGGCTGGCTCGACCGGAGTGATACCACGGCCTCATAGAAAACCGACGTGAAACAACGCTTGCGTTGTGTTTCTTCGTGTGACTGAGGTTACCGGAGGCCCAATTACCCTCCCTCCCTAGTATCCCGAATCCTCGAATCCTCCATAATCCTCAAATTCCCAATTCCTAAAGGGCCAGTAACGCACTTGTAACGCCTTAGTGTTTTGGGTGTCCATGGGCGGCGGCGATTGCTTACCATCAGGCGATCCGTCTGCACGTTTACCGGCTTATGCTATAAAAAAAACTCGACAAGCTGCACGGTAGCCGATTGCCCAACCACTGCAACTTGCAGTTATCAATCATAGCACGAAAGAAAACATATATACATTTTATTATCTATCAAAATACCTATTTATTATCTACAAAGAGCACCATTAAACTAAAATCCACCAATCTAGAACCACCACCAATCACAACAATCTATCTTTCACCAAATCAAACGACCATTCACCAAAAAAATTGACATCAAAATCCATCGCCACGTCACTTGTGATGCCATAAACAGTTATAGGACCTCATAAAACGCCTCGAAAGCACACTATTATCCGAAAATTTATACAGAAACTTAGAACAATAGGATTTTGATTCTCATTGTCCGTAATTTTGACTTCTGATATTGTTTTGGAAGTAATAAATGACTCTATTGTGACAATACCCAGTTTTAATGGCTTTAAATGGAAGATAATAATATTGTCTGGTTATCGAAAACCTCATTGGTATGTTCTTTGTGTTCAAGGTTCTTGACTTTATCCCTGGATCAGACACGAATTGTGTTTAGGTGGACTGGACGGCTAAAATTAGGTTTATTTTTGTTTCTAGAGGTCAATGCTTAAACAACAGTAAGTCAAGACTTACTTTGTTACATATTAGACATACATACATAACTTCACGCCTGTCTCCCATGGGGGTAAATAACGTTACCCCACATTATGATCTTCCGTGTCATAAGTGCGTTTAGAAAAATACAAGTCCACATACACAATAACATCCAGACCCGAAACAACAATTTGTGGATCACACAAAGTATTGTTCTGTGCGGGAATCGAATCCGCGACACGTTACACGGCAGCCGGTTGCCCAGCCATCGCACTAACCGTGCAGTCGCGTGCAGGCAATTAAAATTATCCCTGATTTATTTTTCCTGTACTGTAAACGCATCCAATTTACTAAACGTAATATCAAATGCATACCATATCGATATAAACAAATGAACAACCATTTTTCCATCAAATGAAGAATTGTTTCGTATAAGAATTGAACCTCGAAAACAGCTATAACGCCAGCAAAATGTTGGATTATAGTTCCATTGTAAGAATACTCATAAAAAGCAACTACGCAGTCGCGGAGAACCTAACGGGTACCGGAGGCTCCGGCTCGACGTGCAGGAGAAGGAACGGGGTGGTTTTTAGTCAGTAAGAGTCTGAAACTCCCTCCCGCCTCACCCAGGCGGGAGCTACAGCAGTCATTCGATGACTTTCCAAACTTAAAAAAAAGCAACTACGCAATCTCAATACAAAATCTATTCTACACCACAAAAGGTTCCATTCACGAACCCCTACAAAAAACTAGTGCAAAAAAAGGATAACAAAGTTGGACCATTAAAACAAAAACTCAATAAATATAAATCAGTCCAGTTTACACCCTGTACAGACCATGAAAATATTAAATTACTCGTATAAATAAATCCCATTGTTCAATTCCGGCCATTACATTAAATTATCGCTTGGAAACTAATTAAAGGGACAATAGAAAAGTTTGAGAAAATAGAACTCTATTGCCATCTGTTTAAGAAACAGTTATTGTACGTTTAATACGAGTTTTAATAACTTGCTTTTGTTCGGGAAATCAAATTAATTTTAACCTGTTTGTTGGAGATAAAGGAGTTTTTATAGCGATAGTAAAGTCTTTTTATATAGATAGATTGTATGAAGATGAAATAGAAATGAGACGGCACGGTTGGCATGGGTCTGATTCTACGTCTGAGTGTGATGTGTATGTGAACTTGTATGTTTGTAAACGCGCTTAAAACACAGAAGACAATCCTAGTGTAGGGCAATGTTTTTTTACAACCATAAAATAATGTCATGAATAGTAAAGAATGAAAACAGAAGACGTATTGTGCCGACCATAAGTAGAAGAACAAGAAAGATGATGATAGTCATTTTAATTATTATTATTGAGAAATGTTTTGCTATTTATTTTTTTATTTTATTTATTTAACAACTTTGGAGGACTAACAGCTAGCAAAAAAAAATAAACTAACTATTATAGTTGTTTCAGTTACGAAGGAAAACCCAGACGATACATAGTGATTCTGAATTGAAGCCGAGAATCCTGGTTTGGCAATCGCGCTGGCAACAGTTACAACTTTTGTTCATGAGGTAGAAAAATCAGGTGTAGGTCAAATATTTTTAAAACCATTGTATACTGAACAAGCACGTCTTCAGCACGGCTCTAACTACTTTATATCGTATGTCGTGTGACATACGAGACGTCGCATCGATATAAAAATGCTGAAAGTGCGGCGTCCGCGCGCCGCCCGCGCTCCGTCAGCGCGCCTCTAACCTTTTTGAATTGTTTCTGAAGCACAAAACGCCGTGCCGGATGCGTGCTTACTAGGTACGCAATGACCTATATTCAACTTAACCAAAACATATAAAAAAAAGTATGTATACCTGTCAAAAACATCCGTATTTTCTTAAAAGCAACAACCCATAACAAATGGTAGTATTTATTCACTACCCCCTACCTTCCAATCCTTACATATTCAACAAGCTCTAAATCTTCAACTTAAGAAACACTTCGTTCCTAGAACAAAGACAAACCTTATTTGATATGAATAAATATAAGCTTATAGACTATTTTTACCCTACTTTAGAAAAAGGAGGTCCTCAGTTTCAGACTGTGATAACATAACTATATAAGGGCTACTACTACTAATATACTGTATGTTTGTGCGCGATTACCTTGCAGTTGGATAAATCGATTTTGATGCGGTTTGTACAAAAGTGTTTGTCACACCTAGGAGAAGGATTTATTTATTTATTTATTAACACTTCTGTATAATATACAGAAGTATATAATATATTTATTTATTTATTTATTAAGAGTTACCAACATTTGATTACACAACTACAGTAAGCATAATACAAGCAAGCAAAGAGGAATGAGCCTATGTGTAACAAACAATTACAGGTAACCACAACATTTACTGGTACAAATATGTGTATATTAAAAAAAAGTTCTTAATTACTATCCTTAAGTCTAGTTCTAACACAAAATACTAAACCATATAGGTACATAATCCACTATCTGTGTAGATTGGATAATATGCATTTATGCACGCTGGAACGGAACCGATCAAGCGAGTCCAAGTGAACATCCGTGGAATCAGAGTATTTATTCAGGGCGTGACTCAGACGTGGTATGGGTGAGTTTGCACCAAGCACTGTTCTACGACGCGGTGGGTATAAAGGGGTTATCTGTTTACGAGGGTAACAAAAAGGAACTCTATAATTTACCTTGCTCAAGAGCTGTGGACAGTCTACACCATTGTTTAAAATCTTATACATAAAGATACAATCGGAGAGTTCTCTGCGATCAGATAAAGAGACCATCCCGAAATGTGACAGTTTGTTCAAGTAAGAAGATTTTTTGTCTATCTTGTTCTCCCTGCGTAACAAATGCCATAAGAACCTCTTCTGAATGCGTTCTAATCGAAGGGAATGTACCGCATAATGTGGTCTCCACACTACACTGCAATAATCTAAGATACTTCGCACAAGACTATTATACAGCATGATTTTCAGCCCAACATCGCGAAAGACTTTACAGTTTCTTATCACGAAACTCAACATTCGGGAAGATCTCCCCACAATGTTTTCCAGGTGAGGGAGGATAGTCAACCTTTTATCAAAACAAACTCCGAGGTCCCTAATTTGGTCTACAGCCTGAATTCTGTCACCTCCTATGAAATAATCAAAGCCTATTATTTTGCTTTTTCTAGAAAACTTAACATGAAAACATTTTTTTCCGTTCAAATCCATACCATTACAATAGCACCATTCAGTCAATCTACAGAGATCGCTCTGAAGGAGCATGGCATCCTTTTCTGATTCTATTATCCTCCCCAACTTTAAGTCGTCAGCATACATAAAGCTCTCAGAGAATTGGAAACATGTCGGCAAATCATTTATAAACACGTTAAAAAGTATTGGACCCAGATGGGAACCCTGCGGCACCCCAGATGTAACCCTCCAATTGCTAGATCGGAAGCCATTGACAACGACAAAAGAAGAACGCTCAGCAAGATATGATTGCACCCATTCCAGCGAGGCACCCGCTAACCCGTATGTGCAAAGTTTCTGCACCAGCAACCGATGTGGGACGCGGTCGAAAGCCTTACTAAAGTCCGTGTAAACCACATCGTATTGTTTGTTAGAGTCCATAGCTTCAGTCGCCATCTCAGTGACTAGATTGGTACAGGTTGATCTTTTTTTAACAAATCCATGTTGGCTACTACTAATATACCTATTAAAGTGACTTTGAATGTAGGGGCACACCAGAGGTTCAAATATTTTTGCAAAGGTCGAGAGAATCGAGATTGGCCTGTAATTACTTACAACTGTCTTACTATTACATTTATGAATAGGTACAACCATAGCAACTTTCCATTCAGCTGGGAAGACTCCAGTCCTAAGGGACTCATTAAAAATTAACAGAAGTGGGCTTACCAAATATTTAGCACAGGTCGATATGAACACCGGGGGTATTCCATCAGGTCCTGCACCCTTATTACAGTCCAAGTTCTTTAACCTAGTGAGAAGTGAATCATACTCTATAGCAGGGAATGTCATATTTAAACCGTAACTATGCATATTATTTAAAAAGAGATTATTATTGTTGTCATGCGACACCACACCCCCAGCACTTTTGGTATGTGTATATACCGACGCAAAACAACGCGCAAACAATTCGCATATATTCGACCCGTTCGAAGTCGTTATCGTCCCATCAGTCATTGCTACAGGATACGAGCATGAACTACCCCGCCTAGCTTTGACATAAGACCAAAAGAACTTAGGATTATTTTTAATCTTTCTCTCCAAATCAACTATATAATTTCGATAGCATATATCTGCCACCTTCCCACAACGCCTACTTACCAGTTTGAGCTCTATCTCATCCATAGGATTTTTGTATTTTTTGTATCGGTTTCTAAGTTTATATTTTTCTTTCAGCATATTTCTATACTGAATAATATAATAAACATACGATGGCGGAATTAATGCCGGGTGGCATTCTCTAACATTCAACCATGGGGTGATGCAGAATATTTTAGTATATTCATCAAACTACTACAATAAAAGTGTGGGAGAGCCATACTTCGGCACGAATAGGCCGGCTCGATCGGAGTGACAGCCTCACAGAAAATCGACATGAAACAACGCTTGCGATGTGTTTCGTCGTGTGAGTTCGGTTACCGGAGGCCCAATTACCCCCCTCCCTAGTCACCGTTTCTCGAATCCTGTTTGTAACGCCTTGCTGTTTCGAGTGTCCATGGGCGGCGCCGATTGCTTACCACCAGGTGATCCGTCTGCTCGTTTACCGGCTAATGATATTAAAAAAAAAGAGGTTGAAATCTGTTTTTATGAATGTTGTTTATAAAAAATTACAGGATATGAATAAACATAGGCCTTAAGACTATTTATTCATTCACCTGACATTGGATCCCGTCTAGACAGTTTATTTCCATCCCTGTCACCCCCACATGTTGAAAACAGGCAGATGATATTATATTTATCTTTCGTATCCCTATCATATTTCTTGGCAGCCATTTTGGATACTTTTAGGCTTCTACTTGTTTGGTAGGAGGGTAAAGTCTAAAATAATGGTTTGGAAAGAACAAATTTTGGAAGTAGGACTGTTATCATACATCAAATTATTTAATAAGATAATTTTAATAATGAACTAATAAAGTAAACATAACATAACATCACGCCTTTTATCCCCGAAGGGGTATGCAGAGGCGCACATTATACCACTGTACAATGTAACACTCGTTGGCCGAGTGGTCGCAAGTGCGACTGTCGGGCAAGGGGTCTCGGGTCCGATTCCCGGGTCGGGCAAAGTATTACTGGGTTTAAAAAAAAATCTCAGTAGTAGCACGGGGTCTGGAATTATGCCCGGTATATGGCAATAGGCTCACCCCTTATTACATGGGACTCATAACATAAATGGTAAAAAGCGGGTGTTACTTCTGTGTGCACCTCTGCCTACCCCTTCGGGTGATGTTATGTTATGTTATTACCTATTTTTTTAATCCTTACTAATATTATAAATTGGAAAGTGAGTTTGTTTGTTTGTTTGTTCCACTTTGACGCCGTAACTACTAAACCGATTGCTTTGAATTTTTGCAGACGTAAAGTTAGAAGTCTGAATTAAACTTTTTATCCCGGAAAAATTTTATATTCTCGAGGGAAAACGAAATTATTGGTATAGATGGCGCTGTATGTATTGGTATATGTCACATAGGCTACTTAATAATTTCCAACTGAGACTGTTAATTTTAAAACCTTTAAATAGGTTGTCGGATCGGATATCACACTTATTACGATTCCGAAATAATGATGACAATTATCTTTGTTATTTCAATCACAGACAATTTCCTAACTCATTACTTACGCAAACACAATTAAACTGTCAAACACCAAGCGGTCACCGGTGACCGCAACCTATTGTTCTTTAATTGTGTCTATAATGACGGTACTCAACGAGTTAAATTGACATTTTAAAAACCACATCTTGAGTATCAAACAACACCTTACATGAAGTAGCCAGAATCAAATTTTACACCAAACAAACTTAGTCCCCACTTTCATTACAAGTTGAGCAAAGACTAGTGCTCTCATTTCTCTACTCTAATTACACGGCAGCCTCATAGGACATCCCACAAACGCGGAGCTAATTCCAAACCAGGTGCCATTAATTTCGAAACTTCATCAAGCACCTTAAATATTTCGCGAAATTCGTCCTTCGGGAGCAAAAAGCCGTCTAAATTCATCCCTTCTGTTGAACAGAAGTAAGATTTACCCGTCAAATAAATATGGTGATAATTTATCATACCGAAGTTTGAGTATTCAGTCATTTTTTTGTCAGAATGTGAACTTTTCGACTGATGATCTTGAGATGGCTCGTTTAGAAGTCAAGGGGTTTTGATAAATTAATATTGTCGAGGTATTTTCGAGGTTGCAATGTGATATTTATGAGAGATGTCGACTTTTGAATTACGTGTGTGCGTTTTAGAATGATATTTGGGAACGTGTGAGTAATGGTTTTAAGGTTCATATTTTCTTGAATGAAGGTTTTATTCTTTAATTTTTTTTAACATCATTTTTTTGTACTTGGACAATAGTTTAGTGAAACTTTTGTTTACGTATGAATATTTATGAATATTTAATGAATGAATGATGATGTATGTATAATATTATTATGTTTATTTGTATTATACTCTCATATGTGTATTCTATGTATTTTATTGAGATTTATTTATTCATTACATTATTTATGGGTTATATTTATTTTGTGTATGTAGTTTTAAGTACTTATTCACTTAAATTTTGGTATTTTTTGTTTTTTTTTTGTACATGCTGTGTTACACACAGTGTCTTAGTTTTTACTGTTTTTCCTGTCGAAACAAATGCAGAAAGAGATTCCTACGGGAATATGTAGTGCCTATGTACCTCCAACTTATTTATATATGTGTATTCTCCTGTGTACTGTCTGTGTGTTGTGCATAAATAAATAAATAAATAAAATAAAATGATTGAATTGATGAATGAATTTGTTATAAGCACAAACAACTATAAAGAACTTGTTCCTGTTCTCTGACTTGTCCAGGCATTAAATTCTGACTAACTAATGACTAAATACTGAAACATTACTCAATTTTAAATCACGCTTAAAGAGTCACTATAAAATCTTTGTAAACTGGCAGAAATGACATTAATTAAAGTACATTATAAAATTGAGTAGCATTTCAGTATTTGGGTATCAAGTCAACCAATTATATAGACTAAACAAATAATAAAAATGTATCCGAAAAACCTCTGTATTTTTGGAAATTGTAACAAAAGAACATATACTACGACTTTCGCTAACTATCTGTTTCGAACAAACACATTTTTGCAAGAGAACCGTTTCGGAAAAAGGCTGATACAACCAAAACAATACAGTACTAGCTGGAAATAGCGTAACGAGAAAAATTTACACTTATGGTATACTAGCTTTTACCCGCGGCTTCCCTTGCGTCACAAAAGGATAAAATGTAGCCTATGTGACTATCCATCCGTTCAACTACCTTCAGTTAAAACATCACGTTAATTAGTACCTCCGTTCTGCCATTTAAGACAGTCAAACAAACAAATAGCTTTCCGCTCGCATGGAATTCGGTTATATCGCGCTATTTAGATTTTTCCAATAAGTAGGTAATTCGTTGACTGGTTTTAAATGACATACAACGCCATCTATACCAGTACATACAGCGCCATCTATACCAATATTTTTGTTTTTCCTAGGAAATATCAATTTTTTCGGGATAAAAAGTACCCTATTATTTAATCCAGACTTCTAACTTTTACGTCTGCAAAATTTCAAACCAATCGGTTTAGTAGTTACGGCGTGAAGGCGGAACAAACAAACAAACAAACAAACTCACTTTTCGATTTATAATATTAGTAAGGACTAGATTTTACATTTGACTTTACCTGCAGGATAAAGAAAAATAATAACGCCTGTAACGCCTCTAGTGTTTCAGGTGTCCATGGGAGACGCCGATTGCTTACCGTCAAGTGATCCGTCTGCTAATTTACCAGCTTATCGCATAAAAATACCCACGGTAAGTTTAATTCAAAGTCAAAGCAATTATTTCTATTAATCCGTAAATAGGCACTTTTGAAACGTCAAAACTGAATTACCCGTCAGTCTGTCTGTCAGTAAAACTAGGTGGTATATACCACATAACCTTCAATTTTTAAACAAGTGAAACAAGGAGTTCAATCGTCAACCGTAATTTAAATTAGTTCTAGAGTTTAGTTCCAATTTTGAAACTAGATGGCGTTGTTAGTTATAGTCCATTTTCTGAATCGCGGTGTCAAGATTCTCCGCCGTTTAATGACCCTCGGTGAATGTTTTATGCTTAGTTAGTTCATTAGTTCATTAGATCGTAAGAAGATTATTAGAGTTAATAACAATATACAGTTTATTATATAAAACAGTGGTTTGTATAGTATCCCTGAAGATATCCCTGTTCAGCCAGATTGGCAGTCAGTAGTCGTGAAGTTTAGTGCGCCGTGACCAAATATACACAAGGACAAACAAACACTCCCACATTCATATTAGTAAGGATAACAAAGAACAACTTTGTACAAAACCTAACAGGACTCGAAGGGGTAGATTCAATCTTTAGAAAACATATTGAATCTCTTCGGTTAGCGAACTGAGACAAAATGGCTGCGTCAAGTGTCCTCGAAAATATAAGCAAAATACTTTTCTTGTGAAGTTTTTCAAACTAGAACTAAACTGGGAAATCATAAGGATTAGGTTTAATTTTTGAGGGAGGGTATCATCCCTAATAAGGAGGCATAAAGGAGAGTCACACTCTTACTGACTAAAAACCAACCTGTTTTCTTCTCCACTCCTAGCCAAAACCCCGGCAACCCGTTAGGTTCTCCGCGACTCCGTATCGGCATCAGCCCCACAGGGTCCCATCTGCGGTGGTCTGATGGCTCTTTGAGGCTGCATATGCTCGATGAGGTGATGTTAAATTTTTTGGTTTCCTAAATTGTGTATATGGGTGATATAAAGCTATAATTATTTTGATGAAGCAATTGTATGACTATTAAGACTTACTCTGGACTAGATTTCTCTCTTTTTAACTAGAACTAATAACATAACTGTTAAAAAATGCTCATGACTGCCTCGTTGGCCGAGTGGTCGCAAGTCCGATTGCTGGGCAAGGGGTCTCGGGTTCAATTCCCGGGTCGGGCAAAGTACTACTGGGTTTTTAAAAAAAATCTCAGCATTAGCACGGTGTCTGTAATTGTGCCCGGTATATAGCAATAGACTCACCCCTATTACATGGGACTTATAACATAAATAGTGAAAAGTGGGTGTTACATTATACAGTGGCAACAACTGCCGTAATGTGCACAACCTACCTCTTCGGAGATAAAAGACGTGATGTTATGATGACTGACAAAAAAATATATAACTATGACCTCTGCCGACCCCTTCTGCTAACACCAAACCTTCCTACGCTACATATTATTGTTCTTATAACTAATTATTATTACATATTACGTAAACTGTATGAGTGAGACAAAAAACTCATACGTTCCAATATACGCGGCTATTTGTCTTCTTCAGTACCAACCCTTCGGCTGCTGGTTCATATTATACGTTCCTTTATTCCTATTGCCATATACTATTGCTTTGTCTATAGTAACACTGTGTGTGAACTTACCTTTATCTACGTTTTTTTTTCTTGCTTGCTTTCTGGTAAAATGTATTTTGTATCTCTTGCAAATGTCGTTATTTTTATATTAGTTGAATTATAGAATCGAGATTCACCTTTGTCTAAAGTTTTATTGGAATTTTCGATATTAGAAATACTCAGTAAGCGTATTAAATTTAATTTTAATGCGGTTTATCATCATCATCGTGTGGGAGAGCCATGCTTCGGCACGAATGGGCCAGCTCGACCGGAGTCATACCACGGCCTCACAGAAAACCGACGTGAAGCAACGCTTGCGTTGTGTTTCGTCGTGTGAGTGAGGTTACCGGAGGCCCAATTAACCTCCCCTTCCCTAATCTCCCCAATCCCTGAATCCCCAACGATCCTAAAACTCCTAATTCCCAAAAGGCGGGTAACGCACTTGTAACGCCTCTGGTGTTCCAGATGTCCATAGGCGACGCCGATTGCTTACCGTCAGATGATCCGTCTGCTCGTTTACCGGCTTATGCCATAAAAAAATCATCATCAATAGCCGAAAGACGTCCACTGCTGGACAAAGGTCTTAGTCCTCCACGTCGAATAACAACTCGCCTCCTGCATCCACTGGTTCAGAGATATTGGAAGATAAATTACTGAATATAAATAACATAACTGGGAAATGTACAGCAAGTGTTCTTAACAATATACAAATACTCAAACGCTACTCAATTTTAAATCGTTCTTAACTATAGTTCTGTCTCTACAATATCTTTGTAAAATGACAGAGACGGCACGATACTTAAGTACAACTTAAAATTTGGTAGCCTTTCAGTATTCGGACTATAGTCACATAGTATAAGCTAAGAGACCTTTGCAGTGCGATTCTGTAACATACTAATTGCGATACTCAGAGACGTTTAATAATTACTTTAACTATTCCTCGACTGACTGCCTCGTTGGCCGAGTGGTCGCTAGTGCAACTGTCAGGCAAGGGGTATCCGGTTCGATTCCCGGGTCGGGCAAAGTACTACTGGTTATTTTATAAATTGTCAGTAGTAGCACGGAGACTGGAATTGTGCCCGGTATATGGCAATAGGCTCACCCCCTATTACATGGGACTCATAACATAAATAGTGAGAAGTGGGTGTTACATTGTACAGTGGCATAATGTTGCCTTCCCCTTCGGGGATAAATGGCGTGATGTTATGTACCTCCCTTAGTAGCGTAGTAATTTAGTTCCGAAAACAATTAAGGATTGGTTTAAGTACCCATCATTTGAAGAGTCATTTCATGGCTGCTCAGAGGAGTACGACGCTAATTTAATATCAAAGTTCACATGAGCGAAGGAAGACCTAATGTTGAAAGTAAAGTCGATATGGAAATCGGTGTGTTGCAGAATAGCACTTTCGCTTTTTTAATTTCTCCAGAAAATTGATTTACAAATTTTGTTTCATATAACCTTTTACCTGTACTAACACGTCAAACGTTATCTCACCAAAGCATCTTGCCAAGAAACCTACCTCTGTACATGTAAAATCCATCTATGAAGCCACATATTGGTACAACCATTAACTACACTGCCAAATGGTGTATATGACCATTTGAGTTTACTACATAAACATATCATCACGACTTTTATCCCCGAAGGGGTAGGCAGAGGTGCACACAGAAGTAACACCAACTTTTCACTATTTATGTTATGAGTCCCATGTAATAGGGGATGAGCCACAACACAATTCCAAACTCCGTGCTACAACTGAGATTTTTTTTTTTAAAACCCAGTAGTCTTTGCCTGACCCTGGAATTGAACCCGAGACCCCTTAGTGGCACTTGCGACCACTCGGCCAACGAGGCAGAGTTACTAGTTAGAATTACGAGTTGAGTTTACTAGTCTTCAGAAAGCCAAGAAAGAAATTAAATTGTTCAGGAATAATAACTATAACTGACAAAGAGTACTATACTACAGGTGGGTCTATATTATCTGAGATGTTTAGCTTCCTTTCGTTTATCCCATAAAATAGAGGAAAACCGGTTTCATCATCATGTCATCATATTTGTCATGTCGGTCTATAGATTTTTCTTCAGTGGCGTGTGTGCATTTACAAACGGTAGGAAGCATATTAAACCTAGATAACTACCTATGAAAGTAAATCGCATAAAATTGTACTGTGTGATCAATTTGCCATCAATTTGTGGTCCGTCTCTGGCAATCATAATGCATCAAGGTATTTAAGAGAGTAGCAAAAATAAATACATGATTTTTAAGTGTGGGAGAGCAATGCTTCGGCACGAATGGGCCGCCTCGACCGGAGTGCCACCACGGCCTCACAGAAAACCGACTTGAAACAACGCTTGCGTTGTGTTTCGTAGTGTGAGTGAGGTTGTCAGAGGCCCAATTACCCCCTGTCCCCAGTCTTCTCAATCCCCGAATTCTCTACAATCATCAAATTCCCGATTCTCAAAGGGCCGGTTACGCACTTGTAAGACCCTGATGTTTCAGGGCAATGTCCATGGGCAATGCCGATTGCGTACCATCAGGTGATTCGTCTACTCGTTTACCGGCTTATGCCATAAAAAAAACACAAAAATATTTTTAAATTTTTTATTATTAAACTCATATGTTTTTACAAAGAAACTATTCACATGAAAATCATTACATTTACCTTGATATTTAACAGTTGACAAATAGATCTGATAAAAGATGTCAAACATCAGTTTCTAACACTAGATTAATTACAATATTTACAAGAATATATACATAATTACAATCACAATGGAAAAAAGTAAATTCGAAAAAACTTCGCGTGATATCTCAATATTGTATAACTAAGAATCTCACAGCCAGAAAACAAAAATAGAAAAAATAATCAATCAAAAATTCTCAAGTCTTTTAGATTATGTGTTAACATGTTCCAACATTTCTGGTAACGCATTATAAGCGACCATATTACCAAAACCTTTAGGTTCTTTTTTCGTCACAATTGCAACGATTTCTTCTTCTGGAGGCGGCGGAGGGAACTCTGCATTTGGGTCCACGGCCGTCGATATATCATCTACACTAAGAACTACTTCTCTATTGTCAATTTCGATTCTGTTACGCTCTAAAGAACTATCTTCCATGATGCTGTACAGATTCTCTGACTTACTCTTACTATACATTTGTCAGGAGTTCATGTAAAATGGATCGTTTATATTAACTCCATCATTGACTGTGTTTCCCTTCTGTGACCATTGCTTCTGCTGATGCTTTATCCTATAGATAATTTCGTCGTGGATCACGCCGAAACACATTGCTGTTAACGCCAATCCCGTTAGCGTATAAGCAGAACAGAACCACAGAGTGGTAGATTTGATGGTGTAGTACCTAACACCGTTTATTGTAGTATACGTCATACCAGGAACAATATTACCGAAACCAATGGTGCTTAACGCCATAAAACAGAAATAAAAACCATCTATAATACCCAGATTATCTATTTTGAATAGAACTACTGCTCCGATAACTATGTATATAAATATAGCTGCTAAACATAAGAGAACAGGGGCTAGAATGCTCAAGCCGTGCATGGATAGCTTTGAGTCTGTATCTGGCCAGCTAATGATGTCATCTTTGGCTGTACTTGTGGTTGGTCTTTCGGAAAGACTCAGGTCTTTTGTGCTATCTGGTTTTAGTACGTAGCATTCTTCTGTGGGCGTTTTGCTTGTGTTCTGGCTGTTTATCATTTCTTCTTGTTGTCTTTTGAGCTTCATTCTGCGTTCTTTTTCGGCCATTCTTCTTTCGTCGTAGCAGCAGTAGCCGCAATTTGAACAAAGGCAGCAGCAGAGGGCTCTGCTGAAGACGCTTCGTGCCATTTTGGAGAGGAGAGACCCGACGCTCGATAGGTAGACGAGGGTTAGAGGTATGCCTATCAAAGCATACACGATCGTCACGCCTTTGCCAAGGATTGTCCGCGGTGCGATGTTGCCGTAACCTGTGGAAGAATAATTTATTCAATGAGAGTCTTCAAAGGAAACTTGTATTATTGGTTGTACAGGATATCGAGGTGAATGTCTTGTTGGTTCATATACTTTCGTAATTAGTGTACATTAGAGTTCCATAAAGAAATATATACATACATCCAAAACTTCACGCCTGTCTCCCATGAGGGTAGGCAGAGACTATGGAACGCCAATTACTACGATTCCTACATACCTCTTCGCTTCATCAACAGTCATCAATCTTTTCATGCTCAGTTAAGGGTACTTTTAATTTGGCCCTTCTTTAATATATCGCTAATCTGGTAGGTATATGTTCGTCTAGGGTGTCCTCTACAGACTGTCCCATTCATATCCGCTCTGTATACTTCTTTCGTTACTCTACTTTCATCCATCCTTTCTACATGTCCAGCGTAACATTTCCTTTTCAATCCTTGTCATTACATCATCTTTCAATCCACACCTTTTTCTAATGGCAAATAATATATTAAAATTTATAGTAGATATGAATCCATACTTGTTTACTATCTTTAAGTAAAACGTGGAAATACTCAAACTCCACTCAATCTTGAGTATAGTTCTGTCATAACAAATTCTTTGTAAAATGACAAAATTGTCACGATATTCAAGTACAATTTAAATTGATCAGCTTTTCAATATTCGTTCGTAAGATAATCATATTATTCAAATAATTTCTTAATTCGTATATTTATAACTGCAAATATTTACAGTAAAATATTAAAATGTTTTAGGTAAAGAAAACACTTTGAACAACAACACGCTTACGAGCAAAAGTTTATTTTAAAACCTATTTTTGTTTTAAACTGTGAAACAAACTTGTATTTAAACCTAACAATTAACTTGAATGTTGCATGCAAAATACGTAGCAATATTTTTACAACATAAAAATATAAAAGACGTCGTTTTCTAAAATTAAACTATAAACTTTATAAAGAGAGCAGTGAAGCTCTGGATTGTTATAGATATAGCACTTTTATGCTTTCTTTACATTCTTTGTTAGAATACTTTGTTCGTTTCACAACACACTACATTTTATTCCCCTCGCATGCAAACCCATAAGAACCAAGCCAAAATTACTTCTACAATTTTAAAAGTGTGTTCAAAATTCTCACCTATAGTTGTTAAAACAGTGAGAGAGTAGAAAAAGGCAAGCGCCAAATTCCATTCGTGCTCTTCATAATGGTTCGCCAGGTCACTCCCGAATTCACCAAGTGCCATCTCTCTGTAACTTACGCCATACTGCGACGCCATTTCGGTTGTAACCCTTTGTACAAGCTCGTTTTGAAATTTCAAAATCTCCTGTGCAGCCAACCGTGTCCAATTCTCTCTATACAAAATGTTTAGCGACACTGTTATCTCCCAGATATTTTCCACCGCCCTACTTCTGGCGTCCCAAAAGTAATTCGCTGACAAACTTAGATTCCCATAATCATATTCGTCGTCTGTCTTTTTGTGCGTACTGTTCTGATCTTTATGGCTAATTTTCTGTCTATCTGGAAGTAATCTGGGTCTGGCTGGGACTTCGGCACCGCCCTCTATCGCCAAGAAAATGAACGATCCCAAAAATGTGTAGGCTAAAAGTACGACGAAAATTACTATGTTAGTGAGGGAGCCGATAATGAATTGTTTTCTTCTATACTTAGTAGTTTTTAGACAAAAGCAACAAACAACTTTTTGGCGTGATGTTTGTCCTCTTTTTCTGCTATTAGATACCATAGAGTCGCCGTCTTGGCATCTGTCCAAGGGGATCCCTCCATTTAGCGAAGGCTTTGCCAATGTGTACTGTTCGAACCGGCTGATTGCTTCTTTGTCCAATACTACATGATCTATATCCATCTTGGTGTGTTACGTCCTATCTTCGTGTGACGTCATTATACTGGATTATCTGTAACAAGAGAAAATGCGATTACAAACGCGTTTAGTGACGTTTTGTGGTAGAAGTAGGATTTGGGGAGAGAAAATAAATTGTACATTCAAAAGTATCTGTTTGTCCTTATCCAAGCTACCCTTTTTCTCATCAAAATCGGCTTAGTTAGTTCAGCCGAGGGAATATCACAAAGAGAGACAGCCAATTTTTATATTTTTTTCTCTTTTTGTAAAATATTATTATTTTTATCGAATGAGTATGTATTGACAATCTGGGATTAGGTACGACCAACCGGACTATTTTGTATTTCTTTTAGTTTAAGTAATACTTTTTATAACATAACATAAAATCACGACTTTTATCCCCGAAGGCAGAGGCAGAGGCGCACGTTATGTTACTGTACAATGTAATACCCACTTTTCACTATTTATGTTATGAGTCCCATGTGATAGGGGGTGATCTTTTTTATTTAAAAGGAAATTAAAAATTAAATATAACGAGATCACAGAAATAGAATATTATTTACAGATGTAAGTAGTGCTAATGGTTACGTAGTAAAAAACCCTGCCTCGTTGGCCGAGTGGTCGCAATTGCGACTACCGAGCAAGGGGTCTCGGGTTCGATTCCCGGGTCGGGCAAAGTATTACTGGGTTTTTAAAAAATTCTCAGTAGTAGCACGGAGTCTGGAACTGTGCCCGGTATATGGCAATAGGCTCACCCCCTATTACATGGGACTCATAACATAAATAGTGAAAAGTGGGTGTTACATTGTACAGTGGTATAATGTTCACCTCTGCCTACCCCTTTGAGGATAAAAGGCGTGATGTTATATATGTGTAAAAAACCCCAAGGTGTTATACTTAGATCTCTGCTTATACCATTTTAATAACAGGAAAGATATTATCTTTATGTCATTTGCGATACATTTTGGAATATTCAGAGTCATGAGCTGATGGTAAACAATATTAATTGCATGTCAATCAAAGTGAATTATGATTGGCGTTGACAGGTACTGTCTAGAGCTATCAGGGCCACCTGTGATGGACACTCGTCAACACGTACGTTTTATTTGTATTGAAAAATAATTATTCTCTGCCTCGTTAGCCGAGTGGTTGTAAAATGCGAGTGCCGGGTAAGGGGTCTCGGGTTCAAACACCGGGTTGGCCAAGTATTACTGGGTTTATACATTCTCAATAGTATCACGGAGTCTAGAATTGTGCCCGGTATATAGAAAGAAGAAAGAAAGAAAGAAAGAAAAAACATTTATTTAGCACCAGGCACGATGCAGCATAAATAAAAAATAAAAAAAGACAATCAAGATGTGACAGTGGAAGTAATAAAAATATAAGAGTTGAAAAATTGAAACAGAAGAATTAGAAAAGAGACGCTGACAACATGCCTATGCTAAAAGGGTCATCCACTCAGTGTAAGCCAGGCATACAGGTTACCCAGCACTGATTTTCAGTGGGCACCCATGCAGTGACGCACGGATGGTGGCAATAGGCTCACCACTCACTTAAGACAAATAACATAGATAGTGAAAAGTGGGTGTTACATTGTACAGTGGCATAATGTGCACCTCTGCCTACCCCTTTGGGGATAAAAGGCGTGATATTATGTATGTATGTATGTAAATAATTATTCAAATAAACACGAATATTTTTCTATTGCTTTTTGCCACCCACAGCATGGCAGCATAACAATCTGAGGATCATACAAAAAATTATTCCGTACAGTAATTGATCGTGTGACATGTAGCGTAAAAGCCATTTTCTCAGTCATGACATGCACCAATCGTACTAATCTAGATAATAAACACTAGGCTACTTTTTATCCAGATAACGAGAGTGAAGCCACTGGTAGAAGCTAGTATCATGATAAACGTAAAATCTAATCAATCATAACAACAATTTTTCTTTTCTTTTCGTACATAATCTCCTCAATCCCTGAATCCTGAACAATCCTCAAATTCCCAATCCCCAAACGGCCGGTATCATCATTTCTAACGCCTCTAGTGTTTTGGGTGTCAATGGACGGCGCCGATTGCTTACTATCAAGTGATCTGTCTGCTCATGCTCGGCTATAAAATAAAAAACAAATACAGAGCATAATAACATACAAAACTGTGCCTTGAAACTAAGTTTCCAGTATTTATAACTTGCATAAAATTTCTATTTATTACACTGAACGCCAATACTGAACCGTTTAAGTTACGTACTTACAGTGGGTAGTCATTTTTCAAAGTCTTTTCAGGGGGTGAGGTGACAAATGAAGAAGTATAAGACTTAAAGGAATGATTAATGATCAGTCGATACCCTCGTGTGGGTATCTCGAAACATATTATTATCAGCAATAAGGTTGTTTTTCCTTTGGCCACATTTTTATTGAATAGCGGCTTAGTTTTATCGTGTTACCGCAGATGGATGTTAAGGAAAATAGTTGGACTCATTAGAAAGATTTGTGAGGTTATTGAATACTATCGGGAATTTTATTTCTTGGATCTTTTAGTAGCTGCCGCGTTGGCCGAGTCGTCGCACTTTGACTGACGAGCAAGGGGGTCTCGGGTTTGAATCACAGGTCGGGCGTATGGCAATAGGCTCACCCCCTATTATATAGGACTCATAACACAAATAGTGAAATGTGGGTGTTACATTGTACAGTGGCATTGAATGCCGAAATGTGTACCTCGGCCTGCCCCTTCGAGGATAAAAGGAGTGATGTTATGTTACATTATGTCGTTTTAGTAGATGATAAGGCCCTTTTACAGAACAATTCATTTTTTTTCAATGGCAATTATTAGCTCCATTATGTTGTTCAAAACCACAAAACTGAATATTGATTGACTTATTTTCAATTCCAAAACCTCAATATCACATGAAAACTATCGATGTTTTTATAAGATTTCCTAACACTAGATTCAGTTTCCAAGTATCTGTTTTGACTGAGAATAATACAGATTTCTTGAGAAATGTGTTTTGTTCAGACCAAAGATCAATCATAACACTTTGAGCAAGCATTAAGTATCAAGCACGATCTCTAAATCAAAAGTACTCGCAGCATTCTAAAACTCTCGCAATTATAAACAAAGACTATCTAACAAGATCATTTAAAAAAACCTTAACCGTAAAAAGATCGCCAAGTCAAACTAATTAAAATGACAGTAATTGGACTAATTTATTTGATCGTCTCACTTCTGAGGTTGCCTCGACAAGGACTTTTTACGACACTAATAAAGTCCCTCGTCATTTGAAGGTTAAGATCAATCGAATTCTTTTAACATTTTTTTGTATAGAACAATTTGTTAAAAAAATGGTTTAGAATTTTTGATACCTAAAAGTATTTAAAGACACTTTTTTAGTGTAATATTACCGAACTGTAGATTGAATGGTTTAAAATGCGACTGTTGAGCAAATGGGTTAAACATTGTTGATTTTCTTTCTGATTTTTTTGTTGTAGTAATATTTATTTTACTTTTAGCCATGATGGTTCCACTACATGGCAATGGCATGTAATATGGATTCTGGAATTGGGATGATGACAGTGTATGAAAATTAAAAATCTAATTAGTTCGTAAGTTAGGTAATGAAAATATGTTAAACACGTATTTTTTTTTTCTTATGATAAAACAATACCTACTTAGATAAAACGAATCAAAATTTAGGAGTGGGGGCTAAAACGTCATTTCTACGTTTAAAATGTACATAGAAGTGACGTCTCGCGATATTTCAAATCAATAGTCATCGAAAGTATTCCTTTCTGTAAGAAAATAAAAAATACGTGTGTAATGATTTAAAACGATCTACCAGACGGACATTGAAATAAAAATTAGGCATCTACCCTATGGATATAATAATATCCATTGAGACGATAGGCAAATGACACAAAATCAATTTTTACCAGATCTTCTATTTTTATTTTAGTTATTTATTTATTTATTTATTTAAGGAAAAACAAACAGTAACATATTACAAAATATACATAAGTCAGCTTACACATTATACTTGGCAAATATGTTACCCACTACGTTCTTCACAGATTACTTTTATATTAGATCTAGAGTGACACAAATATTGTTACATTTTCAAATAGAATAAACTAATGTGAAACAAAGACAATAGGCTTCATAGATTTACGATGCACCACTTACTTATCTGGATGGAAGAGACAGCGTATATTCAAAATGGATTATTATGTTTTTGGCTTACTCACGTATCTGTTTTCTGAGGAATTCGACTAGTTTCAAGCCATGCTAGAGAATCATATTCATGAGCTCATATGCATGAACTCTCGCACTGAATGGTTAATATAATACGTAAGTAAGTCGAAAACATAATAATATATTTAGTATATCTCACGAAAGTTTTAATGTAAACAGAGTATAGTTAAAAAATCTCGAAATATTCGTTTTTCTTATTGGGTTACGTAAATATTTTATTAGATATCCTATCTGCTGAATCAATGATAATTTTTGTCAGTTGGTATCCTCGTTAGCCAGATTAACCCTTAAATACTGTACAGCCATAAAAACAGTGTTTAGAAAATAATAAAAAAAATCGTAATCTTTGTCGTTTCAAATCCTGGAGGTGGACTAACTTTTTCACTTACAAAGGGTCGGTTATGAAATCTTTTCACAAAGTTTCGCCTTCCATTTTTAGAGAATAGAAAACTTCTTGGTGAAGATTGATTTTTTTTTCTAACAATGAAAAGTTATTTTTTGGAGAAAACAATTGAAAATATATATTCTTTTTGTTGGAAGAATGCGCTTTTCACGTCACTTGGCTTAAGAATGTTGCTGTCATTTTTAAAGGCTTTTTTCCGTTGCTTGTCCTACATTTGATTATTCGATTACTTGTCTGGAATATTGTCTGTCTTTTATGGAATAAAGGCTAAGAAAGCAGCTGGTAGCGATCAGTGCCGCCCAAAGACACCCGCTGCATCAAAGAAGTAACAAGAGAGTAGCTGATTTTTAAAAACGTTATTTTCTTGGAAATTCTTGGTAAATAGACGTTTATTAGGATCTTTAATCTGCATCTCCCGATATACTGAAGACAAACAAAGAGGCAGTGCATAACTTCGATTTATTAGCTGCACAGTTGGCGTCGGCTGCCGTGCAACGTACAGCGGATTCGGTTCCCGCACGAAGCAACTCTTTGTGTAATCCATAAATTGTTTTTTCGGGACTGGGTGTCATGTGTGTGTGAACTTGTATGTTTGTAAACGCAGCCACGCTACATGAGAATATACTATTGCGGGGTAACGGTGAAAAATAAAAATTAAAGAATCGGTAACCCTCTCGATAATCGAACTTTTGTATTGTTAAATTATAACCAATCGAAATGTATCATTGTTACTATGGGAACGAAATAAAAGCTTATTTATTTATTTATAACCCTCTCGATAAAGAACTGCTAGGATGAACATTAAACATTAGCAAATTGATAAATTAGAATTAGGCTACCTACGGGTAGAAATCTTCATCCAGTCGAATTTAATTTTGACACCCTAAATCAACAAGACTTTAAAGGCATAATTAATTAAATTTTATCAGTTACCGACAAAAATACTTGTGATGTTTTAAATAAATTATGAACTTTTAGTTTCCAAACAGATGTTAATCATTTTGGAAGTTTCGAAGGTACTTTAGCAAAATTTGGGTTGAACTTAATTTTATTATCATTTCGTTCATGATATTTGGGTCGCCAAGTATTATGGGATGACAGTGAGTAATACCTTTTTATTAACGAATATTTCGCTTATTAATTATTGTTGATTTTAAGAGGTGGATTATTAAAATAAACTGTTTACAATACAGAAAAATATATGTAGTTTTATTGAGCAAGACTTTTACATACAACTGTCAATCTGAGAAAAAACGCGGGAGAGATAATAAAAAAATGTTGCCAATTTAACAGTAACAATTATTGCCAATAGAACAAAATAAAGGTTGCGTTCTCAAATACCAACAATTCTATAATGAGATCGGTAATTAAGATGATCAGATACAGAAAATCTTAATTTCTTGTTGTTCGGTAGTTGAATCGATGAACACTAGGCTTCTATTGTAATAAAAGTATCGCGAAACTGCCTTGAGCTAGTATAGTGATTAATCACGCGCCCTGCGAGTCCAATACAATAATGGGTTCAGAATGTTGATGGGACTGCCCCGTTTCTGCAGTACATCTGGCATGTTCGCTCAAGCACACGTTGATGGCTTCCATGCCATCATCAGACAGAAGTCTGCATCGCTGCTCTGCAGGTGCGGGCCAGTTCCAACTCTATCCTTAAATCCATTGCAGCGAGGTGCGATTCACCTATAATTCATGGTACCGTGCGAAGATGTATTCCCAACAGTAGGGTTGTAACCAAATAGATACTAACATAGTTTTAAGATTTTGAATGTTTCTTACTAACCCCTATGGATATATCACTTGTCCGAATAAACATTATTTTATTTTATCTTTATTTATTTATTAAGGCTCCAACTTTCTCCGTGTGAGAAGAGGCCTTTACTCAGAAGCGGCCACTTTTTTTTAACCACGACGGTGGCAAGTAAAGCACACGGCCCACTTGATGGTAAGTGGTTACCCTGGCCTATGAACGCTTGCTACACATGGGGCAAGAGCCCACTGGGCCACTTCTAGGATGTTGATGAGAAGTGTGGATTAGAGGAGGAGATTTTATCAGTAAAGTTGCGGCTTGCGGGCAATCAATGGATACAAAAATTGTGGATTGCTTTTTAGAAAAAGAAAGAAAAAAAGAAAAAAAATTCGCCACGACACACAACAAGAATTTAGGTACACACAAAAAAAGCCCATGGTGCGTCGCAGCGCAAAAGGCTGGAGCCTTTTATCCCGTCTTCTGCCGTAGTCATAATATAGGTAGCTAGTGATCGTCTAGAATCGAAACATTTGATAATCATTTGATAGCTCATTGTTGCGCCTTTAGGATTAAGTCATTCTGTCTCTTGCATCAATTCATCGACGGAATCGTTTTTTTCTTCTCCTCTATTAATATCTTCTGATTTTTATAATACAGTTATTCGTGTCCTTGGCACCCGCCAGTATTCACTGTTCTGGTGTTTTTACGGTTGTATCTCCTGTAGATCCTAGCTTACAGGAGTTGCAGCGGTTTTTGAAGGTGGTGGCGGGCTTGTCCCATTAAACAACACTTTGCTCAATTCAGAGACCTAACCTGAAATCTCATCTTCAATAGTAACCCTTGCAGAAGCTTGACCAAGCACAAAAGCGTTCACAATAAACACTAGGTACATTCCAAAGCAAAAATAAATAAATAAAATAAAAACTGTTCAATATTTTCTATCTCCACATTCGATGTGAAGGTAAAGATATGCACATATATCACATAAACTTTGCCCATCAATGCTGATAGATGAAAACCTGTAGTTTTTTTTTTTGTTTCTTTATAAAAAATTCGCTTTCGAAACACGTAGTCTTGTATTGGACGAAGGGTGTTTCTTGGATAGATGTGATATCGAAATACGTGGGTGCAAAGGCGTTTGAAAGAATGTGCCTATGTGACGTGTTGTTTTTGTAGGGTTTTGATTCGTGTTTTGGCCGATGTTTGGAGTTAAACTGGTTTAGTATTGTATGGCAATTAACTCGTCGAGTACCGTATTTATAGACACAATTAAAGAACAATAGGTTGCGGTCACCGGTGACCGCTCAGTGTTTGACAGTTTAATGACGTAATAGCATTGATGACTAATTTTTATTTTAATGTCCGTCTTGTGGATTATTTTAAAACATTACCTAGACACGTATTTTTTATTTCCTTACAGAAACATATACTTTCGACAATGTATTGATTTAAAATTTCGTGTGACGTCACTGCTAGGGCTGTTTTATTAACGTCGAAATGACGCTTTACCTCCCATTTCTAAACTTTGAGTCCTTTTGTCTAAGTATTGTTTTCTTATATGACAAAATAAAAAAAATACGTGTCTAATATTTGTTAATTGCCAAACTGATGGACTATATAGATTTTTGATTTTCAAACCCCTATTGGTAAAACATGCACATATTATAATCTTGATTGTAAATTTTACTTGTACCAGCGCGGCATCAGACATATGTATGTGTGCACCTCGTGTGCCTCGGACAAAATAACAACAAAAATGTTCATGCAAAATGTGAGCAATGTGGCATTATGCTAATTGATTTAGTTTTCTTAATATAATGCATTGTTCTTACTATATGTTCAGAGACAATTTGACAAACATTTAATTACAAATAGTCCTCTTTTTTATGGCATACGCTGGCAAACGAGCTGAGGGATCACCTGATGGTAAGCAATCGGCATCGCCAATGGACACCTGCAACATCAGAGGCGTTATGAGTGCATTACCGGCCTTTTGGGGATAAGGAGTTTGAGGATTATTGGGGATTCAGGAATTGGGGGATTGGGGAAGAGGAGGGTAATTGGCCTCCGGTAACCTCACTCACACGACGAAACACAACGCAAGCGTTGCTTCACGTCAGTTTTCTGTGAGGCTGTGGTATCACTCCGGTCGAGCCGGCCCATTCGTGCCGAAGCATGGCTCACCTACACTTTTTCATTATTTAGGATGTTCTAGGATGGTTCCTTATTCAGAAATCATCCTAGAACATGCATAACTGGTTGTATTTTGTTTCTTATACAACGATCTATCAAACTCAGTGATATACGACTAGTGGAAACTAACATAACATAACATAACATTACGCCTTTTTTACAATGACAAAAAACGGCAACAGTACTCATAGTTTTTTATTTTATTTATTCATAAACAAATTTATATTTGTGTCGAATACGGTACGAATAACTTTTATTCTTAAATCAATTTTCCCCCAACCATATTGACTTCATTTCACCCATAAGGAATCGGCACCAATTATAGAAATACGTACAAATATAAATATTTTCCGGTCCCGGGAATGATTTTCACGGATTTTTCCTCATAGGGTGTGGAAGTAGCCCCATCAATATACCAATATTTTATCCTACGTTCATAAGGTGAGAATGAGGGGAAATATCTAAATATACCTATTTATAGGTCGGGGCAAAACAACTGGGCTATTTTTAGAAGTAAGTAGTTAGAGGCTAAACTGAGTTAGAGGCTGTAGTTTTAATCTAATATAAAAAAATCTCGTGTCACAGTTTTCGTTGCCATACTCCTCCGAAACGGCTTGACCGATTTTGATAATTTTTTTTGTGCTTATCCGGTATCTTTGAGAATCGGCCAACATCTATGTTTCATCCCCCTAAATGTTAGGGGTAGTCCACCCCAAAATATTTTTTTATTTTTTAGACAAAATTTTTATATCTATTTTTTATGATACATACATACAATCCTCAATTTTCACCCTTCTACGAAATAATTTATATGGCAAAACAACGTTTGCCGGGTCAGCTAGTAGTACTATATAAAATTGTTTACAATAATGGAAAACACGACTTTTGGTCTTTAAAAAGTATTTTTTGGATTATTTTTTACTAGTGACTGTTGCCACTATGGACTGCCTGGCCGAGTAGTTGCAAGTGCGACTGTCGTGCAAGAGGTCTCGGGTTCGATTCTCGGATTGGGCAAAGTATTATTGGGTTTTCAAATATTCTCAGTAGTAGCACGGAGTCTGGAATTGTGCCCGGTATATGGCGATAGGCTCACCCCCTATTACATAGGACTCATAACATACATAGTGAAAAGTGGGGGTTACATTGTACAGTGGTATAATGTGCACATCTGCCTACCCCTTCGGGGATAAAAGGCGTGATGTTTTGTTAGGAATTAGAGCTTCGTCTAACCTTTTGCCTCTTTGGTATATCTCTCCAATTGGCGTGCGCCACTCTTTTATCTATGTATAGTTTTTAACCCATCGTTTGTCTATGGATCCACGCGAGACACAATATAGTTTCTATTGTGTCTCATTTCAGTGCATTCAAGTGGTTAATGGACTTTGTACACATAATACATTTTGTTGTAATTGGTCAATCAGTTGCCACAGTTAGATTTAAACGCAGCTGGTGCACGGTTCATTAAATCGCAAACATATCGCCGCCATATTTAATAAAAAGCATCTGCAAAATGGGACGAGTCATTTCGTTTTAAACAAACGGCTTAATAGTATAAATGATAGAAGAAAGACAGTTAAATCGCTGTTCAAATTTAAAATAATTAAGACAAAATCACCAAGAAAACTTTTCAACATTTCTATGCATAACTTTAAAACTAAAATTAAAATCATAATCTTTTCAGAACTATTAAAACTCCAACTGAAACGTTGTATAAAACAAAGTTTCCAAATTTCCAAATTGACAATTAAATTTTAACAGTAACAGTAGGGACGCAGGTGTAAAACTAGTTAAAAGCAGTTTTAAACCGGCGAGAACCTGCGAAATCCGGCGCGAACCGGTATTTAACGACTGGCCGCGAGTACAGAGCCGATTGCAGAGTATGGGGATGTGAGGTTCATTAAAGGCCAATTTATGGTAACGACATATTGGCCTGATGCAGGCTATAAGTAGTATTTAAAATTTTAATTAAACTGTCATCGTTAAAGATATAAACATAACATCATTATAAGCTAGGTCATTGTGCTGGTACATATTATAGGACATCCATTGTTACTTAGCTCATTTTATTAGAACTAATAGCTAATCCCACACGATTTCATCCGCTCTGCTCGGCTCCTATTAATACGTAGCGAGATGTTTTATAGCCTATAGTGTTCCTTGATAAATAGATTATCCAACATAACAATTTTTTTTCAAATCGGTCCAGTAGTTCTTGAGAATAGTGCGTTTATACAAGGTGTAGTTTTGAATCCGTGTCATTTCTCGGGGGCATGTCAAAAAGGTTCAATGTAAGAGAAAATGTTGGGTCAATAGTTAAAAATACCGCTATAATATAACGGCTATAATCGTTTAAGTTCGACACTATTTCAGAATAAGCGACAGCAATGCTTCTTATTGGAGTTTTATGGAATTAGGAATAATATCAATTACGTGTTTGAGTTTGTGTGTGTTGAGCCGCGTTATAAAGCTAGTTACAAGACGGCGGCGTCTAGTTCGCACTTACGGATTTCCGTAATTTACAGAAAAATGAAAAATATTTACCTACAATTTCTTTTATTGATTTGGACTCAGAATCGATAGCCGAGTTACCTCCTAGAAAAAGACGCAGCTTTATAACAACACATTCTTTAGAACTTGCATTTGCGACCTCTTGGCCAACGAGGCAGTCAGTATTGATTTGCAACTTTTTGAAAGACGTTTGGTAAGTTTGATATGATTTTGAAATCACTAAAAATACTTCAATATATTCAATATTCACGTTGATATTTTGTTCAGTTTCCTTTCTTCTGCTGTCGAAATCTTGAGTAGGGTAACATGTTATTAGGTAATATAATATGGCACCCTTCTACTTGAAACTGGCAAATGCTACGGACACGTATTGTAAATAAAATTGTATTGATATTTTTGTTTTCAATTGTATAAAACAATTTACATTTTAGGCATGTTTTGTTGGTGGCCGATTGGGATGATGACGATGTATGAAATTAAAAAAAATATTTAGTCCGTAAGTTAGGTAATGAAAAAATATTAAGTGTTTTTTTTTATTTTGTTGTAAAATAAAATAATACTTAGATATAACGAATTAAAGTATAGGAGTGGGAACTTTTTTGATGAGGGGAAAATCATCAAATGACTGCTCCCGCCTGGGTGAGGCGGGAGGGAGTGTCAGATTCTTACTGACTAAAAACCACCCCGTTCGTTCTCCTGCACTTCGAGCCGGAGCCCCCGTAACCCGTTAGGTTCTCCACGACTCCGAAGGAGTGGGGGCTAAAACGTCATTTTTACGTATAAAATGTATATGGAACAACAATTTGTGGATCACACAAAGACATGTTCCGTGCGGCAGCCAGTGGCCCAGCCACCGCGCCAACAGTGCAATCAACTGTGCCTTTTGTATAATTTTAATTTATGTGTCTAATCATGTATGTTTGTCATACCACATCAGGGATTGGCAGCCATGTTTATACTACATCGACATACAAACTAATCTCCAAAATATTTCCGCTCCAAGTAAATACGAGGCGTAAATTAATTTCAACGCTACATACATTCTGTTGTATGGTTGACAAATATCTTACATTAGTCCCTTCATGAGTTATCATCTTTTTGCTAACAAAGAAGACACATTTAGGAACACATTTTGGCCTCCTTTGTAAACCATCTAAGGTTTAAAATGTTACATAATATTGTGTAATAGTCGTTAGTTGGGACCGAGGTTTTGTTTATAAAGGACATAGATATTATTGTTTTAAGTTATTACTTCTGGTTGTGCTGGCATTGTGGTTGTATGTGTGAGTGTTGAAAGATAGCGTACATTGGACAATATTGTGAACTTGTAAGTAGCACCAACTGCAAAAATTGTGGTATAGGGCTTGTTTTTAATAACATACATCAATCCTACATTAGGTGTGGGAGAGCCATGCTTCGGCACAAATAAGCCAGCTGGACTGGAGTGATACTACGGCCTTACAGAAAACCGACGTGAAACAACGCTTGCGTTATGCGAGTGAGTTTACCGGAGGCCCAGTTACATCTCCCCCGTCCTTCCCCAATCCCTGAATCCCCAACAATCCTCAAATCTAATTACCAAAAGGCCGGTAACGTACCTGTAACGTCTTTGGTGTTCCAAGTATCTGAGGGCGACGTCGACTGCTTACCATCAGGTGATCGGTATGCTCGTTTACCGGCTTATAACATAAAAAAGGAGTGCAAACTACGAATCGGATTACACGGCAGTATGTGACCAGTGTCGCCCGTTGACTTCTGCAGTACCAGAGTTTGAGGTGCGTTGCCGACCTTCGAGAAAAAGAGGATTATGCTTTCCGTAATTTCCCTAACAATGCAAGACAATACGCCACATACTAGTTTCATGACGCCATACACCTTATTTAACTCTTTGGGTACCGTCATTATAGACACAATTAAAGAACAAAAGGTTGCGGTCATTGGTGTCCTCGCGGTGTTTGACAGTTTAAAAGAGAAACAAAATACAATGTTTATTATTCAGAGTTTGTAATCACGACATGTATAAAGTGACCTCTACTTGGCTCAAGAGAAAAAGACGTGATGCAATGTTACATTATATCCACATTTACTCAGAGGAGATCCAGTATTAATATCAGCACGCAATATCCTTCAACTAACTAATATAACATTATAATACGTCACTAAATAACATATTAATTCCAGACGAACCCGGGTGCTTCGCTAAGCCAGGGTAATTTAATATCAGCATGCCCCCAGGCGTCTCTCGCCATTTATCAAACGCGTGCAGTATTACATAATATCTAATTTTATGCTAATTATTCCAATCTACCTGCAGACTTCGTTAGCATTACGTTGGGTTTTTTGAAGAATTCATTCTTATTATATGAGTTCGTATAATTTAGGATGAATTTTGTGTCTAGGTTTTTTGTGTGAATGAGGAGTTTTTTTGTCCTGGAGGTAGTGGAACGAGGATAGTGAGATTTTAATATATAAATTACAGAGGTTACTTTTTTTTCTTGCAAATTGGCAAATGTAAGTAATGCTGTTTTGCTAGTCTTATGTAAGAAATTGGGCTAATTGTATAGGTAGGTATTGAGGTCATCTCTCATAGACAAAATAAGTTGTAAGGCCAAATAAAAAGAGCTTTAATTTTGGTTTTAAAAATAAAATGTATGCATGCGTCCATATTTGGCGAATGAGCTGCAAATGTGCCGCTCTCGCGAACGGGCGTTGGTGGGCTGCCCGTCATGGCAATGATTTGGTGCTCAACTCATATAATACAAGGTTCGTATAAATCATAATTTTAAATGCAAGCGCACACCGCAGGCGGCTTCCGAGCGGCTCGATCTGCGCATTCTATGCACCCTAAGGTATAAAATAGTTAGGCATAAGGTGAAAAATAAACTAGTTAATACTTGGACACACTATAAGTGCACTTTGGCTCAACACTTGATCAATAAATGAGTGGAAAGATTTCAGTCAACAACTTACCACAATGCCATAAAAGAAATAGCAAGTAAACTCAACAGACGAACTGAATTCCAACACTAACTTTCCAACTCGATTTTATCACCAAAAATTCGACAAAACGAGCGAGACACAAAACAATGAGAGACCTCGAATCTTCGATCTCTCATTTTCCAAATGACGGACAAAATGGCGGTAACAGGAAACCGGAAACAGCGCCATTGTATCGAAACGAAATATATATCGAGAATGATTGATGGATCTACAAATGGACTGCGGTTAATTGTGTGTAATTCGTTAAAATGGCGTCTCTGTGTGAAAATGGAGGTTATACATCATCCATAGATGGCGCTGAGGTAGCTTTTGATACGATACGTGACGCTCACACACGCTTTTGTTTGAAACTTTGATGTTTTAGGATGGAAATGAAACGTGTTCTGAAGTTAAAGATGTGAAATGTTAATATGGGATTAATGTATGGAGTTTTGATGGCAACATTACGGTTTCGTTTTTGGAAAATATTTTAAAAATATTAATGTTTTAAAGACAGTTCTCGATTTGACCTAACTAAAAGTGATCGTAACACATTTTTAGAAACGTGTCTAAAAACATGTACGTACATAATTTCACAATTGCGAAGTAACCAATATGTACCTAATGCGTTTTTTTTTAATGTAAATTCTTATAGATCTAGTAAATTCCTGCTTATACTGGACATAATTCTCAACATCATCATCATCAACAGCCTATAAGTGGCCACCGCTGACCATAGGCTCTTCTTACACGGAAAAAATTTGAGAATTAATGACCATGCTTGCTCAATGGTGGTTGGCGACTTCCAACGTACAAGAAGTCAGTAATTAGAAATTGTAAGTCCAGGTTTCCTCACGATATTTTCCTTCACCGTTTATCAGTAGTGTTTAAATAATCTTAGAAAGAACGTATAACTCGCTCGGAAAAAGTCACATTGGTACTTGCCGTAGGTTTCGAATCCGTACCCTCATACATGAGAAGCAGAAGAAGATCCCTTCTTCTTCCGCTTCTTAGAAGGGCGGAAACCTCCGGTCCAACTCGATATTTACATAACAACGTAATACGCATACACTAGACATATTTCTCATCTATAGGTACTAATTCTAAGGTCTCGTTAATAAAGAAACCCAAGACCCCAAATAAACAAGTAAACGGTTTGCGTTGCAACATTGCTCAAAACTCATAAACTGCAGGATCGTAAGCCTTAACGGCTATTAAACAAACTGTCGTACCTCTGCTGGTGAACCTAAATTATATCGTTAGGGCTGTCCTTTAACAACATCGTAAACTTCAACTGAGTTGTTAATATATTTTGGTTTCTTTGTGTTAGGGTTGGCTTTACTGTTTGTGGAACCATAGGCTTAGCTTAGAATTATTAAGTGTGGGAGAGCCATGCTTCGGCATGAATGGGCCGGCTCGACCGGAGTGATACCACGGCAACAGAAGACCGACGTGAAACAACGTTGTCTTGTATTTCGTCGTGTGAGTGAGGTTACCGGATGCCCAATTATCCCCCCCCTCCCTTTCCCCAATCCCTGAATCCCCTACAATCCTCGAATTCCTAATTCCAAAAGGCCGGTAACCCACTTGTAACGCCTCTGGTGTACCAGGTGTCCATGGGCGACGAGGATTGCTTACCATCAGGTGATCTGTCTGCTCATTTACCGGCTTATCCCATAAAAAAAGAATTTTACAAGGATTTTGTCCTGTGTGGTGGTTGAAGCGGTGTATGATCAACTGGATGTAATCCACAGATTACGCTTCGGGTCTGGGTGTCAAGTGTATGTGAACTTGTATGTTCGTAAACGCACCCACGACACAGGAGAAAATCCTAGTATGGAGCAATAGTATAGTATAAGTTTTGAAAAAGAAAAAAAAACTACTAAATTATTTACAATGACACAAAATAGTGAGCTAATATCCATAACCAAAAACCACCAAACCATCTCAGCAGTCCACTTAAGAACCCTACTCTCCTTAAAACCTGAACAAACCCAACTACACCCATATTTTCCAGTACAATGAACTCAACAAGATAGTACATAAGCACTTTATACTAAGGTAGCTCTTAGTAAGTTCAACACAAAATGTCTATCAAAAGGCAAATTTTCTTACAGAACTTTGTCACACGTATAAAAGTTGTGGTACACCGGAGCGCCGTGGTCAAACTGACTAAAACTTGTGAATTGTTAAAGTAGAAATGTACGCGTATTGCTAACTTTTGGATATACGCCGTTTGTTGATGTTGAGACTTTGATATGGAGTTATAAAATGTTTGGTGATGTGTATATTTTGTTAGGTTTTGTACGTGGTTTCGCTTGTGTCAAGGTAGTTATTTTAAATAGACTAAGAGCGGGAACTTTATGTATTTCTGTTTGTCGTTAGTTATTAGTTATTTGTTATAGAAAACTACTTCTAAACATTTAACTCGTTGAATACCGTCATTATAGACACAATTAAATAACTATAGGTTGCGGTCAACGGTGACCGCTTGGTGTTTGACGGTTTTGTATATACGACCAGAAACAAAATAACCCGATGACCTATAAAGTCCGCTTCTATTAGAGCTAACTATAAACATTTTAAAATTTGATTGCATGGTTGGCGCGGTGGCTTGACAACTGGCTGCCGCGGAGCTTGTCGCGGGTTCGATTCCCGCACATAACAACTCTTTGTGTGACAAATTGTTGTTCCGGGTCTGGTTGTCATGTATATGTGAACTTGTATGTTTGTAAACGCACCCACGACACAGGAGGAGAAAATCCTAGTGTGGGGCAGCGTTAAAAAAAATATTTCCCAACATTCGCTTTACAATTAGTCCATAACCTACCTAAAAATGTACTTTATCAAAATTACTTTATCTGGTTTTATGTGAAAGCAACCACCTGTACTGTTTTACTAAAATAAAGTTTAATAAGCAAACGAACAACCTTTACCGTAAGCACGAGCCTGCGAATGACGAGCATGGGTAGCTCGCCGCCCGACCAGAACCAGTCCCGAGCGTATGGCGCGTCACGTTCCGCGCGCTTCTCAAACAGCCATCAGACCACCACGGATGGGGCCCAATAGGGCTGATGCTGACACGGAGCCGCGGAGAACGTTACAGGTTACCGGGGCTCCGGCTCGACGTGCAGAAGTAGGAACTGCGTGGTTTTTAGTCAATAAGAGTCTGACACTCCCTCCCGCCTCACCCAGGCGGGAGCAGTCATTCGATGATTTTCCCCCCTTAATAAAAGACGAACTAACTTCATAAGGGTAATATTCTAAGAATTAAGTGTTAGGTTACCGTGGTTTGGGAACTACTAAAGGATGTTTAGTTACTGGGCTGTTACTGTAGACCTTCGAAACTAGGTTGTGGTTTTTGCTAGAATTTTAGGGATAGTTAACTTAATAAGACCTAAAATCTAGTCCTTATTAGTGAAACTTGGTATTCTGTAAATTGTTCACTCCTAAAGTTTGAAAAATCTGGCCAGAAGCCAAACAAAGAGTGTGATGACGCCCTCGGCATTTGTCGGCGCTTAATTTCAAATCAAATAGTTATTATTAGGCCTAAGGAAACAATATTGAAGTATATAGCTACTTTCGCGCGGTTTCACTCGCTCTGCTCGGCTGTTATAGACCGTAGCGTGATGTTTCATAGCTTATAACCTTCCTCAATAAATACACTATCCAACATAAATTCTTTAGCTTTATATGTATAATAGTACAAGATTTAGAACCAATGAGTCTGAACTAAAAACTAAGTATTTGACGTTTAGTTTACTACTGATTTATTCACACTTTTAATTTGTTGACTCGAATTTTAAAAATTTAAAGAATTTGAAGAATTTTTAAAATTCGAGTCAATTTCGAATTTTAAGAATTTTAACGTAGATAATTTGAATCATAATATAAATTTTATTCCACTTATCGTTTGTATTAGACTTATAAGGTATTATTTAAAAATATAGGTGCAATAAATTCAAGATTTCTGCCTTCATCTTTAGCGAGAAACCAGGTCATAAAATAAGGTATAAGCCAGCAGAAATATTAAAATCATAGTGCAGCATTCTCATTCTAGAAAATAAAGAATAAATTAATCTCCTACATTAATTCTCGAGCCGACAACACACCTAGGAAGTACAGCCAGGGACAAAAATGTATCAGAAGTCCTTAATAGAAAATATTTTTATTAAAAACTACTTTTAAAAAGAATATATAGGCTGCCTTGTTGGCCGAGTGGTCGCAAGTACGACTGCCGGGCAAGGGGTTTTAGGTTCGATTCCCGGGTCGGGCAAAGTATCACTGGGTTTTTAATTCTCAGTAGTAGCACGGAGTCTGGAACTGTGCCCGGTATATGGCAATAGGCTCATCCCCTATTACATGGGACTCATAACATAAATAGTGGGATGACATGCTCCATCGTAGACCGCATCATCGGTTACCACCAGGCGAGGTAGTGGTCAAACGTCGCCCCAACGACTATAAAAATAGTAGTGAAAAGCGGGTGTTACATTGTACAGTAGCATAATAGCCCTTCGGGGATAAAATGCGTGATGTTATGTTATTTTCGATGTTACAGTTTTCAGTGTTAGCACAGTTAGACACTTTGTCTAGAATGACTCGTTCTTAGAACATTAGTAAGAAGTTCTTGAAAAATATATAAATGTGTTACAAACATCGCTGACTGTACAAAGCAAATTCATTTTTCTTCGAGGTATCGGTGCAAGTTTATTGGTAATAAAACTTCACGACGTTGTCGTTGGTAGATGAGCAGAATTTATAGAGCATCGTTTGTATTGTAAGGTGCTTATAAATCATAGTATCTTAGACAACAGTGTTGTTGGCAATAAATATTTCCTTTAGTATGTGTAGTATGTCTTTCTTGGTATTTGGTGCAATCCATATGTAAAATGGTATTTTTATGAGATAAGTGGACTTAAAGTCAAAGTCAAAGCATTTATTTCAATTAATTCTAACTAGGCCGAGTGGTCACAAGTGCGACTGCCGGGCAAGGGGTCTCGGGTTTGATTCCTGGGTCGGTTTTCAATAAATCTCAATAGTAGCACGGAGACTGAAATTGTACCCAGTATATGGCAATAGGCTCACTTCCTATTACATGGGACGCATGATATAAAAAATAGTGAAAATTGGGTATTACATGGTACAATGGCATTAAGTGCCGTAATGTGCACATCTGCCTATCCCTTCAGGGATAAAAGGCGTGATTTTATGTTTATAGAATACACCGGTTCTACTCTTATTGTACTGAACACAATACCAATTACTTTTACAAAAAAAACTCCATGTTCAATCTCACTGAAACCGCAAAGACAGTTAATTGGCTACAAACATAAAATAAAAATGGCGTCTACAAGTACTATACTATCTATTAATGGACTCTCGGTCCTCACTTCAAGATGTAGTTACGACGCATCATAGCAGATTACACAGCTGCACTGAGAGATAAGAAATAATCCCGTATACTAGCTCCGGGACTATCTTTGGTATGACAGTGTAGTCGAAGAGCTAGTACTTTTAATGATTGGCTATCTGTTTTATTACAGAATAGTTTTGTAATAGTTGAAAGTAATAGCTTACTAAAGTGAATTAATTGAGGAAACCTCTATTAGTTTCAAGTCTCAACGGGATTCTTATTTATAATTATGATGATGTTTTGTGTTATATTCACATGAAATAATTTTTATTATGATAAAAAACCTTATATTGTTTTGTTTTAATTTGTTATTTTTTTAACGTTGCCCCACACTAGGATTTTCTCCTGTGTCGTGGGTGCGTTTACAAACATACAATATCACATACACATGACACCTAGACCCGGTACAACAATCTGTAGATCACACGAAGAGTTGCTCCGGGCGGGAATCGAAGCCAGTAAGACAACACATTATCTTTCTTTAAAAACAGCAACTTGGTAAAAACAAATCCTATTTTTTATGTGATAAGCCGGTAAACGAACAGGCGTATCACCTGATGGTAAACAATCGGCGTCGCCCATTGACACCACCTGAAACGCCTAGGCCTTACAAGTGTGTTACTAGACTTTTGGAAATTGAGAATTTGAGGATTGAAGAGGATTTGGGGATGGGGGAGACTTGGGAGGGGAATAACCGATTAATGGCAGACGGATCAACTGATGATAAGGAATCGACACCGCCCATGGATACCCGAAACACCATAACAAGTGCGTTACCGGCATTTTGGGGATTAGGAACTTGAACATTATCAGTAATTCAGGGATTGGAAAGATTGGATAATTGAGCCTCCGGTAACCTCACTCACATGACGAAACAAAACGCAAGCGTTGTTTCACGTCGGTTGTCCGTGACGCCGTAGTAACACTCCGGTCGAGATAAATTTTCCTGTATTTTGAAGCCGACTTTCCCTCCAACTATTTATCTTCCTTCTCAACTAAAATAAAACCGCAGTGGACTGCATAAAATGTAACAAATAACTGGAGATTTAATTAACTAATGTGATTCCGCTTGTGGCTGGAATGGGGTGTGGTTGTGGTGGTAGCGGGGAATGAGAGTTGAACTGGGTGTATTGTAATAGTTTAATCAATCGTTATTGTGAAAGAAAAGTTATTTTAGTAGTGGTTGCTTTTATTAGCCTGTTACGTTATATCACGCCTTTTTATCCTCAAAGGGATAGGCAGAGGTGCACATTACGACAATCAATGCCACTGTACAATGTAACACCCGTTTTTCACTATTGTTATGTATTGTTCTGAGTCCCATGTATTAGGGGGTGAGCCTATTGCCATATACCGGGCACAAGTCTACGCTTCGTACTACTACTGAGTTTTTTTTAAACCCAGTAATTATTTGCCTGACTCGGGAATCGAACCCGAGACCCATTGCCCGGCAGTCACGACAACTCGGCCAACGAGGCAGTCAAGTAAAATGCATGCACGCATAAAAAAGTAATCACAATATATTATAGTTAGCTACATTAGATACGATTCAAAAAAATTTACCGTAAATCGCCAGCAGTGTTACCTCACCACAAAGCCGGGGAATATTTAAACTGTCTTCCACAATATATCACTTTAAATATTATACACAGAACTGAAAGTTACGCGAACATTTCACATTTGTACTCGTTTGGTATCGTGTGATGTATGAATACTGGTTTTCGTTTTTTTTTATATTTGCTGGGCCAACGTTTGACCACTATCTCGCCTGGTGGTAAGCGATGATGCGGTCTACGACGGAGCACGTCGACCCATAAGCAACATATTCACTCAACAAATACAGACTCTGGCAAAGAATTTCATAGGATATATTCATGTATGATTTCATGATTAAAAATGCTTTAAGTCTATGCTAAATTAGTACTGACGTCCTTGAAAAGCTGTTCGTATCATCATGTGCCTGTATTTTTATTGACTGTATCCTTCCAGAGTATACAGGACTATACAAGGTTGAACAAGGAGGCTTGGTGTGAAATCCTAAGTTGAGAAAAATAATGCCTGTGGATTTTTTATGTTCAGATAAATTTTGTTATATTAACAATTCCTAAGTCGAGTGAAGTCATGCACATAGAAAATTAGATTTTTTCTTATATTTGAAGGCCGACGTTTTACCACTATCTCGCCTGGTGGTAAGCGATGATGCGATCTACGATGGGGCACGTCATCTCATAAGCAACCTATTCACTCGGGCCTTGAAGACACCAAGGTCATACCCTTCAGGAATCACAGACTCGTGCAAAAATTCTCAGAGATTCAAAGAAATCATATGAAATTTGTATCTGTTAATAAATGAACAGAGGCAGTAAACGGCCGAGACCCTCATCACTACATAGTATAAAACAAAGTCGCTATCCGCCGTCTGTCTGTCCCTATGTATGCTTAGATCTTTAAAACTACGCATCGGATTTTGATGCGGTTCTTTAATAGATAGAGTGATTCTTGAGGAAGGTTTATATGTATAATACATGCATATTGCACCCGTGCGAAGCAGGGACGGGTCGCTAGTATTAAATAAAACAAATGACGAAAAGAACAAAGATCAATAAAACTCATTAGCTTTACGTTTGTACTTCTTCCTAATACTTCCAATTTAACAAAAAAGATAAATAAAGATAACAAAGATGAAGAAGATTACGAAATGTTTGTATAAAATATATTTTCTTGAGTGAGGACTTTTGGAAATCATTTATAATTCAATGCCAGTCAGCTATGATTTACAACTGGTAGACGGATAGGGTTTGTGCACAATGGTAGCGTGAAATAGAATGTAATTTTTGGAAATGTTATGAGTTAGATTATTTTTGAAGGAACATGAAGACCCCAGCCACTGCTGACTAAAGGCCTTTTCTCAGACAGAGAAGGTTAATAATTAATCACCACACTTGCTCAATTTCAAATTTATAATTAGAAATATAAGCCAAGGTTTCTTTACGATGTTTTCCTTCATCGTTTGTCTTAAAACACGTCTACTTCTTTATATCAGTATTCATAACTGTATAACATATTATGATTTTGTTTTTCGTTTTATTTTTATTGACTTGAAACTCCACACTAGGACTTTTTCCTGACACACCAGATCGAGAAAGACAACTGTATGGTGAATAGTAACCAAAGCTATATCGTAGTGTAATGTCGTGGTGGTCCGGAGGTTTAAGACGCCCGCTTTTCATGCATAAGAGTGCGGGTTCTAAACCTACCAACGGCAAGTACCAATGCTGCTTTTTTCGAGTTATTTGTCCTTTCTAAGATTATTTAGACACCACTGACAAACGATGAAGGAAAACACCGTGAGGAAACCTGGGCTTATAATTTCTAATTATAAGTTTGTAATCGCCAACCCACAATGAGCAAGCGTTGTGATTAATACTCAAACCTTCTCCATGTGAGAAGAGGCTTTACTCAGCAGTGGGCATTTATAGGCTGTTGATGTGAAACAAAGCTATTATAACATATTATCTTTACCATTGCTTCATTGGCCGAGTGGTCGTGAGTGCGACTGCCAGGCAAGGGGTCTCGGGTTCGATTCCCGGGTCGGGCAAAGTATTACTGGGTTTTTAAATATTCTCAGTAGTAGCACGGAGTTTGGAATTGTGCCCGGTACATGGCAATGGGCTCACCCCCTATTACATGGGACTCATAACATAAATAGTGAAAAGTGGGTGTTACATTGTACAGTGGTTTAATGTGCACCTCTGCCTACCCCTTCGGGGATAAAAGGCGTGATATTATGTTGTTGTATCTTTACCAAATTCTCACAAATGAGACAAAATTTGAAGTGAATCCGAGTTACATTTTATCATCGTTTTATAGCCTATTAAATTGATTTGCGTCTAATTAGGAAATATTATGTAACACAACGCGTCCTTGTGCGCAAACCTTTACTTGAACACCAGATGTTAGTAGAAAATATGAACTCTTAGAACTAAAGTACTAGCAGCGTAATAGTTTTAGTGAAAATAGTTTTAGATTTTACAACTATTTAGTAAAAGCTACAGCTTTGATCTACGTATTTGCTAACCGCTAATAAAGATTATGATAACTATAATTATGTACGATGAGTATGGGGTTGGGGTCTTTGATTAGATATGGTATGGGAGAGCCATGCTTCGGCATGAATGGGCCTTCTTGACCGAAGTGATACCACGGGCTCACAGAAAACCGACGTGAACCAAAGCTTCCGTTGTGGTTTCGTGGTGTAAGAGAGGTTACCGGAGGCCCAATTACCTTACAATTACAATTAACCCCCCCCCCCCACTTCTCCAATCTCCCCGATCCCTGAATCTCCAACATTCCTCAAATTCGTGATCCCCAAAAGGCCGGTAACGCACTTGTAACACCCTTGGTGTTCTAGGTGTCAATGGGCGACGCCGATTGCTTACCATCAGGTGATTCGTCTGCTGGTTTAACGGCTTATCTAATAAAAAAGCGAAACTGGATTGAAAAAACTATTAAAATTATCTCAACAACCTGAGATTCATGTCTGATGTCCACATATTACGTGCACTTCTGTTATACCTCATCATAAAAAGCCTAAAGAAAAGTAATGTCATTGATAAACTTAACTAACACGAGGATTTTAGTCATAAACGTAATCACTAGACTTGATCTTAAGTCACACGAAAGTTCATTTTCCAAAATAACTTCACATTACTTTTAAACACATACAAATACTTCCATTCGTTCCACAAACCGAGCCGAAATTGCCGAAACAATAATAATTATAAATCATTTTTATACACCGTTTTTTAACCTGAAAATAAACATTAGTAATCCTTACAAAACGGAGTGAAATCATAAAAAACCGGTTTGCGGTAAACATTATTAAATTAAGACGAAAAATTACGCGCAGCCCTATGACTACAGACAAAATTAAATATTATAGGGATACCGGAAAAATATTGTTCGAACGAGATTCTGATTAGACAGTATGTTCATGGATTCTCTTAGTTGAAATTTTTATGGAATTATAATGAATGGATGATATATAATAATGTTTTTATAATAACTGCCTCATTGGCCGAATAGTCGCAAGTGCGACTGCTAGTCAAGGGGTCTCGGGTTCGATTCCCGGGACGGGAAAAGTATTACTGGTTTTTTTTTTAATCTCAGTGGTATCACGGAGCCTGGAATTGTGCCCGGTATAATTATGGCAAAAGGCTCACCCCCTATTACATGGGACTCATAACATAAATAGTGAAAAGTGGGTGTTTCATTGTATAGTGGCATTAAGTGCCGCAATGTGCACCTCTGCCTACCCCTTTGGAGATAAAAAGGCATGATGTATGTGTATTGTATATGTTATGTTTTATAATAACTATCGTGAGACATACTAAATTAGGTTTTGGTCAGAAAAACTCTTTGTGTGATCCACAGATTGTTGTTCCGGGTCTGGGTGTTATGTGTATGTGAACTTGTATGTTTGTAAACGCACCCTCAACAAAGGAGAAAATCATAATGTGGGGCGACGATTTAAAAAAAAGTTAGGGTGCACGACAACGCAGCGACCGCGCACGCTGTTCTTGAGGAAGAGCCCCTCTGTGGCTCGAAACTAGTAGAGCTTTCCTCAGTATCAAGTGAATAAACCGCAATTTTTAGTTAATGTTGATTCTCGGAGTGAGAAAAATAACGGTTTTTTAAATATATTAATCTCAAAATAAATTTTGAAATTGTCCCAGATATAATAAGATAGCATTGACTTATAAACAATGGATGTACATTCTTTCTAGTTACAATTTGCAAACTAAATATTAATAAAAAACCGATTTAACTTCTAAAACACAAATTCCACAGTAAAAGAAACACAATACCTCAGAAAACATAGTGCATAATAAATCGCACGAAAACCGACAAACGAAAATACACGCACTTTATAAAAATATGGTTGGTTCTCTGTTAAAAATTCGCGCAATATTTTTAACGCACAAAACGGGCTTGACAAAGTAAATAAAAGAAGTCAAGGGAAAATATTCCTGTGACAAAAGCAGGTGTAGTTCATACGACTCATTGTTTCGGCGACCACAATAAATTTTATACGAACCTAAATGTTTGCTTTCAAGACATACATTTTTTCATTGTTCTCTACACAGGCGAGTTATATAATTAATCGTTTGGCTTCTGTTTTGTACTGTTTTATTACTGTAATGTTGTTTGTCGTGGCTTTTTTAAGGGGTGTAAATCATCGAATGAATTCTTCCGCCTGGGTGAGGCGGGAGGGAGTGTCAGACTCTTACTGACTAAAAACCACCCCGTTCCTACTCCTGCACTTCGAGCCGGAGTCCTGATAACTCGTTAAGTTCTACGCGACTGTTTCTCATGACTTTTTTTAAGGGGTGAAAATCATCGAATTACTGCTCCCGCCTGGGTGATGCGAGAGGGAGTGTCAGACTCTTACTGTCTAAAAACCACCTCGTTCCTTCTCCTGCACTTCGAGCCGGAGCCCCGGTAACCCGTTAGGTTCTCCGCGACTCCGAATCGGCATCAGCTCTATTGGGCCACATCCGTGGTGGTCTGATGGCTCTTTGAGGCGCGCGCCGTACGAAACACACGAGTGTTTTTCGTGGCTAGGCTTTCGTTTTTTGGGAGCAAAAGGACCGTGCTGCATGGTCCAATTGCATTGACGAGGTTGCAAAAGGTAAATAAAAATGAAACATAATAATTGTCTCTCTTAATATTAATACTTATATTAAGAGAGACACTGAGAGCAAAGAAAGAGACCCACATCACTCAACAAGTAAATTTAATTTTTGTAGATGCAAGAGGGATTGGACGAAATACCGATAGATTTAAAAAAAAATACATAACAAATGGGAATAAAAATATTAAATATTGAAAATATTAATAAACAAATTTTGTCTAAAAATTTTCAATGAATATTCATATTGCTGCTGCACTGTATAATTAACTTATAATGAACATACGTAACGGATTAAGTATTGTGAAACATTATTATTATTCTATTAATATTCCAACAAAATAACATAACGTGTTACTGTTTAATTCTTCCTCGGCTATCGCACATACGACCTTATAACAAGCGAAGAAGTCAGATTGTCCCTTTAAAAACAAAATACAAACAAACAGCTGTCCAGTCTATAGAAAGGCGGTCATAAATCTACAAAACGCCTGAATGGACAGTTTCTACATAGAGGGTAAACTCCGATCGTAAAATAAAAATGTTACCGTTATAACCAGAGCCGAATTAAACTTTAAGAGCGCCCTAAGAAAGCATCTCTTAGGCGCTCCTAATTTCTTTTAACCCCTCCGTCACCTCTCTTTGGGCAGTTGGACACATGCGTCTCGCGGCGCACCTCTGTAAACTGGCGCCCTAGGCACTGGTCTGTGCCACCGTGCAACTACACAGCTAGGCTCAAGGGAGACACGCGTTTCCCTGGATGTGCCGCAACTTCCACGGTTCTCGCACACTATAATATAATTTCATCATCAACAGCCTATAAATGCCCACTGCTGAGCAAAGCCTCTTCTCACACGGAGAAGGTTAGAGCATTAATCACCACGCTTACTCAATGCGGGTTGGCGATTTCAAACTTATAATTAGAAATTATAAGTCCAGGTTCCCTCACGATGTTTTTCCTTCACCGTTTGTCAGTAGTGTCTAAATAATCTTAATATAATTTATCTGGACTTTAAAAGAGACAATGACCTCTTGGGTTTGTTTTGGCGTTTCTTCTCAGAGTATTCAGTTAGGAAATGTCAGCCCTCGTCTAGTAATTTAAAGATCGACGTGTTAATGTTACTTTGTAACGTATTTGTAGAATTAAATATAATTTAATCATTTTATTTCAACAAGCGTTGCACTGTGGAGGTCGAAAGGCAGGTCTATTAGAGGAGTTGGTGTCCTCTAGAATAGGGTACCCACCGGGGTGGTTTTAGTGAGATAAATATCGCACACTCCCCAGTCTTTCTCCCAAAAACGCTAGACGCTTACTGAAGGGTTTCTCCGTCATTAAAGAAAAAAAATTCTTGCCTTATTTACATTAGTACTAATACGGCTCTGGATCAAGACACTCTTGTAAACTGTTTATCTTCGATAAAAACTTCCGTATGTCGTTTCTAGTATTTGTAAAGAGCTTTGCAAATGTATTCTGTGTTTATTTTTATTGTGACTTTACATAACGTTGACACGCCTTGTGCCAAAAAGAGGTTGAAGAATGAGTTTATAGTACGCACGCCTATTTGTAAAGCAAGTTACTCTTTGTGTGATTCACAAATCGTTGTTCCACGACACAGGAGAAAATTCTAATAAAATGAAAAAACGTACTTTAAAAATCTTAAAGGAGGATACATCAAGAGCAGGTTACAGAGCTTACAGACGCCATGTAATTGACTCTGATGATCTTAAAATCATTAATGACTACTTCGCACGCGAAGTAGTCATTAATGATTTACCGTGAAAAGCTAAACAGTACGTAAACCTAATATTACTCCCATTGCCAAAATCTAAGTGTAATTTAGGCTTTATGCTATTAAAGACATTTTGAAAAAAAAATGTCGTTTTTGGCGTAACTCAATAATAAAATCACAGCTTGTCATTTATTTATTTATTCACTAGCGACCCGCCCCGGCTTCGCACGGGTGCAATAGCCATGTATCATACATACAAACCTTCCTTAAGAATCACTCTATCTATTAAAAAAAACCGCGTCAAAATCCGTTGCGTAGTTTTAAAGATCTAAGCATACATACGGACATACAGCGAAAGCGACTTTGTTTTATACTATGTATTGATATTGCACAATGTAGGTAGGTACATAATAAATTATTATATACAGCTACATTACCCTGTTAGAGCACAGCAATTTAACCTAGATAATGATAATGTTTTATGTATAATAATATTATAATCATATACCTAATAATCTCCAAAATTAACAATTCCCTTTAAACACGGTCACATTTAAGTGCACAAAATAGTGTTTCATAAATCTAGAAAAAGATATTAGCAATCCTAGTCTCCAGTGCAGTAAATTTCCAACATGACATATGACGAATGGACTACAAGTTCGGTTCCTTATTACAGTAAAGTTATTCTGGCTTTATGCCAGATTCTAACAATGTCGAATAAATCCAGCTATTAAAGGCTATTTTAGAGTATGAGTTTAGCATTTTGAGCTGTGCTAAGGATTGGTGAAGGTTTTGTTTTTGTGGGTTAGGGGAAAACGAATGAATCATGTGATGTTTAGTAATAGGCAGTGCCCAATGATACAACGCTAGAGGTCATTTACATGGCTGACATGGTTCAACTGGAAATATTTTAACATGATAAAGAATAATTCTTTTGGGAAGCAGTCATGCTAGCTAAGGAGAAGGCGGGGTGCGTGAGGCAGCGCAGCGCTACCTCCTCACATCAAGCCGTCGCGAAGGACACAACGGGCGTCGGGGATCGTGGGAAGATCTCCGATCACCGTAAGCACGGGCCTGTAAACTCTGTGATCATGGGTAGCTCGCCGCCCGATCAGAACTGGACCCTAGCGTTGCGTTCCGCACGGGCCTCAAATAGCCATCAGATCACCACGGAGGCTTGAAGCCGATACGGAGCCGCGGAGAACGTAAAAGGTTACCAGAGCTCCGACTCGAAGGGCAGGAGTAGGAACGAGGTGGTTTTTTGTTAGTAAGAGTCTGACACTTCCTTTTGCCTAACCCAAGGCGGGAAGAAAGAAGTCGTTCGGTGATTTTACCCCCTTAAAAAAAGAGGAATCTAAAATGTAACTACACACCAATCTGTTAGCTTGAGATAATTTCTTTGAGTTAATCATCATCATGAAGAAGTTCAAATTTTGACCCAATTTTAAGAATAATCTTACAAAATTTGCCCTACATAAAAGGTACAATAAAAATCATTTATTATGCATGCTACAAAATTACCTGATATTCATACTAATCATATCTATGAATATGTAAAAGGAATTTTGCGAACGTGAAATGAGTTTCCAAATAGATCAAAGTGCGCTGGTTTTCGGAAGCTAAATTGAAAATTGTACCTACACTTTTTTCATTTAAGGTTTTCTTTATTTTGCTTGTCTCTGGGCACTTATTGGTTTTTTCTTAAAGTCTCCGTAACAACTTATTTGGTTGGTAAGTCAACAAAATCTAATCTTTAGCCAGGAGAAACTCTAGAAAAGAAAAAATAGAGGAAACATTTTTGTAAATTCAGTTATTAGTTTTTTTTACATTTTTTTTAAATAATCTATTGCCATATTAGGATTTTCTTCTGTTTCGTCGGTGTGTCTACAAACATATAATTTCACAACAATTTGCGGATCACATAAAGACTTGTTCCGTGCGGGAATCGATCCCGCGAGGCGTTGGACGGCAGCTAGTTGCCCAGCCACCGCACCAACTGCGCAGTTAGTTAATAGTCTACAATTATAATTAATCCATTTTACTTATTATTATATCGGCACAATTCTAGACTCCATACTATTTACCGAGAAGTTTCAAAAAACGATAATAATTGACCGCGCTCGGTATTCGCACTAAGTCCACTCTTTCAGCGAAACAGTCCATATCATGGGTGGTCAACCAGTCGATTACTTATTAGTACCGTCGATCGTAGAGATTAAAATATATATATATACATAGGTAAAACACACTGAACTGCAATATTATCTACTAAAAATAAATTATTTTTCCTTCTTTCTTTCTTTCCCACATACAAAATTTAAATCAACATTTTTACATTCCCTTCAACAATGTAAGCGATTCCGACATAATATTTTAATGGCAAACTTTTACAGACTTTCCTTGTAGCGAAGCGGTTTATATTTTTTATCGTTGCATATCAGATACGTAATAAATGTTGTCCATTTTTGGGCACACTGTTGTACTGAATTTATGTGTCCTTGTATTTTGGTGATAGAAAGTACTTTCATTATTGTTACTAGCGTTTGGATATGAAAAATTAAAATTATAATAGGTCCTAAAAACTGCAGTGAGAGCGCGGGTTCGAAACCTATCAACGGCAAATACTCTCCAATATAACTCTAAAAAAGTCATATTAGACTTTTTCCGAGTTATATGAACTTTCTAAGATTATTTAGACACCACTGACAAACCTGGGGTTGGTCGAACTCATCGTTCGCTTGATAAAATTGACGTGTAAAAGTGCTGCCTATTTGCAGAAATAAATTCACTTGTTTTAATTTTCAACTATAAGTTTGAAATCGCCAACCCGCATTGAACAAGCGTGTTGATTAATACACAAACCTTATCCGTGTGAGAAGAGGGCTTTGGTCAGTAGTGGCCACTTATAGGCTGTTGATGTGAAAAACCACAGGGATAATTTGTACCTTCGATTAATTGATTATTATGCTACTATTGCACAAAATGTTTGAATTTCATGGTTGGGCACAAAATTGTTGAGTAGTTTATGGTCTTTGAAAATTTCTAAGTACCTTTTTTTTTTTTGAGGGGGAAAATCATCCAATGACTTCTTCCGCCTGGGTACCTAGGTACCTACCTGCTACCTAAACACCTAAGTACCTAGCTGCTAAAAAAATTATAACATAACATCACACCTTTTTATCCTCAAAGGAGTAGGAAGAGGTACACATTTCGGCACTTAATGCCACTGTACAATGTAATACCCACTTTTCACTATTTATGTTATGAGTCCCATTCCCATGTAATAGGGGTGAGCCTATTGCCATATACCGGGCACAATTCCAGACTCCGTGCTACTACTGAGATTTTTTTAAAAACCCCGTAGTACTTTGCTCGACCCGGGAATCGAACCCGAGACCCCTTGCCCGGCAGTCGCACTTGCGACCACTCGGCCAACGAGGCAGTTAATAGCATTACAAAACTAATACTGTTCAAAATCAAATCACGGTTTCTAGATTGCGGTTGTTTATTCTAATTACTTTTGAAAACCAACTAAATAAGCAACTTCGATACGATTGCAACTAGCAAAAATAATGTCAAACACTAAAAGTTTCCCGCTAACTTTTTCATTGCATTTAAAAAAATGTACGTAGCAGTATAAAATAAATAAAATAGGACAAAATGTGGAAGTTCTGAAGCGCCTCGGCACAACTTTGTCTCTGTGTTTGTGACACACTGGTTTTACAGTTTGAAGAACTAATTTGATTTTTAAACTGTGTGTGGTAACTATATAACTACTTACTCGTTGGCCGAGTGGTCGCAAGTGGGCGAGGGGTCTTCAATTCCTGGATCGGGCAAAGTGTTACTGATTTTTTTTTTTCACGGAGTCTGTAATTGTACCCGGTATATGGCAATAGCTTCACCCCTTATTACATGGGACTCATAACAAAAAGAGTAAAAAGTGGGTGTTACATTGTACAGTGGCATTATGTGCCGTAATGTGCATCTCTGCCTACCCCTTCGGGGTTAAAGACGCGATGTTATTATGTAGGAACGGCTAAATAAAGTACATGGTTTGCCACCTTAACGCCATACCTTAACCTAGACCAACCAGAAGGGATATGTGATAAACCATTTAAGTTTTAGTCACAAAACCATAGACCAAATGAGGAAATTATGGCAAACACTCAGGTTGTCCAAAGCGTAAGACGAGAAGGTCATTTAACTAAGATTGTGATCGTATGGAAGCCGCAGTTGCATTTTATATTAACTTAATTTTTAAATACGTTGTGTTTCGGCGTGTGAGTGAGGTTACCGGAGGCCAATTACCCCTCCTCCCTGAATCCCCAACCATCCTCAAATATCTAATCCCCAATAAAACCAGTGACGCACTTGTAACGTACCAAGTGTCCATGGGCGACGTCGATTGCTTACCATTAGGTGATCCGTCTTCTCGTTTACCAGCTTATCCCATAAATTAAAAAAAATATATATAGGATAAACTATTTGGTTCACCTTCGTCAAAGCCAAAGCCTTGATAGTAACTCAAATTTAATTAAGAAATCCAAGACGGTAGCAGATCTGACCGTAACATTCAAAGCGATACCTCAATCGTTATGTCCTCAAAATCAAATGAAAGGACCAACCACCGCTTATCAAACTACACGAAACTGTCAATACCATTAATCAAATCTCAACTTTACACCTTTTGGTATATAAAGTTGAAAATCTATGTACAGAATGGCAAGCTTTGACAACTTGAGCGGACTAGCTAAACCGATTTGTTGCTGCTGCCAGCGTCAGCTCAAAGCAGCCTTTGGACGTGTTAAGACGTGTTTACATTGGGTACTAGGGATGTGAGCTAGATGTGTAGATTGTGTACAGCTTAGGTGAGACAGTTCCATCTGTTAGCTGTGGCCTGTGGGCTCTTGTGATCATGATTTTGGCTTTGTGTCTAATTGAAGGTATGGTGATGTGTTTTGCAGTTAATTTTGTGTTTATTGCCTTTAGTGTTAACTTGATGTTGATTGGAATTTGAAAGAGTATTAGGAAAATAAAAAAAAATCTTTAGAACATTATAATTCATATGTACATAGTTATTTTTAAATAAGAATGTATTTATAATAACTATCGTGAGACATACTAAATTAACCATAAAATCTCGGGTTACTCGGGTGCCGAGCCACAGAGGAGTTTCCTCATGAGCAGCGTGCGCGGTCGCGGCGATGTCGCGTAGCCTGTGTCACTCGAAACTAGTAGAGCTTTTCTCAGTACTTTCAATTGAGAAACCCGCTAAATAGACTGACCCCTTATTACATGGTACTCAGAACTGGGTGTTACATTGTCCAGTGGCGTTAAGTCCTCTGCCTACCCCTTCGAGGGTAAAAAGTATCATCATCATCATCAACAGCCTATAAATGCCCACTGCTGAGCAAAGCCTCTTCTCACACGGAGAAGGTTTGAGCATTAATCACCACGCTTGCTCGATGCGGGTTGGCGATTTCAAACTTATAATTAGAAATTATAAGTCCAGGTTTTTCTCACGATGTTTTTCCTTCACCGTTTGTCAGTGGTGTCTAAATAATCTTAGAAAGTACATATAACTCGGAAAAAGTCACATTGGTACTTGCCGTTGGTAGGTTTCGAACCTGCACCCTCATGCATGAGAAGCGGGCTTTTTAAAGCGTCGTAAAAAGTATAGCATACTATATTAACATGTTCCTAATACTTTAAAACAGTGTGTCACCCCTCATAAATGTATCGTCACAAAGAACTGTTGGTCCGTAGCGCTTCTGATTGGTGGCTAAGTGGAAAACTTGCGTCCGTTGCACAGAGTAGTCGAAACGAGTTCAGTATCAGCGTAGCGTGCTCCGCAGCTGGTACAAAATTTTCTACTCTGTGGTTGAAAATTGCTGTTGCTGAATTTTTTGTTTCATTTTTGTTTTTAAGGGAATGTGTCGTTTGTTGTATAAAGCTGTGTGTGTGTGGTTCGAGGGGGGGTTAATGGGATTATCAGGCATGTCGTATAATGAAATTATGCTTTTAATGTTTTGCAAAAGCAGGGAAGCTAATGGTTTTGTTTCAAAAATACTAGATGTAGTTAAGTTTTTATTCATTTTCGCCAAAGTTATCATCATAATCATCACCATGTCATCCACAAGATCGGCTCTGCTGAACATATGCTTCCCCCATAGGTTGGAAGCAGTCTACTTCGAGCGGATTCCAGCAATCCTTATCAAGTCAACTGTCTACCTTAGAAGTTACGACACTGATCACCAAATCTAGAAGTTGGAAATCCAACCTATCTCACAGAATCATGATTTATACCAAAACCAGTACCCGTTCCGTATTTTCTGTTTCTCAATATTATTTCAGACCACTTTATTCCGCGAAGCATTAAAAAAGGTAAAACACAAATTTTCAGTTCCACTTTTTGCCAAAATGCGTTCGGCTAAATAAAATAATGGTACATTAATTTGACGTGAAATACTATCGTACCAGGTACATTCAGAAAGTCTTGAATTTTACTGAAATAACAGTTTTTGTGTTTTTTGTTTTCAATAAAAGTCGTGGTGGCCCGGATGTTTAAGACGCCCACTTCTCATGCATGAGGGTGCGGGTTCGAAACCTACCAACGGCAAGTACCAATGTGACTTTTTAAGATTATTTAGACACCACTGACAAACGGTGAAGGAAAAACATCGTGAGGAAACCTGGACTTATAATTTCTAATTATAAGTTTGAAATCGCCAACCCGCATTGAGCAAGCGTGGTGATTAATGCTCTAACCTTCTCCGTGTGAGAAGAGGCTTTGCTCAGCAGTGGGCATTTATAGGCTGTTGATGATGAACAGTTTTTGGAACAAAGCTGAATAGTTTATTGTAACCATTTATAATACGAGAAAGCAATAAATATAATTGATGATAACTTCTGTTTAGGGGTTCTAAGCAATGTTCTTTATAGAGTAAAGCGGAGATATTATTTTTGTTTGATGCTTGAAATTGTTCTGTGATACTGGGGTATTATTTTACCGGTCCTACTAATCGCTTGAGTCAAGGTCAGTATCGAATCTGTTTTTTTCTTATTGGTATTAGTTGTCCATAAACTTCCTTTTAAGTAATTGGTGATTAAAATAATACCATTTCCGACATGGAGCACGTCTTCACAATTCTATTCTCTTAAAAAACTTAAAAAGTCGTATTTATTTAGGTATAAGGCATTACAACTTCTATGCCTTCCTGTAGCTCACGCATTGCGCGCCGAAGGTGACCAGAAGATGCTCTCTTTAGACCCCCCTAAATGGGTCCGGGGACAGTGGACTTAGGAAAGTTCTTGTCATCCCGTTCAAGGACTCGAGAGGGTGCTACGTAGTATGGAGGAGATCGACACCTCGTTCCTCTGTGCATCTTATGGGTACCTCGCCAACCGACCAGACTGATGCCGATACGGAGCCGCGGAGAACGTAAAAGGGTACGGGGGCTCCGGCTCGAAGTGCAAGACCAGGATTTTTTTTTATATTTTTAAGGGGGGAAATCATCGATAGACTGCTGGGTACTGCTGCCCGCCTGGGTGAGGCGGGAGGGAGTGTCAGACTCTTACTGACTAAAAACGGCATCGGCATAGGCCCTGTTGTGCCCCATCTGTGGTGGTCTGCTGGCTCCTTGAGGCGCGCGCGGAACGCGACGCGCCGTACGCTCGGGTCTGTTTCTGGTCGGACGGGGAGCCATCCATGCTCGCCGTCTGCAGGCCCGCGCTTACGGTGGCCGGAGATCGTCCCGCGATAAAACCAGGAATGGGGTGGTATTTAGGCGATACTTAATAGTCTGACACTTAAGACCATGAGTGTCAGACCAGATGATTTCACTTCCTTGAAAAAAAAATAAAAAAAAACTGCACTGTGCATATTGCAGTGAGGGCCTGGCAAGGAAGGCCACCACGAGTTCGGAGGCTAAGGAAGAATTTTATTTCTTGCACCCTCGTACCCACGTGTGAGACGGGATACTGAGGGGACAAGGCATTAAGAGTCTGACCGTACCTTTCGTCCTTCCCAAAAGAGCGGCTCTATGAGGGTTTCCACCTTGGGGTCAAAAATAATGGTACAAGGAAAATTTTTACCAGCTCACTTAAGTAAGTGAGCTGGTAATCGGGATAGAGAAGTACAATTAAAAGATTCAGGTTTATCTGAAAGCGCTGTTCTCTGGTCTCTGCATTATATGTAATCCCTTAATCGGATCTTATCACACTCGTGAGAATAGTAACTGTGGTAACAAATAGCATAAAATAAAGCCAAAAATCCAATACACAATATTAAAAAACAGAACGCGAAAAAAATGAGAATACCCAAGTTCCCATACAGTAGCAATTCTTCCTACCCCTACCAATGTATCACATCACATATTCAATGTTGCGACTAACGAAACATCTCGAATGTACGTCGCCATCGCTCAGCGACTCTGTACTTGTAATACAACAGTGAAAAAGAATAATGACTTGGGAAATGGAGTTGCGAAACTGTTACATCAATTTCCACCCTATTACTTTAATACCAAGATATAGTTTCCCGTAAATGAAAGAGGCGTTAAATAAAGTTATACGGGGTGTATATTTTGTTGGCGATCGTCTAGATATATAGTAGAGGGCTTATTGCAATTTTTATTCATGTTTCTAATATATGATTTTGAAGGCTTTTTTGTTATTAAACTGTAGGGTTTTATGTAAATTTATTGAGGCTTCAATTTACTGCAGCGTCTGGTTACGAATTGCAATATGCTCTAACATATTTCTGTTCTATCGCGCAAAACGTTTTATGGACGCAATGGCTTTTGTTATTTTGTTATTTGGGTTATTGTTTTATGTTTAGTATTGTTGTAGACTTTTAATCTACATAATGTTTGAAAAACCATGGAACTGGATAAAATGATTTCAGGATAATTTAAGAGGAGTTATGTTGAGGTGTTTGCGCTCCTGTAAAATAGTTAGTACGATAAAAGTACATAAAAAAACAACAATAAACTTTTAATAAAATCAGTTTGACCTTGCCTTTTATTCCTGAAGGGGTAGGCAGAAATGCACATTACAGCACGTAATGCCACTGTACAATGTAACACACACTTTTCACTATGTATGTTATGAGTCCCATATAATAGGGGGTGAATCTATTACCATATACCGGGCCCAATTCTAGACACCGTGCTACTACTGAGAATTAAAAAAAAAATGCTAATATTACTTTGTCCAACCCGGCCAAGGAGTCACATACATCTCGTTCACTTTATTTATCTATGCCTAACATAAAACAATCGTAGTCATAAAAACAAAAAAACAAAACAACACAAGCGTCATTAACACGTTAAACGCCATGGGGGTCACCGGTGACCGGCGTTAGCAGAGGATTTACCTTCAACAGTTTTTTATTGGCAGTCAAAGTCTTAACAAAACAAACTCAGAGACAAACGTGTCTAAACAAGACAAAATAGACTCTAAGATGTTACACTTGTTGCCTTGGATACAGGTTACACTTGCCATATATCTCACTGTCACAAGAACTGTTTGGCCAAACATAATACTTGTTCTTCGTGTTACTGTTCCGTTAAGATCACAGTTCTCAATACCTGTTATAATTTATAACATATTACAATTTATAACATTATAGTGAGTACAGACTGGTGTATCAATCTTTTAGTTCCGATAACAGGTAATAATATAATTAGCTGTTATTTGAACTGGAAGTGTAATTTACCTATGCAAATAACTGTTATCTGTGGAACGTGTTAGGTACTTGTACCCACGAGACCAAGTGTTTTCAAATAATTAAGATTCATGCATTTATTGCGTAAGTTAATGCCGTAAGCAACTGTTACCTGTAATACCTGTTACTTGATTCCACATGAACAACAGTAACTGTTATTCAGTTTTTGCATTGATAACGTCATGTGTTATAAATGGTCAAATCCGATATTTTATGTTATGTAATGAACTTCTGCCCCACTTACCTATCTCGGGGTGCATCTTATACTTCTTCCGCATTCATTAATCTCTCAAGAGAGGAAATGGGGGACTTTTCCTCTCTATCAGATCATTAATCTCAGCTGTTTCATAATTACAATAAATTATACAGGCTTAATATCTTCTTAATTCTATTTCATCATTTTGAATTTGTCATCATTATTTGAACAAACAAAGTTAACAGGCAAAGATGACTTCGTTGGTCGAGTGATCGCAAGTACGACTGCCTGACAAGGGTACGATTCCCGGATCGGGCAAAGTACTACAGGGCTAAGAAATTCTCAGTTGTAGCATGAAGTCTGGTATTGTGTCCGGTATATGAGAATAGGCTCACCCCCTATTACATGGGACTCATAACATAAATAGTGAAAAGTGAGTGTTAATGTACATTAGCATTAAGTGCCGTAATGTGCACGTCCACCTCTGCCTACCCTTTCGGGGATAAAAGGCGTGATCTTGTATTTTTGAAATATAGAAATACAATAGTCAGCCACTTACTTATATTCATCTTGAAATTTTTACATGCTAACCTAACATACAGTACTATTAGATAACATCTTTCGAAATTATATTCGAACTAGCTTTTACCCGCGGCTTCGCTCGCGTTACTAAAGGATAAAAAGTAGCCTATGTGACCTATACCGATATACACAGCGCCATCTATACTAATACTTTTGTTTTCCCTCGGAAATATAAAATTTTTCCCGGATAAAAATTACCCTATTATTTGATCAGGACTTCTAACTTTACGTCTGCAAAAATTCAAATCAATCGGTTTAGTAGTTACGGCGTGAAAGCGGAACAAACAAACAAACTCACTTTCCGATTTATAATATTAGTAAGGATAAGGATAACTAGCTTCTGCCCGCGACTTCGTACGCGCAATCCAGTTTTCTCCCGTTCCTGTACGATTTTCAGGTATTTTTCTGTCCTAAGAACCTTTGCTTAATAATAGCAAATACAACAAAAAAAAAAAATTTGTGAAATCGGTTCAGTCAGTTGCCCAGCCACCGCGCCAACCATGCAGTGGTCGTATTTATAGTACAATGTTTTTATAACAATTTGGAACTGAAGGAAGCTATGCATAATTATAGTTACTCGTTCGAGATATCACTTAAACATATTCTATTCTACAGTTATGTCGCGAAGAACCTAAAGGGTTACCGGGGCTCCGGCTCGACGCTCAGGAGAAGGAACGGGGTGGTTTTTAGTCAGTAAGAGTCTGACACTCCCTCCCGCCTCACCCAGGTGGGAGCAGTCATTCTATGATTTTCTCCTTTAAAAAAATTTACAGTTATAGGCACATCGTTATAATTCATTTTGAAATCTAGATCCAATACGTCTATACCTAACTCACAGTACTACTAATCATAAAGGCGATTTTTCCATGAATATTTTACTTTCCCTTTCGGGTCGACATATTCAATATTTAGATTTATATCTGGGGAAGCATTGAGATTACCTATTTGATTTATGGTAATAAATCCCGGTTTAACCCTTTATTTCAAGGGTCATGGTCGATTGTTGGGCAGGAATGGAAATGGTAATAATATTGGCCAGTAACCCTGGATTTATATTATTACGATAAATTATAGATTTTGTCGGTATTTAAAATGTAATGTATTGTTTTGGTGTTAGGGTTCTGTTTTGTTTGTTTTATTTTCACAACTGCAGTAGTGGCTGTTGTTTGTATTGAAAACTGACTCAGTATAATTAAATTTTACATCATTTATTGAACTCTCATTAGCTAAATAGTCGCATTTCGATTCATGGGTCGGTCAAAGTAACACTGGGTTTAAAAAAAATTTCAGTGGTAGCATGGAGTCTGGAATTAAGCCCGACAATATGGCAATCGGCTCACACCCTATTACATGAGACTCATAACATAAATGGTAAGAAAAGTGGGTGTTACATTGTACAGAAGCATCAAGTGCCGTAATGTGCACATCTGCATACCCCTTCGGGGATAAAAGGCGTAATGTTATGATGAACATTTTATTAATATATATGTAGGTAAATGTGACGAATTCCGCACATACAAATAACCAGTTTGAAACTCTAGATATGGAACAAGAGTGAGTGTTTTTTCTTCAAAGCCACACAATGGAAAACGGCAAGATGGGAAACTTTCCGGAACCAAACTCAAAGTTTGTACAAACGGCAGTCGGAGAAAAATCGACTTTAAAAAGAAAACTCATGCAATGCAAATACTGTAACTTAATTCAGTGTTCACACCGTAGTCAGTACATTAAGGTCCCAACACTGAACAATACCTTTTAGACTGAAATAAACTTAGTCTTTCTTCCTTCTAATTGATTTTCAAAGTCTGTACAAAATTGATGGATTGGCACCCAAGTTTCTCCAGCAAATTGTTAATTATGAAAATTTCCGCGTCCTCATTTTAATGGTGAGTGAACAAAAGTTACCTGTTTGGAACAAATTTGTATTGTGGCGTTTTTAAAGTTGTTTAACAAGGTTTAAGGCGATGGCCTTTTGGAAAATTTTGTTTTGTGAATAATGTTTTTTGATTATTTACCGTTGACTTGATTTGAGGGGAGTTTTTTTAATGAATTCGGTGGTGAAGTGTTCTGGGGTTGGTGGACATATTTCTGTTTGGGGGATGGTGGACTTTTAAGAGGTATGTAGGTCGTGAGAGGTTTTTCTTTACTTAGGGTGAGCAGTGCAATCACAATACTTAAACATAATTTAAATTTATTTTACTTTTTTTTATGGGTTAAGCCGGTAAACGAGCAGACGGATCATGGTCAGCAATCAACACGGCCCATGGATTCCTGAAGCTCCAGAGAGACGTTACAGGTACGTTACCGGCCTTTTGCAATTGGGAATTTGATAATTTTTGCTGTTTTGGGAATTGGGGAGACTGGGGTGATTGAGCCAATATGGATAAAAAAATACTAATAGAAAAGAGCATGGTATATCGTGAAGAACAGCTTTAAGACTTCAAGAACTATGTCAATTCTTTAGTTACATAGTTTAATGGGTTCAATTGTATAAGAACAATAAATAACCGAAATCCAGTCAAAGAGATCGAAAAAGAAAATAATCTTAAGGGGAATAAAATCATCGAACAAGACCAAACTCAAAAACACTCTTATAGTATAACAATTGAACAACGAAAACTTAAAAAGACATTTTTAAAGACCACTCCTAAGACTTTGAAGCCACAATTACTTAAACATGAACACTGGAATATAAAGAATAAATAAAAACACTTGACGTCACTTCCAGTGCCCTCATATCAAGAGGAAGCTGTAAATAGTACCTCTTTGCGATAGGAAGGGAGATTCGAAATATTAATCATCCCATTCGGATCGGATTTATTTATTTTTAGAGTTCAGTAACACTTGGAGGGAAAGGGAATATTATGGCACCACTTTTATTGTTGCTAAATTACTTTATAGAATAGAGTCAGGCTTAGTATTTTTTTATTGCATAAGCCGGTAAACTGGCAGACGGATCACCTGATGGTAAGGAATGGACGCCGCATATAGACACCCGAAACAACAAGGCTTTACAAGTGCGTTACCGGCCTTTTGGGAATTGGAAATTTAAGGATTGTGGAGGATTATGGAGAATTCGGGGATTTGGGAGACTAAGGAGGGGGGTGATTGGGCCTCCGGTAACCTCACTCACACGACGAAACACAACGCAAGCGTTGTTTTACGTCGGTTTTCTGTAACATCACTTCGGTCGAGCCGGCCCATTCGTGCCGAAGCATAGCTCTCCCACACTCAAAGTGTTTAGTTACTTTGCAGGAATCCATGCTGCACTAACGACTGTGAAATATTTAGTCTTTATTCCGCTGCAGGAATGAATTTGCAGCATGCAGTATGCAGCACCGCCTTCCCGCCCGCAGATAAACGCTCATGCAGCAGAGATGCGACACAAAACACATATTATATAACACGCAACAAACCACTCAAACGACACTCGACAATGTTTGGCTCCTCCACGGAGCATCCTCAGGAGTTGTTGACTCGACGGCTCCCGCGGCTCAGAGTGCCAAGCACGAATAACTATCGCATTCGTAACGTAATAGTATCGAGCGCGTTCGGCGCCCTGATTGGCCGGCTCAAGTGAACCAACCAATCAGAACGCTCAACTCGCTCGATACTGTTACGATACGAATGCGATAGTTATTCGTGCTTGGCCCACTGATGTTTAGTTACTTACTAGACAGTTTACGTAACACACATGTTTTGGGTTTTGGGAGTCGAAATTCCTATCTATAAGATATTTTACTTTACAATAAAAATGATTAATTTGAACTAGCTTCTGCCTGCGACTTCGTACGCGTAATCCCGTTTTCTCTCATTCCCATTAGGTTTTCAGGATCTTTTTTCTATCATAAGACAACAAAAAAAAATTAGCCAAATCGGTCCAGTCATTCTCAAGTTATGGCGTGACAACGGGAAACGTTATTTTTAGAGGAAGGGTAAAAACATCACGCTGCGACCAATACGAGACGAGCAGAGCAAGTGAAATAGCGAGGGAATAGCTACTACTTCATAAAACGTAAATAATAGATTCCGATAGTGAACATTTTAATATCAAAAAGTTTCTTCAATGGAATCTTCGATTCACGAACCGATTCGTACTTGACAGACTTTTCAACCGTTCGAAGTATTATTAAATTTAAATCACAGAACTTCTTATATCCCCTTTTTTTCTATTTTTATTACTTATCGATTGATTCTGGTATTATTTTTATTTGAGTTTGACAATTTGGATACAGAATGAATCATTTCTTAAGATAAATAATCTTTTTGAACTGACGAGTGGTTTTTTTAAAGTTGGTTGTTTTTAAGGTTGGTGGCAAGGGGTCTTCGGTTCGATTCCCGGGTCGGGAAAAGTTTTATAGGGTTATGTAAAAAAAAATGTCAGAAGTAGCACGGAGTCTTGATTTATGCCCGGTATATGGCAATAAGCTCAACCCCTATCACATGGGACTCATTAACATAAATAGTGAAAAGTGGGTGTTATATTGTACAGTGGCATTAAGTGCCGTAATGTGCACCTCTGCCTAATCCTCCGAAGGTAAAAGACGTGATGTTATATATGTAGATATTATGTTGAAATGCCATGTTTATAAATATTAACTTATTTTTATTTCTGTTACTAGCTTCGTGTTGCAACAGCACTTCTATATTCGACTTCAATATTAAAAAAAAATAACTTTGTGTTTCGACATATTATTATTGTTTTCTTTTAACTGTATCACTAAAATTCTATGTTATCTTACATTTTTATAAGCGGTTAATACAAAGCCAACTAGGTTTTTTTTAAACTGTCAAACACCAAGCGGTCACCGGTGACCGCAACCTATTGTTCTTTAATTGTGTCTATAATGACGGTACTCAAAGAGTTAAAGGGGTAAAATCATCGAATGTCTGCTCCCACCTGGATGAGGCGGGAGGGAGTGTCAGACTCTTACTGACTAAAAACTACCCCGTTCCTTCTCCTGCACATCGAGCCAGAGCCCCGGTTACCCGTTAGGTTCTCCGCGACAAAGCCAACTAGGATTGCAATAAGGTTAGGAAGAATAAGATTTTTCCAATCAATAAATCTTAACACTAGTAAAAATATCCCTTGGTAAGAACATTGTTAGTCGTTTAGGGAGTTAAGACTATATTTCCACCACCTCAAAGAAATGAGGTGAGCTAACTAATAGTAAAAAGTACGAATATGAGGAAGGTATAGAATAATGAAAGATATAAATAAATGAAACGTAGGTGAGCAGCCTACAGTCGCTAAATCTCAACTGTTAGCGATTCTCAATAGGAAGATATAATTTAGTGTCACGGAAAGAAGTTTGTTAGAGCAGAAATAAAGTAACTGCCATCAATAATAAGTTTGCAGTTTGTTGAGAGTTTGCAAAACTTATTTTCTTTGTTGAAAACCATTTTCACAATAGATGATACTTTGTGATCGTGTCGTTTACACCCTTTTTCTACTAAAAGTTGGGCAGTGTAATATTTTGTATTAAAAGTTGATTTGTTAATCATCATCAACTGCTTATAAATGCTCACTGCTGAGCAAAGCCTCTTCACACACGGAGAAGGTTTTTTTTAAGGGGGGAAAATCATCGAATGACTGCTCCCGCCTGGGTGAGGCGAGAGGGAGTGTCAGACTCTTACTGCCTAAAAACTTCACTCGTAAACTGCCTCCAGATATCCCAATCACGTTGCCAGTTTTTTCATCATTCTGTATTTCTAAAATAGTCAAAAAAGGTTACCCTAAATTTTTCCACTCGAATGTAAGCTTAAACTCATTCCTAATATACCGGTTAACCAAATAGGTATATTTTTAAAATAACAACTCAATTATCCATTCCTTACGTTTCGTAAATTGAAAACTTTGCCTGTGGGTATACACACATCGAGCAACACAAAAACCAGTTTGTCATGACCTCACTTGGCGTGGTACTTTTATATATTTGACGGTCAGCTTAAACTGGTTTTAATAGCTTCATGTGTAGCCATGGATACATATTCTTACATACACTATAATTTATTAGAAATACATACAGGTTTCATGAAAGAAGGTTAGGTTTATATAGAACAGTTTTCTTAGGGCCGATTTTTCAATCATTAGTTTATTTTTTAGTGTCGAATAAAATTGACATTTCACGGTTTTTAGTATAAAAGAATTGACATATTATGTTCAATGATATTCCTTAGTTAAAATTTGGTAGAGGACGGGACGAGGAAACTTGAGCTTATAATTTCTAATTATAAGTTTGAAATCGCCAACATGCATTGAGCAAGCGTGGTGATTAATGCTCAAACCTTTGCCATGTGAGAATAGATTTTGCTCAGCAGTGGGCATTTATGGGTTGTTGATGTTAAACACAGCTATTATAACATAGTACTATTTTTACCTAATTCTCACAAATGAGACACAATTTGAAGTGAATCAGAGTTTAATTTTAACGTCGTTTCGTTTAGCCTATTAGACTCATACCTTCTCCAAGTGAGAAGAGGCCTTTGGTCAGCAAATAAGTAAATTTTTTTTTATTGTAAAATTATACATGGGCTTATAAATAAATAAATAAATAAAATGTTGATGATGATAATGGTGTTAATCTACAGCATCTACAATACATATTATCTCCAATTTAAAATTAAACCACAAAAAATCCACGAAAAGACAACCAAAAATTCAAACTTCCATCTCTGACTTCGCAACCACAACTAAAATAAGGATTTTAGTTCGGAATAAAAGCTAACACATTCCACTTACATCCAGAGCTGCTGGAATTCAATTATAAGAGAGATCCTAAATTCTAAAATTCCCCTCACAAAGCTTTGCCGCCCGCAGTCAGTTCACGAATATTTTAAAGTGCAGGACGTACAAAGGAAACTTTATATAATTATTTTCTCCGCAGCTAATGGATTAAAAGATTTTCATCAAAATTATTGAATACCCGTTCAACTAAGTACAGTTAATAATAATAACTTTCTATGAATGATTTAATGGTATTATGAATACATGATATGACGGTGATGGTGTCTGGCTTAATGTGAATTGGAGCCAGACACCAGCCTATGTATATTATTATAATATACTAGCGGACCCAACAGATGTTGTCCTGTATATCCACTTGAATGTATAAACAAAAAGTTCAGCTGTTTAGGATAAATAACCTAAACATCGACTGCAGCGCCATCTGTCGAGCTGATTTGTGAATCTAAACCATTCCCAGATCCCCTTGAACACACACAAATATTTCCATCAAAATCGGTCCAGTCGTTTGAGAGAATTTCAGTGACATACACACTCACAGAAGAATTATATATAATTATAAAGATTAGTCTTTTGTTCATCAGCAACAATATGTGACTGTCCATATCTGGACTATGGATCTGTTCTACATCTCCATGTGTGTCTGGTGGGTCGAAAGTAGCTGTTTATATGTTCAAGTTTATTGAATAATGCTGCTGCTGGTCTGTCAAATCTGTCAAATATGTTTACTCTCAAACAACTTACGACATCCAAAGGAATAGTAAACATGGCAGTAGGGGGAAGTCCCGTAACGCCGGACGGCACCTCACGCCGGTCACTTGTATTATCTCGATAACTAATGACGCGAGCGATTCAATTTTTAGGAGTAAGTCTCCCGATGGCAGACACCTAAGATTTTTAGTAAAAATTGAATCGCTTGCGTTATTAGTTATCGAGATAATACAAGTGACCGGCGTTAGGTGCCGTTCGGTGTTAAGGGACTTCCCCCTAAATGTATAATTATAACTTTTTCGTATAAAATATATTATATAAAAAAGCATTGAAGTAGAAACGAGTTTCATTTTACAAAAAAAACGAAATAAAGGAAATTGATTTCGTAAGTATGAAGAAAATGGATGCCTACAAACGTGGTATATTAAAATTAGGTTAGGTAAAGGTGAGTACAGATAGGCACATTCTGAATTAAAAAAAATATATTTTTAAAATTAAATACAATTAGGTATTGTTTTTGATATTAATCTGTCAAACACCAAGCGGTCACCGGTGACCGCGACCTATTGTTCTTTAATTGTGTCTATAAAACCGGTACTCGACGAGTTAAAAGAGGATGTAGCAGACAAACAAAGAGTTATTCAGTACAAGGATCGGACCAGACTCGTTGCTCTGCAGTCAATTGCTCAACCATCATATAGGTAGATGGTTTGCAGGCCACAACTGTGTGCTTCTCACTTAGCTTTCTGCCTCGCACAGCAAAACTGTGGAATGATCTGTCGTCGGCGGTATTTCCGAACCGATACGACCTTCAAACATTCAAGAAAAAAGCGTATTCCTTTTTAAAAGACCGGCAACGCACTTGTGACTCCTCTGGTGTTACGGGTGTCTATAGGCATCGCTGATCGCTTACCATCAGGTGATCCGTCTGCTCGTTGGCCTCCTATTCCATAAAAAAAACCACAGCTTCAACCGTGCAGTCATTAATGGCTACTATTATATAACCACTGCCGCTCGGTTTTACCTGCTCTAATTGGCTTGTTTTGATCATATCCTTATAAACCTATAGCCTTTCGCAATAAATAGAGTATCTAACACAAAAATAATAGTTATTATTGTTTTTATAATACCTAACTATAGTGAGACATTTTTTTTAAGGGAGGAAAATCATCGAATGACTGCCCCCACCTGGCGGGAGGGAGTGTCAGACTCTTACTGACTAAAAACCACCCCGTTCCTACTTCTGCACTTCGAACTGGAGCCCCATAGTGAGACATAGTAAATTAACTAAAAATCGCAGGTTTTGGTAAAGTAAAGCTAAATAGTCCGCGGGTAAAAAGGTCTACCATAATTATTACAAAAACAACTGACGCATCGTTCTTTTAACCCCTCGAGCGTCCTTATGAGCACCCGGTGGATCATAACAAAAAATGCTCCAAATGTCACGTGTGCACCCGTTGGATCATAAGGAACGCGGACGCTCGACGGATTAACGGTACGAGCGTAAATAGGCGGGCGTAAAAGGTGCAGCGACATTGCTAGCAAGAGATACACAGCCATACGTCGAAATTTTAACGTAAGTATTTTATATTCGAGCCTAGCTTTTATAGCCTAGCCTAGCCTCAGTAGGCTGCGTGACATCGCCGTGACCGCGCACGCTGCTCATGAGGAAGAACCCTTCTTTGGTTCGAAACTAGTACAGCTTTTCTCAGTATATTCACATTTATAATTATTAGTATTCAATTCAAACCATTTACTTCCGGATATAAACCCGTTCAAACAAAGAAACGAATTTTTCAGCTTTAACAATAAAAATATAATATAAATAAATAAGTAATAAGATTGCACCTTTGTCATTCTTGTAGATGTAGGTAAGGCATATAATCTAGATTTAGAGGTTTCGTGCGACCATTAATGTCTCAACATAACGGCCTTTCTGGTTCCACAGAATATTCTGAAGTCACTGGCAATTTACTCGACATTGTTCTAAACCTATGTAGCTTTAAAAATTTATAAACTACTAGCTTTCAATGCCGGGTCGGGCAAAGTACTACGAGGTTTTTAAAAAAATCTTAGTTGTAGCTCAGAGTCTGGAATTGTGCCCGGTATATAGCAATAGGCTCACCCCCTACCACATGGGACTCATCACATAAAGAGTGAAAAGTGGGTGTCACATTGTACAGTGGTATTAAGTGCCGCGATGTGCACCTCTGCCTACCACTTCGGGGACAAAAAAGGCGTAATATTATGAAAAAAATTATTAAGTATGTTAAATAATTACGAAACTGTAATGAATGTATTTTTCAGTATGTGCCAGACACATTCTTTACTGCCAGGCCCACTTCGGGTTGCCGGGGGTCTGGTTTTTAGTCAGTAAGAGTCTGACACTCTCTCCCAAGGCGGAAAAGATCATTGGATGATTTTTCCTTTAAAAAAAAACACTTACTTATAACCAACCAGATACCATTAATTTTTTCTAAAAAGAATTTAAACTTTATCACAAAACTCTTTACGAAAATAACCAATATACTTAAAATATCATTAGGTACACGGATAAAATTACATAGAACCATTTTATCAAAAGCTACTGAAGTAGAAATATATAATTTGTAACATGTATAATGTATCTTACGTTACATATACTGAGAAAATTAATTTAACATTCGCGAAAAAATTGAAATGATTCCCTTAGAATTTTCATAAGCCTTGACGCGAAAGTATGTCAAGCGATGTGTGAGTGTATTTGAGAGGTGTATTTTTGTAGAATTATATAACATTGTCGTATCTGCCTTTCCACGAAAGGATGGGTAAAAGTACATGTGCGGATAATTTGATTTGTTCTCGTTGGTTATCTTATTAGTCGCGTTTCAAAGTGGTTAAGTATAATTTAAGGGATGACAATGCCAGAAACAATATCGGTATCAATATTTCTTTTAACATAACATAACATAACATAACATCACGCTTTTTATCCCCGAAGGAGTAGGCAGAGGTGCATATTATGCCACTGTACAATGTAACACCCACTTTTCACTATTTATGTTATGAATCCCATGTAATAAGGGATGAGCTGTTGCCATATACCGGGCACGAGATAATTAATTGAGGATTTTTTTTAAAACCCAGTAATACTTTGCCCTACCGGAAATCGAACCCGAGACCCCTTGCCCGGTAGTCGCACTTGTGACCACTCGGGCAACGAGGCAGTCTTTCTTTTATTTATTAGTAATGTTTTAGATTAATATACAAAAGATACATAGTCTCTGCCTGCCCCTATGGGAGACAGACTTACCGACAACAATATCGTGCCAGATTAGAACGTTTTCTACAGAACGCAGTCTATAGAAAATAACAGAAGATCTTGCAAAAATGCTATTTACTTTATATATATATCAATCAATCACCAGCCTATAAATATCCACTGCTAAGCAAAGCCTCTTCTCACAAGGAGAAGGTTTGAAGATTAATCACCAGGCTTGCTCAATGCGGATTGGCAGTTTCAAACTTATAACTAGAAATTATAAGCCCAGGTTTCCTCACGATGTTTTCCTTCACCGTTTATCAGTGGTGTCTAAATAACCTTAGAAAGTGTATATAACTCTGAAAAAGTCACATTGGTACTTGCCGTTGGTAGGTGTCAAACCAGCACCCTCATGCATGAGAAGCGGGCGTCTTAAACCTCCAGACCACCATGATACCCATTACGGTGTAAAAGTAAATAGTTACTTTATATACATAAATATTACAGTAAGAATGTAACCACATTTTTAATACAGCCTTCATATTATTTGCTTACATTATACGACACTACATAGAAATCATGACGACACAAAAACTCTTGAGCTGTCATCTGGCATGTAAATATGGGGAAAGGGATTCGATTAGCTTGTCAATAACATAAGTAGGGCGTACATTTTGTAGTCAACCATCTTGGAATTCCATTTTTATTATGACAACAACGAAATTTTTCTTTAACAATTTTTGCCGGAGTTAAAACGAAGACTGCCTCGATGTCCGAGTGGTTGCAAGTGCGACTGCCAGGCAAGGGGTCTCGGGTTCGATTCCCGGGTCGGGCAAAGTATTACTGGGTTTTTTCAAAATTCTCAGTAGTAGCACGGAGTCTGGAATTGTGCCCGGTATATGGCAATAGGCTCACCCCCTATTACTTGTGAAAAGTGGGTGTTACATTGTACAGTGGTATAATGTGCACCTCTGTCTACCCCTTCGGGGATAAAAGGCGTGATGTTATGTTATGTAAAACGAAGAAACGTGGGTGTGTACCTTGTTTTCTGTTGGAAATAAAATTTGAAAAGGTTAATATGTTTTGAGATAATCTAATAAATGTTTTATTCTATTACCTACCTTAATTGATGGTGATTGTAATAAATAACTTTTCGTAGGAATTATGAATAAAGAAATAAATTTTTGTAAAGAAGTACATGGACAAAGGTTGGCGCGGTGGATGGACAATTCTTTAAGTGATCCACAAATAAATATAAACTTTTTTATTTACAGATAATACAATCTTAAATAAAATAAATATTTACTATTACTAAATATATACGAAAGATAAAAATTAATTAAAATAAAACTAAAAACAACTATTTACACAAAGCATCGAAAAATTCGTCCGCATCGATGTCAGTAGGGAAAGTATCCAGAGGACTGGCAACATTTCCACGTTGTAAGGCCATGCTTAACCTCTGACCGAGAAAAAGACCAGCCGTCTGGTCACGAGATGCGTCGTCCAAGCGTTTCGAAGGAGTTAAAAAATATTTTTAAAAAATTTAAGGGCACTCGGACCTCACGGACCTAACGTCTCAACCCCAAACGGCTCAAAGATATAACTACCAGCAAGATCGCTATATGTACTTGCGCCGCTTGAAGTTTTAAAATTTATTTTTATCCACAAATGGTTGTGTGTAGGTCATGAAATTATTGTGTTATCCTAAATGCACTCGTGGAATATATAAGACTTCATGTTCAAAAAACATTATATAACAGTAACCTGTTTCCTACGAACACATGAAATACCTACCAGACACTTACAACCACACAACCAACGAGAAATTCCAGTAATTATATTCAAAAACAAATATGTCACTGTCTCAGAGCACATAGCGACATCAGACACATAAATTCCCAAAATTCTTCCATGGAAATTAAATCCTATAATGAAATCCTTAATCTCCCCTAAGCATACCTTTCTCAACCCTTGTCACAAGTGGGGGGTGTCCATATAACTTCAACCACTGCGTTCTTAAACTGCCTTTATATTATAATTTTAAATGAATTAACATTTTGACTGCAATGTTGGGTGAAAAACGGTTTGATGTGTCTGGCGAACCACAGTTTATATTTCTATATGAAAAAAGAATTAAGTTCTCTGCACACAGCCGACCGATGCCGTCCATTCGATTACCATCGCGTCGAGCGGGACGGCTCTGTATGGGGTCATCCGTAATATCTAGTACATTAACATAGCCTTTTAGCATGCTATTTCATAATATGTACTTTTAGTACTTTAATAGATAAAATAGCAACGGATTTTTTAAATTTTCGAACTCCATTTAATTGCATGGTTTTTGTAATAGGGATGATGACAGGGTATGAAAATTAAAAATCTAATTAGTCCGTCAGTTAGGTAATGAAAAAATATTAGACAAATATTCTTTAATTTTGTTGTATAATAAAATGATACTTAGATATAACGGATCAAAGTTTCGGAGTGGGGGCTAAAACGTCATTTCTACGTATAAAATGTACATAGAAGTGACGTCACGCGACATTTCAAATCAATATATATATAGTAGTAGAAAGTATTCGTTTCTGTAACAAAATAAAAAATACGTGTTTAATGATTTAAAATAATCTACCAGGCGGACATTAAAATAAAAATTAGTCATCTACCCTATTGTACCTAGTAACACTAAAGAAGAAAGAAAGAAGAAAATAAAAGCATTTATTTGTCACCAGGCTCGATCCTAGTTAGTTATATCTCATCATCATCATCATCAACAGTCTATAAATGCCCACTGCTGAGCAAAGCCTCTTCTCACACGGAGAAGGTTAGAGCATTAATCACCACGCTTGCTCAATGCGGGTTGGCGATTTCAAACTTATAATTAGAAATTATAAGCCCAGGTTTCCTCACGATGTTTTTCCTTCACCGTTTGTCAGTGGTGTCTAAATAATCTTAGAAAGTACATATAACTCGGAAAAAGTCACATTGGTACTTGCCGTTGGTAGGTTTCGAACCCGCACCCTCATGCATGAGAAGCAGGCGTCTTAAACCTCCGAGCCATCACGACACTTATGTGTTATAAGTTATATCTAACTTAGTTTTATGTGTATTGTACAACACTAGGATTTGTTGGTGTGTGTTGCGGATGCATATACACATATAGCTTTGCATATATACTACAGTTAAACAACACATTATAGACCATAAAGAAAAGTTCTTTAGAAATCGAATCCACACCTCACTGCACAACATAAATGAGAACCAAGTCATTTTCTTGCAACTTGTGATGGTAGTTTAAAACGTACTTCTTAATAAAATAGACCACTTAGCATTATGTGTATTGCTAAGGAGTGAAATTCTTTGCCAGAGTCTGTGTTTCTTAAATAGCCTGGGTGTCTTCAAGGCCCGAGTGAATAGGTTGCTTATGGGACGACGTGCTCCATCGTAGACCGCATCATCGCGTACCACCAAGCGAGCTAGTGGACAAACATCGGCCTATCAATAAATATAAAACAAAAGAAAAGCTCATTACAGTATTTTATGCTATAATCGAAAATCTTATCATCCGTAACTGAATTCACAACACCTCAAAAAACAAAAACCAAGACAATACAGTCGTTAGTATCAAAACTATCGTTGACATATTTTCAAATCGGAACCCTCAAAATAAAGTAATATCTTCTACTACCTACTACATAGAAAATATGAATCATTATAATATTACTAACTAAAATTAATATAAAATAGTCAAACCTATTTCTACGAAAAGTAAACTTAAAGTTATTGGTTGTAATAAAGAAACATTTTATGGAAAAACTCCAAATGTTTTCCTCGGGACTAAATCACAAACTAGTGACTGGATATTGGAAATTCTTATACTAATATAGTCTGGCTTCTAATATTAATATAAGCATGGAATCTTACCCTTTGGAGAGGGGTCAAGGAGAATTCTTCGATAGTAGAATAAACTTTGTAGAGGCAGACAGAAGTCTATTAATCGAGTTATTGTATATAGACACTGGGCTTTAAAAAAAAATCTCAGTAGTAGCACGGATTCTGGAATTGTGCCCAGTATATGGCAATAGGCTCACCTTCTATTGCATGGGAGCATGGGACTCATAACATAGATAGTGCAAATTGGGTGGTACTTCTGTGTGCACCTCTGCCTACCCCTTCAGGGATAAAAGACGTGATGTTATGTCATGTTATGTATTTTGAGCTGGCAATGTGATTTGAACGTGAATTGAACTACAACTACAAACAACTATTATGAAGATTAAGCACACATGAAAACCACCCGCCTTTATAAGCAGAGTTGTCTTCGAACAAATCATCATTCTACTAGCTAGAGGAGCGACTCCGAATCGGCATCGGCCCTATTGGGCCCCATCTGTGGTGGTCTGATGGCTCTTTGAGGCGCGCGTGGAACGCGACGCGCCGTATGCTCGGGGCTGTTTCTGGTCGGACGGGGAACAGTGGCCGGAGATCGTATTCACCCCTCCACTTAGGGTTGCAATTATCTTGATTAGTTTATAGTAAATTTATGTAACAGTGAAGTTACCAATAATTAAATTATCATCAAGAACACCGGGGCTTTAATTTCACAACCAGCCTACAGAAGCATATTATCTTTGGTGAACTAATTCGATTGAGACTGAACGAGTGAATAAATGAACAGCTCTCATTGAAATTATATTAATATGTATACAGTTGAATGAAATGTATACGTTGTTCTGGGAATTGGATGCCCAATAGAATTAGAGTATTGAACTCGAACAAATATTTTCATATCTAATAAAACATATTACTAAATTGAATTAACAAAAATGAACGTTGATATATATTATTACTTTTTCATTGAATAGAAATATTAGTTAATATTTATTCAATGTTTTTGTACGGATTCTCTTTATATTGCTACAATTTCTGTGTAATAGTTTGTGTAATACTTGGAAATTTTCAATTATAACGTGAATTTTTATTTATTATTTACGGAGTTTTTGTTTTCAATTTTTATCTGTATATTCATTATAATAACAAATATACATATAATTGTAATATGTTTAGGTAATGATAATAAATATCAAGATTTTTTTGTAATATTGTAATATATTGCTAGATGTAATAGACTATTTCGTTGGCAGAGTGGTCGCAAGTGCGCCTACCGGGCAAGGCCAAGGTGTCTCGGTTTCGATTCCCGGGTCGGGCAAAGTACTACTGGGTTTAAAAAAAATCCCAGAATTAGCACGGAGTACATAGCAATAGGCTCATGTCATTACATGGGACTTATAAAATGAATTGTGAAAAGTGGGTGTTACGTTGGCCAATGGCATTAAGTGCCGTAATGTTCACCTTTGCCAACCCCTTTGGCGATAAAAGGCGTGATATTATGTTATGTAATATGTATATTCCAAACAATCTAGATATTTATTGCTGGTCATAAGTATTTTAATTACATGAAACAGTTTTGATAGAAAATATTTAACTTAGTACAAAAAATCAGGGTCAAATAAAATCGGATATTTATACATAACAATTTGACCCTATATATTCTAAGCCTAACTTTTACCAATATTTTCAAGTAATAATACACTTAAAATTATATAATTCAACTAAATATCAAACTTATAATAATAAACACAAAGTTAATTATAGTATAAATACTGATATTGTGAAACTCAATCCATTTAGCTGAGAACGTGACGTCATGATTGCTGACTATTAATATATCCAAATTGAATTACTGTAGATATATATGTATATATATAGGTAGCAAGGTATGGAAACTAGCATAAATGGGGTCAAAGGTTAAGGATATATTGTTATATAATTATGGACTACCCCGTTGGCCAAGTGGTCGCAATTGCGACTGCCGGGCAAGGGGTCTCCGGTTCGATTCCCGGGTCAGGCAAAGTATTATTGGGGTTTTACAAAAAAATCTCAGTAGTACCACGGAGTCTGGAATTGTACCCGGTCCATTTCCCCTATTACATGGAACTCATAAAATAAATAGTGAAAAGTGGGTGTTACATTGTACAGTGACATTAAGTGCCGTAATGTGCACCTCAACCTCTGCTCAGAGCGGTCACTGTTCCAATTTTTCGACTAATGAAACCGAATCTATTTTATTCTCAATCATAAAAACATAATCACTATACATTCTTAATCTCAAATAAGCTACAAAACTAATTGGAGAGCATTCTCTCGCTTAATCCCCATCCCCACATCCCCTCGCTAAAACCATGGTAATACCATAGTACGCACAAACCGACAAGCCGACATTCCGTATTACGTATGCAAATCCGGATTTTTTTTCAGAACCAATCATCCGAACGAGTGAAGTTGTACATTTTAAATTATAGGAATTGTACTATGCAAAACCTCTATTATTGTTTGAATATGTGTCTGTTTACCTGTTGCCTTTTGATATAAATACACTAAAGTTTTAATGCCTGACCCGGGATTCGAACTCGAGACCTCTTGTCCGGCAGTCGCACTTGCGACCACTCGGCCAACGAGGCAGCATTAAAACTTTACATAACATAACATAACATAACATCACGCCTTTTACACCCGAAGGGGTAGTCAAAGGTGCACATTACACTATTTTCACTATTTATGTTACGAGTCCCATGTAGTGGGGGGTGAGCTTCTTGCTATATACCGGGCACATTCAAGACTCCGTGCTACTACTGAGATTTTTAAAAACCCAGTAATACTTTGCCCGACCCGGCAATTGAACGCGAGACCCCTTACCAGTCGCACTAAACGTTATGATTTACATTAACATGAAACCTAATACCTGACTACAAGCCTTTGTCTTCGACTTTATTTGAAGTTGATTTAGGTCGAAAATCCTTTAACAGTTGTCCTTTTAACCATATTCCATCAACGAGGGGAATTAATAAAAGTGAACTTTATTAAGCGAAAATCAACTGAACCAGATATTCAGATATTCAGATATATTTATTCAGTAAAACATGAGTAATTACAATGAAGGTGTTTTTTTTTGTTAGTACAGAGTCTACATGTTTTGCCATATATGGCGTACTAAATCAATTACTTTAGGCAGATAATACCAATCTACAATCAATAAATACCAAATCAAATGTCAAAGATTGAACCAAAAAGCACTTTCAGGAAACCGCTTCATCGGATTCCTGAAATACATTTACAGTGGCACTATATCATACAACAAATCATCGTTAAAAGGAGAATCTACTGAAAATTCATTTGAACACAAACATAAATATCTTGTTTGGCCAGCGTTTTTCAGGATTTCAAGATTAAAATAGTGTATTTCAGTATATTTTACGAGCATCTACGTAGTTGAAATGAAAGATGTATTAAGAGTCGATAAAATTCAGTTTGGTAAGCTGAAAAGCTGAAATTCAGCCGATTCTATATGGGACCGGAATAAACCGGTTTTATTCGGAATAAACGTTTAAATAGCTCGTTTGTATGTTGTAGTTGAGTTTATTTATATGGTTACGCTTGCTGCGGTTTGGAAATGGATGGGTGGGTTATAACTTTTCGTTTGTTTTTTATATAGGGTGGGGAAAGGAGGTTTCAGCAATAAATTATATGTTGTGGTGTAAAATATTAGGCTTGGTTTTTATGAAGAATATTATGTGAGGATTTCTTTTGAAATTGTGCATTAACGTAACCCCATCGTACACGTTGTTCTAAAGAAACGGTTTTACTAAAAATATTATCTTTTTCAATATATTGTGTCTATAGTAACTGTAATATAGCAAAATATATTATATAGAATAACATATTTAATTTACACTCCTTTTATATGCGAAGGCAGAAGTGCACATTACGACACTTAATGCCACTGTACAATGTAACACCCACTTTCTCTATTTATTTTATGAGTCCGGCCTATTACCATATACCGGGCACAATTCCAGACTTTGTGCTCCTACTGAGATTTTTTTTAAACCCAGTAATACTTTACCCGACCTAGGAATGGAACCCGTGACCCCTTGCCCGGCAGTCGCACTTGCAACACTCGACCAACGAGTCAGTCTACTTTATAATAATGTAGATTAGCTCTATCGTAGGCCGCATCATCGCTTACCACCAGGCGAGATAGTGGTCAAACGTCGGCCCATCAAATATATAATATAAAAAATGAAATAAATAAATATAATTAAAGTACAACACTAAAACAAAGATAATAAACAATTATTATTATCAGAATCACATTCTGTCAACAAATTGTCTCAATAATAAATAATAATTTATTTAATAGATTCCCCTGAAAGCTCATTAAATCGCTATTTATGCGTAATGATGTCAAATAAATTGGTTTATTTTCGGAGCACGAACATAATGTCTGGATCATTTAAGAGAAGCTGTGGAAATTAAATATAATTATCTTATTTGGGCTCTGATGCTATATTTCGCGTAAGTTTAGTGTCTTTTCAGTTTCTGGGGGTGAATTTTAATAATCTAGATTTTAATAATTTTGTAAATATGATAATTTTATCTGGATTCCAAATAAATTGGAATAATATTTTAAATTAAATTAAATTGCAATAATTTATGACTGCACGGTTGGTGCGGTGGCTAGGCAACCGGCTGCCGTGCAACGTGTCGCGGGTTCGATTCTCGCACGGAACAACACTGTGTGATCCACAAATTATTGTTTCGGGTCTGGGTGTCATGTTGTCTGTATGTTTATAAACGCACCCACGACACAGGAGATAATCCTGGTGTGGGGCAACGTTTTATTAAAAAAAATCTATATAAGTAGGGAGATAAGGGAAGAATTATTTATACTCTCTTTTTGAATGTCACCATGATAAATTCCACGATTAAACCTAAAATCAAGGACGTTGATAAGAAGGCAGACACAGTCTCTTAAATCAACGACTGTGGCCCCTGGCTACTATAGACTTACACGCAGAACATACACACATTGACACGAAGGACATCTGTCATTTACTTAAATCTGGTAAGGAGGTAACTCTTTACACACGTACACATAAATAATGTCGCGGAGAACCTAACGGGTAACGGGTAACCGGGGCTCCGGCTCGACGTGCAGGAGAAGGAACGGAGTGTTTTTTAGTCAGTAAGAGTCTGACACTCTCTCCCGCCTCACCCAGGCGGGAGCAGTCATTCGATGATTTTCCGCCCTTAAAAAAAAACACTTAAATAATTCACTGATATTTTGGTGCTTCAAGCACATTATCTAAGTGACATTATGACCGCCTTATTTCAACGACCTTGCCTAAAATAATTAGATCTTTTTGTGACTGCCTCGTTGGCCGAATGGTCGCAAGTGCGGCTGCCAGACAAGGGATCTAGTGTTAGATTTCCAGGTCGGTATATTATTGTTTTTTTTTTTAATCTGAGTGGTCGCACGGAGTCTGGCACGCCCTATTAGTTACATGGGACTCATAACATAAGATAGTGAAAAGTGGGTATGATATGTACAGTGGCATTGTGTGCTTTAATGCGCTCTGCATACCCCGACGACGTTAAAGGCGAGATGTTATTTATGTCATGTTTATGTGATTTCAAAAATTTCATATTTATATCACCTATTGATCAAATAGTCATTATAAATCCCCAAAAACAAAAATGCAACAAATAAAAAATTTTGCACAAAAAAATCCAATTTCCAGCAAACGCAATCAGGAATCCATTAATTCACTAGCATAGCATCCATTTTATTGCTTGTAAACTATGAATATTTAAAATCAATAAACGTTACGAACTATGTCAACAAGTGACACAAAACATTCATCCGATGACAGCGCGCGCAAAATGAAAAAAGAAAAAAAAAGTTCACAGAATAAATAATAACCAAAAAGGTTTTAATAAAAAAATTCGCTCGTTCTCCCACGTTTTACAATCATGTAGTCGCGTTCATAAATCGAATGTGGCCAGTGTTAAAATAGCAGAAAGGTGCGGAAAAGTGTAGTACTACGGTTGATTCATGTTGAAAACAACACGTGAAGAAATATATCCCTGTTTTCGTAAAATTCTCCTGATCATGTTTGTTTGTTGGTTGGTATAGGTAAATTAATATTACTTTGACGCCATGAATGTGTTATTAGGATAACAATTACCATTTTATCCTGTTTTCTGCAAAGGTGTGAAAATGAAATAAATATATAGGCGTGAATCAGCCTGTTTATTGTCCCATTGCTGGGCGAAGGCCGTTTCTCGTTTAAAGAAAAATACATGGTGATTCCTAACTTATGATTTTAGTAATTTCAGATTTCTTTACGGTATGTACTAGAGGTGTCTAAATAGACATAAATGGTACCTATAACTTGGAAAATGAGAAATTATTCCTTGACATCGTATTATTATATAATTGTGTACCTAAACCCTCAGGAAATTTATTTTTTGTTATAACAAGAGTCTGTATAGGAATTATGCTAGACTCATTATGAACATGAAAATATTAAAGTGGTGAGAATTATTACGACCTGTCCAAACTACATACGAACTCATAAATCTTCACAGCATCGTCACAGTATGATGTAGAGAATGGACTGAAAAGCACATCTCTGTAGTATTAATGTTCAATTCTTGAATTAATATTCGTCTCTCTCTTTTATATCGGAGACATATTTTGGACATCTTCAACAACTCCGCAAGCTTCACAGTTTAGACTGCTTGTTTTTCTCATTCAGAAACCGAATTTGTTGAGAAGAATGTGTTCAGACCTTAATCTATCCAGCCTATAAATGCTCGCTGCTGAGCAAAGCCTCTTCTCACACGGAGAAGGTTTGGGCATTAATCACCACGCTTGCTCAATTCGGATTGGCGATTTTAAACTTATAATTAGCAATTATAAGCCCAGATTTCCTCACGATGTTCTCCTTTGCCGTTTGTCAGTGGTGTTTAAATAATCTTAGAAAGTACGTATAACTTGGAAAAAGTGACATCGGTACCTACTTGCTGGTTTCGACCCCGCACCCTCATGCATGAGAACCGGACATCTTAAACCTCTGAACCAACATGACTTGTTAATCTATGCCAGTTACAAAATATTTTCTACTTTTTTTAATGTCAACAAACCAAAATTAAACCCAAGTTAGTTAAAAAAAGAGTTGATAATCCCACGTACAACTTAAATCGATTAAGGCTGAAGGGACATCCGACAACCCAATATTAAATTGAACAATCAAGATATGTACCCGGAAGATACCGAAATCGGAGTGCCATCAGTTACGTCAAACGCCCGGTCACGATAATGAACCATTCCGAATCTGAACATCAATCTTATCAGAGATTTCCCTCATTCCATTCGATTCCTGTTTTTAACCGAGTTGATTTATCGATACTTTTTTCAAATCAATAGTTTTATTGAGTGAAATCTTTTTAAATGTTATCGTTTTAGTTGTTTGAATGGTTTGAGAAAATTATGGTATTAGTGTGTTAGGAATGGTTTTTGAAAACTGATATTGAAGCTTCATAATTCAATTTTTTTCTCCTAATAAAACCGTTTGTTCCCCACAAGGATTTCTCCAGTGTTATGGATGCGATTACATACACATGGCACCCAAACCCGAAACAACAATTTGTGGATTGCACAAATGCTCCGTGCAGGAATCGAACACGGTACACATTTACGTGGCTAGCCACCGCGCTAACCGTCAGTCAAGAAAAATTAACGCTACTTTTTCACTCTTTGATATTAAGAGGTACAATGTAACACCCACTTTTCACTATTTATGTTATGAGTCCCATGAAATAGGGGGTGAGCTTATTGCCATATACCAGACACAATTCCCGACTCCGTGCAAGTACTGACAATTTTTAAAAAACCCAGTAATACTTTGCCCGACCCGGGAATCAAACCCGAGACCCCTTGCCCGGCTATCGCACTTGCGACCACTCGGCCAACGAGGCAGTCACATTTACAATTATTTCATTTATCTGCAGCCGCATTGACCTGCGTTATGTGATGGTAAATTAGAATTGTCGTTCGCGATCAAAGGACTACATAAACTTTTCGAAATCTAAACGTAGTCTAAGAAACGTAGTATATAGGTCACCATCGAACAATGGTATAGAATCCGACCGCCTTCCCAATCACGATTAGTTTCCAGATTACCTAAAAGAAAAACGCAGAAAGAGCAATAAGTTGTAAAAAAGTTTCGCAAATAAGCCAAATAGTCAATGAGTTTCTGAAGTTTTGCTCTCACAAAGTCAAGTTCTGCAGCGGTGGCATACTTTATTCCTTTCAGATCTGAAGACAAAGAACAACTGGGTAGTTGAAGATATTACTTTATTTTGAGGGTTCAGATTTGAAAATATGTCAACGATAGTTTTGATACTAACGACTGTGTTACTAACACCTTGTGAAGGAGCACTTTCTCACACTATAAGCTTCTGTTTCTCCTTTCATTAATTGTACATACATACGCATACAAATACACACACACGCACACACACATACACAAACACACACACACACATAGCTTATTGTATTTTTGTATATTATTTATGTATTTCTTTTTATATGTTGCTAGTATATTATATCTATTGTAGGTTGTATTGTAGGCATTTTTATTTTGACTTTTTTTTTTTTTTTACACGTAACTACCCCTTATCTGGTTTCTTACAAATATTTCCATCCAAAGGTTGTCTGGAAGAAATCACCATTGTGTGATAAGACCGCCCATTGTACGCATATTTACTTGAATTGTTTGTTTTAAACTACATAAATGTGTACAATAAAGCATACATAAATAAATAAATAAATAGACTGTGTTGTCTTGGTTTTTGTTTTTTGAGCTGTTGTGATATTGGTTACGGATGATAATGACTTTTGTTTTAGGTTTTTTTTCGATTATAGCATAAAATACTGTAATGGGCTTTTCTTTTGTTTTATATTTAATGGTCCGACGTTTGACCACTATCTGGTGGTAAGAGATGATGCGGTCTACGATGGAGCACGTCGATTCATAAGTAACCCTTTTAATACCTTTCAGGTAATACAGACTCTGGCAAAGAATTCCACTCCTTAGCAGTACGCACAAGCACGTCTCCTTCCATCTCTATCACCTTACAGAAATAACTACGAACGAAATACATATGATTGTGCCAAGTTTATTAAGGTATTCGATTGACAAAAACAATATTAATAGTTTCATTTCCTAAACACTGTTTGAAACTTCATTTTTAAAGCGGTTTTATTAAATTTATCCGTACCACGGAACTCTGTATTTTAGCAGGCAGTCGGCTGGTTTTTGTTGTATTTTTTATTTAGTTTATCATACCCCGTTTGACCGAAAGTTTTCCACTGGACTGCGATGAAGCCAAGACCTTACTCGGTGTAGAAATAAATTATTCTGAAACTTGGAACGTACTTTCAGGGTATGAAATGCAGTCTTGGTCTAGGCAAACTATGATTGCCGTCTCGGTTTTTGTATGAATTTCATTGGTTTTTGTTTGTATGGTAATCAGAGCTGTTGTCAGGAAGCTAGGAATAAGGTTTATGTAAAATGAGGTTTGTTTGTTTTTTTGGGAAGACTATCTGACTCAAGAATGTGAAGAGGCGGACACAGTCTCTAGAAAAAACAACTGTGGCACTTGGCTAAAGGACTAAAGGACGTGTATGACTATAGTACTATATATATAGACTAGTGGACCCAACAGACGTTGTCCTGCATATCCACTTGAATGTATAAACAAAAATTCATTCAAATTAGTTCAACTGTTTAGAATAAATAACCTAAGCATCGACTGCAGCGCCACCTGCCGGGCTGATTTGTGAATCTAATCCATTCCCAGATCCCATTGAACACGCACAAAAAAATCATCAAAATCGGTCAAGTCGATGAGAGAAGTTCAGTGACGCACACTCACAGAAGAATTATATAAAGAAAGATACATAGTACTATAGACATTCATACACGTTGTTACACGCAGAATACACACACATTGACACGAAGGACATCTGTCGCGGGACATGGCCCACTATTACATATCATATACTACGTGCAAGTGTTGCAACTACCCATGACTGACATTTCGGTGCTTGAATCGTTTTCCTTTTTTTCCTTCAATCATTAGCCTTTTCTTCATCGTCCTTGATTTTTTAAGGGAAAAAGTTCATATTCTATGCACACGAAGTCGCAGGCAATAGCTAGTTTGTAATAAAATATTAAGCAAAGTGAAAGTCAAAGAGTCAACTATACTCTATTTCAAACTTCAAGACACAAAAGTAAACATTATATTATTAGACTATTTACTTACACAGGCCTAAACCACAAAACTCCATTCATATCCAACTTTCATACTATCAGAAATCTAAAACTTAGACAATATAGATAAATAAGTAAATACCACCGAAATACTCACACAAGCATATTATTGTTTACACGATATACAAGTTGTTTGAAAAAAAATATTTTCTATTTTCAATTTTTTTTATCCCACACTAGGATTTTATCCTGTGTCGTGGGTGCGTTTACAAACATACAAGTTCACATACACATTACACCCAGACTCGAAAAACAATCTGTGGGTCACACAAAGAATTGTTCCGTACGGGAATCGAACCCGCGTTGCGTTGTGCGGCAGTCAGTTGTCCAACCACCGCGCAACCGTGCAATCAGCTAACAGCCACTGTATATTGATTTGAATAAAATAAAATACTATTTACGTTTAAGAATTAAATTGGAAAATCTCGTCATGTTTTATTACCCGACTGCCAAAGAAGGAGGGTAATGTTTTTCGAGTGTATGTAAGTATGTATGTATGTCTTTTCCTTTGTGACCACCTGTAGCCTAAACGGCTTGATGGATTTTGATGTATGAGGTATCGTTAGATTTGTCTTGATTACGGGAGTGTCATAGGATACATTTTATCCTAAAAGTCCCACGGGATAAAGACATAATAATATTTTTTCTAAATTTCCCTTTAAAAAAATATGTATGCGGTATCATTAGATTCATTTCAATCACGGGAGTAATTAATATAATAATAATAATAATAACCCCCCTAAGGGGCCACCTTGACGTGGTGGGGGGGCTTACGGAAGGCATGAACTACAATTAGGTCACTAAGAGCTAGACCCACCCTTTAACGGAGATACAAATATTATAGCCACTAACACCTCGGCGATACCCTTCCAACTAACGGCCTCAATCACCAATGCATTTGATCCAGTCACAGGCCAAATGTATTATTTTCCTAATTTTCCCTGTCATTTCCTCAGTCTATATTTGACCTTGACTTTAACTCTTTTTTCTTTCTACTTATTTTGTCGCGATATCTACCCTTGCCCATACCTCATTAAAAAAAAAAAACCCTCTCATATATATGCGATGCGACTAAGAAGTAGAGTAATACCCCAGGCGGGTACCGGAGTTAGCAACGATGGAGAATCCCGCCCCGGGCCTTCCAGCCCGGGCTGCCCTTCGTACTCTGGGGAGGGCACCGTATCGCAAGCTGCCCAGTCACAAGCTGTTGCAGCACAACATGCTCAATCGTCAACATGTTCTTCACCAACATCATCATTATTTTCATCCGTCCCCTCATCACCAGCATCATATCTTAACAATCAACAATCCAGCTCAACCAATTCATCCCCATTATCATTTCATTCCGCCAGGACGTTGTGCAGGAGGCTACCTCAGCTGAAATTACTGCACCCGCCCAAGGTGGACGGCGCACACGTAAAACGTGGACGAAAGAAATGAACATTTTCATCATGCGCCACTATTACATCCTCACTAACCTCGAACTTAACACTAAAACTTATCTAACACCATTACACGCACGTTTCACAGCAGAATTCCCGACATGAATGCTTCTAAACAAAGAGTAGGTGATCAGCGCCGTGCTATCGTTCGTCGCAACTTACTCACAAAACAAGAAATCATAAATATAAAGGACCAAGTTAAAATTGTATTACAACATCAACCAACCGCATCTCTAATTACAACAGACACTGATCAAACCCATTCTCGTAGAATGAGATGGACTGACGACTTAAATGAAACCATTATGAGAAGCTATTACCGACTAACAAATCTTGAAGCAGATCTTACCTCATACAGACCATTATTACACCAAGACGTCATTTCAAAATGCCCCTCTATTGCACATCTTTCTGCACAACGAATCTCGGATCAACGCAGATCCATTGTCAATAATCAACTCTTATCCACAGATCGATTAAATCAAATTAGAGAAGAAGTTAGAAATGAAATGGCTTCCTCTAATACTGATAATCTTGACCACACAATAACACATCAAAGAGTACACGAACCAGTAACACAGACAACAATTACCACTGATGAGCAAACTGAAAGCACAGCGATAACAAACACCAACGAGCAAAATATACCAGTAGCACAAAACACCATACACTTTCCAAATGAATTAGTTGAACAATTAGAAGAAATGTACATAGACCACTTTAGTAAATTTAAAGACTCCGACCCAACAAATAGACCATACATCCCTAAATTAAAACCTTCCAAGAAACTTGCAGCAATTATTAGTTATCTTAATAATAATATACTTCCAAAGACACTGACTCCGGATACAGATTTCCGTACACTACAGACTTCAATTTATTGTGCAGCATACACTGCAGCTAAGTTCAATGGTGCCAGAGTCAAAGAAATAAATAATAGACCTATTAGTCAATCTGAAAAAGTACCGTGGTGGCAAAAACGATTAGAAAGTAGGATTAGGGATCTCAGAGCCAATATAGGGAGACTTTCAGAATATGCAAAAGGTGTTCGGTCGGAAGCCCTAGAAAAGCATGTAACCAACATAAAACAAATATACAAAATACACACTCGACATGAAACAGAAAACACTGATATAGCACATTACTTAGACACTTTAAAACAAAAACTTAATACTCTAGCAAGCAGATTAAGAAGGTATAAGGAGACGACGAATAGAAAAACACAAAACAAACAGTTCTCTAATAATGAAAAATTATTTTATAGAAAATTAACCCAGCAAAACAATAATCCACAAGAGAATAACATACCACTACCAAGCCCCGAATCACTACACACATTTTGGTCTAACATATGGTCAAATCCAAAACAACATCAGCTAAACAATTGGATTGAGGACGACAAACAAAAACTGGACAGATATACCAGAAATGACATTTGAGCAGATTCATTTACACCTCTTACAAAGAGTTATAGCTAGGACACACAACTGGAAAGCTGCGGGCTCCGACAACATTCACAACTTCTGGTATAAGAAGTTAACATGCACACACACTATTACTCAAACACATCAACACGTTCATACAATCACCTGACACAATGCCACCATACATCACGCAAGGCACCACATATATGTTACCAAAAGATCTGACAGACACTGCTAACCCCGCTAAATACCGACCTATTACTTGCCTCCAGAACATTTACAAAATTATTACATCATGCCTAAGTGAAACAATATACAAACATACACAAGAACATAATATACTAGCAGAGGAACAAAAAGGGTGCCGTAAGAATAGCATGGGATGCAAAGAACAACTGACTATAGACGCCGTAGCTTCCAATCAAGCATTGAAACAAAAACGCGACATACACACCATGTACATAGATTACAAAAAAGCCTTCGACTCAGTACCGCACTCTTGGTTGATACATATTCTCAAACATTATAAAATTCATCCTGTAATTATCCAATTTCTAGAAAAAATCATGCCCTCCTGGAATACCAAACTAAAACTGTGTAACTCAAATCAAAGCATTGAAACAGACTTCATTTCTATAAAAAGAGGTATCTTTCAAGGTGATGCGTTGAGCCCCTTATGGTTCTGCCTAGCCCTTAACCCACTCTCTAACATGTTAAACAAACACAATATTGGATTCATAATTAAACACAACTCAGAAAGTACAAACCTCACTCATCTCATGTACATGGATGATATAAAACTATTCGCTAGCACTCTCAATGAAATACACACCCTCGCTGACATCACACAAACATTTTCAAATGACATCTGCATGGAATTCGGAATAGATAAGTGTAAAATTCAATCAGTCATCGGTGGAATAGCTGAACCTACAATGTACGAACTAGGAAATCAAGAAATCATAGAATCAGTAGACCCTGACGAGGGATATAAATACCTAGGTTATTTCCAGTCAAAAGAAATTCACCATAAAAACACCAAAAAGATACTACAACAAAATTTTCGAAACAGACTTCAAAATACTACACACCCATCTTAATGCAAAAAATACCATTAAAGCAATAAACACTTTCGCTATTCCTATACTGACTTACTCTTTTGGTATCATTCGATGGACACAAACAGACCTCACCACACTTCAAAGAATTATCAACACCACAATGACAAAACATAGGAAACATCACCCCAGGGCATGCATTCAAAGGCTAACGTTGCCTAAAATTGAAGGTGGTAGAGGTCTTATCGACATAACAAATCTTCACAATAACCAAATAACACTACTTAGATCATTCTTCTTCAAGCGCTCACAACACTCACCACTACATAAAGCCATATGTCAGGCAGACTCATTCACGCCACTTTATCTAGCAAACCACACAAAACAAATGACCATAATCAGCAAAAGCAGAAGATACAGACTTGGACGCAAAAATCGCTCCATGGCCGTCATCGTCTCGACTTAACCAACCCTATTGTTGACAAGATAGCGTCAAACGCATGGTTAAAGCGAGGCGAGCTGTTTCCAGAAACAGAAGGCTTTATGTTAGCGATCCAAGATCAAGTCATAGACACCAAAAATTATAGGAAATATATAATCCGAGACAGTACCCTTGGCAGTGACCATTGCAGACACTGCCACAGACAACCAGAAACAATTCAACACATTACAGGCGCATGCTCATCCATCACACAAACAGACTACAAACACAGACACGACCAGGTTGCAGCTATCATACACCAAGCACTTGCCCACAAACACAAACTCATTGCAGAAAAAGCACCATACTACAAGTATACACCCCAAATCATCCTAGATTCACCTGAATTTAAAATGTACTGGGACAGAACCATACTCACCGATAAAACCATTCATCACAACCGGCCTGACATCACGCTTCACGACAAGAAGAACAAAACAGTATACCTAATAGACATAGCGATCCCCAACACACATAATCTCAGTTCCACCCATACTAACAAACTTTCCAAATATGCAGACTTGACTATTGAACTTAAAACCCAGTGGCAAGTCCACACAGTCAAAACAGTTCCTATTATTATATCTAGTACAGGCGTCATCCCCAAAACACTTCATACAAGTCTAAAGTCCCTTGACTTACATCCACTTACATTCACACTTCTACAAAAAGCTGTCATACTTAACACATGCCGAATTGTCAGAAAGTTTTTATCTATTGATTAATTATTATAAAATCATCATCTCCAAGGTTGCTTTGGCCACAAGCCCGCAACTCTGGTGTATTCCCCAGAAATGGGTGAGGTTCTTACCTAAAACACAAAAATAATAATAATAATAATAATAATAAACATTTACTTCAGAAACTGGTTCCATATTTTGTTAGTTATGACTTATATCTAATGTTAGTAAATAAACTAAACTAAACTATCGGGCATTATATAAATTTAAAACTAAAACTAAATAAATATACCCGCTAGGGACTCTCCCATCCCCGTCTATTTTACTGCATGGAGTCGTATCCAGCGACCCAGAATCGGAGACTCCCAGCGGTCAGCCAACGTCCTCAGGATAGTGTTGGGGCTGTCACGAAACCGATATAGTAATGATGCACACCTCTTGCGCATGACGGTTGAGAAGCTGTCAACATTTGCGTCGGCAAACATACCGGACGCGCTGCAAAAACGCGGCAGCCCCAACAACACCCGGAAAGCATTGTTGTATTGGATGCGCAGGTCGCTATATGCCTTCTGCGTGAAGTTCACCCACAGGCTACACGTGTAAAAAGATTGGCAGAAGGCTTTAAAGAGCGTTATTTTAACTTGTGCAGTACAGCGGGCGAACCTACGGGCCAGCATACAGCTTCGGACAGCCAGCGACCTGCGCTCCCTTTCCACATCTCGGTTATCTTTAAGGTCTTCATTCACCCAGTGGCCCAAGTACTTAAATTCAGTAACTCTTTTTAATGGCATGCCGTCAAGTGTGATAGGCGGTACTTTAGAGTAGCTTTTATTACCAGCTTTGAAAATCATCAATTCACTCTTGATTGCATTGTACTTGAGTCCGTGCGACCTCGCGTAGGATTCGCAAAGACTAAGCATTCTTCGCATTGCTCCAACTGAAGGGCTCAGCAGCACCATATCGTCGGCGTAACTGATATTATTCATACACGTGCCATCAATATGACAACCGATTCTGGCGCCGCTGAGCTCCTCGATCAGACCATTCATGTATAGGTTAAAGAGCGCAGGGGAGGTTAAACCTCCTTGCCTTACCCCGCACTCCAACCCATACTCTTCGGACAGAGAGTCTACCCACCTCACACGGTTCACTTGATTTCTATACCAAAATTTAAATATGCCTATCACTTCCGGTGGTACCGAGGTTTCTCCAATTAGTTTGTCCCACAATTTATTATATGACACCAGGTCAAATGCCTTTGACAAGTCTAAATAGCAGGCATATATTGGTGTCTTCCTAGCTATGTAGTACTGAACAGTCTGCTTGAGGCATAATATAGCACTTTCAGTGGACAAGCCAGGTCTAAAGCCGAATTGAGCGTCATTTATTTTTAAGTGTTTGTCCAGCTGGCGTCCAAGCAGACTGTCCAGGACCTTAGCAATTACAGTCGCAAGAGAAATTGGTCTATAATTTGAAATCGTAGAGGAGTCACTGGTTTTATTTTTAATAATTGGAACAACAATAGTACGCATTAATCTTTCTGGTAGGTATGAATGGCATAAACACAAATTAAAAAACATAGATAATATTCTAGGCAAATGAACCCCGGCATGCTGCAGGTGCTCGATACTAAGACTATCATGCCCTGGAGATTTGCCCCTTACCATATTTTTAATTATATCAGCAACTTGCTTTGCGGTGAAAGTCACACTACGATCAGAGCAGACCATCCCCGAATCGATCACCTGCAGCCGCGACGGCTCACCTGTCAGAGGTGATTCGACTCTGAAGTGTCGTCGGAACAGGTCCGCTATATCACGGGTGCCATGCACGCCCTCAACGCTCACCGGGACGCTTGGTCTGTAATTGAGCTTATTTGTTGTTTTCCAAAATTTGCTAAAATCTTTATTTTGCATGATGTTTTGCAATGATGTCCATTTTAATTTGATTTTGGTGAGCCTGACACCATTTTAACTTATTTTTGAATATCTTCCGAGATTCATACATGTCTTGGTAAGTTCTACCGGCGCCAGGCTTACCACTCAGCAACCACATATTGTAACAAAGTCGCGCCCGGGCATGAGCGTCGCGAACGTGCACGTTCCATCCAGTAATATGTCTACCCCTTCTAAACTCTTTCATTTTGTAACTGAATTCAGCCGCTTCTGAGAGTATACATTCTAGGTCATTATACATCTCATCCAACAAATGCAAATGACCACGATCACAGCACATCCTATCACAACACTGACTTAGTTCTGAAGGAAAATCTATCTCTCTAAGACGTGAATGACAGTAATTTTGGTATTCTCTAATTTGCGCTGCGTCGCGTTCACCCCACACAACCCGGTCAGTCTGTTTATTCTGCTTTAAAATTGCAGCGTGAATAACATTAAAATCACATTCTATCATAATAGGTAAGTGGTCGGACCAGTATGAGTCATAGATAACAGATATAGGATACGTTTTTTCTCAAAATTCCCACGGGAACATGTTAATTCTGCGTCAACGCAAAGCAACTCATGCGTTAGCAAGCAAAAAGATAGGGCGTGGCCTGGCATGCGGCGCGCGGCGCGGTGCGGAGGGGGATATGCTCGAGTATACAGCCCGATTGCGGGCACACGCATGAGGGCACACGTCGTTGACGATAGTCTTCTACATCTACAACATTTTCGTTAAATAAAAACAGCTAAAAAGTTATAAATAAAAAAATTATTATTAAAAAAACAAAATACCCGACTGCACACTAAAAAAAGAGTAAAACAAGCCCCACAATAATATTGATCAATCAAATGCTAAAAACTAATTATGTAATACCGTTTAAACAATACCTATATTAAAATACACTACAATATGTGTTCGTAATCGATAGTTAAATAAACAGAAACTTATTTTGAATACAAATTTACTGAATATAATTTATAAATGTTGATGGAAAGCATCGCAGGCGGGGACCACCTTGACCGCCACCAACGAAAATTCTGCTAAATGGTGCACAACCGAAATGACTATAAATAAGCCTCTGTTGGTCCCCGCCTGCGATGCTTTCCATCAACATTTAGAAATTATATTCAGTAAATTTGTATTCAAAATAAGTTTCTGTTTATTTAACTATCGATTACGAACACATATTGTAGTGTATTTTAATATAGGTATTGTTTAAACGGTATTACATAATTAGTTTTTAGCATTTGATTGATCAATATTATTGTGGGGCTTGTTTTACTCTTTTTTTAGTGTGCAGTCGGGTATTTTGTTTTTTTAATAATAATTTTTTTTTAAAATATAGTTCAAATGTAAAGTTCAAAACATAATAATCAAAATATTAGATGTCATATCAGACTATTTTTCACTATTATCATTTCTTTAGAAGTAACCAAAAAAACACCAAAACAAACATAACTTCACTGACAGACAAACTGACGGACAATTCAATATTTGACGTTACAAAAGTGCCACTTCCTCAATATTTATAAATACCCCGCGAATCTTAAAATATAACACGACAAAACACTACAACAATTACATAATATCGAACACCCTATACATACCAACACACACACACAAACAAAAATTTACTAAGAACAGTGATCCAAGAGATCTTCATATCGAGCACAGTTAACATTGTGTGTCGCAGATGTTGCCACATTATGGCGTCTATGAGTTAAATATAGCGACTGTGAACACAGTGCCACATAATTGGAAAACTTGAATAGGTGCAAGCCACCGCTAACAATTGAATTTTCTCCTTCAACAAGTTCGTTGTGTGTGTTTTTGTTATCTTATTCTTGGTGAGATATAAACTTTGGATTACGATGCTGTGCTTATAACTGTCAAGAAGGAATGGTTAAGGAGTATTCTTAAATACGGTGTTTTTTCTTAGCCTTCTGTAATACTTTCATTGTTTGTATACGACTTCAAAAAAGGAGGTTGTCAGTTTGACCTATATGTACGTATATATTGTGCAATTGTCTCGCGATTGGCCCAACCGATTTTGATGTGGTTTGCAGAACAATGTTTTTACCCTTAGAAGAAGGTTTTGTATATCAATTAACCGACTTAAAAAAAAGTGGGACCCGAAGTCGGTTTTTCAAACGTAGTTTATGAAAGAATTGTTATAATAGGTAACTATCGTGAGACATCCTAATTTAATTAAAAATGACGCGTTATTTACGTGAATAATATATTCAGGTAGGGCTCATAAGGAAGAGTTCATGTGAATCATATATCTAGTAGAACTTATCTCAGTATATTAACTTGAGTAACTCGTCACTTTTAGTTCATTTGACTGTCATTAAAAAGAATCTGATTAAGATGATAAAGAGAAAGAAAAAGGAGAGAGAGTTAAATATTATCAATCTTTTACTAAGTAACGGATATAATTAGAATGATGACAGGGTATGAAAATTAAAAATCAAATTAGTCCGTCAGTTAGGTAATGAAAAAATATTAGACACATATTTTTTTACTTTGTCGTATAGTAAAACAATACTTAGATATAACGAATCAAAGTTTAGGAGTGGGGGCTAAAACGTCATTTCTACGTATACAATGTACATAGAAGTGACGTCACGCGACATTTCAAATCAATCCATCGTCGAAAGTATTCGTTTCTTTAAAAAAATAAAAAATACATGTCTACTAATTTAAAATAATCTACCAGACGGACAATAAAATAAAAATTAGGTATCTACCCTATTCACATTATTTGTGACCACATTATTACTACAATTTGATAAAATTAATATTAATAATAAAGATTTTAATCCTTGGATATTAAGATTTCCTTCTATTAAATAAAAATTCACAACAAATACCTTAATAATACTTTACCCAACTCAACACCTAAGCCAAGACTATCAAGAACTTTAAACCCTCAAAGTCATTTGACTGAACCGCAATATTAAACACATAAACTAAACACGTAGTTGGTAAAACGATTTAATTTAAATCCCATATTAATGTAACCAACTGCGGTTAGTTTGAACCGCAAGTTACCGCAAAATGTTGTTATTTTAACCTGCATTTGTCACCAACAGAGCTGTCTACAATTCAACTGTTATAAATTTAATGAATCGGATTTATTTATTGCGGTTCAGCTAATATTATGAATGTGTTCAGTTGTGATGTTTGGTACATTGTATTATGATTGACAATTACACATTTTGTGTTTTTGATTATTCAATTAATATAACATAACGACTTTTATCCCCGAAGGGGTGTGCAGAGTTGCACATTACAGCACTTAATGCCACTATCTAATGTAACAACCACTTTTCACTATTTATGTTACGAGTCCCATGTAAATGGGGGTGAGCTTATTGCCATATACCGGGCACATTTCGAGACTCCGTGACCGACCCGAGAATCGCACCCGAGACTCCTTGCCCGGCAGTCGCACATGCGACCACACGGCCAATAAGGCAGTCAATTATTAAATAAGATCTCATACAATTATAAAATATTAAGCAAGAGTTTGTTTGTTAGTTTGTTTGAAGGCGCTAATCTCAGGAACTACTAATCCGATTTGAAAAATTATTTCTGTGTTGGATAACCCATTTATCGAGGAAGGCTATAGGCTCTAAAATATCACGCTACGGTCAGTAGGTGCCGAGTAGAACGGGTCAAACTGCGCGGAAGGAGCTAGTGTCTACTAGCTGTAATTTATAATGTGTAATTGTGTAATCATGAGGCAAATGTCATCATCATCATCATCTCTTCTCACATGGAGAAGGTTTGAGCATTAATCACCACGCTTGCTCAATGCGGGTTAGCGATTTAAAACTTATAATTAGAAATCATCTTTACGTTTCCTCACGATCTTTACCTTCACTGTTTGTCAGTAGTGTCTAGATAATCTTAGAAAGTACATAGAGGTATATACAACTCGGAAAAAGTCACATTGGTACTAGTCGTTGATAGATTTCGAAACGGCAACCTCGTTCATTCTTAAACCTCCGGGCCACCATGACATATAAAAGCACGAAGCAAGATTAAGAAAAGAAAAGTGTGTAAACCTTGGGCAGTAATGTTAAAAACCCTTGATTACAATATAGAAATGAACATGCTTAGTAAAAACTGACGAGTATTCATATAGATTAAAATACCTTTTAAAAATACAACCATTGCACAATATTGCTACAACCTACCAAACAAAAATGGACTCTACACCATTAAAAATTAAGTCTACATCACAAAAATAATAGAACATCCTTTATCTTTACACATATAGATATAGCTAAGTAGCGATATATAAATACTCGATTAGCAAAAGGCTTTCATAAAACCCGGACCTTAGGACCGCGGATATTAAAAGGAAAAGGAAAAAACGTTTTCTCATAATGACCTTGGGGTTTTGCAATCAATAACCGCTTTTTTTGCTTAAGCGGTTATTTTTTTAGTAAGCGCTTTATGGAAAATTTATACTCCTTTGGTAGTGATGTGGTAAATTCTCAGTATTTGCTCAATTTCAGGGTTGAATTAAGTTGTAATAAGGATTTTTCTTATACACTCATGTTCTGTTCGGAGGCTGGACAAATGTGGTAATTGTTTGCGAGCTAATTCGACCCTAATTAGAATGCGATTTATAACATAAACTTCACTTTTTCTGCAGTACACTAGCAACCACTCGGCCAACGAGGCTGTCTTTTTTTATGGTACAAGTCCGCCACAACCTCCCAAAACCGCTGCAACTCCTGTAAGCCAGGATCTACAGTAGATACAACCATGAAAACACCGGAACATTGAAGTCCGGCGCGTCCCAGGGATATGAGTAACTGTCTTGGTTCCCGCAAGGAAGTGAATCAAAAGATATTATAAGAGGAGAAGAAGAAAAAACTATAAGCGAGGCTGTCTATTTATATTTTCAGTAAATATTACACACAGAAAGTAATCAAGTCACCACTAACCTTACATACACACAAAAACCTCACCTGACCCCAAAACATCCCGCCTCAAAAAATATCATCTAGTGTAAAAATGCAAAACGTCCAGTTTCGTACCTAGGTAACAAAATATAATCTCCGTTTAATCTGCAAGTCTAAGTCGCAATTTACTTGTCAAAGGCTGGGCCGCGGCCGCCGCTGGCAAATTGCTACCCTGATAGCTGGACACAGACTTTAAATGGAATAGACAGGGAGTTATGAGGTTTTCCGATGGGATAATTTGCGGTTTCCTACCTATATGTTTTCGGTTTAAATTGTGCATTATGAAATATTAATACGTATACTTAATTACTAATAATTATAATTATATTGTCGAATGAAATGGTGTCTGTCGAATCGCACAAAGCATTTATTTATTATCTTATATAAATATTAAATAAAGAAAATGGTTGTCATAATTACATGAATAATGATACACTTCCGAGGTGAATACAATATACCATGGCATTGTGTTTATTTCGAAACAGAAATTCAATTGGTACTGAACCTTTCCTGACATCGATACTTCCTTTACTGAAATCGATGAATAAACAAAACTCCGGGTAATAAACCAAGTATACAAATATGACAATTGATGACATTAAAACGTGATTATAAAATTGTTTTATGGCATAAGCCGGTAAACGAGCAGACGGATCACCTGATGGTAAGCAATCGGCGTCGGCCATGGACACTCGAAACACCAGAGGCGTTACAAGTGCGTTACCGGCCTTTTGGGGATTAGAAGTTTGAGGATGATTGGGGATTCAAGGATTGGGGAGTTTGGGGAAGGGGAGGGTAATTGGGCCTCCGGGAACCTCACTCACACGACGAAACACAACGCAAGCGTTGCTTCACGTCGGTTTTCTATGAGGCCGTGGTATCACTCCGATCGAGCCGGCCCATTTGTGCCGAAGCACGGCTCTCCCACACTTTATAGTTACTTAAAAAATACCGAGACTAATCGACACAAAACTATGGAATGATCTGTCGTCGGCGGTATTTTCGAACAGATACGACCTTCAAACATTCAAGAAAAGAGCGTATTCCTTTATAAAAGGCCGTCAACGCACCTGTGACTTCTTTGGTGTTGCGGGTGTCCATGGGCGCTGATCGCTTACTATCAGGTGATCTACTCGTTTTCTTCCTATTCCATAAAGAAGTCGCAGAGAACCTAACGGGTAACCAGGACTCCGGCTCGACGTGCAGGAGAAGGAACGGGGTGGTTTTTAGTCAGTAAGAGTCTGACTCTCCCTCCCGTCTCACCTAGCCAGGAGCAGTCATTCGATGATTTTCCCCCCTTAAACAAAATCCATAAAGAAAAAAAAACATTATGCCCTATCTACAGCATCTTAACTCTACATGTTATGAAAATCGCCAGCGGCCCTCTGGCGCGCTGTACTAATATTCGTGTACACGAATGTGTTAAATGAATTAACTGCATCATTAATAACCATAAATATTTACACTTCATGAATGTGTGAGGGTTTCAGTCAACATGCTATGAAAGAGTCTTGTGTATGTTAATTTTTATATTCTGTTTTTTTTCTTTATGTATTTTTGGTGATATTTTGTTTCAGGAGGCGTTTTTTTTTTAATTCACTGTAGTTAGGTTATTGAACATAATATTCTTAATATCATATTCTACTATCTCTCATAACCATTTTGCAGCTTATTTCTATACCCAAAGGATGACTGGCAGAGAATGCTGTTTAGTATTAAGTCTTCTTATGCAATTGGGTACTTTTTTAAATCAAAAATTAATTAATTCGACCGTTCATTACAATAAAACATAAAGAATAATCACACTTCGTTAATTGATTTTATGATGAACTTAATTTAAGTATTTTTTAAAACAAAGTTTTAAGAAATAAGTATGCTGCTTGACGCTAAAAAGCATGAGGTCACAATACACAATCGCGTACAAAATTCATAGAAAACTGACGTTTTTGACAGTTCGAAAAAAGTATTGAATTGGACTAGTTGGCAAGTATCCAATTGTATAAATAAATAAATAAAAATATTGAACTCATCTTGAGAGATGTCTAATATTCATAAATGGTCAAGTTTTCTGAAAAATACACGCGTTTAATATTATACATAGTTATGCTTGTCATTGCTGAACCGATAAAACACTCAAAATGATAGTATGTGTACATAATCATATTCACAAAAAATCCTAATTCATGATTTATTTTATTGTTAACTGTGAGTCATTAAATATTCCTACAGCTACACGTAGCTATCTAAAAATGGACTCTATTACTTAGTGCTTAGAAGTCACTCTCATAACCACAAAATTAAGCAAATCAACTTACACCATACATAAATCAACAGTTTATAAATGCCCACTGTTGAGCAAAGCCTATTCTCACACGGAGAAGGTTTGAGCATCAATAGCCACGTTTGCTCAATGCGGGTTGGCGATTTCAAACTTAAAATTATAAATTATAAGCCCAGGTTTCCTCACGATGTTTTTCCTTCACAGTTTTATTAGTCGAGTTTAAATAATCTTAGGAAATACATAACTCGGAAAAGTCATATTGGTGCTTGCGGGCATCTTACACCTCCGGGTCACCACGACTAAGCGAATCACCTTATCATGACACAATCCCCACAATTACAGTCAAATCACATTCCATTATCGTCTTGAAAAAAATTTAAAGCCGACAAAAATCTTTACTTCCCAATAATAAAGAATCAAGCGAAAAATTGCTTCAGTTACAAAATCAAGGACGGTTTTATAGAAATCAGGGTAGAGGGGGACAGGGGAGCGAAAAAAGGTTTCCCTTGTTATTCAAATCAGTGACAAACTCTTAGCGAAAGTGAGCAAAGATCTTTGGCTTTTGCACCCCTAAGTCGGCAACTTTTTTTTTCTAAAATGTATTTTCCAATATTTCGTAAAATACATCGTTATTAGAGGTATGATGAGTATGAATTCTTTTGTTTTTTTGTTCGTAAACTTTTTAACCGACATAAAAAAGGAGGTGCTTAGTCTGACCTGTATATGTGTAGTATGCTTGTATATGCGCGATTATCTCGCGGTTGGATGTATCGATTTTGATGCGGTTTTCAAAAAGTGTTTTTTAAACTAAGCAGAAGGTCCTACTATTATATTAATTAACCCATTTCAAATCAAAAGGAGGTTGAAGTTCGTTTTATTTAATGTAGTTTATAAGAGAATTATTAGATTTTTAGTACCTCTATAGATACTTATGTACTTGTAAATTGTTAGCGATTAGAGGTATTAAATGCTATTAAATTTGTTAAATAATATCATTATTTTCCATAAACCAACATCAAACCACAAAGGAAGCATGAAAACACCAACACAAAAAAAAAAAACGATTTGATAAATTTTGACATCGGACCAAAAAATCATTAATTTCCACCCCATTCAAAGAGAAATAAACAATCGGAATGAAACCAAAAAAGGGTCCTTTTATCCGCATGGGACCAAAGTTGATCTAATACCAAAACCCTTTTAAGTTTGTTAAAAAAATGGCCACCGGCCTTGACTAGTGTCGACAGTGGGTGTCAGATAAGGACATTGAAATCGATACTGTTATTTTTGGGTCAGACACAAAAGGGCTGAAAATTTTACTTACCCCTCAAAAGACTCGATCTTGACCTGAAACAAATAACAAATATTATTTTAAGTTGTTGTAGTTAAAAAGAATAACCGTGAACTGAAAGTTGAGTGACGATTCGGGTTCAAAATCTGGGAATCATCAACTTTTTTCGAGTCAAGTGATATATTTTTTTATGGAATAGGAGGATCACCGATCGATCGGTGATCCATCAGCTCGTTTGCCTCCAACAGCATCCAACAGCATCAGTGGTAATCGATCAGCGCCGCCCATGGACACCCGCAACACCAGAGGAGTCACAGGTGCGTTGCCGGCCTTTTAAAAAGGAGTACGCTCTTTTCTTGAAAGTTTGGTGGTTGTATCGGTTCGGAAATATCGCCAACGACAGATCAATCCACAGTTTTGCTGTACGAGGCAGAAAACTACGTGAGAAGCGCACAGTTGTGGCCTGCCAACTATCTCCATGATGGGGATGCATATGCTGTCATGAGGGTCGATGGTTAAAAAATGTGTTACTCTTCTGATTTTATTTAGCTACAATATTGCTGCATGCAAGTTATTTCCAACCAGTCGATCTGGAAGTCATCGAAGGAGGCAATGTTCGGCTGAGGTATTGTTGATGATAGGACTTATATTTTAATGATGATAAATACATGATAATGATGATATACAGTGAGAGAATACTAGATATACTACAGAAAACCGTTGTGTAAGTGAGGTTACTGGAGGCCCAATTATCCCCCTCCACAATCTTTTTAATACCGAATCACCAACCATTTTCCAATTCCTAATCCCCAAAAGGTCGAAAATGCGCCAACGCAAACGCCTCTGGTGTTCCAGGTTTCCACGGGCGACGCCAATTGCTTACCATTGGGTGATCCATATGCTCGTTTACTGGCTTATCTCATAAAAAAGATGGAAAAAAACCAGAAACAAATGTTTGATGTTTTCCTTTTCAAGTCCACCCATTCTTTTACAAACTTTCTTTGCTCAACAAAAGACCAGTTACGATATTACGAAGATTTTACGAAGATTTCCATTCAAACTAAACTTGGAACCAAAATAATTTATCTACCACTGTTTTCATTTAAAATTATCAATCATTCGAATCATCATAATGAGATTAAATTAATGAACATCGCATTAAAATACACTTCAAAGGTAATCTTTATTGAGTTGTATTACGATCTATTTTAGGATGGCTGTATTATTGATGTTGAGTCGAAAATAAACATAGAATGAATATAAACTGTAGCGTTATCAAAAGGCTTACTGCTAAAGATTGCTATAGGCATTTAATCTACTAGTGTGAATAATGAAACAAATAATTATATTCCATTGATTTACAGCCGTCATCGGACTATTTTTACGAGCATCAAACACTGAACAGAACAGAACTTCATGCTCAATACAAGAACTAAATCTATGTAGAAAAAATCTATTCACGGAATTGACTCAGTGAGTTTGCTGACGTTTCAAAAGTATCAAATTATGGTTAAATAAATTAATCGATTCGACTTTGTCTTTGTCACTCTTATTTTCAACAACTAAACTAACTAACTATCACACTAATAATAAAATATAAAGATGAAAGTTTCTTTCTTTGGATGTTTGTCCGTCAATTACGCTGAAACTACTGAACAGATTTTAATGAAATTTGGTATATATAATTTGGTATACCACCTGGTAGGACACCCCGATAATGCTCTCATGGGATAAAACAGGAATCATATCCCACGCCCACGAATCTCTGGCAACGGCTAGTTGATTATAATTATTATTCCCTCAAAAACAAAAAACAAAAAATACTAAAATTCACTGAACAAAATAGAAATTCGTATCCCAAAAACAGTACAAACTTGATGACAGCGGGTTGTTAGCAAAAAGGGACGAAGCATTCTCCATGTGTACTCCATCCAAGCAAGCGAGTTCTTTGGAAAATTCCCGAACCTCAGTACCGTTCACACAATAAAACAAATGAGATGGATCGTAGCAAATTGTTACTGTATTCACAATAGGAAGGGAATAAAAATAATCGAATCGGGACTTATTTTGCGGGTGGTTGGTTTTTGAGACCTCTAGAGGACCTTGTATACGCTTTACCCCATACTAGAATTTCGTCCTGTGTCGTGGATGCCTTTGCAAACACACGATTTTATATACACATGACACCTCGATCATTCAAAGAGTTGTTTCATGCGGGGATTAAACCCTCTACACCTTACGCGCCAGCCTGTTACCCAGCCACCGCGCCAACTGTACAGTCAAGTTTATTTTTAAGTCAACGTTGGGGACTGGGGTGCCGTCTCCTCCTTTTGCGAAGTAGTCATGCTAGCTAAGGAAGAGGCGGGGCGCGTGAGGCAGCAAAGCGCTGCTTCCTCGCAACCTAGCCATCGCGAAGGACACTCCGGGCGTCGGGGATCGCGGCTCGCCGCGCGACCAGAACCAGACCCGAGCGTACGGTATGTTCGCGTTCCGCGCTTCAAGAAGCCATCAGACCACCACGGATGAGGCCCAATAGGGCTGATGCCGATACGGATGCCGGCTTGAAGTGCAGGTGTAGGAACGGGATGGTTTTCTCCCCCCTTCAAAAAAGCCCGCTGATTGGTTGGTTAACTTGGAGCAACAAATTAGCGGGCTAAACGCGGTAACGTTTTGATCGCAGAAATGTATAAGAACTCGCACTAGGCCCTCTGGTGTCTGGTAAAGTATTAGAAGCAACTGTTTTGGATTGGTTTTGTTAGTAAACATGAGTGGGTTCTTACTTTTTAACTCCGATTAGCTCTTTAATCTTTGGAGTGTGATGCACGTTACATTTATTTTACGAAGTCATCACAGTTGAAATGGAAAATCTTTTGAAGTACTTTTTTGGGAGTTGGGCTTCGGTTTTGAACAGTTTTTTGTTTGTTACTCCATTTTCTTTAATTTTTTTATATTAAAATATTTATATGCTACAGGCTTCTCAGAACACTGTGTACTCATTACCATCCACATATTTATACCCATGGTTGCAAGTGAAATCTATATGTAGTTATGAGTACGATCACACCGACCTTATAAAAAATTGGCGTATGCAAAATCAAATAGGTACCGTAATTATACAATCCTTACATTCTTCAATGATTTCATCTCATGAAACGACAGTGCCAGTTAATTTGAACTTAGCCTTCCATTAACAACACAGGGTGACTTATAACGCGACGTATTCCTCTCGGGAGGTGAAAATACAACTACTTTTTTATGGCATAAGCCGGTAAATGAGCAGACGGATCACTTGATGGTAAGCAATCGGCATCGCCCTTGGACACCTGGAACACCAGAGGCGTTACAAGTGCGTTACCGGCCTTTTGGGGATTAGGAGTTTGAGGATCTTTGGGGATTTAGAGATTGGGGAGATTTTTGAAGGGGAGTATAATTGGGCCTCCAATAACCTCACTCACACGACGAAACACAACGCAAGCGGTACTTCACGTCAGTTTTCTGTGAGGCCGTGGTATCACTCCGGTCGAGCCGGCACATTCGTGCCGAAGCATGGCTCTTCCACACTTGGCATGACTCTCTCACACTGTCCTACAAAATTATTAGTTTTTAATTTATTGGCAGTTTTATAGTTCTATCGGGATTTTTTTCACCAAAACAGAAAATGTTGAATATCTCAGAAACTAGCCACTTTCGGACCAGAGACCTCAGGGCTAATTTTGTAGGAAATTTGTTGTATTATCACCTCCCGAGAGGAATGCGTCGAGTTACAAGTCACCCTGTATATTAAACTGTAAAACACCGCGAGACACCGGTGACAGCAACCTATTGTTCTTTTTAAACTGTCAAACACCAAGCGGTCACCGGTGACCGCGACCTATTTTTCTTTAATTGTGTCTATAAAACCGGTACTCGACGAGTTAATTGTGTCTATAATGACGGTACTCAAAGGGTTAAAAACACTATAAACAAAATAGGTACGAACGTATGGAAAGTTCATACAATTCTACCATTTTAGAGTAGAACTCTAAAAATATGTGACAACGACACTATGTTCACAGCTATATTAAATTAAGTTACCTTGCTTCCAACATAAGATTCAACAAGAATAGTGTGCCCGTATTTTCTTCTTATATTACATCATGAACACTGCATGGCTCGCAGTCGCAATATCTGTCTGTGCATGCATAGTTTAAAGCCTTTAAAATGTTGGGAACTTCTTCTAGACTAGGTACTTCTTATTGCTGGTAATATGGTGTGAGTTTGTACTGTAATTTTGCTTTTATTCTGGGTATTATATTGGTCAATTTCTAGTAGGTATTTTATTTAATTAGCAATACAAATAATAATTATTTTACAATAACATATCATCACGCCTTTTATCCTCGAAGGGGTATGCAGAAGTGCACATTGCGGCACTTAATGCCACTGCACAATGTAACACCCACTTTTCACTATTTATGTTATGAGTCCCATGTAATAGGGGGTGAGCCTATTGCCATATACCGGGCACATTTCCAGACTCCGTGCTACTAATGAGATTTTTAAAAACCCAGTAATACTTTGCCCGACCCGGGAATCGAACCCGAGACCCCTTGCCCGGCAGTCGCACTTGCGACCACTCGGCCAACGAGACAGTTAGTCAGGCAGTTATTATACAATACATGTATATTCTTTTGCAATACTTTCCTCACCAGAATAAACTACTTCTCATTCAAACCCTGTTCCTAAGCTTCATAATAAACGAAGGTAGGTATCTAATCAGGTATTCCATCGTTTTCACTCGATTAGCAATTAAATTCTCCAAACGATGAGGGTATTACATCCCTAACGATTAAATCGGGATCGTGGCCTGACTACCTAATTTTTGGACTTAAGGATAATGATATGGGACTAGAAATGGCAGTTGATTGCTTTGGTCTTTCTTTTTGACTGTTTCTGGAGTAGTTTGGAGGTCCGTAATGTTTTGGGAAGCCATTGCAGAATGGGTGTTCAGATCTGTGGCATTAAGTCGAAAATTCCTTAGCTTGATCTGAATAGAAATATTATTGAGCAAAATGACATTTTTTACGAAAAGACACATAATAATGTACCTACTTCTACATCAACACATGGGGTAATTCATTATAACCACGCAGGAGATTCAATTTTCGACTGTGATTAAATAATTAGATTATAGGTACGTACGCTCAATATGATTTTGGACTCCAAATGAATACAAAAAAATTAAGAAAATAGAAAGTTGGTACCAATAAAAAGAGAACGACCAGATTAATTACCTGAATTTAATCTTCTTTCTTTCTTACAACACAAAACATCATCATCGCGCCTTTTATTCCCGAAGGGGTAGGCAGAGGTGCCCATTATACCACTGTACAATATAACACCCACTTTTCACTATTTATGTTATGAGTCCCATGTAATAGCGGGTGAGCCTATTGCCATATTACATCACAAAACTCCATAACATCAAAACATTTATATATAATTCTTTTGTTCTTTTATTTACACAAACTTCAATAATAAGTTATTATTATTATGTTATTAATTTTCTGAATAATTCCAGCTAAAATGCATCCTATATAATCTTTTCATAAACATAAAACCATGCATAAATTATTCATCAGATCATAAATGGAAATCCTGTTTTCATTTTATAGTTTTGAATTTTATAAAGTACCATACATAATTTCATAACTAATATTAATAATAAATGTTATGCTTCACGGCAAACTATGCTTTAAAACACTATTTAATTTTGAAATTTTCTGAGTAATATCAACTGAATTATATCCACCTATTTAAAATTCAAACCATATTGTATTAAACCTCTTTATGCACGCAGTTTCATTTTCATAAAATATTTTGTACTATTTATGAATAAATATTCAATGTCGGTATTTTGCTAATGTGAAACTTAATTCATCCAGGCTGGTGTCAGGGTGTCGCTTACCATAAGGTGATCCGTCTATTCCATAAAAATAAAATAAAATAATGGCTGCAATATATGAGTACCTATGTAAAATGCCCTTAAAAACATGAAAGCCACTACATAAAATCTAAAACCAATCTGTTTTAACCTATTTGTATTCAGTAATATTAAGTCACGAATCTTAAAATATTTATAAGAATCCTTAAATTTTTTAAAGGTTTTTCACTATGTAATTATAAAACTCGAAACATATATTTTTCATAAAATGAAAAGCAAATTATCAATCTAAGAAAGAATATGACAACATCACGCCTGTTATCCCCGAAGGGGTAGACAGAGGTGCATATTAAGGCACTTAATGCCGCTGTACAATGTAACACCCACTTTTCTATATTATTTTATGTTATGAGTCCCATATAATAATGGGTGAGTTTATTGCCATATACCGGGCACAATTCCAGATTCCGTGCTACTACTGAGAATATTTAAAAACCCCAGTAATACTTTGGTCGACCCGGGAATCGAACCCGAGACCCCTTCCCCGGCAGTCGCACTTGCGACCACTCGGCCAACGAGGCAGTCCAATACAAACAAATAGGACTGAATACAGTAAACCTAATACCAGTTTTCAAAAACTTTGAAATACTAATTCAAGATAAAAAGCCTCTCTGAACTCGCACAAGTATTTACCAAACTCCTTATTTATAAATATGTTGTCAGCCATTTTGTTTCGAACCAATTTGCAATCGATTCCTTAAAAAGTTTCCAAAGAATTTCCATAACACGATGAGCGACTGAATTTTCGATGACAAACGTTCACTAAATTATTTCTCAAGTTCAAAACGAAATTCAAATTGTTCGGAGTTGTTTAATGCTTCCTTCTAATCAAAAATAATGATTTTAAGATAAACATCAAATAGCCTTTGATCTCATAACGGTTCTAATATAATAAGCAACAACATTTCAACTTCATTGAACCTTGTAATTCGGTGAACATCTTGCACTGGAACTTCAACAATCAAAACTCTGCCTTAACCCCAACATCTTAAACTACAATTTCTTTTAAACCAATTTGGTCTCTTATATACCTTTTTCAAACGTCGTCGTTGTTTGTTAGTTGCACTGGGTGTTCGTGAACGTATAATAATAAATCTTATAGCGCGGATAGAAGATACAAATTGGATTGGCGGTTTGATTTTATGTGCATCGCTTGTATGTGGAGCCTTATAATGAGGGATACATTACACGTTGGCGTTGGAGCAGAATAAAAGTGCTCTGTAGATAATTTTATTTGCTATTCGATTGAAGGACAGCTCTGAAGGGTTTTTAATGGGTTGTAGACGTTTGATTTAATGGTTAAATAATTTAATTTCACGAATTGAATAGATCAGAGAATGAGAGAAAGAGAGCGAAAGAGAAAAAAGAGATAGAGAAACCTCATTATTAATATCAGCCTGTGTTCGTCCACTGCTGGATATAGGCTTCTCCAATGGCACGCCATTGAGCTCGGTCTTTATCAATTAGCAATAGCGGATGTCATCACTCCACCTCCGCCTCAAACAAGGGCTCAAACATAAAAATATTATAGGACTAATGTATTTTACTTAAAATAAGATTTCCAAGAGAAGAAGACTATAGAAGTATTATAGAACCTTATAATTAAAAACAAATAATCATCACATAAAAATATTGGGAAAGTATATAATTAAAAGATCCATACCCAAGAAGAATTATACCCAAAACAGAACCACCCTGGGTCCCCGTCCGACCAGAATCAGACCCGAGCGTACGTACTTAGCGTACCCTCAAAGAGCGATCAGACCACCACAGATGGGGCCCAACAGGGCCGATGCCGATTCGGAGTCATGTAGAACCTAACGGGTTACTGGAGCTCCGGCTCGACGTCTAGGAGAAGGAACGGGGTGGTTTTTAGTCAGTAAGAGTCTGACAATCTCTTATTCGAGTCCTCCTCATCCAGCAGTCATTCGATGATTTTCCCCCCTTAAAAAAACAGAACCACCCAAAATAGACACACAATCAACAAAATACAATTACACTTATAACAGCAAAGAAATCCTTGTCTTTACTACCGTCACATTTTTGACCTCCGACTCCTAAACTAGGTCACAGTTAAACCATATAATCCCGTGGCTTGGAATCAGAGTGACTGGCTCTTAAACTAATGCGCTTTAACCTGTCACATCACAGTAATTAAAAATAATTAGGTATTTAATTAAAGTAGGATTAACGTTTTAATGGTTTGAGGGTACCTTTAATTGCATTGCTCGATTTTCGCCAATTTAAAATCTGTATAGATAGTACTGTAATCTTGTAGATGGAGTAAGATATAATATTGTTGGTATTATAGACTTTTTTATTAGATAAGCCGGTAAACGAACAGATGGATCACCTAATGGTGACCCATCGTCGCCACCCATGGACATCTGAAGCACCAGAGGCATTACAAATGCGTTGCCTTTTAGGGATTAGAAATTTGAGGATATTTGTGTATTCGGCGATTTGGGAGGGGAGTAATTGGGCCACTTGCACAGCAAAACAACACAAGCGTTGGTAGATTTTTGAATTTATGTACTCTAAATCTGATAGTTACTTTTATTTATGGTTTCTTTTCATAAGTTTGGAATCGCCAACCCGCCTAGACAAGCATGGTGATGAATGCTCAAACCTTCTCCGTGTTAGAAGAAAACTTTGCTCAGCAGTGAGCACTTAAAGGTTAATGACGCGACGTTACTAGAATTTAGCGTCCAGTTAGGTATTTTTTTTTAAGGGGGAAAATCATCGAATGACTGCTCATCAGGGAGTGTCAGACTCTTACTGACTAAAAACCACCCCGTTCCTGGTAACCCGTTAGGTTCTCTGCGACATCCGGCTAGGTATAAGAAGACAAGAAACCATATAAATCATACATAGATACACAACTTCCTGTCGCCCATAGGGGTAGGTAGATGCTATGGGTCGCTAATTTCTACAATTCTTACATACCTCTTTCGCTTCATCAGCAGTCATCAGTCTTTTCATGCATGCTCGTCGGTTAAGGGTATTTTTAATTTAGCCCTTTTTTAATATATCGTCTATCTGATCGATATAATATAAATCTTATTATAATTTAAAATGACCTCAGAAAATGATTACAGTATTTGCTAGTATGAAGCCAATAGAAGATTGAATACAGCACACATATACAAAAAGAAGATACGAATTGAAAAAGTTTATAATAAAGAGATAGTTCCAAAGGATACAGAGCAATGGATACTCCATCAACAGATAAAAGAAATACGTGTATTAGTCTCTCGACCTACATATGACCTAGTATCAAAATAAGATCTGAAATCTAGTATTACGCTACGTTAACGCTTGTTAGATTAAGCTAAGTCTCATGTGATGAGATCCTGGTCTTAGGGCAAGGCGGTTGAGTACACACAGTATTAAGTACTAGGCTATCGAAAATGATCAGTAGTAAAGTTCATGAGAGTAAAAAAAATTCAAAGCTCGCCACTATTCTCATAGAAAATTATAAACTATATAACAGATTTTAAGTGTGGGAGAGCCATGCTTCGGCACGAATGGGCCGGCTCGACCGGAGTGATACCACGCCCTCACAGAAAATCGACGTGAAGCAATGCCTGCGTTGTATGTCGTGTGAGTGAGGTTACCTGAGGCCCAATTAATCTCCCCCCTTTCCCAATGTCCTCATTCCCTGAATCCCCAACGATCCTCAAACTCTTAATCCCCAAAAAGCCAGTAACGCACTCGTGACGCATCTAGTGTTGCAGGTGTCCATGGGCGACGCTGATTGCTTATCATCAGCTGATCTGTCTGCTTAGTTTGCCGGCTTATGCAATAATAAAAATTCAGTATTTATACTTACTGTTAGTTATTTATTCTGTTTAATTTTACTACATATTACACGATATGTAGTAAAATATATTGTCTCTGATTCTCTACTTAACCCAAAGGTTGACTGGGATGAAATGCCTTATGACATTAAGTCCGCCTTATGCGCCTTATTTTGTGTGCAATAAAGAGTTAATAAATAAATAAACAAACATACTTCATCGTCATTCTAACAACCACAAGTTGTTTACAACATAAATGTCCCCTAATGACTTCCAGATCTTCTTTTTTTTCAGGTTAGAAATAACTTATGGTCATAAGTCTGAACTCTGGCAGTTGGTAGCCATGCTGGATGCAGTCAAAAGTATACAGAACTACATAAATAAACGTAAATCCACCCCTCAGGGAAAAACAATCGTCATAATCAATCTCTGTTCGTCCGTAAACAAAAATCGTTGAACTGAAAAAATATATATCAGACGAAATTCAACTGAAAATGGAATTTTACAACGAAATGATAAAATCCGGAAATCCTCGAATGTCGCAAATTTATTACTTGTAAATAAAGTGGACTTTATATAAAAGACATTGGAGCTATTACAGTGTGAGATAAAGCAGTATATTTATAGAAATTTTATTAAAATGATTAATTATTTTGAAAAGTTGAGCCGTTGAAAAATGAAATTTATTCGTTGGACGCTGAAATCGCTTTGTTAAATGGCTGAACGTTCGCGTTGTCATAAACTTACGGGAGTGAATAAACTTTGTCGTGAATGTGATTTTTCATAAAAATCTTTTCCTGAAGTATGGGGATGCTTCAGATACTACATCGTTGTTGGTAGACCAGTCACTAAAAGTAACGAATGAAGAATCATCATCATCATATCAGCCACAGGACGTCCACTGCTGAACATAGGCCTCCCGTAATGAAGAATTAATAATGTTAATAATGTTTTTTGTCTGTATTCTTCATTGGGGGAATGAAGAATATTACTAAATATATACAACATTCGATACAAAGAGATAAAAATTAATTAAAATAAAACTAAAAACAACTACTTAAACACAAAGCATCGAAAAATTCATCCGCATCGACGTCAGTAGGTAAAGTACCCAGAAGGCTGGTAGCATTGCCTCGCTGTATGGCAATGCTTAACCTCTGACCGAGAAAAAGACCAGCCCCCTGGTCACGGGATACGTCGCCCAGGCGTTGAAGTAACACATCGTAAAACTCAAAAATAAACTGTTTAAACCTCCTTTGAGAAAAATTCAAGGCAGTTAAAAGTTTAAAATCAAGATCGTTGGAAATCTTTTAAGTATCAAAGTAAGACTGGACGAGTTCAGTTTTTTTTTGTCTACCCTTAACGTTGTAAAACGCTTTAAGTAAGTTGTAGAGAATTGCATTCCTCCTTTCAAATAAATAGCTGCTGCTATTTACTGTAAGTTTTCATTTATATTTTTCTTATTTTCTTTTTAAAACGTTTTTTTTTTCATTTTGTCTAAGTTTGCATGTGTTAGATTTTGTTATATAAAGTGTTGGTTATAGTTTTCAGCTTAGTCTCGTTGTCATTTTTAATATTTTCAGTAATTATAATGTAAGTATGACTAAGGAGGTAGATATCCTGTGTAGCGTCTACATTCAAGTAATTATCATTTTCTTTATAGCAATCCACTCATTAGCATAGTCTGTATGACCTGGTAACTTAGTAGGTAGAAAAATAAACAAGGATGGCCCTTTCATCTACTAGTACATCTTAAAAGCTTTCTTTTTACAATTGACTAATACATTACATCAACAGATAATAAGCCCACTGCTGGTCGCGGAGAACCTAACGGGTTACCGGGGCTCCGGCTCGACGTGCAGGAGAAGGAACGGGGTGGTTTTTAGTCAGTAAGAGTCTGACATCTAGGTGAGGCGGGAGCAGCAATTCGATGATTTTGCACCGTTAAAAAAAATAAAAAATAAGCCCACTACTGAGCAAAACCGTTTCTCACACGGAGAAGGTTTGAGCATTAATCACCACGCTTGCTCATGAGGGTTGGCGATTTCAAAATTATTAACTGATATCTATTGCTTTACTCCTTCAAATTCCTTACGATACCTGAATATCAGATTTTTTATAAGTATAAAAAAGGAGCAAAAGATATTTAAAATTAATTTCCCTATGAACATCAATCTGCCGATAAGTACTAAAACCAATAAATCACTGGAACCGGTGCTAGGAAAGACTCTGATGTCTAAAGAAAGGAAATTACATTGATATTACGGTCTTTGTAGAATATTTTAATTTAAAATATTATGATACTGTTTTTGACAAGTGATTTATAATCTTAAGATTAGCCTCGTGATTTAGTGTTTAGCGGTTAGAATAATAGCCTTTAAGAGATAGCCTTTGCGAAATATTTTGGCCTTCTGTGAAATATTTTTTTACATTTTCTGAGATATTGGTCCTTTCGGGATTTTGTTTTAAAATGTATGGTGCTTCGGTACGTTTTATATTGTTTAGGAGTTTAGATAAAGTAATAAATGTATAATTTACAGTTAATATTAAAGTATAAAACAAAAAATTGTTTTAAAAATTTTAAACGATGTTTTGATTGAATTGATTGTATAAAAACCTTTGTGTTTCTCGTTTAGTGGTATTATTGGTGGATGTTTTTTTAAAGCGCAATAGAGGAGATACAAAAATAATAGTAAGTATCTCTCATAATTATGAAAGTATGCCAATAGCAGCGTATATATGCCACTGAAAAAACCTACATAAAAATATTTTTACTTATATACATTGTATTTTTTTTAAAACGAGCCCCACACTAGGATTATCTCCTGTGTCGTGGGTGCGTTTACAAACATACAAATTCACATACACATCACACCCAGACCCGGAACAACAATCTGTGGATAACACAAAAAGGGGTTGTTCCGTGCGGGAATCGAACCCGCGACACGTTGCGCGGCAGTCAGTTGCCCAACCACCGCACCAACCATGCAGCCATTAATTTTTTGCCACAATTTGCTATAGCTTGGTTATTATACAATATTATAATTATCGTTTTTTGCTACAAACAGAGCTATATAAATAAACCAATTTATATACACAAGTACCATATGTAGGGAAAAATGATAGAAGCAACCATACTTTCCGGATTGGGAAATTTGAAGAACTTAATTTCCGTTGTGGAACGTGTGATCAAATTTTAAATAGGTTACGTTGTTTTCGTATAATATTTGCATTTTAAATGGTTAAGGAATTTGATATTCATTTGATTTTAGTGCAATTTCTTATGTTTTTTGCTGTTGCTATTGTTGCTTTTTCTAGTTTCTAGTTATTCTATTGTTGCTATTGTAGGCTTTTTCTAGTTTTTTTATTCCGTCTTTTTCTAGTTTTTTTTATTCCTTTTTAATTTTAGGGTCTTTTATGTCAGTCCCATCGTAACCTAATTAGGTATAAATCAACTAGAGATCAATGAATCAGAGCCATGAGGCTTTTTCCAGTTCGAGACACGAGTTTCTTACTCGTTCTTCTCTATTCGAAACTACACTTTGGAACGAGCGCCTAGCTTCACTGACAGACATACGGACGGACAATTCAATTGTTGACGTTTCAAAAATGTCTATTTTTTTATGGAATAAGCCGTGCAGACGGATCACCTGATCGTAAACAATCGGCGTCGCCTATGGACACCCGGAACGCCAGAGGCGTCATAAGTGCGTTACCGGCTCCTTAGGGTTTAGGAGTATGAAAATCGTTGGGGATTCAGGGATTGGGAAGATCGGGAAATCAATAAGTAACACTACGCTAATTCGATTTCAACCACAAACTCTATATTTAAACATTAATACATGCTCAAAATATACATTTTCCGAAGTTTTAAGGGCTGAGGTAGAAAGTAGAATATATCGGATTAAGTAAGCTTCGCCTAAATTCTACCAAATCCTTCAATTAATAGTTTCGGAACTCTCAACAGATTTTGACGAAATATTGAATACTTTCTAAACATAGAAGTAATGTTAGAAAAAATAAAATATATTGCCTATGTTTTTGGTATAATATCTATATTTTTTGGGTTTATACAGGGTTATTTTAGAACGATGACTGTTAATGAAGCGAAAGAGGTATGTAAGAATCGTAGTAATTGGCGTTCCTTAGTCTCTGCCTACCCCCGTGGGAGACAGGCGTGAAGTTATGTATGTATGTATGTATGTATGTCTTGTATTTATTTTAGGATGAGAGTAAGCAGAGCAGCACAAGTACTTTTTACCAGTCTTAATATTATGTATCCCATGCTGGCAGCCTATAGCTGGCAACCTTATTTTAAAACAACGAACACAATTCCGTACTTCATGCTACAACTGAGAAACTTTGTTAATACTTTTGCTAGACCCGAGAATCGAACCCAAAGCCTTGTGCTGCCAAATTTTGGCCAACGATACCGTCCCGGAAATCGAACCGATGACCCTTTACTCGGTAACTACCGAGAAAATTATCGAATGACTGCTCCCGCCTGGGTGAGGCGGGAGGGAGTATCAGACTCTTACTGACTAAAAACCACCCCGTTCCTTCTCCTGCACGTCGAGCCGAAGCCCCGGTTACCCGTTAGGTTCTCCGCGACTTGCCCCACACTAAGGTTTTGTCCTGTATCGTGGGTGCGTTTACAAACATACAACTTCACTACATATAACGCTCAGACCCGAAACAACAATTTGTGGATCACACTAAGTGTTGTTCCGTAAGTGTTGAACCTGTAGCACGCTGCACGGCAGCCGGTCGCCCAGCCACTAACCGTGCAGTCAATTCTAATCAACAAAGTAAAAAAATAAATAAGATGGAAAGATCCACGCGACTTGTAGGGCCATCAAATAACATCCGACAGAATGGGCACAATTTTAGACGTAACATTTATTTTTGGTATAATTTAAAAATCCTTAGTTCCGACCGACGGACGGACAAGCGTGTTGACAAGCCGTCTTGGTCCGGATTTTGTGTTCCGGAAAATCTGGGGACGGCAGCGCGTGCAAGTTGTAAACTGTTGGCGATGGAATTGAAATAATGGGTTGATGTTTTTTTAGTATTACTGGGTTTTTTAAATATTCTCAGTAGTAGTAGTGGTCTGGAATTGTGTCTTGTTCGGCAGTCATCGATGAGGCCACCTGACTACCGACTGTGTTAAGCCTTTAGCTCCCGATAAAAACTGTTAACTCTTTGAGATCCGTCATTATAGCATTAAAGATCAATAGGTTGCGGTCACCGGTATTCTCGTGGTGTTTGACAGTTTAAAGGGTTAATCCTCCGCTAGCGTCGGACATCATAGTCCGACACGGTATCCAACGTGTTAAGTAACTTAATTTTGTTATTTATTTAACTCGCTAACTCTTTCAATTTGGACCTGAAACAAACGGCTGCATATTTTTCATAAAAGTCTTTTTCCTTAGATTAATTTTCGCAAATTGTTTTTTATTTCTCTTATAGTTGTTCTTACAAGATTTTACATTGGATTGTTCGTACTGATCACTAATTCTTTACTATTCCAAATAAGCAGCGTAAGGACCAGTTTCCTAATTTTGGTCTTTTGGGCTTCGTAGGCCTCATTGGCCAAGTTGTCGCAAGTGCGACTGCTGGGCAACGGATCTCGGGTTCGATACCCGGGTTGGGCAAAGTATTACTAGGTCTTTTATAAATCCCAGTAGTAGCACGGAGTCTGGAAATGTGCCCGGTATAAGGTAATAGGCTCATCCCGTATTACATGGGACTCAACATAAATAGTGAAAAGTGGGTGTTACATTGTACAGTGGCATTAAATACCGTAATGTACACCACTGCCTACCCTTTCGGGGATAAAAGGCGTGATGTTATTTATTTATTTATGCTATATTGTACACATTTAACTTGCTTAAAAACAAACAATTCACAATGGTACCAAAACCAGATGTGGGGTAGTTAAGTGTACAATAAAAAAAATGTAATGTTATGTAATTACCAAATCTAGTCGACTTAGAATTCTGCCGCTACTCAATATCCAGCCGCTGCTAAACCAAGCCATGACACCCGCTACTACTCGAAAATTTATTCATAAAAATATAATATTGCCCATGTAACAAGATACGAGTTGACAAAGTTAAACTTTTTCCTCATTTAACGAAGAAGTTAGAAAGGGGAAACTTTTGAAATTGAACTCGTTTTTTCCCCTTTTCTTAGTTTAATAACTTTGAGGTGATAACTTCGGTGTGATATTGGAAGTAGACTGAAACATTCATTAATAATAAATTGATGTTAATTATTGCTTTTTATTGCTCGCTCGACTTCGCGTCAAAAAAGCATAAAAAGTAGCTCTAAGTGACATATACCAATACACACAGCGCCATCTATACCAAAACTTTTGTTTTCCCTCGGGAATATCAAATTTTACCGGGATAATATCGATCGTGAGTGGAACAAACAAACAAACAAACAAACAAACAAACTCACTTTCCGATTTATAATATTAGTAAGAATGGTAAATGGTAGACATTATATTGTAATAGGCTGGGATTATAAGTTTAAAATCGCTAACCCGCGTTGAGAAAGCTTGGTGATTAATGCTCAAACCTTCTGCAAGTGAGAAGAGGCTTTTAATCAACAGTGGCCACTTATAGGCTGTTGATATGTGATGGTATTGTAATACAAATTATCGTAGCATTGTATTGATACATTTACCTGATTTTTTGCTGTTTTTATATCAAATATGATGTGTTAGTTACACTATTTATAACTCAAGAACGCCTCAATCGATTTAGATAAAAATTCGCAGGGAGGTAGCTTAGAACCAGGAGACGGACGTAGGATATTTTTATACAATACATTTTTTTACCGAAAATCACGAACGGGAACGGGGGGAAAATGGGATTGCGCGTACGAAGTCGCGGGCAGAAGCTAGTTAATTATAAATCTGGTATCTTTAACAAGCACGGATTGCACGGCGCGGGGCCTGGGCAACTGACTGCCGTGCAACGTGTCACGGATTCGTCCCGCACGGAATAACTTTTTGTGTGATCCACAAATTATTGTTTCGGGTCTGGGTGTCATGTATGTGTGAACTTGTATGTTTGTAAACGTACCTACGACACGGAAGAAACTCCTTGTGTGGAGCAAAGGTTTTAAAAAAATCCCATTTGTTTAAAAAAGTAATTCTGTTTTAAAAATAGTCCTCCTAGTCCTTTCCACCATCGTACCATAAGACAATCGGCGAGCGTCACCGATTCATGGTAGATGTCCCACCCACACGCACGAAGCGCTTCGCATCAAGCTTCCTTGTGCGTACTGCTAAGCAGTGGAATTCTTTGCCAGAGTCAGTATTTCCTGAAGGGTATAACCTCGGTGTCTACAATGCCCGAGTGAATAGGTTGCTTATGGGTCGACGTGCTCCATCGTAGGCCACATCATCGTTTACCAACAGGCGAGATAATGGCCAAATGTCTGTCCCATCTAATAGAGGTATAAAAAAAAGAATTGCAGCAATTTATAAGTACCTACTTTTGATTTTGCTGACATTGACATTAGATATAGGTCAAGGTGACCTTTGTCGTCATTTATAAGGAAATACCTCGTAAATAAGATATCGTCAGCTTCCTAACGATAAAAAAACCGATGTAAATATTTTGCTATGTCCACTAAACAGGAAAATAAACATAAATTAAGGGTATTCATCTCTAAAGGGGTGGACAGAAAAAACAGAGGTGTATCTTTATAGCATTCTTAGTTATAAATAGCTGTTTTTCATACTGTTTAGAAGCAGAATAAATATATTTCAGTTTAATAATTATAATATGTCATAACAACACATCTTTTGGTCACTGAAAGACTAGGTACACATACAAATTGGTTCAAAAGTGCCTTTCTGGTCCAATTGAAGTAAATGAATTTGACTTTGACAATGTAACACTGAATTTTAACAGTTAAGATGAGTCCCACTTTCTCAGCAGTAAAACTCATAAATGAAATTGTTGTAATGATATATAAAAATAATAAAGTATTTGTTAGTATTCTGCTACTTGTTATACCATCTCTGTTGAAACGTAGAGACTAAAATTTGTAATGTTTGTTTATGGTATATAAAAAATACTAGCTTTTACCCACGGCTTCGCTCGCGTTACAGAAATATAAGAAGTAGCCTGTGACATATACCAATCAATACACACAGCGCCATCTATACCAATATTTTTGTTTTCCCTCGGGAATATCAAAATTTTCCGGGATAAAAAGTACCCTATTGTTCAATCCGGACTTCTAACTTTACGTCTGCTAATTCAAAGCAATCGGTTTAGTAGTTACGGTGTTAAAGCGGAACAAACAAACAAACTCACTTTCCGATTTATAATATTAGAAAGGATAATTGTCTATGTATATTTTTAAAGATGGAATAAAGTTTAGTCTGTTTGCTACATTCAAGTGTTTTGCTTATAGGAATAATTTAACCATTATATTTAAACGTGTCGATAAACATAAATTTCTGCTCAGAAGTGCAAATGTGATCTGACAGTAATTTTCATGTCAAATCTGCTAAAAATGGCAAAAAAATAAAATTTAATTCCGTCTACAAGCAATAAAATTTAAAGATACGAAGCACCGAATATAGAAATGGCGGATCAATGCTAAACTGGCAAAAAAGGAAAAGATATGCCATGCCAGTCCTGCCATTCGATTTGGCATACATCCAATGTACATTAGTGTCAGTTTATTCCTTTAAATTCAAAATCTTCGAAGGAATACTGCATGAATAGCTCAATATAAGACTCAGCTCGGTTCTAGCAAATCCCGTCTGATCGTTTTTTGTCTTACTACTTGAAATGTAGGAGATCTGTAAATTGATTTAATGATTTATTTATTTATTTATCATTCCATGTACCTACACCACACAGACAATATTACAAAGGACGACACATAACAAGCATGAGGTACATAGGTACTGCATATCCCTTAAGGGATTTCTTCCTGCAGACCTGCGACAGGAAAGAGAAATTAAACATAAGACACAGTGTAAATGATACATGCAACGAATACAAAACAAAATAAAATAACTGAAAGAACTTAAAACTAAAATGACCGTAATATAATAATAAAATATAAACTTAAGCAAATTATAACAAACATAATAAATAAAATAATTAGAAATGTTAATTATGTTTAAGTACATGTTTTAAGCCAAATATGTTTTAAGCCAAGGACACCACAGTCGGGGACAAAATGTCCCACGACATGTATCGGCGACATGTCAGGCGACAGCTGGCCGACTTCGCCTGACATAATAATATATATTTTTTATGGGACAAGCCCACCACAACCTCCCTAAACCGCTGCAACTCCTGTATAAGCCAGGATTTACAGTAGAGTATACAACCATAAAAACACCGGAACACTGAAGTCCGGCGCGTCCCATTGACATGAATAAGTATCTTGATTCCCGCAACGAAGTGAATCAGAAGATATTATAAGAGCACGAGAAAACAAAAACTGCCTCATTGTCCGAGTGGTCGCAAGTGCGACTACTGGGCAAGGGGTCTCGGCTTCGATTCCCGGGTCGGCCAAAGTACTACTGGGTTTTTAAAAAATCTCAGTAGTAGCACATACTCTGGAATAGTGCCCGGTATATGCAATAGGCTCACCCTCTATTACATGGGACTGCTAACATAAATTAATAGTGAAAAGTGGGTGTTACTTCTGTGTGCACCCTGTCTACCCCTTCGGGGATAAAAGGCGTGATGTTATGTTATGTAAGAAAACAAAAAAAAAATATAATGGCGACAACGCTCGAAGAGGAGATCTGTGTCGCGCTTTATTGCCAGAAATATCGGGCGAAGTCAACGGCAACGTCGCTCTACTTTACCCAAGGTCGCTGGTGACACGTATCGCTGGACATTTATGCTACAGTGTATCCTTGGCTTTACTAGAAGTTATTGACGCAGGTCTATGTTGCCGCGCGCTTACGGTGGCCGGAGATCGTCTCGCTATCCCCGACGGTCGACGATCTCTAAATGGAATAAGTTACTTCGTGTTTTCTTTGGTTGAATGATGTTAAAGTATTCTTACGCCAACGTTAGTCTTACATTGAATAAACATTCCACAAGATTAACAAGTTTCATAATATTTTGTAATGAACTAGCTCCTCGGGCGCGGTTTCATCCGCTTTGCTCGGCTTTTATTAATCTAAGTGTGATGTTTTATTGCTTAAAACCTTTTTCGATAAATGGACAATCAAACACTAAAATAATTTCTTAATTCGGACCCATATTTCTAAAGATTAACACGTTCGAACAAAAGAACAAACTCCTCAGCTTTATACATATAATAGTATAATAATTACTAAATATTTTGGTAAAATTATTTCAGTAACTGTTTATTACTGCTTATTAACCTTCCTACCATTTAATATTATCCGTTTATTTTAAATCAGTACATATATTGCGTTTGTTTTCAGTATGAGAATTACATGGGACTCATAACATAAAATAGTGAAAAGTGGGTGTTACATTGTTCAGTGGTCTTAAATGCCGTAATGTATATCTCTGCCTACCCCTTCGAAGATAAAAGGCGTGATGTTATGTTATGTTATGTTATGTTTTCAGTTTGTATTATTTTAAATTACATACCTAACTATTAAGCCAAAATATATATACGACTGCAAAGTGACGTATACTCTTTTTCTGCTGACCAATGCGTTATTGAAACCACGAGCAGAAAGCAAATAAATGATATTTTGATATATTCCAAAACAATTTATAGCTACAACTGATACCACACAAATCTATAAACAGCCTACGAAAGAATTCGCTTAATAACAACAAAAGGAACCAAGAAAAAACTCACATTAACCGTCACGCGATTCTCGCCTTTAACAACTAGACAATGGTGCTCATTTTTCTTACAAACATCTGCGAGTTCTATGAATAGATTTGTACAAAAGAAATGAGTATTCTTATGTACTTGTATTATAGTAATATGAACCAGGTCGGCCATTGTTACACACAATAGTTTACAAAATGTTTGTTTATGATCTCGTCATGGTCTTTTACGAGTTATGTTTCTGCCACTGACAGAGGGTGCAAATGGAAACTATAAATAATCGTTTTACTAAATTTATTATAATTAAAATTATTTGATAATAACTATCGTGAGACATACTAAATTAAGTACACGGGTTACTCACGTGATCAAACGAGAAAATAAAAAACAAACTATTGCGCTTTAAATAATTGTATAATATGGTGACGCTAACAATATATACAACCTAGATCTACTGTTTCAAAGTTTTGGGCTCAAAAATCTAATAATTCGTTTATTGTCTTAAGAATGCGATTATGATCATAAAGCATAGTAAACAGATGAATACGTAGTTCTAGAAAACATTTGGAGCAGTGACCCATGATAGGTGTAGCACCTACTTTTCTCATCTGCTCTTTGGATCTAAAGTCATCTTATACTATTCTATAAAGTGGAAGAATTTGTTTTTTGTTTGTTTGTTTGATCGCGCTAATCTCCGTAACTACAAGTCTGATTTGAATAATTCTATTTGTGTTGGATAGAGCTTTCTCGAGGATAACTATAGGCTATAAAACATTACGCTGCGACCAATAGGAGCTGAGCAGAGCGCATGAAACCGCGCGGAAGTAGCTAGTGTTTAATGTGACGAGTGACTTCATCATCATTCTGTCCTGATTTGTCCAGCTCGGAGTAAAAGTCTCCTCCTTTACTGATTTACAATTTATGACTAACAAAAATATTAATTCGTAAACTAAATCCGAAATCTCTTGTTCAACAGTTCCTTCAATCGAACCAACAATATATTAGCATTATGTATTATGTATAAAATGTTGCCATTAAATAAACCGCTTGCATTAAACGTTGTATTTTTAAGCTTAACACAGGAAAATGAAGCTCAATTTAAAGCTATATTTTCCGTAAATCATTTGCAGAGATCAGTGCATTAATTAATTGCATTTCAATCACCGTCGACACTGGTTAACGTTCGATTTACCAGTAATGCGATCATAAAGACACTTTGACATTCTATTTAATTTGTAATTTACCTGTATTTGTGTGAAAATTTCAATCGCGGTTACGGGTCTGAGAGATTTCATTTATTTATGGTAAGGAGATGAAACGAATTTTTAAGTGTGGGAGAGCTATGCTTCGGGACGAGTAGGCCGGCTCGACCGGAGTGATACCACGGCCTCACAGGAATCCGACTTGAAACAACGCTTGCGTTGTGTTTCGTCGTGTGACGCCCCCTCCCCAGTCTCCCCAATTCGAAACCATAAAAAAAATTTAGAACATTTTCTTCAATATTAATATTATCATCATCATCAACAGCCTATAAATGCCCACTGCTGAGCAAAGCCTCTTCTCACACTAAGAAGGTCAGAGCATTAATCACCACGCTTGCTCAATGCGGGTTGGCGATTTCAAACTTATAATTAGAAATTATAAGCCCAGGTTTCCTCACGATGTTTTTCCTTCACCGTTTGTCAGTGGTGTCTAAATAATCTTAGAAAGTACATATAACTCGGTAAAAGTCACATTGGTACTTGCCGTTGGTAGGTTTCGAACCCGCACCCTCATGCATGAGAAGTGGACGTCTTAAACCTCCGGGCCACCACGACACCGCAATATTAATATTATGTACTAGTAAAAATATACAAAAAGTTTTAATACTTCAAATACACATCATAAAATCCAAAAGTTGTGCAATAAACTGATGATTACGTAGCAGCGTAGTAGTTTCGCAGACTCAGTGCTACGGCGTAGCAATAGCGAGGCGTAGTCAAATCGCTACGACTTTCATCAGCACTTTGCAATTACTTTTTAAAACTCACTCGAGTGCGACTTTGAGCATTAAAAATTTTAAAAACCATTATAACAATTCCCATAAGAGCTTAAAATTCAAAACCTTTTATCTTCGCCTGACATGTAAAACTAAAACTAAAGCAAACAGTATGTGAATGAGTTTGGAGTAGTTTATTTGAGTCGTTCCCCGTGTGCTTCATAACACTTATAGTAGTCGTAAAAAGTGACATTAAGGTGCTATTTGAACCTTAAGTGGATAGATAGTGGAGCTGACGCCCCCGATAACTGTTTATGTGAAACTTGTTTTGGGATTTTTAATCTTTGTTTTTGTCTGAGGTGCACTTGTTTTCAGCTGATTTTTTATTCGGCTTTAGTTAGTGATTATCTTCTTTATTATGATTAATTCTTACCAGGGTTAGAGATATGTGACACTGGTAAGATAGAATAAAAACAAACTATGTCTGCGTGTAAAATCTATACATATAAAAGAAAGTCGTGTTAGTTACACCACTTATAACTCAAGAAGGGCAGAATAGATTTGGCTGAAAATTAGTAGGAAGGTAGCTTAGAGCCAGGAGACCGACATAGAATACTTTTAAATGTTTTATTTTTTTACTTTTTACCGAAAGTCACGAACGGGGACGGGAAAAATGGGATTACGCGTACGAAGTCGCGGGAAGAAGCTATGTAGTTGTTTATAACGACTAATTATTCTTTTATAAAGTAACATAACAAAACATCACGCCTTTTATCTCCAAAGGGGTAGGCAGAGGTGCACATTATGCCACTGTATAATATAACACCTACTTTTCACTTTTTATGTTACGAATCCCACGTAATCCCACGGAGGTGAGCTTATTGCCAAATATCGGGCACAATTCCAAACTCCGTGCTACTCCTGAGAATTATTTAAAAACCCAGTAATACTTTGCCCGACCCGGGAATCGAACCCGGTACCCCTTGTTTGGCGTCCAACGAGGCAGTCTTTATAAAGTACTTTTGATAAAATCTACTTCAAACCCCTTTTTCTTTTAAGTCAGTTAATTAATATACTAAAATCTTCTCCTAAGTGTAACAAACAGGTTTCGGTTCTGCCAATAGCGAGTTAATCGCGCACAAACATACATACATGCACACAGGTCAAATTGAGAACCTCTTTTTTATTTTATTTTTATAAAGAAGTTAAAATATAGTTGATTTAAGCAGTTGCTTAAAATGGTTACTTCTTATCAGCAACAAACACAATCTTAAGTGTGGGAGAGCCATGCTTCGGCACGAATGGGCCGGCTCGACCAGAGTGATACCACAGCCTCACAGTAAACCGACGTGAAGCAGCGCTTGCGTTGTGTTTCGTCGTGTGAGTGAGGTTACCGGAGGCCCAATTACCCTCCCCTTCCCCAATCTCCCCAATTCCTGAATCACCAACGATCCCCAAACTACGAATCCCCAAAAGGCCGGTAATGCACTTGTAACGCCTGTAGTGTTCCAAGTGTCCATGAGCGACGCCGATTGCTTACCATCAGGTGATCCGTCTGCTCGGTTACCGGCTTATGCTATAAAAAAAATTTAGTCCTAGCATCTCGAAAACCTACCAAAGAAAAGTATTGTTCACAAAATATGTAGCCTATCACTAGGGCAGTGAAGGTTGAATGACGGTCACATAGTTGCTCGTATCCGAATCCAGTGCGATGTCAATGAGAACCAGAAATAGTTAAGAAAAGGTCAGAAGGAATGACCTATCTTATTGGTGGACGAGTTTTATTGAAGACTTCCTGGGGAAAATTTACGAAAATGTTTCAAGATATTTTTTGATGTGTATCAGCTATTGAAAATATTAGATTTGTGAATGATACAAGATACTGTAATTTATTGATTAATAAAAAGAAAGAAAAAAACAATTATCACGCCACGACACACAATAAGAATACAGGTACATACATACAAAAAGCCCACGGCGCTATTAATGTATTCGAAGTAAACCCTAAGTGAGACAATAGATTTTGAACATATTTTATCGTTTGTTTTTGCGAACGGAGCTATTAGTTAAAAATGTGTTAGCGAGAGCTGTCTATACTAAAACGTAGCATGGGCTGAAAAAATCTAATAGCTATGTTGTAGTGTCCCTCTGTAAATCGAAAGTGGTAAAGCTTTTCTCAATATATTTAAACTGTCAAACACCAAGCGGTCACCGGTGACCGCGACCTATTGTTCTTTAATTGTGTCTATAAAACCGGTACTCGACGAGTTAAATAAGTAAACCGTTATTTTAGTTAATAATGTAGCAATTACTTCCGACTATCTTTTTCATGAAAATCGCAGCAATGTAATATCTAACACGCCAAACTATTTCTCTCAAAACAATATTAAAAAAACTAACGATCGTTTATAAGTCTACCGCTACCCAGTAAACAAATCGGGTAGTTAATCTTTGGTTAAATGTATCGTTGCGATCAGTGAATAGGTTGGAACAAATGGCATGGAAAAGGGTTCGGCCTCGATGGTAACAAATAACAGACAAATGGTGTCGCCTAAGCGGTTGTGGGTAGACCAGCCACTTTTTGTGGTGTTGCTGTTGAATGGAATTGTTGGGCAACTTTTTTGGCGCTAAAAGTCATAGAAGCTCCAACTTTAGAGTTACGACTAAAAATAATGATAATGAAAAACCACGACCATATAATTTTCATGTTCAACCTTTTTGTACAACACACAGCTCTGAACTCAATCTTTAACTATTTATTTCTATTAAATTATTAGACTCAACCACTTTCGTTACGTTCTGTTACGAGAGTCCTTTAGGATTTCTTTTTAAAAAAACTAATTTTATATTAAAACTATTTTAATTAATTAAAGGACTGAGTATACAACCGTACCGTTCGGAGATCTTGTTCAGACTGAGGGGTCTGGCATGCCACCTTACACGTTAAGATATAATAATGATGATGATGCATTTCTTATGTCATCCCAGCATAAACCCTTACATATCAGGGATATAACACCTCCCCCTTTAAGAAGAGGCTTTGGGGTTGGTTCAAAGTCTCTGTTATATTATTACCCTAAGTGGAGCAATATTACTTGTATTAGGTGTACTATCTTCGAAACCTGTTTGTCTATCTGTCATTTCTATTGAAGGTTCAGGCTGAGATGATGTTATACAAATATTTGCTCTATTCCTACGGGAACGGTTATATCGTTGACAAATTTTCTTATAAACTAGGTAATTAAGAAATATAAGTATAAAGATTACAATTGCCAGTGTTACAATAGAATAGTGTTTACCATATGTTACAATATGAGGGGTTGTTGGATTTGTTACAAATTCAAGGTCATTTAAAATAGACTTTATCTTATCATTATAATTGGTATGTAAATCATCTAGGTCTATGTTATTTAGTTTTACAGGGAGTATATTACTGGCATTTTCATATACTGTTTTTATGGAACAACAAGAGTCTTCAATTAAGTTAAAATCTGGAAAATGTCTGATTGGTGAAGTTATATTAAAATTGTTTTGTTTAGGTATAAGTGTGGTAGCTTTACAGTGGACAATGCAATTTTTGGGGATACTTAATATCCCTGTACCTGAAATGGTGGTTTCTTTTAATTTGTTATTTAAACAGTCTATCGATATTTTGTTAGGTTTTGACTGTACAAAGATCCATTTATTATTGATCAGGGATTTCCAGATATTTACCTTTCCAATGAGGATCTTCGTATGACATTGAGCAGGTTTCACGCTAATTACCTTGGTAAGGAGTTCACTTTCACATGTAGGTTTTGCATCAGTAGAATACACATTTTCAATATCACAGATATAATTTCCAGAAGTCACTATTTTACAAATTTCCAAACTATTGAAAACACAATAGTAGGATTTGTCTTTGGTCATTGCTATGTATTTGTTATCAGGGAGAATTAAACTGAAAGTGTTTGGGTTTGAAGTATTGTGTGGTGTTGGTAATGCAATATTATGAAATAGCAGATATTCTTGAGTTTTTACCATTGGCACTTGCAATATAAAAACTACCTTATTACTAGTATAGAAACAAACTAACTTAGAAATACTTAAAATAACATGTATGGACTTAATATCTAAAGATACAGGCAACTCAAGGTCACTGGGTAAATGTCTATAGTTATCTACTAGTTCCTTGTGGAGTTGTGTAGGGGTTACTATTGCAGGGTGTAAAATATTTTGGGTGCTAAATAGGATAGCGTTAGTGATATCTTCTAGTTGAAAAGATAGAGTAAGTATCGATGTCTCGAGGGCATTGATAACTTCATTGACATTTGTTTGTATTTGTAAACCATTTGTGGTTTCAGTAATGTTTCCAACACTCACTGAAAGTCTATCAATGGCTTCTTTTGAGTTTGCCTCGTTCTCTATTATTTTACTTAATGTAACGTTATACTGAGTTAAAACAGAAGTGGTTATTAAAATATTCTCTTTTAATAATGAAGCTAATTTCTTTTCATTGAGTTGTAATGTTTTGATAGTTTCGTCATATTGTAGGCCATCGTTTTCATCTAGGGTGCCGAATATTTTCTTTAAGATTGTTCCTGCACCACTAACCCAGGCGGAACGTTTTGTCCTGTTATCAATTAAATGTGAGATTGATGTTAATTCCTTACTCATATCTTGGAAACGGGCCGACAATGGTTTTAAATTATTATAACAAATGGAGATAATCTCTATAATTCTGGTTTGTTTACATAAATTTCCAGTAACTAAAAGCGCTGATTTGATATTATCAATATGTGGTTTGAAATGAGATATGTCTACAGGTATTACTATACTAAGTTCAATATTGTTTATTCGTAGCTTTCCTAAATAATCGAAGTAGAGTCCGGAACTAGAGTTGATTGGCTCGATGAAACTCTGGTTAGGTTGACTCTGAGCTGAACTGTAAAGATAACCTAAGGTAAGTCTAGAGTAATTTTAAGATTATGTGTTTATTTCCTAAATTACGGAGCTGCTTCTGCCAGCTTCACTTGGTCATAATGATGTATGACGTGACGTCGGTTGATGAGTAAGGTAAGTGTGTTGTTTCCGTTGATTCTAATTACCTTGTAAGGCCCTTTCCACTGTGGTGAAAGTGCCTTGCGCATTCGCAGGTGATTCTTCAGGTACACGTAATCACCGACTTTGTATTTCGCAGGGCGAGTGCGAGTGTCATAGTAATTTTTGGAAGTTTCTTTGGATCTCCTTATGGAGTCCAAGGCTTTGTCTCTACAATACTTTAATCTATTCTGAAGCATGCGGACATAGTCAGGGTAAGTTGCTCCTGGGGCTTCGTCATAGATAGAATTTGGGATCAGAGGTTTGCTTCCGAAAGTTAGTTCGAATGGGGTGAAATTGGTTGTTGAATGAACGGATGTGTTATAGGTAAGCATGGCTGTGTACACGTATCTGGGCCAGTTGGACTGTTCTTCATTTACGAAAGATCTAAGGTATTCTTTGAGAGTCGAGTGACTGCGCTCAAGGGCGCCTTGCGTCTGCGGATGGTACGGGGACGACCAAAGGTTCTTTATTTTAAGGAATTCACAAGTTTTGCGGAATAGGTCCGATGTGAAGTTAGTTCCCTGATCTGTGAGGATCATTTTTGGAATGCCAAAGATAGATATATAGTGAAGAAGACATTCACTAGTTTCTTCTGCAGTAGTGGTTCGAATCGGGTAAGCAGAAGAGAATTTTGTTAGATCATCTTGGATGGTTAGTATGTACCTCAATTTGGCGGGACCTGCTTCAGGTAGTGGCCCGACTATATCTAAGGATATTCGCTGAAAGGGTTGAGTGGATGTGCTTGTTATTTGCATGGGGGCCCGATTTATTTGTCTAAGGGCTTTGTTAGTCTGGCATTGTACACATTTCTTGACGAAATTTTCAATGTCAGTCCGCATATTTTTCCAATAGAAGTTTTCTTGAATTCTTTTAAGCATTCTATTACTACCTAAGTGTCCAGCAATAGGAATGTCGTGATTCTCCCTAAGTATCTTGGGGATTTCAGACGACGATGGGTATATGATCGATCCTTTGTATACGTGTACATTTATGTTACTGTTATTGAATAAATAGAGAAGCATATTATATATTTTAACATATTGATGACTATCAAATGGGTTTTTAAAATCTGTTATGGAGATGTCAGGGTTCGAGTCTAGGTCGAGTTTAATAACTAACTCGTTCCTGATTGTTCTAAGGCTCTCATAGATGTCTGGATAATCAGATTTATCAAAATGATGTACTTTAAAAAAAGGAGATAGTATAGTTTATCTTTATTTTCAAATGAAATGAATGAATTCAAGGATCTTTCTTTGGAGATAATTTCTGAACTGTTGGGGATATTGTCCATGATATTTTGGACATATGGATTTGACTCATCAAGGTCAATGGAAGTAGGTAAGATAATTATTTTATATTTGGATTTAGATATATCTTCATTGTGTTCTTGGATTATGGTATTAAAACTCGTATTATCCTTTCGTGCTAGTGCCCTCAGGAATGCAGGATAATTATCGTCAGATAGATCAGGTAAGTCATTAATGATTTCAGTGTTGCCATCTGGTTGCTGAGCCAGTGGTATTGCAGCTGGAGAGTCTGAAGTCGGCGAGCATCGTGTGGTAGAGGGTAAGTGGTTGCTAGTGTTTTCTTTCAGGACTTCAGATGATTCAGGGATAGGTTTTATTTCAGGGAATGGGAGTAAATCATTATCATTCAGAGCAAGAGGATCTGACGTAGGTGAGTTTAACGTTTCAGGGTCGAACGAGGGTGGAGATATTAGTAGATCCATGAGGTCTTTATCTACTGCCTGAGAGGGTTCGTTTTCGATTTTAGATTCAGAGTTAGAGGTAGATTCCGGTTGGACTGGATTTACCGGAAATCGGGAAAGGGCGTCGGCATTGGAATTTATTTTACCCTTTTTATATTTTATATCGTATTCAAACTCTTCTAGTTTAAGTCGCCAACGGATTAATCTTGAACCAGGATCTTTACAATTAAAGAGCCATTGTAGGGGCTTATGGTCAGTAACAATGGAGAATCGGTTGCCATATAGGTAAGGGCGAAATACTTTGGTGCCGAACAATATGGCAAGACATTCTTTCTCCGTGACACTATAGTTGCATTCTGCTTTATTCATAGTGCGGGATGCAAATGCTATGGGACGGTCTTGACTTATTTGACCTTGGGATAAAATAGCGGAAATCGCGTAATTTGAAGCATCACAGGTAAGGATGAAGGGCTGAGAGAAATCAGGATAGGCTAATACGGGGGCGGAAACAAGTTTATCCTTTAAACTTTCGAATGATAACTGTTGGGTATTTTCCCATATGAAGGGCACATCTTTTTTGAGTAAGTTAGTTAGAGGTTTAGCTAGTTTAGAAAAGTCCTGTATAAACCGTCTATAGTATGACACAAGACCTAAGAACGATTTTATATCCTTAGGTGATTTAGGTGTGGGAAATTCTGTGACGGCTCTGACTTTATCTGGGTTAGGTTGAACGCCATTTTGACCAATTATGTGCCCTAGATAAGTGACTTCCTTCCGGAGGAATTCGCATTTTTCAGGCTGAATCTTTAAATTAAAACGGATTCGCTGGAATACAGATTCTAGGCTACGAATGTGTGAGGTTAGATCATAAGAGTAGACTACGATATCATCGAGATAGACGAAGCATCTAGTACCTTGAAGGCCTGTAAGACAGCTGTTCATGAGCTTCTGGAAGGTAGATGGTGCATTCTTCAGTCCAAACGGCATTCTGTTAAATTGGAAATGTCCTTGTGGAACAGAGAATGCTGTTTTAGGAGCATCTTCCGGGGCGATACGAATTTGATGGAAGCCGGAAGCAAGGTCTAGGGTGGTAAAATATTTACTCTTCCCTAACTGGTCGAGTATTTCAGATATTTGTGGGATAGGGTATGTTTCGCCTATGGTGATGTCATTTAGTTTACGATAATCTATTACTATTCGCCATTTGCGTTGGCCTTGAGAATCCAGCTTCTTGGGGACTATCCATATAGGTGAACTCCATGGGGATGATGAGGGTTCTATGATGTTGTCATCTAACATCTTATTGATCTGAGTTTCTACTTCTTTTTTATGGCATTCGGGGAAACGGTATGATTTAGTATGTACGGGCGTGTTATCGGTCGTTTTAATATTGTGTTCGAGGGCTGACGTGTATGTCAGATGGTCATCAGGAAGATGAAATATATCGGAGTATTGGGAGCATAGCTCTTTGAGTGCGGATATTTCTTCCTGATTAAGGTGATCGGTTCTGAGGGATTTGGTTACTTGATTTGATCGTTCAAGAGTCCCTTGGATGTCTGTATTGACTGGGAAGGAACTAATACATAATGGTTCTACATTTAATTTCAAGTTTGGTCTAACATGCGCGTAATTATCAGACGTATTAGCTATTGTAAGATTAATTCGATTATTATGTTTTATTTTGACAATACAGTTGGAAATTAATAGATCACTGGATAAGTGTTGGTCTGCTATGATTCCTTCCTTGAGATTGGTTTCTTGGACAGAGCATTCGATGACGGATTCGGTACGGGGTGGAATTATATAAAAGGGTTTGGAGAAGTGTAGTTTTACAATTTGGTTGCCGATTCTCAACACGTCATTGGTGTAATCGATTTTGCAACCAAACGTAGTAAGGAAATCTGTACCGATGATGCCATCATAGGGTAGGTCGATATTTTTTACGACATGGAATTTAAAAGGAATGGACATCCTTTGGGATACTTTTAGTTTTAATTGGAAGTGACCTTCAGTGTCGTTGGCTCATTGCCTGGGTCAATACCCTTGAGTTTGATTGGCTCTTTAATAAGCCTGGGAGGTTTACTAATAGTGGAATGTTTTAGTAAACAGATTGCCGAGCCGGAATCGACAAGTAAGGAGAGCGGTATTTCCGCTACAGGAGAATCCAGAAGGACATGGGTAACAACCTTTTCGTTGTATCGATATTTATTTCGTAGATTTTAAGGTCATTGGATTGGGACATGTGATTGATGTCGATTTTCGGTGATAGCCTCGAACGACACCGGGGCGAGACTTTCATTAGTTTAAAGGGTCATTTTCATCCTGGTGGTCGCTGTCAGGAGCATCATCATATTCATTTACGTGAGACACGCGATTAGGAAGAGGGTTGTTAGGGTTATCGTTAGATTTTTGATTGCGGCGATTATTATTAGTTATACGTAGTTCACAATCTTTAATGTCGTGTCCCGTGGCCTTGCAGTATCTGCAAAACGTTGACGATCCCGAGATATTAGGGGTGTTGTTATTATTCACGGTGAACGACGATTTTTTAGATTGTGAAGAGAAGTTATTAGAATTAGGTTTGTTGGACGACTTTTGATGGGGTTTAAATGTGCTGCTGGATTGTGCTTGGGAAGCATTTCTTTTAGCGAACTGACTATTCTGTATTTTCTCTTCAGACATAGCCAAATTTACAGCACTATTAAAGTTTTTAGGGTTACGGGCTCTGACCAAGTTTGAAATCCTCGGTAGTAGTCCCATGAGGAAATGATGTAAAGCAAGGTCCTCCATGGAGGCTATACGGCCAGGAATTTCTTTCTGTGGGTAATTAGCCAATGAGATCTCTGTGAGTAAGTGGAAAAGAGCAGTTTCGACTCGGAGGGAGAATTGACTTACCGTCTCGTGTGTGTCCTGTCTACTTTCTTGTAGTTCGGTTAATAGGTGTGTATAGTGTTTATGTTCACTGAATTGGGTTTTGAGAAATTCTTTTAATTGACACCAGTCGCTAAATTCCTTAATAGCACAGGTGGTTGCCGCTTTACCTTCTAAGGAGTTAATTATATATTTGAATAATATTGGTTTTTGGATGTCGGTAGCCAACTCCATGGCGTTTGTGCATTTAATAAGGAATGCATTTAGGTGTTCCCTACTCCCGTCGTATGGTTTAATGAATTTAAGTAAGGCATTGATATCCATTTCGAGGATTTTTGACTTAGCCCTAGTAGTCCTAGAAGATGGTGATGGTTGTCGAGGTGCTTTACCTTTGGATTCTACGGATTCTTCAGACTTGTCGTAAGAGAACTCTTCGGTTTTGGCACTTAGCATAATTGCATTAAACTAGCCAAGGAAACGAAGAGTTTCGCCAAATGTATTCAGGACTCTAATTCGATACGATAACAATGAAAAACGTTTGCATATATGCCAACGGAACTCTAAAAATAGAATTCAAAACAATGACCAAAGACTTACTGTATCGTTACTACTTGAGCAGCTGATAAGAGCGCGACGGCGACGGCGACGCTGACGGGGAACATTCCGAAGCACGATGTGTGGCGAATGACTGTTTCTCTCTCCGACAGGATGTGTCGAAGGTCGAATTGAGTGGCTATCACTCAATGGAGAGACAGACAGGAGGTTTTAATGTATCCTTTAGTCACAGGACAAGGATAGGGTTTTCACTTCACACGACACTGATTTTACTTCACAGGACACTGATTTTATTTTCACTTCACAGGTCACTGATATAGGATAATAGGCTCCCTTTGGACACTTTGTCTCAGGACTCGTAATATGGTTACGGAATTACGATTAGGAGTTTTCCAGGGTTTTACACGGGTAACACAGTGGGTGATAAGTTCACTTATCTGATTACACTTTTTGGGATGTTTCACGATATTTTGAGATCCGGCGCGAGTCTGCGGAACGGCACTGGATATTTCCGGATCCCACCGCTGCCACCAAAATGTTACGAGAGTCCTTTAGGATTTCTTTTTAAAAAAACTAATTTTATATTAAAACTATTTTAATTAATTAAAGGACTGAGTATACAACCGTACCGTTCGGAGATCTTGTTCAGACTGAGGGGTCTGGCATGCCACCTTACACGTTAAGATATAATAATGATGATGATGCATTTCTTATGTCATCCCAGCATAAACCCTTACATATCAGGGATATAACAGTTCGAAAGATGCTTAACCTCTATCATACGAATTCCGCAAAAGTCAGTCGTATTTATCAATGCTAGATCAAGCAGGCATCAAATTATAATTCACATACACAAACTGATCAAACTATTAAGGCTTTTTATTTATAATATCATAATTTACAGTCTGCAGGTTTAAAACTCCCGCTTCTCGTGCATAAAGCCGCGGATTCGAAAACTACTAACGACAAGTACCAATGTGACTTTTTCCAAATTATATGTGCATACTTTCTAAGATTATTTAGACACCACTGACCAACGGTGAAGGAATCTGGGCTTATAATTTGCAATTATAAGTTTGAAATCGCCAACCCGCATTGAGCAAGACTGTTGATTAATAATAATCCTTCTCCGTGTGAGAAGAGGCCTTTAGTTAGTACTGGCCACTTGTAGGCTGTTGATCAGTGTGATGTGTAATGTCACCACTTAAAGAAAGACTTGATGAGCAACTTTTAGTGGGTCGTTTGAACAAAACCTTTTTGTGAAAATTCTAATTAAGAACGCAAAACGGCATCTAGGCTCTAAGTGTAATAAATAAATCCATATAAATAGGCCCTAGATCCTATGTTTCTATTTGTTCCGGAATATTTATTGAAGCTATTCACAGAATTAGGTCTTCGTAATCCTTTTTTCGTTTTTGACCTGTTATCGGATCGAATTCGGTGAAAGATATTTAGAGAATGGTTCCGTGAATTCTTTGATTTTAAATCTTGTAAGTGGTTTAATGGTTTCAGATTTTGGGATTCCATGTTTTATCGATTTACTGATTTACCTTTTGAGATTTCGATCTGTGAATTATGAAGTAAAATGAAAGCTGAAAAGTGAAAGATGGACATACCCAGGCGGATCTCACCTGATAGAAATAACAACACTTGGTTAATCGCTATCGCTTGTTGAATACTTCCTACATTTGTTAATTAATAATTTGAAAGTTGATCTGTAATCCACTATACAATCCTTTAGGCACCTTACCTTACGATAGCGATGAGAAAAATTGTTTTGATGCCCTTAGGTAACATTTTTGTTATTATCATTTTTTTAGGTGTGTAAACTATGAGACTGCCTCGTTGGCCGAGTGGTCGCAAGTGCGACTGCCGGGCAAGGGGTCTCCGGTTCGATTCCCGGATTGGGCAAAGTATTACTGGATTTTTAAAATAATTCTGAGTAGTAACACGGAGTCTGTAATTGTGACCGGTATATGGCAATAGGCTCATCCCCTATTGCATGGGACTCATAACATAAATAGTGAAAAGTGGGTGTTACATTGTACAGTGGCATAATGTGCACCTCTGCCTACCCCTTCGGGGACAAAAGCGTGATGTTATGTGTATGAAATATACAAAACTACACATAATTTTCACCAAATTCATTATTTTTTCTGGTGATAAAACAAAACCCTTGGAAGCCTTAATTCGATCAAGAACCCCATCGCTTTCCCATAGCATTATCCCCTAAACCACTTCGCCGATACCCATGGTAAATAATAGGGGCAGTTCAATTTGACCGCAGTAACAGTAACGAATCATTAATTCTAACTAGCGGTTAACTTAACTGACTTTGACTTGACACTTTTTGAAGTGTTTTGCTTACCCCTTTTCATGGGAGTGGTTTGTTGTTGCGGGGGTGTAGTAGTGTGTTTGGAATGGAAATGTTGTGACATGTCTATTTCTCTGGATAGGTAGGATATTTTTTTTTTTTTAGGGACAAGCCCGCCACAACCTCCCAAAACCGCTGGAACTCCTGTAAGCCAGGATCTACAGTAGATACAACCATGAAAACACCGGAACATTGAAGTCCGGCGCGTCCCAGGGACATGAATAACTGTCTTGGTTCCCGCAACGAAGTGAATCAGAAGATATTATAGGAGGAGAAGAAGAAAAAAAGAAGGTAGGATATTGTAAATAATCTTTTGAAATAGAATAATAATAAAATCTATTCGAACTCGTAAGATATAGGCAGTACTCTTTGCATATTGATTTTGCCCCGCCTATTTCATGAGTTTGTTAAGACCATATCGTTGGCCGAGTGGTCGCATGTGCACCTGCCGGGCAAAGGGTTCAATTCCCGGGTCGGGCAAAGTATTACTGGGTTTTTTATAAATTTTCAGTAATAGCACGGAGTCTGGAATTGTTCCCGGGAAATAGCAAAAGGCTCACCCCTATTACATGGGACTCATAACATAAATAGGGAAAAGTGGGTGTTACTTCTGGGTGCACCTTTGCCTTCCCTTTGGGGAAAAAAGCGTGATGTTATGTTAAGATCACAGTGACTCTTAAAATATAATTAAATACTTTTATAAAATATTCTCATCTTTTAAACAAACATTCATACCTAAAACACTTACTATATAACTAACATAAATACTTCTTAACAATAAAACTCATTTTGCCATCAGCCAATAGAAAACTTGTTACTTTGCAAACAGTCTACAACTCCCGCTCGTTGTGCTACGATAAAATGACAGAATGTAATCCGACTAACTGAGGCGGAATTTGCATAGTGACTGCAAAGACGGTTGAATTGAATTGAAAACAATGTGTTTCAGTTTGAAATGAATGAGTTTTATTTTCTATATGGAGCTTTTGTTGGTTGAATATTTATATAACATAACATCACGCCTTTTTATTCCCGAAGGGGTAGGCAGAGGTGCACGTTAGGTTACTTAATGCCATTGTACAATGTAACCACTTATTCTTTACTATTTATGTTATGAGGCCCATGTAATAGGGAGTGAGCCTATTGTCATATACCGGGCAAAATGACAGAAACCCAGTAATAGTTTGCCCGACCCGGGAATCGAACTGGACACGGCTTGTCCAGCAGTCGCACAATTGCGACCACTTTGAAAAAGCTGTGAGCAGTTGAAAAATTTAAATGTATTATTTATTTGCAAGAGTTAAAGATGACTTACGTAGTATATTTCTCATCTTTACTGTAGAATTGTACCTGTAAATAAATAAAGAGTCATTAACAAATATGTTTTATAGAATAGAGAGGAGGGATTCAATGAATAAACATGTTAATATGAAAATATCATTAGTGTTAATTCCATGGATATCCAAAAACCCAGAAACTCTTTGAGGGTTAGGGCTCTGGTGACCACTTCTGTTCCCTTGGAGGATTGGTATCATTTCTGATAAACTTTCCAATACATTTTTATCTATTAATTGAAACTGTTGTGAGACATACTAAATTAATTATTGTTTTCGGCTTACTCACGTAACTGTTTGACGAGGAACTCGACTAGTTTCAAGCCATGCTAGAGGCTCATATTCATGAGCAGCATTCCGCGACGCGGCGACTGTCGCGCTGCTATTTGCTACTCGAGTCTGCCACGGTGCGGGCCCAGAGCTCTACCATGATAACTTTCCACACGTGTAATAATTTTCATTTAATCATTGAAAGATGCATCATAGTTTTAGATACACAAAACCAAGCTTATCAATTCAAGCTTAACTATATACTAATACATCAAACTAACACGACTGCCTCGTTGGCCGAGTGGTCGCAAGTGCGACTGTCGGGCATTGGGTATCGGGTTCGATTCCCGGGTCGGGCAAAGTATTACTGGGTTTGTAAAAACCTTAGTAGTAGCACGGAGTCTGGAATTGTGCCTGGTATATGGCAATAGGCTCACCCCCTATTACATGGGACTCATAACATAAGTAGTGAAAAGTGGGTGTTACATTGTACAGTGGCATTAAGTGCCGTAATGTGCACCTCGGCCTACCCCTTCGGGGATAAAAGGCGTGATGTTATGTTATGTTTATCAAACTAACAAACTAAAATGCAGTTTTCAAGTTAAAAAATGAAAAGGGTATGTTAGGTTCCACAGCTTAAAAGTTATTTTCCATTCCTAACTGTATATTTAACAAATTGGGTATACCTTTGTAACAGAGATATCGTTTCTTTAAATGGATTTCAATCCCGTTTGATCTCGCTGGCGGTCGCGGCATTGTAAATAGAAGGTGCACCTGCAGCCATGCGATATTTCACGTCGATATTTTTATTTGAAGAAGCCATATTGATTTTATTCTATTATTTTTTATTATCTTTGTTTGAAGTGGGAAAGGCACGTGTGTTATTTTTCGAAATTGTATGCGCGTTGTTTGTGTGTGTGTGTGTTCCATTTTTGAAGTTAGTTTTTACATATTTTTAATAGCATAGTCACCTGTGACACAGGTATATTTCTAATATAGCCATTACCATGACCGCCCATTGTACTCAAATTACTATTGCAATATTTAAATTTTTTTTTCTGTGTTTGCAATAAAGTATAAATAAATAAATCAGTTTGTAAGATCTTGTCGCTTAAATAAAAATGTTTTTTGTAGCATTGTTGGCCACTGTTATGATCTAGGTATATAAATAAAAATGAATTTCCGTTCGTTACTCGCTAAAAACCGAGAACGGCTTAGACCGATCTGGCTAATTTTGGTCTTGAAATTTGCGTGGACGTCCAGGGAAGGTTTAAAAGGGTAAAAATATATTTATAGTTTTCCGTTATAGTTCTGAAGTTTTCCGGTTCAGCTAGTTATCAATAAAGTTTCAATTATTATTTATATTGACAAATTTATCTTATGCCTTGAAGATTTTTTTTTAAACTTTATTATACTAATTATGCTGTTTTTGATCTAAAAACTACAATTTCATTAATTCAAAACAAAAATTTCAATTTTTTTTACAACGAAATACAGTGCTTTTATTCGATATAATCACTACATAGTATAAAACAAAGTCCGAAACATGCTGAAGCATGATGAACTACCTATACTTTTTTGACACATTATTAGCTTAAATCCTTCTTTAGAGACGCAACCGACATGGCAATCAAAACAATGTAAGTTGTCACGAATAATATGAACACTTTACTACATAGTATAAAACAAAGTCGCTGTCCGCTGTCTGTCTGTCCGTATGTATGCTTAAATCTTTAAAACTACGCAACGGGTTTTGATGCGGTTTTTTTCAATAGATAGAATAATTTTTAAGAAAGGTTTATATGTATAATACATGCATATTGCACCCGTGCGAAGCCGGGACGGGTCGACTGTTTTATATAAATATCAACAGTGAAATAATTTTTCACCAAGTATTTAAAAAAAAAACATATCCGCAGAGTTTTTCAAATTAGTCATAAAATAAAATCACTGGTTTCACACACACAAATCAAAGCGCTATTGTGACGTGATAAAAACAAAATATGAACCAATAAAACTGACTATGTCAGTCCGGACGAATGATTTGGAATCGGGCAATGGGTGCGCACTGGACATAAAATATAAAATACTGGACAAAACTGGCATTTTTTGAAAATTATTGTTTGGTAGTGAACTATTACAAATGTGGAGAGTACCTAGCAAGGATATAAGGGATTATGTTTCTGTTTAAGATATGATTTTTATGGCCTAAGCCGAAACATGCAGACGGATCATCTGATGGTAAGCAATCGGCGCCGCCGATGGACGCGTGAAACATCAGAGGCGTTACAAGAGCTTTACCAGCCTTTTGCGGATTAAGAATTTGAGGCGATTAAGGAGGTTCACTCACACGATACGAAACAACGCAAACGTTGTTGCACGCCGGTTTTCAGTGAGGTCATGGTATCACTTTGGTCATTGATCATTCATTTGGTCATTGGTCAATTTGGACATCAATTTATTATAATTTACTAAGCATTAAGTAGTCTTCCTCATCTGACTTTTGACGAAAACTATTGACATGTAATTTATTAAAACACGACAAATTCATATTTACTTATCTAACTAATTAATGGACTTACTGATTTAAACTCTTATACGAGTATTTGTATGCCTAAAATAGGCTGATCATAGCGCACTTTAATCTAAAAATGACCAACCAAATGTACCTATATATCACAAATAAAGGTTTCATTTCATTTCATTTTATTTTGGACGAGCCGGCCCATTCGTGTCGAAGCATGGCACACATACTGTGTGTGCCATGCTTGCACAACCAACATAACAGTATCAATCCATTTTACTAGTCAGAAATTGTAACAATTTAATTTTTTATTAACACTCTGTAAAAATCTAATTAACATTGTCACAAAATGCACACAAAACATGTTATGGTATAACCTATAAACATGCTGTTGAATAATTTGCTGCGACAACGAAATAAAAATGTGCGGCGAATTAAAAAAATGTAAATACATAAAGTCCAGTCCACGTGTCAACACAATGTTAACTTTGTATTCAGTTCGGGACATAAATATACTGTTTGAATTCTTAATTTTGATGATACGTGACGTCAGCACCATTGTCCAGCACAGAGTCCATTGAAAAATTTAAAATATAGCTGTTGATGTTGATATATAATAGGGTAGATGACTAATTTTAATTTGAATGTCCGTCTGGTAGATTATTTTAAAACATTACACACGTATTTTTTATTTTTTTACAGAAACGAATACTTTCGACGATATATGGATTTGAAATGTCGAGTGACGTCACTTCTATGTACATTTTATACGTAGAAATGACGTTTCAGCCCCTATTCCTAAACTTTGATTCGTTATTTCTAAGTATCATTTTATTAAACATTAAAATAAAAAATACGTGTCTAATAATAATTGTTTCATAATCTAACTGACGGACTAATTAGATTTTTAATTTTCATACCCTGTCATCATCCCTATTATGAGTGCTGGCTAGGATAAAATTTGAATTCGGATTGTCCATTAAGGCAAAATATTACACCGATTTTCTATTTTTAACCGACTTCAAAACTGCCTCGTTGGCCGAGTGGTTGCAAGGGGTCTCGGGTTCGATTACCGGGTCGAGCGAAATAAAAATTTGCCGGTGTGTAATATTGTCAGTCTTAAAATATCTAACTCTACAGGTATTGCTTAAACATCCGAAAACCTGTCAAACATCATACATTAAAAATATAATTACTTGATCTAGAAATTTATCGCAATTTCATTGCAGACATGAAACAGTTTAGTTAAGTGCCGAGGGTGATCACACACTAACCTCAAATTACTTACCGCAGCGCCCTCTGTATTTTGTCCCCGTGAGAACGTAACGTACTACCGCTAAAAGGCCCATTTGTCATGCGCCCGTAAAAAGCCTGGAGTCACCATACTGCGTGTGTGCCGATAAATAATAATGCTTGTTTTTTTTTCAGTATTTTCCTGTTTTTTTTTCAGAGGAGTTTTAGAGGATGAATGTAACATTTTTTGTTACCTGGAAGGGAGCAAAATATGCCTGGTAGGTATTACTAAATCACCTAGTACTTCTGGAATTATGGGATATCTAGATAAAGTAATTTATTATTACAGGTATACTTTTTTTGAGGAGGAAAATCATCCAATGACATCTCTCTCCCGGGTGAGGTGAGAGGGAGTGTCCAAACTCTTACTGACCAAAAACCATCCCGTTGCTACTCCTGCACTTCAAGCCGGAGACCTGGCAACCCGTTAAGTCCTCCCTAATTACAGGTATACTACGTGAGTAAACATATCGTGGTGGCCTGGAGGTTTAAGACGCCCACTTCTCATGCATGAGAGTGCGAGTTCGAAACCTACCAACGGCAAGTACCAATGTGACTTTTTCCGAGTTATATGTACTTTCTGAGATTATTTAGACACCACTGACAAACGGTGAAGGAAAAACATCGTGAGGAAACCTGGACTTATAATTTCTAATTATAAGTTTCAAATCGCCAACCCGTATTGAGCAAGCGTGGTGATTAATGCTCTAACCTTCTCCGTGTGAGAAGAGGCTTTGCTCAGCAGGGAGCATTTATAGGCTGTTGAGGATGATGATGATGATGAAAGTAACATCCCCAAATTCGAAAACTAAATAATATTCTAACACATTTGAAAGACATCGAGCAACCAAAGGGCTGAAAGACAGAGGCATAAGAATGTGTATCATTATATTATGTAGACTAGTATATTATAGAATATGCATAGTCCATTAACTAAAAATCGTAGTAGGCTGCGCGACATCGGCGCGACCGCGCATACTGCTCATGAGAAAAAGCCCCTCTGTGGCTCAAAACCAGTAAAGCTTTTCTCTTTTTACGATAGTTATTATGCATAGTACAGTAGTGAACTGGGAAGAGCTTGATATTGACGACACAAGCCTAAAACCAAACATGAACAAAAATAATCGGATAATTTTATTCCTAATTTAAATCTATAATAGATGTTACACAGTCATAATAACCTTGCTACTTAAAAACCAGCATCATAGTATGTATGTGACATTGTTTTTCTCGCATATTATGAAAAAGGATGAATAGTCGTGGTCCTTTAGATAAAATATCTTGGATTGTCAGTGTTTTTGCCAGAAATGCTCGCTACGTACGAGTTAATGTTTCTTAAGATGAATGGATTTAGGAAGCGTAATATATTAAATAAAGATGTGTTAGTTACACTATATATAACTTGAGAGCGGTTGCGACAGATTATTATTATTTGTGAATTGTTATGGTGTGTCCTTATCTGGCGAATGTGCAGCTCGCGAGCAGCTGGAAAATGCTCGCAAGCTGCACATTCGACTAACGGCACGGTTGGTGCAATGGCTGGGGAACCGACTGTCGCGCAACGTGTCGCCGTTTCGATTCCCGCACAGAGCAATTCTTTTTGTGATCCACAAATTTTTGTTCTGGATCTGGATGGCTGCGTATGTAAACTTGTATGTTTATAAATGCACCCACGACACAGGAGAAAATCCTAGTGTGTGGCAAGACATCACGCCTTTTATTCCCGAAGGGTAGGTAGTAGAAATAGTGGAAAATAGAATTGCTTAAAAAACTTAATGAAGATATTGATAACATGTCCATTAAGCCTTATTCGAAATGCCTTTTAATTAATGATAATATTAGAATATTATGTTTTTATATACATCAAGCCAAAGAATTATGCTACGAATTTTATGATAATAAACAATTAAGCGCGTATATGTTTAGTGAGTAAATATTAACCGCCATTGATTCTAAACGGTCACGAGGTTATATCGTCATGTATAAAGAACAGTTATCTCCAGTTCAAAACCATATAACCTAACCAGACCCAAATAAAGTCTAGCAATTCAGACCAAAAATAACAATAAAACATAGATAAAAACGTCCATCTGACACTCTAAAAACTTAATTATGTCGTTCAAAATTTCTAATGTGATGTGGATGCAAATTTTAAAGGGATATTCATTATAATAAAGGACCAGAAGGTAAAATATTATTTTCCTAAGCTAAGCCTGGTTTTGCAAAGTTTTGCCTTGTATTATAAATTCTACAAGTTCATGCGAGTTTAGATATTATTTTGTTAAGTGTAGGGCTTTTAATGGCGTGCGAGGTTTCCCTCTTCCTGTGTTAAGTACTTTTGGTTAATGTACTTTGTTATACATGATGTGTTGTTGCTGTTTTGGTTTTGTTGTTGAGTCCTGGATATGGGGATTTTTGGAGTAAGACTCATTATCTGATGGGAAGTAATCAGCACCGCCTATGGACACTCGCAAATACTTCAGTATTTGCGAGTGTCCATAGGCCAATCCTTTCACAAGAGTTTGTAACTCTTCAGAGTTACAAACTCTTGTGAAAGGATTGGGTTGCTTTTTTTATGGGGTGGAAAATCATCGAATGACTTGTCTCGCCTAGGTGAGGCGGAAGGGAGTGTCAGACTCTTACTGACTAAAAACCACCCCGTTCCTTCTCCTGCACGTCGAGCCGGAGCCCTGATTACCCGTTAGGTTCTCCGGGACAATACATGCATATTGCATCCGTGCGAAGCCGAGGCCGTCGCTAGTTTCTAAATAAACAGCAATGGACAAAGTCTGCATTATTAATAAAATATCAAGCCAATGATACTTATTCCCATTCCCAAAATGTTTGTAGAGGACGCAAAATAATTTTGAAAACCTCTCCTCATGCAGTTCTTGCTTAAAATCAATTCCAACACACACACACACACACAACAGCTTTAGTTAAACTTACTAAACCTGTTCAAATAACAAAGAAAATTTGCTTATTTAGACAACCACCTTACCAATATACAGGGTGCTAACAGGAGTTTAGAAACTGCATAATATTATCCCAAAATTGCTTACGTGGTTCGCAGAAAATGTAGCCACTGAATATAATCTTTTATTTAGCACCTGAATACCTGTATGCAGGTTATATTAAACTGGTCTAGATACGAGCGGTGGCTTGAGAGCAAAATTACCTGCAAAAATATGGAGGCCATCTTTATTTTATTTTATGTAGTGTGGTTGTCGGTGGCGGGTTTTGGTATGGTACCTATATTGGTATTTTTATTCCTCGACGTATATATTGCCTTGATGATCGAAGTAGGAAGTGTGACTGCCTAGCGAGGGGTGTTGTGTTTTATTCTCAGGTCGGGGAATGGACACAAATTCTCGTAGCAGCACGAAAAAATAATGTTTCTACTATCTCATACCGGACACATTTTTTTTTAAAAAGCCTGTTATACTTTTCCCTACCATGGAATCGAACTCAAAGCCCCTTGTCCAGCAGTCGCACTAGCGATTACTTAGCCAACAAGGCAGTCTATAACAATGTCGCGGAGAACCTAACGGGCAACCGGGGCTCCGGCTCGACGTGCAGGAGAAGGAACGGGGTGGTTTTTAGTCAGTAAGAGTCTGACAGTCCCTTCCGCCTCACCCAGGCGGGAGCAGTCATTCGATGATTTGCCCCCCTTAAAAAAAAAGTCTATAACAATAATAACCTTAAAATTATTTACAACTTTACTACTGCAAGAAGTCATTCATAAATGGTTTGCAAGTCCAAAATGTTTCAGTGTATGCAAATTGGTATACCTTGGAACCGACGGCCATCTTTTATTTACAACCTGAACACCTGAATGCATACTGAAGCTGAATTTCAGAACGTATGTGAACGTTGGAGGTTGTTTGTACTTTATGGTTATTGTATGGTATAGAGTGAATTAGAAAACATACTTGAAATTGTGGTATGGTATTGTGTGTAGATGTCTAAGAAGTATCTAATATTAATAACTATCAATTTTACCATCTAAAATCATATTTTCTGATCTCATTTTCATATGCTTAGTTTTAAATCTTTATTTTATATATTATTATTTATTTTTCCATTGGTATATTTATTTGAAATTCTCTATAAATTACATTTTTAAATACTACTTACAAAATGACATTTAAAAATGTAAAAAATAGGAGCCAACCAGTAGCGGGAGCATGGTTCAAGCTACCGGTGGTTAGGACTCCAGACACCTCACGATACGTGCCGTTTCTAGGAGAACTGCCTTCTGTATCAGGCCCTTGATCCATCCACCTAACGCCAGCCTCCTAAGATGGATGTTTGAAAGTTTTGAGGGATTCACCCATTGGCCGACAGCCGGGCGGAAGAAGTCATTGGATATCCATACCTCAAAAAAATAGGTGCTTTTAGAAATTAAAATCCTTCATAACACTTTACTTAAACGGTATTAAAATCTCATACTCAGCAATGTTTTTCAATAATTTGACCTACTTAAACAATCTTATATATAAAATTTTATAGATGGTATATTACCCACTACTTAAATTTAACATTCCAAAATAGAATATTCAACAAAAGAATGAATAAAATCCAATCTGGACGACCTACAAATTAAGCCACTAATTTTAAGCCTAAAATTCCGGCTGTAGCCACGACAAATGCAGTCAAGCTAAAAAACAACTTAACTAAATGCACTAAGACAGATAATTCGGTGAATGAGATTTGTAAGTGCAATTTTTCAGTGACCAAATCTAACCACTTTATTTGGTTTTCGACCAGCATTTGTCCAGATTTGGATAGACGAATTAGATTCTTGTTTTATTAGGATTAAGTGCTATTTTTAATTGCTCATTAGTTTGTGGTACTTTGAGCAATTTTGTTTAGTTTGAATTTAGAGTGCGCTTAATCGTCTTTGCGGTGTTAAATCTACATTTATTTATATTTTACTAGCTTCGGCCTGCGACTTCGCCCGCGTTCTCGTTGGATATTTAGTGGTTTATATGCACATCATAAAATAAATTAGATATAAATATAACATACCATCACGCCTTTTATCCCCGAAGGGGTAGGTAGAGGTGCACATTACTGCACTTAATGTCATAATGATATATTCTACCAATTTCACCTAAATCCAATCAGTAGTTTTTACGTCATAGAGTTATAAACACATACAGATACATACATTCTCGCATTTATAATATTAATAGAATTTTACCTTTTTTGATAGGAGCCATTTTTATCTGCTATGCATTTTTAGATGCTATATAGGGTGTAGTTTTGAAACCGCGTCATTTCTCGAGGGCATGTCACAGAAGTCATAAAGGTTCAATGTAAGAGAAAATTTCGGGCCAATAGTTAAAAATACGGCTGTAATAAATCGTTTAAGTTCAACAGTATTTCAGAATAAGCGGCAGCAATGTTTCTTATTGGAGTTTTATGAAATTAGGAATAATATTAATTACGTGTTTGAGTTTGTGTGTATTAAGCCGCGTTATAAAGCCAGTTCAAAGAGGGCGGCATGTACTTCGCACTTACGGATTTTTGTAATTTCAGAAAAATTGTTTATTGATTCGGACTCAGAATCGATATCCAAGTTACCTCCTAGGAAATGACGCGGATTTAAAACAACATTTTCTATTGTGAACTCATTATATTTGATTTTAAGCTAAAATAATTAAATATCCCGGCTCAAAAATCAAACCTGGGACTTCTTGCTTAGTAGTCGTATTTGCGGCCATTGACTAACAAGAGTTACACATGAAATAAGACAGATTGTAGAAAAAAGAAAGAAAGAAAGACAAATATTTATTTCACGCTAAGAATTAGCGTAAAATTCCACAGTGAAATGCAACTTTCAAGTGACATGTACAGATTGTAATATTTTAATTAATATACAAGATATAAAAAACCATATTGAATGGATTGAAAGATGATGTAGTGACAAGGATTGAAAAGGGAATATTACGCTGGTTTGGTCATGTAGAAAGGATGGATGAAAGTAGAGTAACGAAAGAAGTATACAGAGCGGGTATGAATGGGGCCGTCGGTAGAGGGCGCTCGAGACGGACATATAGTGACCAGATTGGCGATATATTAAAGAAGGGCCAAATTAAAAGTACCCTTAACCGACGAGCATGCATGAAAAGATTGTAGTAATTATGTAAGAATCGTAGTAATTAGCGTTCCTTAGTCTCTGCCTACCCCCATGGGAGACAGGCGTGAAGTTATGTATGTATGTATGTAAAAACCCAAAATAACTTTGCTAATCAAAACCAATCTATCTTTCATAATAATTCATTATGCAAACATATTATCCTGAAAATTCTATGAACACATTCTACATCTATCAATGCTACTGAAATTCAGTTGAACATAATCCTGGTATTATAACAATTGGCATTTCAGACTGAAACCCAGGTCGATCGGACAATTTATAGATCACAATGTCTAACATCCAGAATATCGTAAAATGGTTGACCAGGCAAGATATTGTGCTTTGAGTATGAATGGGATCAGCTATGAGTAGTGAGTACTTCATTGTTGGTTAGCTGCTTGATATCCTTGATGATTTTGTGGTTGAGCAAATCACTGATGATAGACAGATACTTAGTTCAAATTCAGTGCTATTCTCTGAAAATATTTATAGTACCTATATACATTATATATTTTTTTTAAAACGTTGCCCCACACTAGAATTTTCTCATGTGTCGTGGGTGCTTTTATAAACATACAAGTTCACATAAACATGACAGCCAGACTCGGAAATAACTCATATTTTATAAGTATACCTTACTTACTTACCTATTTTTAACTTCAGTCTTATTACTCCGAAAAATATGAATAAACCTCGTCTCATTCATACCACAAGGGGAGATCTCAAGCCAAAACGGTTGCAGGAAATGGCGGCTGGTAAAAGGAAATGGACGGACAGACGGACAAGCTCAATAATGTATTGTAAAACTGATATTAATTCTATGGATAGTTGGAGCAAAAGAATTTCTTCAATGGCCGTCTTTACGGGAAGACCTTTTGAGAAAATGTATTGGGTTACGTCTATTTTTATGCTGCAGATAATATGAATTATTGTTATTAAGAGTGTATGTATGTTGATGGGGTTTTCGTGCTGGCGATTAAAGAAATAATTAATTATCATTAAGTGATTGATAATAATTATTATTAATAATTTATAGACATCGCTTATTTTTTTTTTCTTAAAAAAACTTTGCCCCATGGCGGCGAGCCACCCATGCTCGCCGTCCGCAGGCTCGCACTTATGGTGGCCGGAGATCGTCTCGCGATCCCCGAAGCCCGGAGTGTCCTTCGCGACGTCTGGATTGTAAGGAGGCAGCGCTTCGGTGCCTCATGCGCCCCACCTCTTCCTTAGCTAGCATGACTGCTTCGCAAAAGGAGGAGATGGCATCCCAGTCCTCCTCGTTCCTCACTAGGGCCGGACGCAAGAGGTCGCCGTCCCGATCACGTCCCTGGGGGCACGGCGGTGCCCAACCCACGCAGGGCATTCCCCTACTGATAATGCGTGGACTTAACCAATCATTGTGTGCAATAAAGGATTTCATGATTTTACTGACCATTTCGAGATTGGAAAACACAACAGTTACCATTGCAGAAATTAAAACTGTTATGTTTATATATGATCTGTGGCAAGCTGGCCACTTTCAAGAGTGGAAACCTATTTAATGTTCTTCTTTTGTTTATGAAATATATGCTAGTGTGCTTCTGACTAGCTTATTTTATTCACACGTAAAATTAATTCTGTATATTTAATCTTCTATCTATACATATAATAAAATAGTAGAAGAGTTAAAACTGTACATTGAGTATTTTTTTAAAAGAATACTTGGACCATGATCTTCAGTCATTAGTGAAGCCAAAAATATGTTTATAAAATTTTTGTCTGTTTATGTCCGGGATGATTTAAAAAAGTACTGCATGGATTTACTTCAAATTTTGTATGATTATTACTAACATATGAGCTATATATTATCACGTTATCACCTACGGATTATGCGCAGTAAATCACTATTCCACACGAAAGAAGTCACGGGCACAACTAGTTGACAATATAGAAGAGGTACCAACCAATCAACTAATCTTCTACATTTTCTACCATTTCTTACCCATTACCATTTTTAACCTCTCGCGCGTATCTCGTACACACGGGTGTACGAGAAACGCGCACCGCGGATATTTATTCTGTGAGGTATATTTTCAAATTTGCAACCCGTTCTTTACGTGATTGAACATAATAGTTAATTCGCTTTTCTATTAAAATATTTACCCGTGTGTACGAGTGGCGCGCGAGAGGTTAACAACCAATCTTTAATATTACACACTCGAAAGAAGCAAATTCAGTTCCAACGAAAAATAACTCAACTTACAAACACCAGTTTCCAATCCTACTAATCAGACAAATGACTAAAAGTGGGTAAAGTGGGATAAATCCTAATACATTTTGGTCCATTGTCTCGATGAAGCATTGATCTTCTGTCTAACATCTTAATTCCGTGTTTTAATCAAGAGTGGAGGAGGTTGGGCAAAAATAGCTGCGTCTCATTACCCCGGTCTTATGTTAGTATTCCGATTAGAAGGGTTTGTGGTGGGTATGTGTACAAATTGGGGAGAATTAGGACATAAGTGTGTGTCAATTGAGTGGTTAATAATACATAACATAACATCACGCCTTTTATCTCTGTATCTACTGCAGATCCTGGCTTACAGGAGTTGCAGCGGTGTTGGGAGGTTGTGACTGGCTTGTCCCATTAAAAATACAGTGCTCTTTGTGACAGCTGTTGGCCTTATATAGTACACGGTTTCACAAGCTATGCTTAGCTTCTTTTGGTCGTAGCGTGATGTTTTATAGCCTATAGCCATCCTCGATACATGCGCTAGCCAACACAAAGAGAATTATACAAATCAGATTTGTAGTAGTAGACGCGTTCAAACAAACAAAAAAGCAAACACTTCCGCTTTATATAATAAGTATATGATTATAGCGATTTTTATATTATCATGTAACACGCACAACTTGCAATCGTATTTATTTTTCACAAAACATCAACCAGCTCTATACACTCACATCCCACGCCTCCAGACATTGCAACATTAATCCTTAACCGCTAATAGTTAAGTAAGGCGGGGCACACACTTGCGATTAACATCGTCCCGCGTCAAACTAACGATGACTTACTGTAGCAACTAACTCTGATTAAACAGTAAACTGGAAGTCGCGATCAAGGTCATCGAAGTAAAGTTTGGGGACGCCCTTATTTAGACTTTGATGTTTGGTGAATTAGTTACTGTACGAGTACGTATGTGTGTGTATTTTAGACAATTGTGGTTGTAGGGAAATTGCAAATGTATTGGTCAATTAAACATGGAGTCATTCTCCGAAATTGGTTATTTATTGTTTAGATTTCTTCTTTTAGAATTCTCAGTAAAAAAATGTGATGTTCAAAAAGAGAACAATGTGTTTGAATCTATACTAATATTATAAATCGGAAAGTGAGTTTGTTTGTTTATTTGTTTGTTCCGCTTTCACGCCGTAACTACTAAACCGATTGCTTTGAATTTTTGCAGACGTAAAGTTAGCAGTCCAGATTAAATAATAAGGAACTTTTTACCCCAAAAAAAATTGATTTTCCCGAGGGAAAACAAAAGTACTGGCTACTTTTTATCCTTTTGTGATGCGAGCGAAGCCGCGGGTAAAAGCTAGTCTTAAATAAGACTAACAATTTGTAATACTAACAAACAAGTAATAATTCCTTTAAATATTTTTCTCTTAAAAATATTAAATCTTAAAAACAATATTTCATTTCAAATTAACATAAATGGCATTTGAAACCTTTTATGTTATTTTCAAGCCCAAATTAAAAAGTTTTTAGCCACATAAATATTTTTACAGTTTATGTAAGACAAAACATCTGATAACATTTTCAATGTTATAGTTGAACAATAATTTAAAAGTAGGTGAAAAAAGATTTGACAAATATGTTCACTAAATATTTTAATGGCTGAAATATGCTAAAAAGGTTTACTATGGTTTAATTCATCAAATTTGGGCCGGCTCGACCGGAGTGATACCACGGCCTCACAGTAAACCGACGTGAAGCAACGCTTGCGTTGTGTTTCGTCGTGTGAGTGAGGTTACCGGAGGCCCAATTACCCTCCCCTTCCCCAATCTCCCCAATTCCTGAATCCCCAACGATCATTAAACTCCTAATCCCCAAAAGGCCGGTAACGCAGTTGTAATGCCTTTGGTATTCCAGGTATCCATGGGCAACGCCGATTGCTTACCATCAGGTGATCCGTCTGGTCGTTTACCGGTTTATGCCATAAAAAAATGAGTTGGAGAAGGGTAGGCCCACTCATACAACGAAACACGACGCAAGCGTTGTTTCACGTCGGTTTTCCCTTCCCCGTGATATCACTCCGGTCGAGCCGGCCCATTCGTGCCGAAGCATGGCTCTCCCACACTTTGAATACTGGTATAAATAAGAGTAATTTTATCTAACCATACAGTCCTTTTGAGTAGAAACCACAATATTACTATAACTGGTCAATTTATTCGATAGTTTGTGGTCATGTTAAATTCTAATTAATTATTATATAAGTTTAGTTAACTGAAAATGATTATTTAGATTAAAATTTAATTATAGTTTTGTAATGTAATAAATGTGGTTCGAATTTAAAATAATGTTTGACACTAATCAACTGGATAATTGATATACATATTTGTATATTTTAATTTTGAAATATATATTATATTTTTATTAGACAGCCTCATTGGCCGAGTGGTCGCAAGTGCGACTGCCGGGCTGGGCTTAAATAAAATCACAGTAGTAGCTCAGAGCCTGGAATTGTGCCTGGTATATGGCAATAGGCTCACCCCCTGGGTGTTACACAATTCCAGACTCCGTGCTACTACTGAGTTTTTTTTAAAAAACCTATAAGTACTTTGCCCGACCCGGGAATCGAACCCGAGACCCCTTGCCTTCGCAAGTCGCACTTGCGACCACTCGGCTAACGAAATAGATCAAATAATAAAATATCGTTAAAAACTGCACTAAATAATTTTAATTTATTTTCATTCATAATAAAAACATATCCAAAACCGATGCATACAACGCTGCTGTTTATATCCAGTCAACATAGAACCTATTTAATATATCCTGAAAAAAAAAACATTTGCCCTCTATTGAAAATCTGCCAATAGTTTCAGCCCCGTTTTTCTCGAATATTCTATCCAAAGCTAGTTCATCGCCGATTAATTGACATTCTATTTTGTTCTTTTTTCAACAATAATGAAGGCATTGGATCGTTCGAAATTTGGATCAAAGCATTTTAATTAAGCTCTGTTTTTTTTCGGTTTTCGGATCGTGCGGTTTTTTGCCGGGCGCCCGTCCGAGATTCTGATTTTTTTCGATCAAATCTGCTACCCGATTTTTGGATGTGTAATGCTTACGAGTGCATATTGTCGGTGCTTTCAGACTTTCGGAAAATCGCTTTAAGCCGTACTTCTGTTTTTTTAGTGATAATCGTTTTGTTAACTGGTATTCGGAATGGTTTGAGGTTTTGCGCCATTTTATGTCTGCTACAACAGAGGTACGTAGGAATGTACTTGACTGCACGTTTGGTGCAACTGGCAACTGGCAACTGGCTGCCGCGCAACGTGTCGGGGGTTCGATTCCCACACGGAGCAACTCTTTGTGTGATCCTTGTTGTTTCGGGTGTGGGTGTTATGTGTATGTGAACTTTGTATGTTTGTAAAATATACACCCACGATATAGGAGAAAATCCCAAAGTAGGGCAACGTTTAAAAATAAATTACCGCTGTAACCTAATTTTTTTTGTTGTTGTGGCCCGGAGGTTCAAGACGTAGGCGTCTTCTCATGCATGAGAGTGTGGATTAAAAACCTACCAACGGTAAGTACCAATATGCCTTTTTCCGGAGTTATACATATGTATTTTCTACGATTATCTAGACACCACAAACAAACGATGAAAGAAAAACATCGTGAGAAAACCTGGGCTTATAATTTCTAATTTTAAGTTTAAAATCGCCAACCCGCATTGAGCAAGCGTGGTGATTAATGCTCAAATGCCTTCTCCGTTTGAAAACAGGCCGTTGGTCAGCAGTGGCCACTTATAGACTGTTGATAATGATGATGAATCTAAAAAAAACACAATCAGCTGAACATAGTACCTCTCCGTTTTTTGAAGTCGGTAATCATCTTCAAAAACACTTCACATACAATAATATCTACATAACAGAATCTACACTAGGCAACGCGACTAATTCAAGCCTTTGTCGATATTCAAATATATTAAACTTGAACACTACACGGTACTAACTTAATTACCCAAGTGACGAACGAACAAACAAAGGGTGTACTTAATCCAATTAAAGGCAACTTCTCAATTGTTCGAATTAATTTAGTTCGATTGTCTTATCGATTGAAAGCTTCTAGAGTCTGTTTTGTAGCTAGCTATTATCATTTTTAAGTTATTTATTTACATAACATAACATCACGCCTTTTATCCTCAAAGGGGTAGGCAGAGGTGCACATTATACCACTGTACAATGTAACACCCACTTTTCACTATTTATGTTATGAGTCCCATGTAATAGGGGGTGATCCTATTGCCATATACCGGGCACAGTTCCAGACTCCGTGCTACTAATGAGATTTTTTTAAAAACCCAGTAATACTTTGCCCGACCCGGGAATCGAACCCGAGACCCCTTGCTCGGCAGTCGCAATTGCGACCACTCGGCCAACGAGGCAGTTATTTATTTATTTATGACATTACATAAACTATCATGACAGGTTTCTCCATTGCGATAGCTAGGCCTTAAAAATTAAAAACTAAATCTATGTTACGTCCAAACATAACAAAATCATAAAGAAAAACAAAAATAAACAAATTCTTCTTCGTGGATAAAAGGCGTGATGTTTTATATATAACCTACCCTAAAAAAGTATTTTTTTTTTATGAGGTAAGCCGGTGAACGGGCAGACGGATCACCTGATGGTAAGCAATCGGCGTCGCCCATGGACACCCGAAACACCATGGCATTACAAGTGCGTTACTGGCCTTTTGGGAATTAGGAGTTTGAGGATGGTGGGGGATTCGGAGGTTGGGGGAAGCGGGTAAATGGGCCTCCGGTAACCTCACTCACACGAAACAAAATACAACGCAAGCGTTGTTTCACGTCTGTTTTCTGTAAAGCCTTATCATTCCGGTCAAGCCGGCCCATTCGTGCCGAAGCATGGCTCTCCCACACTTAGTATGGAAGTATTAGTATATTAAACTTTTCACACATTTCCACAACAGTACCATCAAATTATTTACCCTATATACACACCAAGATCTATATGTATCTATGTACCACCAAACCCTTAACAAGTTACGATCACTCTCACCCACACAATTGGCTGAACTTAATTACGTTTAATTACAAGTTATCGTATTAAGTTGGTTGTAATCAAGCCACTATATGCAGATGAGGCAGGCGTTAGTATTGGGGTACGTTCACGCCTCAAAATGGGGTAGGCAGGTTAGTGTTAATTGAGAATGCTTGTAGTGTGTGTCGTGTAGTGAATATATTTTTACACCGTTATTTCTGTTCGTGGGTGTAATATGATCCATTAAGATTTTGAATTGTGATTGCCTTTAATGTTTCATAATCATCATCGGCCTATAAGTGGTCACTGCTGACCAAAGGCCTCTGCTCACACGGAGAAGGTTTGAGCTTACCACGCTTGCTTAATGCACGTTGGGGATTTCAAACGTATAATTAGAAATTATAAAGCCATGGTTTCCTTACGATGTTTTCCTTCATCATTTGTTAGCTCGGAATAAGTCATATTAGTACTTGCCGTTGCGTTGGTAGGTTTTGAACCCACGCTCCCATGCACGAGAAGCAGGCGTCATAAACCTCCGGGCCACGACGACATTGTTTGCCGTAAGAGATTTTATATTAAACAGAGGCCAAGCAGTAGGAAAACTGCATTCATATTACTTTTTATACTGCTAATAATCGAATATTTTTCCCGGCTGCAAATTTGGTTAAAAAAAGGAAAATAAATCGACGTAACAATCCATTATTCTCGATAGCAACAAAATTAATTGAAATTCCACTTAAGTGTTATTTATTTAACGTTAAAAATTGATTTATTAACAAGACGGTACATACAATGTAATTTTATTGGTAATTCATTTTACTGACGATGTATTCTCTGATATATTACGATTTCAACAGTTTCTTTGTTAAAATACATTTTTGGCATAATATTTTAAACACAATAATTATGTTAATTTTGTGAATTAATTATTGAATTTCATTTCGATTTGTACGCACTACTTTAATTTAAAATCTTTTATACTATAATTATTTATATTAAAAAAATGATACTGAGTATTTCGTTAAGAAATAAATATTCAGAAATGTAGGTATATATTTTAAATTTTTAATCGATTTCCCAAAACACAGCAGGTTCGTAATTCGGCCGGTATCTTTATTTTCGGTTTCTTTAGTTTATACTTTACAAATCATACATTTATTTGGTTTCTTATTTGGTACGTAAAACAATATTGTTTAAAAAATTCTTGGCGGACAAAGTAGGTACTAATTTTTATAATTATAATTTTTATTTAGTATACCATACCAAGGTAATAAGGTAGGCGTAGGTATTTTTTTAAAACCCAGTGTTACTTTACCCGACCCTGGTATCGAACCCGAAACCCTTTGACCAGCAGTTGCACTTACGACCACTCAGTTAACGAGGCAGTTATTTACAGTTCAACTGTTTATAAAAAGTAATAAAATTAATACTTACTTACAATTCAGTATTTTTTCACCAATGAATTTGAAACACAATTTGTTTAAGAATATACCTAATAACAAAACAAACTAAATATGAAAACAAATTCACACAAAACTGAACGTTATTTCCATACAATGTAAAACTATACACAAAATTTTAGCTTACCGAGAAATTTTAAAGTGTTATTCTATAAAATTTTCAATTTGCGCTCACATTATCGACTTGGCATATATTTTATGATGTCGTTCTAACAGCTTTTGTCTAAAATATGGGCCGGGCAGGCTGTATATTTAAAAATGGCCTTAGTTTCATATTTAGAACACTTTAAACTTTTCATGCTGGCAATAATTTTTATCTACAAGATGGACTACTGTTTGTAAGTCAGTATGCAGCACTTAGCGGAAGCCTACAAAATGCTCTCTATGAAATAATTTTCTTATTCAATAAAGGTCATATGAGTACTATGTTTTTAATGCCCTCGTTGAAACAGTTGTTCACGTTGGTCAACAGTACAATAGGGTAGATGCCTAATTTTTAATTTAATGTCCGTCTGATAGATTTTTTTAAATCAGTAGATACGTATTTTTTATTTTCTTTATCTTTCGACGATATATTAATTTGAAATGTCGCGTGACGTCACGTACATTTTATACGTAGAAATGACGAGTTAGCCCCCACTTTTAAACTTTGATTCGTCCAAGTACTGTTTTAAATACCTAACTTACGGACTGATTCGATTTTTAATTTTTATACCCCGTCATCATCCCAATTGCAAAGCAAGCGGTACCTATCGGATTATATTTTTAGTCTGCAAGATTTTATCGATTTTGAAATCGAAAACAGTAAGGTCTCTGAAATCGTATCTGCGGCAATCGCTTCGCTCATTACCATAAAAGACTTATAAACGTCAAAAGAGGTTGTTACATTTAATAAATACATCAACTCCCCGGTTTCGTTAAGCAACAGCGTAAGGAGGATTTCACAAAAAACATAAAAGTAGGCCACCACACAATCCTTTACGCAAGACAGAAATAAAATAAAACACAATCCGTTTATTCTAATCCCAATTTGTAACAAAACAAAAACAATACAAAGATTTTTTAAAAATCCTCGTAACAAAATGGTAAAAGCGACAATATTTAAACTGAAAATCCTAAGTACACAACGGAAAATACTACCGCTATACATTTTAGGGAAAAAAAAGTTAAATTTAATCGCTTTAAATATGGTTTAGGGAACTTTTTAAATGTCAACACTGCCACGTTTTTGAGCACGGAGATTTAAATCCCATAGCGGTGGATAACTGTGACAATAATTGCAGAAGTTCAACTTTAAGTTATATTTATAGATGGTGTAAATCCATATAAAACGGTATATGTTTAATCATCATCAACAGTCATTGACATTACTCTTTTATAGAGTATTGTCGTGGTGGCCCGGAGGTTTAAGACGCCCACTTCTCATGCATGAGGGTGCGGGTTCGAAACCTACCAACGGCAAGTACCAATGTGACTTTTTCCGAGTTATATGTACTTTCTAAGATTATTTAGACACCACTGACAAACGGTGAAGGAAAAACATCGTGAGGAAACCTGGACTTATAATTTCTAATTATAAGTTTGAAATCGCCAACCCGCATTGAGCAAGCGTGGCGATTAATGCTCTAACCTTCTCCGTGTGAGAAGAGGCTTTGCTCAGCAGTGGGCATTTATAGGCTGTTGATGATGAGAGTAACGAATGGAGTTTCTTGCTCGTTCTTCTCGATTTGAATCTACATTTTGGAACGACTTAGCCTAACTGACGCACAAACTGACAGACTATTATTTATTTTAATTTAAATAAATTCTTTGACTTTGTCATTTCACTACTGGACAATTGCATTCCTCTGCATGAAAGACACCGTCAATAGCTGGAACTATGGACCTCCATTACATTACAAACATAATTTTCGCTTTTTTTCTTTTTAGGGGAGAAAATTATCGAATGATTTTTCCCGCCTGGGTGAGGCGGGAGGGAGTGTCAGACTCTTACTGACTAAAAGCCACCTTGTTCCTACTCCTGCCTTTCGAGCCGGAGCCCTGATAACTCGTTAAGTTCTCCGCGGCTCTGTATCGGCATCTGCCCTATTGATCCCCATCTGTAATTTTCACGCTTTGCAGACACCATGACGATAGCAGTTTAAATGGTGCAGTTTTATCAGAGGGCACCGCTACCAGTCGCTGTCAAACTCTATCTATCCTTACTCGGTTTGTATGACACCTAGGGGGACATCAGCGATGATACAAAATGTATTCATTATCATGACACCACCATCGTATCAGCCACAAAACGACTTCTGTCGAACAAAGGCCACCTCTAATGACTTCCAGATCGGTTGGTTGGAACTAACAGTAGCCTACCTATGTAACGAAGCCGCAGAGGACTTAACGGGTTGCCGGGGCTGCGGTTCCATGAGCAGGAGTAGAAACAGGGTAAGATAGGCTTTATCGTTAAAAATCCGATAAAATCCAAGAGGATTTCTACACATTAAGAATTGCCATACCTATTATTGGAAGCAAGTATAACAGCTCACACATAGGACCCATTTAGTTTTTAGTCAAATTTCCGTGGTGCTTGGCGACTGGGCTTCACCCAGTTGTACAGTCTCTTCTTTGTGCCTTTAGGCTTAATTCATTCTGTCTCCTGCAGTAATTCACCGAGGGAAGTGAAAACTATAGTTTTTTCTTCTTCTCCTCCTATAATATCTTCTGATTCACTTCGTTGCGGGAACCAAGACAGTTACTCATGTCCCTGGGACGCGCTGGACTTCAATGTTCCGGTGTTTTCATGGTTGTATCTACTTTAGATCCTGACTTACAGGAGTTGCAGCAGTTTAGGGAGGTTGTGGCGGGTTTATCCCATAAAAAAAAAACATTAAGAAATAGGAGTAGGAATAGGGTGGTTTATAGTCAGTAAGAGTCTGACACTCCCTATCGCCTCATTCAAGACGGGAGAAGTCCTTGAATGATTTAACCCCTTTATAAAGAAACCTATCTATGTAAGGAGACTAATATATATCACATGGTCCTTCTGCAATAATCCACATATAACTTGTCCGCAAGCCTAAAGTCGACTGTTGATTTTTGCACCTAATTAAGCACTTTTAAGCTCCTACAGTTTCGCGTTTTGTATCCAACACCTAAAGTTGAGGTTATGACAAAGTTAAATAGAGCGTGGTTAAATATTAGGTTAAATAAACTGTTCTAATTTTAGTTAGACCGCTAGTTATGAAAGAGGGATTATTTTGGACTGCGAAAACTGATGTGTAGGTATTTTTGTGTAAAGTAGATAAGTTTGTTTTAACAAGACTTTATACTATTCATATGTCGCGGAGAACCTAGCGGGTAACCGGGGCTCCGGCTCGACGTGCAGGAGAAGGAACGGGGTGGTTTTTAGTCAGTAAGAGTCTGACACTCCCTTCCGCCTCACCCAGGCGGGAGCAGTCATTCGATGATTTTCCCCCCTTAAAAAAAATTCCGCGCGCGCGGAACGCAACGCTCAAACATTTTTTTTATTTTTTAACTTGAATTTTAAGCCATGTTATATTCTTTTAATTAGATCTCGATGCTTAAACAAAATTTAAACAAATCAAACCAAGTAAGTTTGTCTCTTTATTCCTAACTTTAGTTTTCATAAATAAATAATACCTATCTATAAAATATAAGGGAATATTTTCACACAATTTTCATAATCCATTGCGTCCATTACATAGCGATGGAAAATCCGATTGACAGATCATTACTCATATTGATATATGTAAGTACAAAACAAGCGTATGAAATTATTGGAAACGTATTACCAATGTGAAACATACGTAGCATATTGATAGGTATGTACTAAAGAGAGAGGCAGAGACTGCCTCGTTGGCTGAGTGGTCGCAAGTGCGACTGCCGGGTAAGGGGTCTTCGATTCCCGTGTCGGGCAAAGTGTGTTTGAAAAATATTCTCAGTAGTAGCACGGAGTCTGGAATTGTGGAACTGATTTTTTTTTAAACTTAGTAATAATTTGCCCGACCCAGGAATCGAACCCGAGTCCCCTTGCCCGGCAGTCGCACTTGCAACCACTCGGCCAACGAGACAGTATTTTTTAAAGCAGGTTAAATTAATTTTACCAAAATAAGTTCCTTACATTATGACAGTTAAAAAAACTATATACACCGCGAGCAGCAAGCAAAAAAAAAAAACAATACAAGCAACAAACATAAATAGTTCTAGATTCAGATTCTTAAAACGTTCTCAACGAGTTATTTAACAAAAAGCTCTATTACCATAAAAATAGAACTCAGATCTAATAAAATTAACGAGAGGCATTCGTATGATATATTCGCATACATTTCATTCCAGGCCATTGATACCCACGGTAGCGAAAAAGTGTTAAGATGTTACATAGCTAGTCTTGTCTAACAAGAGGGAAAATTCTTTCTAACATAAATCATATGAAAAAAGATTTTTCGTTCATTGATTTTCATACATTTAATGTAGTTTCCTATTCTATGTTTAATAAATACGATTATTGCTTGCTGCCGATTGCTTTCTATAAGATAGCAGACGGCTCATCTTATAGAAAGCAATCGGCGTCGCCTGTGGATACCCGGAACAGCAAAGGCGTTACAAGTGCGTTATCAGCCTTTTGAGGATTAGGAATTTGAGAATGGTTGGAGATTCATGGATTCGGGAGATTAGGGAAGAGGAGGAGGAAAATGGGTCTCCGGTAATATCACTGTGAGTGACACTCACACGACAAAACAACGTAAGCGTTGCTACAAGTCGGTTTTCTGTGAGGCCGTGGTATCACTCCGGTCGAGCTGACCCATTCGTGCCGAAGCATGGCTCTCCCACACTTAGTATTATTTATTATAAAATTAACTAGCTGTACACAATTCCAGACTCCGTGTTACTACAAAGAATTTTTTTAAAACCCAGTAATACTTTGCCCGCCCCGGGATTCGAACCCGAGACCCCTTGCCCGACAGTCGCGCTTGCGACCACTCGGCCACACATTGCAACATAAATAAAAGTTTGTAAAATAGTACAATTTGTTAGAGAACACTTTTGTCCCGTCTTTGAGAAAAATGTTGCTTCGGGGGTGAAATTTAACTCACAAATTTTTACCAATTATATTCACATAACATAACATCACGCCTTTTATCCTCAAAGGGGTAGGCAGAGGTGCACTTTATACCACTGTACAATGTGACACCCACTTTTCACTATTTATGTTATGTCCCATGTAATAGGGGGTGAGCCTATTTCCATACACCGGGCACAGTTCCAGACTCCGTGCTACTACTGAGATTTTTTAAAAAACTAAAACTTTGCCCGACCACGGAATCGAACCCGAGACCCCTTGCCCGGCAGTCGCAATTGCGATCACTCGGCCAACGAGGCAGTCAATTATATTCCTTTTCATGTATAAAATCAATGCCATATTATGTTCGCATAGCAACCAAAATCTAAAACTGATTATGATCTCCGGACGTACGGAAATTCGACATCTCAATACCACACACGGAAACCCGTTCATTGACCTTGCACATTAAGATTTCTCTTCAATGTAATTTGGACTATATCCCACAACAGTAAAGTCGGAAATGTAGTAAACAATTTGAGAGTAGGTTGATGTGCGGTTGTCTTCGTCTTCAGTAAAGCTATGTCTTTGGTATTGACTTGTTATTTCCTGTTCTCAATGTTTTTTTTACTTTGAAGTGTGTGTATAGATAATGAAATATTTTGTTTACATTTTTTTCCGCAAAAATGATAGAAGTATAGTTCAAGAAATGCCTTTTTTTGAGGGGGGAAAATCGTCCAATGACTGCTCCCGCCTGGGTGAGACGAGAGGGAGTGTCAGACTCTTAGGTACTGACTAAAAACCACCCTGTTCCTACTCCTGCACTTTGAGCCGGAGCCCCGGCAACCGGTTAAGTCTTCCGCGGCTCCGTATCGGCATTAGCCCTGTTGGGCCCCATCTGTGGTGGTCTGATGTCTCCTTGAGGCACGCGCGGAACGCGACGAGCCGTACGCTCGGGCCTGGTTCTGGTCGGGCGGCGAATTACCCGTGTTCGCCGTCCACAAGTTTTAAGTGTAGAGGTATAAGTGCCCAGTGCTGAGCAAAGTCCCGTCTCACAGGGAGAAGGTTTGACCATTAATCACCACGCTTGCTCATTGTGGGTTAGCGATTCCAAACTTATAAAATTAGAAATTATAAGCCCAGGTTTCCTCACAATGTTTTCCTTCACCGTTTGTCAGTGGTGTCGAAATAATATCAGAAAGAACATATGACTCGGAAAAAATACCATTAGTACTTGCCGTTGGTAGGTTTTGAAATCCGCACCCTCATGCATGAGAAGCGGGCGTCAGTCCTCTTATCAAGTTTAAAATATTCCAGATTAAAAACTTAATAATATTTTTACAATACAGTAATCAACCCATCCATTTAAGTGAAATCATTATGATCGTCACTATGGAACTAAAGACTAATAAGACACTAATCTATATATATAAAAGAAAGTCGTGTTAGTTACACCACTTATAACTCAAGAACGGCAGAATAGATTTGGCTGAAACTTGGTAGGGAGGTAGCTTAGAGCCAGGAGACCGACATAGGATACTTTTTAACCAATACTTTTTTTTTACTTTTTACCGAAAATCACGAACGGGGACGGGAACAATTGGAATAACGCGTACGAAGTCGCGGTCAGAAGCTAGTAAATATATAAAATTTAAATTCAAATGACAACTCAGTAATTGCACTTTCAATAGACACACTCACTTACTACCACTATAACAAACACATCTCCCAGTTTTCAATTGCAAAATACACCGAAGAAAATGTCTACATAATATTCCGAACATCGCTCTAAAATAATATGCGTAACAATCTCCCCGGCTTACGCACAATGTTTACCTAAAGAATTTACTAAAAAAAACAAGAAACAAAAAGGAAACCTTTTCGAAATGAGGTATAGAGGAGATTCAATAGCATTAAGCATCAAGCCGATCTTCCATTCCTCTCATTCCGTATCCGATAAAAAAGGACAGCTAACAATGCCACGCTCGTTTAAAAACAGGAGGCAAATGTTTGCAAATCAAAAGCCAATATCGAGCGATCGATACAACTGGCTTTGACATATTTGCATAATAGGATTTCAGCACCAAGAGTTACAAATACCGTGGAGCTGTCACTGTTTTAATACTTTGAAATTCTATAGCAGTAATGCTATTAGTGATCAATTTTTTTTATACTTGATGGGCCAACGTTCGACCTATCTCGTCTGGTAGTAAGCGATGAAGTAGTCTACGATGGAGCACGTCGTCCCATAAGCTGCATAAGCAACCTATCCACTCGGGCCTTGAAGACACCCAGGAAATACAGACTCTGACGAACAATTCCACTCCTTAGCAGTATACACAACGGAGCTTGATGCGAAGCGCTTCGTGCGTGATCTACCATCGGAATCGGTGACATATTTTTGGAAGAAGGTGTACACTGCACTAGATATAACTAGTAGGAAACTATTAAAACAATAATAGCAATATGTAATCGAACTAGCAGAGAGCTATAAACAGATATAATAATATATACAACTAGATTGTGTTCTATAAGTTTTTCTTAGGATAGGAACAAACTTATCGCTCTTTGATCTGCACTGTCCATAGATACCAGGGGTTTACAAAGTATTACAAAAAGTGTGCAAGCTTTGGTGATTAATCAAACTCAATTCCAGATTTTAAAATTATTAGTACTCTAACCACGTATTTGAATATAAATAAACATAGAAAATTATTCAATGTCTTTGTATCTAATAGAAATATCAGAAATATCAAAAATTGGTCAATATTACCTACTTATGGTACTGAGGATCAAATCAAGACTATACCTAATATACGTGATCTTAAACTGTCTATTTCAAACATATCACTTCATACAAGTTTCCCAGATAAAAGCAAAAAATCTCAGTTCCCTTATCTTTTTAAATGTTCAACCATCTTAACCCTTTCAAAGATCCGTGCAACCTATTGTCTAATAAAAAAGCGGGTAAACCTCGTTTAAACCCTAAACTTTGCATACAAGAGCCATTAGATCCCAGTCAAGGTCTCAAGCGATGGCAAATAAATGCCTAAAATTGTCAGCAAATATGCAAAGGAAAAGATAAAAATAGGTTTAAGAAAGATACGGGATAAAATCAGGTTTTTTTGTAAACAATGGTGTTACGGGGCTATGGTTTTGGGATAAGCTGATATAGTGCAATATTTTGAAACCTTTTGTGTCGAGGTAGAACATGACTAAAATAAACTACAGAAGAAAATTTTGTTTGATTTGGTTACGACATATCCTGAAAAGTGACGGGATAAGTAGAGGTTTGATTAATCTTTTTCGTCGTCAGTTCTGGTCCACTGTTAACAAGATTGGGGAAAATCACAAGATCCTATCCAGATTCTTCTGAATAAGTACCAATATTTGGACTGTAACGACTTTTACCATAGAGCTGTCTCTTCCATGTTACAAATAAAAAGTTTAAGTACTTGCCAGATGTTCACACTTAAATAATATTAGTTATTAATTGTTTTTAATAATATTAGTTCACGATAGAAATATCTACTCATTTACTTGCATAACCAGTTTGAGGTTTAAAATCACCTAAAAGTATAATATCGAACAAACCCTAGATCCCATTAGATCCCTCAGATTTCATAGCAAAACAAACGGCTATCATAATTTCAAACCGACCAATAAATTCAGGGCAATTTCACAGGTCAACAATAAAACGGGATGGGGCGTATAATTATTCGGTACCAGGAGCGCATAAATCTTCAGAGGTTCCCGATAGAGGGCTCCACTATCAATCACTGGCCTTACCGAGTATACTTCATCTTTAGATTGGTTTCATACCTTCGTATCGTGGCGCTCCCAAGCGTAAAGGATATTGATAAGGCAGGAGTTGGGTTTCAAGGGGTACTGTTTTTTGCAGTGTTAAATTGCGATCAATTTTGCCATCAGTTGTTAAGCTGATAAAGGCGTTTTTGGCTTGAAGAAGTTTGAATTGATGAAGCACAATATACAAAAACACTGGTCTGATTTTGCCTGGAAAATGGTATTTTAATCATCCCATTGAGCCAAAAAGACTGTTAAGTCATTACACATCTCCATGCTTTACAGATGGGTGTTACAAAGCACCGCTGTCGTGTGTGTAAAATAAGTTTTTCCTTAGTCAATTCTAAAGACACCCGTGGAATGACCACAAATGGTCACAAATAATCTATTCTACTTTACGATCACCACACTGCTACCTGTATGTTCTACAATAAAATTGATGATTTACAAAACCGAGCACTACTATAAATAAAATCAACAACTTCAAATCCAGTCTAAATGAAACAAGACAACAGAAGCCTTGTTAGTTTCCTTTTGTTCTAAATTACTTAGACAAGGACACAAGGAAGGACTTATTTGGAACAGCAAAGCCGGCAGTCAGGACTGCGAGCAGATTTAGAACGCGATTGTATCCACCATGCTGTAGATTGAACACTGGATGTGACATTGTCGAAATGTTTTTTTGTTGAGAGAATTCAAATTGATAACAAATCAGAAGCTTGCAGGATGAAATCCGTTAGTGGTTTTATGGTTGGTAGATATTGTAATCATTGTTCTCATAGAAAGAAAATGCTTGCTTCTCAAGCATGAGAATGCGAGACCAAAGCCTAGCAAGTACTATCGAAGTTTATTTAGACACAACAGACATACGATTGATGACGATCTAGTTAGAAAAATGTAGCGAACTCGTTGTTGTCATTTACTATTTTGCAGAATACTCCAAAAACATACCCCCCCCCCCCCATTTAGCCAATAAGACAATTCTATACATCCCAAAATGCGTAAACAAAAATGAAACACTCCTAGTTTCTATTACGGCGTGTTAATTAAACAGGCATGTTGTGCCCAATACCCTGATGGTCCAAAAGGACCCTTATTTACATGAACTTCCAGAAACAGAACTTTAGTTCCGCGGTCATGTGTCTAACTGACGCGGTTAGGTTTGGACCCCGGTTTTTGTTCCATTCCGCTTGAGTTAATTCTGAGTTAGAAATTCATTGTTGAATTCTCTCGGTTTTTAGTATGTTGTAAGTGAAATAGAATGTTTGTTGGGCTTTCTAGTTGGTGTTTGAGTAGTTTTATTTTATATTTGGTGGGTACTAGGATAGCAAATGAGCTGAAGGCTGACTTGCCATTTAAAATTCTATAACATTCAGCTGAATTTGATTATGGATCAGGACTAGTTAGGGAGAAAGAGGATAAGTAGAATGAACTAAAATAATCATAAACTAAATCTGTTATCTAAACATGATTTTTAATAATTGAATGGATTTTACTGATACAGTAAAAAACACGATATAGACCACTTTACAAACTTGTCTAAAAATATAAGCGTAACATAATAAAACTGGTAACAAAACCACGCTAGCTGCGAACTCATTCGAAGCCATTCGACATTAAAATTTTAAATACGCAAATGATTGATTCAACATAATTAACTTCAAACACAAATGAATAAAACACCTTTTGTACCAAAGGACCAAATGAACAAAATACATTTCCTAATTAAGTAAAGGACAGGACATACAATGACACATCAAATAGCTCTAAGTCCATGTCTTTTCCCGCGTAGGTAGTTTTCAACATGGCCGCGGTCAAGGGACAATGGTTTTTGTGTCAACGTGGCCAACATTTTGTTGAAATGAATACTAAATTTGATTATATTGTTGAGTTTCGCCAAATTTATATTCTGTTTTGAGGACAGCAAATATAAAAAGGCTCGCGTTCGTACGTTTGATATAAAAAACGTTGGAGTATTTATGTACTTGGTTTTCGTAGGGTGAATGTTACTGTTTTTGTTATTTAGGGTACAATTAAATAATAAGTTAATACATATTTATATTTTTATGTATATTTCAAAATTGCTGATGTCTAATTGCTTAAGTGTCTCGCGGATGATATAGACGGGTGTCTTTTTCAAACCTAAGCTTATAATAAATTACAAATTATAAGCCCATGTTTCCTTACGATGTTTTCCTTCACCGTTTGTCAGTGGCATCTGAATAATCTTAGAAAGAATATATAACTCGGAAAAAATTACATTGGTACTAGCCGTTGATAGGTTTTTTTTTTAAGGGGGGAAAATCATCGAATGACTGCTCCCGCCTGGGTGAGGAGGGAGGGAGTGTCAGACTCTTACTGACTAAAAACCACCCCGTTCCTTCTCCTGCACGTCGAGAGGTTTGGAGTCCGCAATCTGATGCATAAGAAGCAGGCGTCTTTAACTTCTGGGCCACTACAACTATTATTACATAATTCACTTAATATTTATCTTATAATTCTTAGGTCTTAGTTGACAAATTAACCAGCAATAAAACAGGAAACATCTACAATTTTAATACCAAAATCAACATTACACTACACGTACCGAAGGACCATATACATATATCAAATCGTCTAGTCCTCGTATCGATTTACAAATCGTTCCGTTGCTCCATGTGCTAACGATGTTCCTAGTTTTTTGTTTGCGATTCAGATCGTTGATCGTTGAATTCTGTTTTGGTATACACGGGTCCACATGTATCTGTACAAAACCAATTTATCATGGTCCCTCTTTGCATGATCTTTACATATATTTGAAGGTTACTTTATACTGGTTTTTCATAAGTGGTTGTGTAGGCATGTGGTCCAACCCTCTAATCTATCAGAGCTCTCGATTCAATTGATTGCAATGTTTGACTCAACCTTTGAGTGTTACCTACGTTTCTAGCTGTGGGGCCATTTATTCTGGGGTTTTGTAAAGTGTTGTGTATCAATTTTGTTTATTGTTTTCTGAAACCCTGTTTTCACTATAGGGACGTCGTATTAGTGAGCGTTCTTATGTCTTTGATTTTGAATTTGTTTTAACGTACTGTACTGTTTCAATGTCTATTTTAAATTTTTGTCCAACAGAGTTCACTTAGACTGTTAAAATTTTGTCATTGAAATTAATTATTGATGTATTGCACTGGTTGGTAAGTGATTTACAGTTCGACTAACCGAATGACAGTTACCTATAAAACGGTGTTATGACTATTGAGTTCTCGGATTCAATCCCCGGGTCGGGCAATGTACTACTGGGTCTTTTTTAAATTCTCAGTAGTAGCACGGAGTCTGGAAATAGTGTGCGGTATATGGCAATAGGCTCATCCACTATTACATGGGACTCATAAGATAAATACACTATTTGTAAAGTGGGTTTTACATTGTATAGTGGCATTAAGTGCCATGCACCTTTGCCTACCTCTACGGGCATAAGTGTTATGTTAACTTTATAACCCGTAATTTAACACAAATAACTAGATACCCAAAAAAGCTAAAAATAGATAACACTAACTCAGAGTGTAATCCAGCAAAAAGCCAGTAGAAAGGAGTAAACCTCTTTGATCTAAGTCATAAATTATTGTAGGTACAGACGTCTTAAATGTTCAACATATACATACTAACCTTAGGAGATGTCACTTAGAAGGACATCCCTTTGATAAAAACCTGGTCCAACGTAGACCTAGTAACCCTTTGAAAGGCAAGATAAATTAACGTACTATACAAATTAAATAGTACATAGTCTTAGAAGATTTGTTACTAGTTAAATTACTTGGTTTATTAGTACTTAAGCATTTTCAAACTTAGGGTAATCTCAAAAGCTATTTCGACGTTATTAATGTTCGCCAAAGCTTTTGTTGGGAACATTCGAGTAATTTGTATAGAATTTCGTTGGGAAAACAGTATGCTTTTATATTGGAGCTATTATGAAATTATGTCAAATTGTGTCTTACCATTTTAAGGAGAGTATTTTACCGTTGACTTTGAACATTTCATTTGAAATTCATGTCGCTGTGAGGTCTGGTCTTACGGTACGGTTGTGGGCAGTATTTTGAGCTTTATAAAACGTTTATATTAAGAAGTAGTTCATTGGTAGTAGCCTTTATTGGATTCTTATTGTCTGAGAATTATTGGAATTTTTATTGCAAAATATTTCGTAAAATTTGGAGTAGATTTTGGGTTAGTGGATGGCAATATTTTAGCTAACATAATTGGATACTAAAAATAAAAATTACTTGAAAAAAATAATATACTAACGAACAACATTTGAAAATAGAATCTATATAGTGATGGAGTATTTATGATGATCTATGAAGCAAAACATTTAAATATCAAAGACACCATTTAAAAATTGAAGAAACCTTATCCTATCTTTTAATTAATTTATTTATTTATGTACACACATACAACATAAAGGACAACACATAAATAAAATTAAAGTACAAAGGTATTAGTAATTACTTCTAATATTAAACTCAGAAAACAGTCAATAAATGACAATTTCCAATGCATCACGCTTCTAAAGACCAATAAAAAGCGTATGTTATTAAAGGCCAAAACTACACCTCAAGAATTTAATACTTTACTTTACGTCGAATCTAATATGTGTCTTAGGCCATTAATTATTCATCCAAATTCATATTTTATGAGCTTTTAAAAATCGTAATTTAATAGCATTAAACTTAAAATATATAAGCAAAAATGCATAATTTCGAACATCCCGCCTCTAAGCACCAATAAAGAGTGTACGTTATTGAAGGCCAAAAAAAGCGCCTATTGGCTCTAGAGCAAATAAGTTGCTTACAGGTAGGCGTACTCCATCGTAGCCTGCATCATAGGTTACCATTCTATTAGGTAGGGGCCAAAGGTCGGCACATCGCAAATAAAGAAAATTAAAAACAACAATTAAAGTATTTATTCCCAACGCAACACGCCTCTAAGGACCAATTTCGCAAACCAATAAAGAGCGTACGTTATTGAAGGCCAAAACTACGCCTCAAGAATTGAATACTTTAGTTGCGTCGAATCCAATATGTGTCTTAGGCCTTCCATTATTCATTCAACTACATATGTACAGTTTGGGGGTCGTAATAAAATTGCCTACTGTTTATATAAAACTGAGGTACGGTGAGGTACGCGTGTTGAAATTTGATGGGAGGCGCTTGATAGCGTGTTGTTTTATGCAAAGGTTTTTGAGGTCATTTTTTGCTTTGGGTTTTGTCTGTGTAGACTTAGGTTTAAGGTTTGACGGTTTGAGTTTTAGATTTTAGTTTTTTGGGTTATTCTTTCAGTCTTTGTGTAAGTGATTGATCTTAGGTTTCAAGGTACCTACTTTTCTGGAGAAGTATAGTTGTAGATAAATAATTCAAGGTTCTTTACTAAATAAAAAGTTTAATCATCAAAAAAATCGAAGCCAAAGAAGCTACAATAGGGTAGATGGCTATTTTTTTTTTAATGTCTGTCTGGTAGGTTATTTTAAATCATTAGACACGTATTTTTTTATTTTCTTACAGAAACGAATACTTTCGACGATATATTCATTTGAAATGTCGCGTGACGTCACTTCTATGTACATTTTATACGTAGAAATGACGTTTTAGCCCCCATTTCTAAACTTTGATTCGTTATATCTAAGTATTGTTTTACTATACGACAAAATAAAAATATTACGTGTCTAATATTTTTTCATTACCTAACTTACAGACTAATTAGATTTTTAATTTTTATACCCTGTCATCATCCCAATTCTTTACTTTAAGTTATGTAAAAAAAATTTAACCAAAGCTTGGAACATCTATTACTATCAAGATTCAATACCGAAACAGATGTGAAAACCAAAGTAAACCTTATGATTTTCAGGGCAACCAAAGGAAATTCTTTGACTGAACTGACTTTCGACTGGTCAGATATAGCCGGTAAAATGTCTACTAATCTAGCATTTTACCATTTAAGTAATAAAGTCGATATTCGCCTAAAGGAAATTGACATTTGGTATATTTTGACATGCTGTTGACTACCATCTCGAATAAACAGATGGTAGCTAGGAATATCAAATGCGTAGCCTGGAGATATCTAGATGGCTCGCATTAGACTTGGGTTGTAACGGGTAAAATCAATACCTGTTATTGCTATTACTATTTTATAAAATAACTGTTCCTATTAAATATGTAATAACAGTCTAACAATAGACACTGGTAACATTTTACTCAAATAAAGTAAAATCAAGGCTTCTATTGTAAGTAAACCACATATTTTTATGCACTTTTGAAATGTCAAAACTATAATAGTTTATGAATCATTCCGTCAGTTAAGATACATAAGTGCTCGTTCCAAAATCTAGATTCATAATAACCCTCTTAAGTATTATTTAGTAATTTTTGATAACAAACAATGATACAACAAGCTGTTATTTAAGCTGTGATAAATCACAGTATTTACTACACTGTTATCGATGCAATACCTGTTATTTATACCTGTTATGATAATTACATCTCACGTCTATCTAGTATTGATGCAGTTGAATCTAATTCAGCCTTAAGGCATTCAGACAGATAGTCTGATACATTGTAATACATTGTCTTATTTAACATTAATCATAGGTAGATAACTATTTATTCTAGATTTGTTTAGGTATCCATAAATGTTAATTGTATAATCAATAATGAGTGTAAAATCTTCTCTACTTACTTATTTTATGATTAGGAATGATCTGGACATAACATAACATAACATCACGCCTTTTATCTCCGAAGGGGTAGGCAGAGGAACATTATGCCACTGTACAATGTAACACCCACTTTTCAGTATTTATGTTATGAGTCCCATGTAATAGGGGGTGAGCCTAATGCAATATATCGGGCACAATTCCAGACTCCGTGCTTCTACTAAGAATTTTTTAAAACCCAGTAATACTTTGCCCGACCGGGGAATCGAATCCATGACCCATTGCCCGGCAGTCGCGCTTGCGACCACTCGGCCTTTGATGATTGATAAATCGGACCTAACTGATCTGTTAACTTAACTAAATCCAATACTTCTTACCCAATTCATCAAACCGTACAAACCAACAATTTACTCAAACAAAATAAATATTCAGTTATAATATTTTATTAATTCCCAAAACCACTTTCCTAAGTACATTTTCCGGAAAATAAAACGGTAAAGAAAATTCTAAATATTTAATCTTCCGCTTGAGCTCGCAACAAAAAATGGAAAAGAAATATCTACACAGTAAAACAGTAAAAACGTGTGTGTATAGTCAATATTTTTCAATAAGTACAACAAAAACAAGATGATAAAGGAACAGTTAGAGAGATAAAATTTAAAAAAAATCCCAGTTGTATATTTGTTTAAACACGCTAATATTTAAAACGAATGGTCGCATTTGAATAAGCTATTTTGTTGTATAGATATTAGGCTACATATATGGTATAATTTTATAAAGAAATTCGGACAAAAAATCAGCTTAAAGTCACTATTCTATGCAGGCGAATATGCAGGCAAAAGCTAGTGACTAATACTATTACATTTAAGTGCCAACCCTAGCTATACTAGCCAAATACCATGTTTTCTGCCAAAAGATTAGAAAATACATACATATATAACCTCACGCCTTTGTCATATAATAAAACAATACTTAGATAAAACGAATCAATGTTTAGAAGTGGGGGCAAAAACGTCATTTCTATGTTTAAAATAATGTACATGGAAGTGACGTTACGCGACATTTCAAATCAATATATCGTAGAGAGTATTCGTTTCTGTAAGAAATTAAAAAATACGTGTCTAATGATTTAAAATAATCTACCAGACGGACATTAAAATTAAAATTAGGCATCTACCCTATTGCGATGATTCTTACATACCTCTTTTGCTTCATCGACAGTCATCAGTCTTTTTATGCATGCTCGTCAGTTAAGGTTAGAAAATTCAATGTAGAGGTATAAGGATGTAACTGGCCAGTGTCAAATATTATGTCCATCCCATATAATTTAGTTTTCTATACTCTCGGTAGACAAGCGCTATATAGCATTTGGTTCTTAGCAAATAATAGAATTCAATTCCAAGGACACGCCTGACTTGAACTACTGTTCATTCTCTTTGCTATGTATACAAGGCATGTTCCTTTTTTATTGCTGCATTTTATTAAAGGGAAAGAAAGAAAGAAAGAAGATGAATGTTAGACAATGGAGGCGGTATTTGGAACGAAATGTGTTTGTCAATCAAAGTTGCGTGTGTGACGGGTAACATGAAAATTATGTGAAGGGTGAAGCTACGATTTGTTGGCTATGAAAATGGAAAAGAAATGTAAAAAATGTGTATCGTTTTTGTGTTGTTTAAATGTATTGTTGTGTGTTGGTGTTCTTTTTGTTTTAAGGTTTATGTAGATAATAAAATGGTGGGACTGCCTCGTTGACGGAGTGGTCGCAAACGCGACTGCCGGGCAAGGGGTCTCGGGTTCGATTTCCGGGTCGGGCAAAGTAATACTAGTTTTTAAAAAAATTCTCAGTAGTCGCACGGAGTCTGGAACTGCACCTCTGCCTACCCCTTTGGGGATAAAAGGCGTGATGTAATGATGTTATGACAAAATGTTGGGAGGTTTAAAGCTTCAATTTGATTATGGGATAAGCTCTTAAACGAGCAGACGAATCACCTGATGGTAAGCAATCGGCGTCGCCCATGGACACCTGGAACACCAGAGGCGTTACAAGTGTGTTACCAGCTTTTTGGGGATCAGGAATTAGAGGATTGTTGGGGATTCAGGGATTGGGAGATTGGAGAGATGGGTTGCGTTGTTTTACGTCGGTTTTGTGTGAGGCCGTGGTATCACTGCGGTCGATCCGGCCCATTCGTGCCGAAGCATGGCTCTCCCACACTTGAGCATCAATCATTTAATATATTAAGCATTGTAAAGGTATGAGTAGGTATAAGTACTAATATATTGAAATATGTTTTTATCTTCGTACTCTAACTTACTTTGTTTCTCTTCGAGATTCGTAAAATGTGGATTACCTGAAAAGAAGAAAAATAATAGAATTAGATACAAAATCTAGGTCTATCTACCTCTATATATTCAGGTTTCAAAGAATCATTAATTATACCGCCATTAACATATGTATTTCACATATACATCACATCAATAGCCTGAAGTGGCCACTGTTGACTGACTAAAGGCCTCTTATCACGCGGAGAAGGTTTGAGCACTAATCACCACACTTGCTCAATGCGGGTTGGCGATTTCAAACTTATACAAATTATAAGCCCAGGTTTCCTCACGATATTTTCCTTCAGGCAGCGTTTGTCAGTGGTGTCAAAATAGAGGTAAGCTTAGAAAGTACATATAACTCGGAAAAAGTCACATTGGTACTTGCCGTTGGTAGGTTTTGAACCCGCACCCTCATGCATGAGAAGCAGGCATTTTAAATCTTAGAGCACGACACCTTTAGAGTATAAAGACACAGAATTATGATCTACCACAAGCACATTGTGCCCTGTACCATGTAAACCAAATGTTGCCAGCTATAAAATACAGGATTAGGTGTTGTCACCGCACCAGAGCTAACGCCTCATAATTTTGTCGCACCAAAACAGTGTTACCATACTTAAAAACTCTCGGGGCAAAAATATTATCACCTACATTGGTTAAACAAATTTTGTTTTTGTCTAACCTTATTTCGAGCGTCATTAGGTATAATTTTGTTTTAGTTTTTGTAGGTCTTATGTTGTTACGTTATTAGGCTGACTGTTTAGGCATAAAATGATTAATTGGGTACATGCCTTAATCAAAAAATAAAGTATTTCGACTGTTCAATACCTACAATAAAGTATTAAAAAAGTAATCACACTTTCATTAATTGATTTTATGACTAACTTATTATTACTATTTTCCCGCAAAATTTTTAACAAATAAGTATGCTGTTTGATCTAATGGGCAAAGTAAAATACTAGGTTTAAAAAAATTCTCAGTGCTAGCACGGAGTCTGGAATTGTGCCTGATCTGATATATGGCAATAGACCCACCTCCTATTACAAGGGACTTATAACATAAAATAGTTGAATGTATTTGTTGCATGGTACAATGGCATCAACTGCCATAATGTGCACTTCTGCCTCCACCTTCGGGGATAAAAGGCATGATGTTATGTTATGTGCATTACTGCACTTATAATGTTATACTATAACCACTCTATAAAGACATAAACTGAATCTAAAACGACTGGAATTCGATTGATAAACGGTTATCAAGTAAGTACAGCCATGTCTCAGAATATCGTCTTGTGTCTAAATTGGCCACAGCTAGAGTAGTCACTGATTGCTACCTGAACACTAGCAATTGCCGATTGTAGTCAGCAGTGCCCGTTAAACGGTCCATCTCCAGTAGTTTGACTATAGAGAGAGTATAATGTATGTATATATATGTTGATAGTTGGTAACTGTTGACTGCCTCGTTGGCCGAGTGGTCGCAAGTGCGACTGCCGGGCAAGGGGTCTCGGGTTCGATTCCAGGGTCGGGCAAACTATTCCTGGGTTTTTAAAAAAAATGTGAGTAGTAGCACGGAGTCTGGAATTGTGTCCGGCATATGGCAATAGGCTCACCCCTATTAGGTGGGACTCATAACATAAATAAATAGTGAAAAGTGGGTGTTACAGTATACAGTGACATAATGTGCACCTCTGCCTACCCCTTCGGGGATAAAAGGCGTGATCTTGTGCTTATGTTGTTGTAGTTGGTAACTGTCATTGGTGTAATCGATTTCATACGGTTAAGCAATACTTACTTGTGTACGTGTATATTTTCTATATGGCTACGGTTAAGTATAAGACATTTTTGTTACTATCCCTTTTCTTTTTGATGCCGTGGGTAATATACGAATGACTATGGCAGTTAGGGACTACACATTTCTAATAGATATCGAACAGAAGTGCTCTGTGATAAACCTGATCTAATTGGGTAGTTGCCAGAGTAAGAAAATTAAAAATCTAATTAGTTCGTCAGTTAGATAATGAAATAATATTGCACACGTATTTTTTTATTTTCTCGTATAAAGCTACAATACTTAGATAAAATGGAGTTCAGTTTAGGAGTGGGAGGTAGGTACGTCACATTGTGCTAAATTTGTTGTACGCTGTGACGTCACACGACATTTCAAATCAATATATCGTCGAAAGCATTTAATTTTGTGAAAAAAGAAAGAATACGTGTCTAATGTTTTAAAATAATCTACCAGACGGACATTAAAATGAAATTTCGGACACTAGCCTATTGTACCTGATCAAACTCAGACGAAATGTGGATATTGTGATAAATCCACTTACGATGTCAAGAACAACTCTGGTAGGACTACTAAAAGATGTAGATTAAAGAACTGTTTTGCTCGAAGATACACAGAAGTGTAATATATGATTATATCGTTCACTTAACTTTTCTAAAAATAACTACAACATCAACAAGAGATATTAAATGACATCCGAGATAAAATTATCCCTTTACCTAAAATAGACAAGGAGACACCCAAAGAAGTGTACGTCAAGTGCTTATTTATTTGGAATCTACTTACCTAAGATTATATATAGGACAGTAGGTAATGTTAATCTTATTACTACTACCCACGCCAGTTTGGAAATAAAAATAAGAATTTTTAATCTCAACACATTCGCTGGTGAGCGTTGGAGAATTGGAGATGGCGGTCTAAAAGTATTTTTATGGGATAAACCGGTAAACGAGATACGGATCACTTGATGGTAAGCAATCGGCGCCGCCTGTGAATACCCGAAACACCAAAGGTGTTATAAATGCGTTACCGGCACCTGGGCATTAGGAATTTGAAGGTTTTTGTGGTTTTGATAATTGGTGAGATTCGGTAGAGGGGTAATTGAACCTCCAGTAGCCTCACTCGCGACAAAACGAAAGTGTTGTTTCACGTCGGTTTCCTGTGAGGTGGTATCACTCCGGTCGAGCCGGCCCATTCGTGCCGAAACATGGGTTTCCCACACTTAAAAGTCAAAGTTAACATTGGACTGTGATCTCCATCGGTGTCGTAAGATTTGAGTAAGGTTGGCGTCCCTTCATCAACTCTTATTACACCCATGGAAATTGTAGAAGAAGTCACGTAAAGCCGTTGGTACAGGACCAGCCTGGTCCTTTTCCGGTGGTCTGTCGTCCCATCGGGTTCAGAGGAGGAGGAGGGAACAGAGAGTGCACTTATATTTGCATAAAGAGTTGTGCACTATAACATCTCCTATGGTGTGCTGGTCCAGCTAGACTTACCACTGTGATTGACATTTTATTCATAGGTGAAATGAACTCTGCTGATACCAAAACGTTTTATACCATAAACCAATCATAATTACTACTTCGAAAATTAATTACTCTACTACATAATAATTACAATCTTCGAAGCCTTTACAGCTTTCAAACACAGACAGAAGATCCCATTAAAATGCTTATTTGTTCAGAAACTGAGCTCGGTAACAATGTATGTAATTACGGCAGTTCATTAAAATAATACCGCTATAAAACTTTAAGTTTTCCTCCGAATCTTAATGTCTGCGGGTATTTGAACAGGTTTTTGGGGATGGTGTACACTGAGAGATGCACTGTAGCTTTTTTTTTATGGGACAAGCCCGCCACAACTTTCCAAAACCGCTGCAACTCCATACAACCATGAAAACACCGGAACACTGAAGTCCGGCGCGTCCCAGGGACATGAGTAACTGTCTTGGTTCCCGCAACGAAGTGAATCAGAAGATATTATAAGCACTGTAGCTTAAAAAAGTACAAAGGTCTTTGGAATCTATTTTTTTTTTGTTTTCTATCAATAAGAAAAAAAATAAGGCTAGGAAATTCTACTGCCGCGGAGGACTTAACGGGTTGCCGGGTCTCCGGTCTGAAGTGCAGGAGTAGGAACGGGGTGGTTTTTAGTCAGTAAGAGTCTGACACTCCCTCGCGCCTCACCCGGGCGGGGGAAGTCATGAGATGATTTTCCACCATCAAAAAAGAGATTTACTTAATAATTTCAGACTTAATGGTATTTTTATATTAATAATAATAAGTAATTGAATCCTAAATGTTGCATTTGCATCTTGATTTTTTTTAAATACGCACGTCAAGCACAAATGTTTTAGGTACAGCTGCAAACAAAATTACATACAGACATAATATCAAGACGCGCACAAGAATTAAAAAAAAAATATTTCATGCTAGAATCAAACTCACGACACATTCCACGATAGCCCATTGCCCAGCCACAAAAGAGTTATATTTACTATTGTTCTTACTGTACAGTAGAAACACTGCCTCCTTCGACAAGATAATATTAAAGAAAAAGTGATTTTTAAGAAAATAACAATATATCCGACCCTAACGATCAAGATTTTAACCCGACGAACGCCATTAAAACGCCGAGTGCATAAAGTCAGGAAGTTGGACAATTAAATCCGACGGTGGTCGTTTGGACCCCGAAGACAGTATGTAGTTATATTATTATGTAAGTTAGTTAAGGTTTAAGCTTTGTTTTTGTGATAATTTCTGTGTGAGACTTGGTATTTTCACCAACATAATTATATAGGATAGTTCAATTTCTGTCATAGCAAAAAAATATTTGGTGCCTGATGATATTTATAATGTTCTTTAATCTGTGAAACACCAAGCGGTCACCGGTGACCGCGACCTATTGTTCTTTAATTGTGTCTATAAAACCGGTACTCGACGAGTTAATTAGCTTACATTTTTACTTCGCAAACTGATTAGTGATATTAAGTATGTCCATCAATAATAGGTACCTACTGCTTTTTTGATCAATTAATTATAAGTATTATGACTATTTTAATAAATAGTCTAAATAACTGTTCCGTTGGCCGAGTGGCGCAGCTCACTCTTTTTATACCCCGCGATTTTAGTTAATCTAGTATGTCTCACGATAGCTATTATCATAACATAACATAACATCACGCCTTTTTATCCCCGAAGGGGTAGGCAGAGGTGTACATTACGGTACTTAATGCCACTGTACAATGTAACACCCACTTTTCACTATTTATGTTATGAGTCCCTTGTAATAGAGGGCGAGCCTATTGCCATATACCGTGCACAATCCAGACTCCGTGCTACTACTGAATTTTTTTAAAAAACCCAGTAATACTTTGCTCTACCCGGGAATCGAACCCGAGACCCCTTGCCCCGAGTCACATTTGCGACCACTCGGCCAACGAAGCAGCTTTTATCAAATGATACAATTACCCAACCTCTAGAAACCGGTCACAATTACCCAATTTACCCGATCTAGCTATCGAACCCAAGCTATAATCACTCACCATAACCAAGCAAGTCATACAGAAGCTAATATTACGCACATTAGATCAATTAACCTAGCATTTAATGAGACAACTCATATTAATTTATGCGTGAGATATCGACTGTACTTACACTAATTAATTTTGTTAAGTATGCACAAATTAATGAGCACGTTAATTTATTTATGAGAAACAAGATCCCCCTGGTTGAGGGTGAAACGCCGTTTAAAACCATGGCGTTTTCATGGGAAATTTAATTTTATTTGAATAATTATTTTTGAGTACATTTTGTTTGCTTCGTTTTGTTAATTGAAAACACGTTTTTGATTGAGCTAAATGTTATTTTGTTACATTTTTAACCGCATTCAAAAACAAAAAAAAAACATAACATAACATCACGCCTTTTATCCCCAAAGGGGTAGGCAGAGGTGCATTATGCCACTGTACAATGTAACACCCACTTTTCACTATTTATGTTATATACATGAGTCCCACGTAATAGGGGTGAGCCTATTGCAATATACCGGCCACAATTCCAGACTCCGTGCTACTACCGAGATTTAAAAAAAACCCAGTAGTTTGCCCGACCCGGGAATCGAACCCGAGACCCCTTGCCTGGCAGTCGCACTTGCGACCTACCTACGAGGCAGTCTCTCAGTCTCATTTTCAAAAAGATAAATAAGTGGAAATTCTTAGTTGTCAGAAATACAGGTCCATTTCTATCAGTATCACCCGATACTGGTGGAAAATGCCTGCAGTACTAAGTCTACCAATGCTTGTTTGTGTGCATATAAAGATTTATAAATAAAATCAAAGTCAAAGAATTTATTTCAATTAATCCTTAATTAAGCAATTTTTAAATATCAAAATTTTAATTGCGGCTACACGGTTGGTGCGGTGGCTGGGCAACCGGCTGCCGTGCAACGTGTCGCGGGTTCGATTCCCGCACGGAACAACACTTTGTGTGATCCACAAATAGTTGTTTCGGGTCTGGGTGTGATGTGTGAATTGTATGTTTGTAAACGCACCCACGACACAGGAGAAAATCCTAGTGTGGGGCAATGTTTTCTTTTTAAAAAAAAATATAAAACAAAAAAATTAAGCAAAATTTTTAAACGTCAAAATTTGAATTGTCTATCCGTCAGTCTATCCGTGAAGTTAGGCGCTCGTTTGAAAGTGCCTAGCTTCACTTATACTGACTGAAATAAATAAATACCCTTTGACGAATAAGAGCGTGACGTCATATGTAATATTTAATATTGTTCTTGAATCAGGGAAAAACGTGAAATTCATCGCAACACACTCACTTACAACAGAACTGCAAAGTCTCAAATCCTTACTAATATTATAATCCTTACAAATATTATAAATCGGAAAGTGAGTTTGTTTGTTTGTTTGTTTGTTCCGCTATCACGCCGTTACTACTAAACCGATTGCTTAGAATTTTTGCAGACGTAAAGTTAGAAGTCCGGATTAAATAATAGGATACTTTTTATCCCGGAATAATTTGATATTCCCGAGGGAAAACAAAAGTATTGGTATAGATGGCGCTGTATGTATTGGTATATGTCACATAGGCTACTTTTTATCCTTTTGTGACGTGAGCGAAGCCGCAGGTAAACGCTAGTTAATTTAATAATTCTATCACGTATCACGTACAAAATAATAATTTTCAAACACAGTTCCAAATCCACAATGAAATATAATATTGTGAATGCTCCACAGACTTAGAAAATGAAGTAATTACATTTGAATTAATTAGTACGCCAGTGTTAAATGATGGCTCATTAAATGGCCAAATAGCAAGATTAGTTCGCTATGGCCTTTCTGTTATTCAGCCATATTTATGATATTACGCCAAATTATATGTATTTTATTTTAATTTCGTACATAAAATAAAACATAAAATGAATAATAAAATGCTATCCAACCGGCCAAATGTGGTTTGAAAATTATTTTTATTCACATGTGAATTTCTTTTGTTTTTGTCTCTGCATCACCCGAAGGTCTGGCTGGAGGAGAATGCCCTAGGCATTAAGCCCACCTTGTACATTAGGGTGTGCATGAAGTCTTTTAAAATAAAATAAAATAAATAAATTTCTGAGTATCATTTTTTGTTCCTTTTCAATTAACTTAAATATAATTATATACTTGGAAGCCATTCTTTGCCTTTTTTATCCTTCTACGGCTCTATTAACTTTAAGATTTTTATTTTACAATAAAATGTTTGTTGGAAACGAAAGAAAAATTAATATCTTTAACTGTCAAACACCGCGAGGACACCGGTGACCGCAACCTATTGTTCTTTGTATCTATAATGACGGTACTCAAAGGGTTAATTAGATTATTATGTAGATGTTGCAAAATCGTAGCCGAATTAAGCACCAATGTGATGTTTCCTTCTCTAACATTTAAAGAAACATCACTACTATACTAAATTTATTTTATTAATCCAATATCCAAGTACAGAACCATACTATTGCTAAGATCAGCTCATTCAAAAAGGAACTACGACGTTTATCGTTTCTGATCGGTACGTCCATTTTGTTGCCTTATTTTCTCCCATTGTCCGAGTCTCTTCAATTTTCCAAAGGAATTCTTGCAAAGACTCTTAGTACTACCTCGATTCCTTTTACAAGATTCGTATTCTTCATTTTTATTATAAGAATAAAAATGATTTTTAATTTTTGAAATAAATAAATGTTTTGTTATTTGTATTTTAAAATTGGAGTAATTGAAATGTTAGGTATTATTTCATTTTAAATGAAAACGCATTTTGTTTGCGTAATTCAAAATGTTGAATAATTATTTTATTTCTTAAATAAAATACTTTGACCGCAACATGTCTTTGCCTAGACATGTTATCTACAATAATTTAATAAAACATTGTATCGTATGATTGACAAATAATGATTTTACATTTTTAGGCATTCTTATTACATTATGTAGAGATTTTTAAGAACATTGACTTACATGTAAATAATATTAAGCATAACATATTTTGTCCCAGAAATATCTTTTTTATACATACATACATACATAACTTCACGCCTGTCTCCCATGGGGGTAGGCAGAGACTAAGGAACGCCAATTACTACGATTCTTACATACCTCTTTCGCTTCATTAACAGTCATCAATCTTTTCATGCATGCTCGTCGGTTAAGGGTACTTTTAATATTTTTATATATTCCTTAGAATATACAAAATTCAAGACTTATTTTTCTGAAAAAAATTTGAAGACAAATGATTGACAAGTTAGTTTGCTAAGATTCTAGGGTTACTTAGAGTGCCCTAAGGTTAGGGCGCTCTTAGTAAACGGCCTTTGGACTATGTAAACCCTTTTACATCACTACATAGTATAAAGCGAAGTCTATCCGCCGTCAATCTGTCCCTATGTATGCTTAGATCTTTAAAACTACGCAACGGATTTTGTTACGGTTTTTTTTTAAATAAATAGAGTGATTCTTAAAGAAGGTTTATATGTATAATACATGCATATTGCACCTGTACGAAGCCGAGGCGGGTCGCTACTTATAAAAGCAGGTATATTATAACATATTGCTTTTCATCTTAGATAGATATAAATATTTGTATTTTAAACTCAAGGATGTTGAACAAAAGGCGGACTTATTGCTAATTAGAAATGATTGAAGCACCAAAATATCAGTGGTGTATCTGTGTGCGTGTACTTGCAACACCGTACTGTATGAAGTGTAATGACGGGCCAGGCCCGAATAAAAAAACCGAAAGACATCAGATGTCCTTCAGTTTTTACAACGCAAGCGTAGTTTCACGTCGGTTTTCTGCTCGGCCGTGGTATCACTTCGGTCGAGTTGGCCTGTTTGTGACAGAGCATGGCTCGCACCCACACTTAAAATTAAGAATTGTAACACTATTTTAGCCTCAGTATTACTAATGAAATAAAATACTGAAAATTACTCAATATTCCTTTGCCCGACCCAGGAGTCGAGTTTCACTAAGCAATCATACTCGATCAACGAATCAGTAATTACATTTCAATAATTATAGCAATATCATTAAATTATTTTTAATTTTACCCCCAGTAAGCACATGTCGGTTGCCCATGTAATTCGGTAAACGCGTTTAATTTATTTAATCTCAAAATAATATTTCACTTTATTTATTTTAACCACAAAATTTTATTTTACGAAATAATTTGTTCATTTTGGGCATGAATAACTGAAAATGAATACCTAAATAAGTTTAATTTTAATTAAAATCGTATAAATGGGGTAATTTTGAAATATTGCAAGTAGAAAATAAATATTTATTGTTCCACAAACATTTAACCAAAATATTTAAATTATAATAAGTTATTATTTAAAGTAGACCATTGTGTCTGTTTTTTCATAAGAAAGATAGGCAGAGGTGTTCAATAATGATAAAATAATATTATTCACAAATACAAAATAATACAATAAAAATTGAATCTACAAATTAACACCTGCCGTTGTTTTGAAACTGGTCAAGATACCACATCAAATGTAGTACGGTACGGAATAAAATAATTATGTAAATATTATGTTTGATGATTTTTTAGGGGAAAAATGATCGAATGACTGCTCCCGCCTGGGTGAGGCGGAAGGGAGTGTCAGATTCTTACTGACTAAAAACCACCCCGTTCCTTCTCCTGCACGTTGAGCTGGAGCCCCGGTTACCCGTTAGGTTCTCCGCGACTTATGTTTGATGATAGAGGTAACACAAAAACGATTTTACACACACACACACATACACACACCACCATCATCATCAACAACAGCCGGCAGATGTCCACTGCTGGACCACCTGTATCCACTCTCTCCTGGCAATGTCGTCGGTCCATCTAGCGGACGGCCTGCCCAGGCTTCGTTCTGTCCGTGGTATACTCAATACACTCTTACATACACACACGGCAATAATGAGCAAATCAAAAACACATTACTCAACAAAAACATTTCACCGTTACCCTATCCATATCAAACATGTTCCAATCTTACCCCACTGACTCTAAGGTAGCAACGTCATTATTTCAATGAATGAGTCTTAGTTTTTCGCTCCGCTTGTTATAAAGGGACGAAAGGATCCAAAATCTATCGCCTATAAGCCTTCGAAAGGAAAATTTGAGCAAAAATTGTTTTATTACTGAACAAGAACATTTCTGCCGGGGTTTCTTTATGAAACAATAATTTGTGAAATTTATTCTGTGTCTGTTGTTAGTTCACAAATTACTTTTGAGGTTATTTAATCGTTACTTATATGTAACCGGGAGTATAAAAAATGTCGTAGCGGCCCAGACGTTTAAGACATGCTTCATGCCTCATGCTTCTCATGAATGAGGGTGCGGGCTCGAAACCTACCAACGGCAAGTACTAAAGTGACTTTTTCCAAATTATATGTATATTTTAAGATTATTTAGACACCACTGATAAACGGTGAAGGAAAACATCGTGAGGAAACCTGGACTTATAATTTCAAATTATAATTTTGAAATCGCCAACCTGTAATGAGCAAGCGTGGTGGTTAATGCTCAAACATTCTGCGTGTGAGAAGAGGCTTTACTCAGCAGTGGGCACTTATAGGATGTTGATGTTGAATATCTATCCACAAAAATTTACTAATTCCAAACCATTCCCTGCAATAAATGTTCGCATCAAATTTTCAATCGACCACAAACTCGTACACCTCGAACTTAGTTAACCAAAGCATCAAATTACTTATGCATCCAAATGACGTATTCGAACTCACATTGCAATCGAAAGCCTTACCCAAGTCCATAAATATTTAACATATAAACTTCTGAAGAATTTATGCGGCTTGGCTAACCAATATGTTACTGACATCACAACAACTTTGTAACGTAATTTCTACTTTATCATTTAGCCATAAAGTTCAAAGTAAATGTAACGATTTAGGATAGTTTGATGGGCTGCCGTCTACATCATAATAACAGTAACTACGCAAAGTAATTTTTGCTTTATCATTTAGCTATAAAGTTCAAAATGAAACAAATTGTGTGAAGGTTGGTGCTGCCGTACATTATAACAACTTTGAACCTAAAACTTTGCTTCAATGGTTCGTCAAGTATGCTGATGAAAAAGCCAAGATACTTTCAAGGGTCCTAACTTATCGCTTTGCTTCAAACAAAACTTTGCCTGAACATGTTGTGGAAAAGAGGTCAAGGCTAGGGACCAATTAGTCCTTTTTTGTGTCTAAAGTTTTGTAATGTTGGCTTTTTTATAATAGGACTTAGTTACGATTTTATAGAAGCTATTTTTCTTCGTGTTCCGCCTGTTATTTATAAATGAAGTAGGCAGAGGCAAAGTCACCTTCAACATATTAATTAAACTCTCATACTCAGTACTTGCACGTCATAACTTGACCAAAATGGAAATTAATCTGAATATATATATTTTTTGCTATTTCGTTTCAATTAACACCTACAATGATGCCTTTAGCAGGATATATACAAATAAAAATATAGTGCCCAATCCATCGTTATAAACATCTCGCGATTGCAGATCTCGGAGATCGCGCGTCTACGGACGGCGTGCAAGAGTTGCTTGTCGCCTGACCAGAACTAGACCCCGGCGCGTCACATCGCATTCCGCGTGCGACTCAAAGAGCCATCAGACCACTACAGATGGGGCCCAGTAGGGCTGATGCTCGATACGAAACCACGAAAGGCCTGACAGGTTGCCGGGGCTCCAGCTCGCAGTACAGGAGTAGGAATGGAGAAGTTTTTAGTCAGTAAGAGTCTGACACTCCCTCTCGCCTATCCTAAGGCGGAAGAAGTCATTGGATGATTTTCCCCCCTCAAGAAAAACCGGAATAAACATTCCAATACATTTAATGTTACCCAATTTGATTCCAAAAATAAAAAACATAACATTTACACTAACATTTACGACCATTGGACCAACCACATTTTGTTCCATGCAAGTAACCAAATCCCATCCAAACAATAACAAAATCGCATTATCTGACAACACGAGAAGATCTCAAAAACTAATCGACTAACACGATCTGGTTTGTAGTTGAGTCAAAAGTCGGAAGCTGGCTTTGTCGAGCCGACATCAGTTGAAAGCTGTTACGTTTTGGATTCAAGAAGAAACTTACATTTTGTGTTTATTGAATTAATGTGTTATGGGATTTGCTTTGCGTTTGTTTGTTAGTGATTTTGTTTCTGTGTAGAAAACTATACAGATGTGGATTGTTTCCTATTGAGTATGACATTTGTGTACGATGGAAACATGTACAAGAATGCTGTTTTGTGCATAAGACGTTATATATCGTTGCGCCTTTCAATCTCCGAATTTAATGATTACATCTAAATTAGATGAGTCTTTTCTTCTATTTAAAAAACGTTGCCCTAAACTAAGATTTTCTCCTGTGTCGTGGGTGCGTTTACAAACATACAAGTTCACATACACATGACACTCAAACCCAAAACAACACTTGTGAATCATATAAAGAGTTGCTTCGTGCGAGAATCGAGTCCGCGACACGTTACTTTTGCGGTTACCCAGCCATCGCACCAACCGTGCCATCAGTTGTTAATTGACTAATAAAATCGTACCCAAAAATACCTAATTATTTTACCCTGATTTGGTTGAACCTGGTATCTAGTATTAGGGTGTATTTTTGTATGAAGAAATCACTAGACGAACAAAACTGTTACAATAATGAGACAATTAGCTACAAAGAAACAATTACTTCCGACAAAATGAAAACAACAGCTAATTTATCTTCATTTCGTACGAGTTAAACTATAAATCACTTTTTAGAAGATTGATGCCTACCTAGCCTGGATTTTGGGCTGAAATTCAGGATGAAACTGAAAAAGTTGCTGAGAGCTCTCTTTTGGGAATAACTTACAAACAAGGTATTAAATAGGAAAACTAATTTTGATGCTAGGTAATTCCAGTCATTGTTTTTTAGTTAAAAAAGAGTACCAAATTTATACTTTTCATACCCTGTTATTTCCCTGAAGAAATTGGGTGAGGTGTTGTAATTTTTCAAGTTTATTAATTTTATATATTTAAAGTCAAAATAATTTAGATCAGAAAGGCACGTGAAGCTATTATTAGCTCATTCCAAGGTTTCCATTCCTATAGAGAAGAACGAGTAAAAAAACTCCATAGTTTACTCTTTTTCAATAAGGTTCACATTACATAACATAACATAACATAACATCACGCCTTTTTATCCCCGAAGGGGTAGGCAGAGGTGCACATTGCGGCATTTAATGCCACTATACAATGTAACACCCACTTTTCACTATTTATGTTATGAGTCCCATGTAATAGGGGGTGAGCCTATTGCCATATACTGGGCACATTTCCAGACTCCGAGCTACTACTGAGATTTTTAAAAACCCAGTAATACTTTGCCCGACCCGGGAATCGAACCCGAGACTCCTTACCCGGCAGTCGCACTTGCGACCACTCGGCCAACGAGGCAGAGTTCACATTACAATTATCTAGTTACATAGTTTTGTTGTTTGGACTAGTTACATTGTCTTTACACAAAACTTATACTCTTTTATATTACAATTTAGCCTTACTCCTCACAACATATACACGAAAGCACGAATGTACAAACACGCCACGAACGCCAGTATCATAAAGAACACATTACACATGGACAGTTAATCTCATAACGAAAAAGTGTTACCAATACAAAAAAAATAAAAATATGAAGCACGGATAACTCTGTGTGATTTATGTTGTCATAAATAAAAACATACCATTATCCTTGTGCTGAGGGTTAAAAAATGAAAAATGGGTACACATATACATGTTGATTTGGGAAGAAAAACGTCGCCGATGTAAGTGGTGGGTGCGGGAGTGTGGGCTATGGTTGGGCATGCATATAATGGGTTGTGTTGGAGTGTATTGGTTATAGTCTAGGTGGTTTGTTCTTGTTATTATTGAGGGTGGATGTAAGGAGGATAGTGTTGTATTATAGTATTGGTTTTGGTAGGACGTAACCTATTACGTCCTACCAAACCTACCTACCTACTGAGATTTTTTTTTAAACTCAGTAATACTTTGCCTAACCTGGGAATCGAACCCGAGCCCCCCTTTTTTATATACAACGACGACAGTGGAAAAAATAGCACACGGCCCACCTGATGGCACCAGTGCACTTTACGGCACTTAATGCCACTGTACCCCTTACCCGGCAATCACACTTGCGACCAGTCGGCCAGGCAGTCATGATAATTAGGTAGGGAAGCAGCCATAGTAAGGTATATAATACATTTTTTTATAGCGTAAGCCGGTAAACCAGTATACGGATCACCTGATGGTAAGCAATCAGCGCCGCCCATGGACACTCGAAACACCAAGGCGTTACAAGTGCGTTATCGGCCTTTTGGGAATTGGGAATTTGAGGATTGTAGAGGATTCAGGGATTCGGGAGACGGGGACTAGGGAGGGGGGTAATTGGGCCTCCGGTAACCTCACTCACACGACGAAACACAACGCAAGCGTTGTTTCACGTCGGTTTTCTGTGAGGCGTGGTATCACTCCGGTCGAGCCGGCCCATTCGTGCCAAAGCATGGCTCTCTCACACTTAAAATGTAGCAGTTGCATAATTTTCTCTAAATAGATTGCTAATAGACAAAATACTTTACTATTCTACCTTAGCACCATCTACCAAATAAGATACGAATATTCAATTTACCAAATGCATTAGATACCGTGCAATATAATATTATACTAAAGTAAAATAAAGTAGAGGAGAAAACAGTGTCTATTTGCGTAGTTTTACACACAAACTTCCATTATTTATATTGTAAATATGAGTTGGAACTTCCTGCTAGGTGGACCGAGGTGTCGAGGCGTACTGGTATTATTTACTTTAAAAATAAACGGGTTTCCTTCCAATTTGAACGGTATTATTGTTTCTTTAGAATCCAAGTTTAAATGGCTTTGATTATGTCATAATATTGTTATTGATAGGTTTGTGGGGGCTCTTAGTATAATAGTGTATTTACGTATTGAATTTATGTAAGGATGCGGAGTTGTTATGAAAAGATAAACTGGTAGAGCTTTTCTCAGTATATACTTAATCTTTTAAGGTATGATGTTGTAGTACATTAGGAGAACTGGCACTGTTAATGATGACACTAATGATGATATCAATCTAACTGTAATTATAGAAAACGCTAAAATGTACATACATATATAATCACGCCTTTTTATCTATCCCCGAAAATATGAGCAAAGGTGCACATTACGGCACTTAATGCCACCGTGCAATGTAACACCCACTATTCACTATTTATGATATATGTCCCATGTAATTGCCATATATACCGGGCACATATCCAAACTCCGTGGTACTACTGAGAATATTTAAAAAAACCAGTAACACTTTGCCCGACCATAGAATCGAATCCGAGACCCCTTGCCCGACACTTGCGACCACTTGGCCAACGAACAGTCAGTATTATCTTGATACAACATCTTGACAGACAAACTCAATATTATAGCAATAAAATTAAAGTATTACTCACAATCACTCCAATTCTCCATCAACACTAACCACATTCAGACTCATATTTCACATTATATTTACGCCTAGACGTTTCGTAGCATCTGGACTAAAACCGTACTTCTGTACCCATCTGTATACCTAGATTTAGATTCACTGGTAGCATTGATCAAATGGATTGAGGTCTCACCTCATCGCCATGAATAATACAGCGCCATTATTAAATAGTACCTTATGCTCAGAGCTAGATGAAACTATTACATCTCTAGTTGATTTGATAACTTGCTAGTATGAATTATATCTGGTTTTAACCGATATTCTGGTAGTTTTGTTAGATGAAGTGTATTTATTTGGTTTGAAGGTTTATTTATGTAGCTGTTTTATTTACGAGATTACTCAACAAGTTTCAAGCTACACTGGGGATCCATAGGAGCTTGAAAGTAGTCGAATAACTTATTGAACAGTAACTACGATAGGTAAAATTGCTTTGTTCTGCCTTTTTTATGAGATAAGCTGGTAAACGAACAAATATATTACCTGATGGTAAGCAATCGGCGTCGTCCATGGAAACCCGAAACATCAAAGGCGTTATAAGTGCGATACCGATCTATTGGGGATTAGGAATTTGTAGATTGTTAGAGATTTAGGGATTGGGGAGATTGAAAAGTGGAGTAAATGTGTAGTCGAGCCTCCGTGGGCCTTTGTGGGAAGTCAACTACATTTTGTTATGTACCTATTTTAGTTTTTGCGAATAGATTATACAATTATTATTATTGCGGGACAGTCCATTGGACTTTGGACTCCGTCTACATCAGTCTAAAAGAGCGGTCGCTGTCAAATGCGCAGTCCTTTAATCGCCTCTTACGGTACCTACAGCTAGAATAGCCATAATAGTAAATATATTCTATCCTGCCACTGAACGCGGCACACGTTTACATTGTATATAGCCACTTGTTACATATTTCACTATGTATTTCAATATGATTTTTCTAGAAGTTTCGGAGACTTGAACGAGTCTATTGTATGTTGAAGCTGAAGCCGCGTTGCCTAAATTGACCCTTTTGAACGTAATTCGGCTTGCGGATGCAAGGTTTTGTTAGACTGAAGTAGTAGAAGTCTTTTGTTGAAATAGTATTGGATATTATTTTTAATAGTTAATGGTTTTGGCTGTTGTTTTGGGGTCTGGATTGACTGAAGTACCGTCATCAATTCATGGTACATGTCCCATCGACACGCACGAAGCGCTTCGCATCAAGCTTCCTTGTGCGTACTGCTAAGGAGTGGATTTCTTTGCCAGAGTTTGTATTTCCTGAATGGTATCTTCAAGGCCCGAGGGAAAAGGTAGCTTATAGGACGACGTGCTCCATCGTAGGCCGCATCATCGCGTACCTTCAGGCGAGATAGTGGTCAAACATCGGTCCATCAAATATAAAGAAAAGTTTCAGCCAATATTTGGTATTATCTTGAACGTATTTTATGGTTGATTTTGTTTTGTTTATGCTGCCAGTATCTTACAAATATCCGGAGGTTATACGCCGGGGTCGTGCGGTCCATGGCCCTCTACGGCGCCCCTGTGTGGGCGCCGAACCTGATGCGGCGGCCGGCTCGGGCGCTGCTAACATCTCAGAGGGTCATGGCGATCCGATTGATACGCGGATATCGCACGATCTCCGGGGAGGCGGCGAACCTCCTTGCCGGATTACCGCCGTGGGATCTGGAGGTGAAGGTGCTCGCGCGCGTGTTTTGTTTGCGCGCGGAGGCACGTCGCCGGGGCGAAACTCCGCTGCCGCGCCAGATTAATGCGTGGCGGGATGAGCTCCGGCGTGATCTCATGGCGGAATGGCAGCAACGACTGTCGCAACCGAAGGCTGGGCTCGCTGTCATTGCAGCGGTAAGTCCCCTCTTTGAGGAGTGGCTTGAGAGACGCTACGGCGTCCTCACCTACCGCCTGACGCAGGTGCTTACCGGACACGGAAGTTTCGGTAGGTTCCTGTTTCGGATTGGGCGGGAGGAAACGCCCGGGTGTCATCACTGCGAGGATCGCCCGGAGGACATGGTGGAGCATACGGTGGCGGTGTGTCCTGCGTGGACTGAGCACCGCCGTGTCCTCAGAAATGTGATCGGCGACGGCGACCTCTCGCGTCCGGCTCTGGTTCAGACCATGGTACGGAGCGAGGGGGACTGGGATGCCGTCTCCTCCTTCTGCGGAGCAGTCATGCTAGCTAAGGAGGAGGCGGAGCGCGTGAGGGAACGAACCTGCTCACGACCCGGCCGTCGCGAGAGACACTCCGGGCGTCGGGGATCGCGAGACGATCTCCGGCCACCGTAAGCACGGGCCTGCGGACGGCGAGCATGGGTGACTCGCCGCCCGACCAGAACCAGGCCCGAGCGTATGGCGCGTCGCGTTCCGCGCGCGCCTCAAGGAGCCATCAGACCACCACAGATGGGGCCTAACAAGGCTGATGCCGATACGGAGCCGCGGAAGACTTAACGGGTTGCCGGGGCTCCGGCTCGAAGTGCAGGAGTAGGAACGGGGTGGTTTTTAGTCAGTAAGAGTCTGACACTCCCTTCCGCCTCACCCAGGCGGGAGAAGTCATTGGATGATTTTCCCACCTCAAAAAAAAAAAAAAAATATCTTACAAATATAAAAGAAAGTCGTGTTAGTTACACTATTTATAACTCAAAAATGGCTGCATCGATTTGGATGACAATTGGTGGGGAGGTAGCTTAGAACCAGGAGATGGACATAAAATACTTTTTAGCCAATTTTTTTTTACTTTTTCCCAAAAATCACGAACGGGAACGGGAAAGAACGAGATTGTGCGTACAAAGTCGCGGGCAGAAGCTAGTAATAAATAATTGACACCCACGTGAAAAAAATCTAAAGTATAAAAATACAAGGTTATTTTCAAAAGACTATTTGCAATTTTCTATCGCAGTTGTGATGCCAAACCTCATTGACAAACTCCCAAGTGTTAGATTACTAAACTGGATGCCAGAGTTTTGGCTCGTTATAGGGTGATTTAGGCACTTAGCTTGTTAGCTGTGATCCTTATCTTTTACTGCTATTTTAAACAAAGCGTCAGTGTTTCGCAATAAATATCCATTTAGCAAAATTATACTTTTGACTTTTAATACATCAGATTTTAATACCACGGCCACACAGAAAACCGACGTGAAACAACGCTGTGTTTCGTCGTGTGAGTGAGGTTACCCAATCACCCCCAAAGTCACCCAAATCCTCAGTCTCTTCAATCCCTGAATCTCTCACAAACCTCAAATTCCCTAATTCTCAAAAGGCTGATAACACACTTATAATGCCTCTGGTGTTGCGGGTGTCCATGGGCGGCGCTGATCACTTACAATCAGGTCATTCGTCTGCCTTTTTACAAAACTGTTGTTTATAAAACAACTAACGACCCGCCCTGGCTTCGCACGGGTGAAATATGCATGCATTATTTATACATATAAACCTTCCTTAAGAATCACTCTATCTATTAAAAAAAACCGCATCAACTTCTGTTGCGTAGTTTTAAAGATCTAAGCATACATAGGGACAGACAGACGGCGGATAGCGACTTTGTTTTTTACTATGTGATAAATAGTTGCGATATTCCACATGAAATATTATTAGTCTAACTTATTCTGCCAATATCGTTTCAAATCTGTACATGTATTTGTTAATAAAAATACCGCCCATTCAACACAAACGTCCGTTTAAAACAGAAACGAAATGAAGTCAAAAGTCATCGTCCAGATGAAAACACATAAAGCTTACAGTCCAGTATAACTAGACCTTCCTTTGTGTGAGATTTGCACATAATAGTGGGTCAAGTTATGTAGTAAATATATAGTGCCTTCAGACGCATTACATAATTCATGACCGTTAGCGTCCAGGTAGCGTCAGTCACAAAGGTAAGTTGGTAAGAAACCAGATGTTTTTATTGATTTTCCTTATTTTACTGCGAGGTAGGATTTAGGTCTTAGGACTTAGAAAATCTTTTAGAATTTGATGACATTTTTTTTTAGGGCTGAAGTATCTTTTTTGTGTTATTAATTTGTTTTCTTGATTGTTTATGAGGTCCAGAATCAACAAAAATCATTATATTGATTTGTTAACTACATATTTTTTTAATAACGTTGTCCCACACTCGAATATTCTCCCGGGTCGTAGGACCGTTTACAAACATACAATTTTACATACATATGACATCCAGACCAGAAACAACAATTTGTGGATCACACAAAGAGTTGCTCCGTGCGGAAATCGAACCCTCTACCTATTGAACACCAGCCAGTTGCCAAGCCATCGCACCAACCGTATCATATTTTACATTTTATATTATTCACTATAACTATCGTGAGACTCTTCTTATGGGCCTCGAACGAGGCTAGAAATGAGTTGAATATCCTTGCACTGGAACATCTTCTTACATTTCTTTTATAACTCTTACTCTCTTACACGTATGAGAGCCTCTGAAAGGACTATAGCTGTCTTTGATTGGATTTAGGTGTTGTATTGTTATCACACAATCGAACCAACGAAACTATGTAACTAGATAATTGTATTGTAAAACCCTATTGAAAATGAGTAACCTAGTTTCTTGCTCGATTTTTTTATGCTTGTTTCTACTCCATAGGAATCTACACCTTGTAATGAGCTTCACTGTATTTTTTTTGTTTTTGACGTCAAAAGTGTCTTCCAGGTCTAATTGAAATAAATGATTTCAAATTTGACCTTGACTTTGACCTTCTGTACATCAAAAGGGTTTATTAGAAACTTACCTAACCTAACCTTACACTCTTACCTAACCTAAATCAGGTTAGAGGATGACCTCTGAAACTATGAAGTTTAGAACATAAAATATTAACCCTTTACAAGTAATATAAAAAAGTTGAACACAACACATAACTCTTTATCAAAACAAATTCACCTCTTAATTATTATGTTTTCGGCTTACTTATAACTGTTTGACGAGGAACTCGACTAGTTTTAAGCCATGATAGAGGCTCATATTCATGAGCAACATTCCACAACACGCGGCGCGGCGTTTGACAACTACTGGCCACTCGTCACGTGGGTAAGCAGAAAACATTATAATTAATTTAGTATGTCTCGCGAAAGTTTTGATATAAAGTCACCTCTATCCACAGAGTCCATGCCTTCACACATAACATCAAAATTGAAGATATACTTCTAAGGTCATACTCCCTCTACCCTCGTACATCACTATCAAGCCATAGAACATCTGAGTCTGTTCAAATTGCCGTCCAGCTGATTGATCGATGACGCTACTTTGGTCCCATGTCCCAAAAGTTTTTGTTTACCAAACTGTAAGCAAGTTGCTTAAGTTGCCCATTTGGGGTTCGGAAACTGTGATGTGAATCGACTGCGGTATAAATAAATAGTTGGTTCGGAGATTCATTGGTTCTTTTTCGGGGGTGAATATTGTGAGTTATATTTTTGGGTGTATTTTCCTAAGGGTTGCATTTTTACTTGAATATGACAATAGGCTGACTTTTTTTTTGATGACGGGGTGAAACCTAGGCGCCTAGGTTTTTGGGGATAAAAGACTAGGCAGTAAAACCACCCTGGTGGCCACCCTCAACACCTGTATGAAGGCACCGGGTCCTTTTAAAAGAGATCTGCTCCAGAGCCTCCACGATGCAACGTCTGTTACGACACATTCCTAGAGAGACGGGTATCTCCTCATCCTTGTTGTGTACGACGGCACATGACCACTGTGCCAACGTCTTCCCAACAATAGGCCGACCTAATGATGGGCAAGACTGTCTTTTAACCTATCCATAACCCAACTGCGATCCTTAAATCCCTGAGCCATCTGTCAAACGAGATAATTATGTCAAAAGTCAGCTGTGGACGTATTCTGATTGATGATGTCACCTGTAATAGACCAAGACTGGCCTCTTGAAGTCATAATGAAAAGTTAAATAGGAGCATTTCTTTTTAATCGTCTTATGGCCCTAAAATACACATTATCAACATCTTACCTAATAAAACTTAATAATTAAATTATCCTTCATATCCAAATAGAAGTGTAGGAGAGCCATGCTTCAGCACGAATGTGCCGGCTCGATTGGAGTGATACCACGGCCTCACAGAAAACCATTGTGAAGCAACTGCTTGCGTTGTGTTTCATCATGTGAGTAAGGTTAGCGGAGGCCCAATTACCCTCCCCTTCCCCAATCTCTCCAATTCCTGAATCTCAACGATCCTCAAACTCCTAATCCCCAAAAGGCCGGTAACGCACTTGTAACGCCTCTAGTGTTCCAGGTGTCCATGGGCGACGCCGATTGCTTTCCATCAGGTGATCCGTCTGCTCGTTTACCGGCTTATGCCATAAAAAAAGAAGACACCAGACACAGTCAATACATCAACTTTGTATAAAGACACTACGTCATCAATTTGCTGGCCCAGTAGTGTCAGCAAGTGTGTGATTGTTTCCCCTCCGATCGTTCATTGCCTGTCCAATCTTATATACACTGTCATAGATACAACTTTGTTAGTTTTAATTTTCTTATGTTGGTTTTAGGTAGTCTGGATTTTATAGGTTTACGTTTTCGTTTTCATTTGTAAGACTTTTTGAGGGAGATTTGGTGAAAACGTTTTCTGTTTAAGATTAGTATTGGTATCAAATTAGTTGCTCGTCTGATAAAAGCTAAAAATATTGTAGAGTTCTTACAAAACCCTCTTCTCACATAGAGAAGGTTTGAGCATTAACTCGTCGAGTACCGGTTTTATAGACACAAACAAAGAACAATAGGTCGCGGTCACCGGTGACCGCTTGATGTTTGACAGTTTAATCACCACGCTAGCTCAATGCGGGTTGGTGAATTCAAACTTATAATTAGTAATTCTAAGCCCAGATTTCCTCACAATATTTTCCTTCGCCGTTTTTCAGTGGTATCTAAATAATCTTATAAAATACATAAAACTTAGAAAAAGTTACATTACCGTTGGTGGTTTCGAACCCACACTATCATGCGTGAGAAACGGGCGTCTTAATCCTCGGGCTACTCCTCGTCTTACTCCTCGGGCGTCTTAATACATCAATTTTAGATTAGTTGGTTTCAATCTCGTTTTTAGCGAGTAGGTACCTAAAAGACTACAGCTTAAACGATTATTATTTTTGAAAACCTAATAAATGCTACAAAAGCAATCAAAATACAAAACGACAAACAGAAACAAACATAAACGAAATAAAAGCGCATTATAATAACGAAACGACGACACACATAATTACATATTAATTTTGCGCAAAGAAATTAATGTTCCAGTGAAATTAACAGAGCATACGAGATTATACTGAACAATGTATGGGTACCTTTTGGAAATTTAATGAATATGTGCAGCAAAATTTACATCATGTGCAATTATACATAGTTGTCATTTTCTTTCTCATACAATGTTAATTTATTTTTGCTTTGACTAGTGTTTTAGAGAGCATAAATTACAATTACTGTAATATTTGGTGTAATTTTCATTTTAATTTAAGGAAAATAATTGTTATGATTTTCGATTTCCAAAAAATGTAGCCACGGCGTTAGCTGGCTTAGTAGTGGACTTAATATATGACAACAGTAGGTAATGACAGTTTTCTTAACAGAAAGCCTTCTACTACCTATACTTCTACTTGCATCCAACGGCTCCCCGTGTATAAACATGTCGTCGGCTTAATGGTATCAACATTATTACCTATATAAGAGACAAAAGGCTCACTATACTTGTGTAAACAGAACAGCCTTGACCAAAGAAGTATTTAATCAGCGAATTGCATTCATTCACAAAAACTTTTCACTCATATTTTCGTTTTACCATTTCAAATTTGGAAGTCTTCTCATAATTCCTATTAAATATAAACCATTACTCTAACTTTGGAAGTGTTGAAGTGGCCAGTAGGTATCTAACTATTTACTGTTCAAGACGAATCTCTCTTCCATTATCCTATGTCCTTAATCAATTTGATGGTGGATCCAAAGTTTGTTACCACAGACATATTAGTATATTGATCGTAAATGGTTTTCTTTGATGTTTGGGTGCGCAAGTTTTTCGTGTTCTGGATTAGGGGAAGTATTTTGTATGTAGGTTGTTCTTGGAGTTTTCTGGAGGTTGAAATTAGGTTGGGGGTTTGAGAGCAGTGAATTGCAGTGAATATCGTGGTGGAACGGAGGTTTAAGACGCCCGCTTCTCATGAATGATGGTGCCGGTTCGAAATCTACCAACAGCTAGTACCAATGTGAGTTTTTCCGAGTTATGTGTATTTTCTAGGATTATTTAGACACCACTGACAAACGATGAAGGAAAACTTCGTGGGGAAACCTGCACTTATAATTTCTAATTATAAGTTTGAAATCGCCAACCCGCATTGAGCAAGCGTGTTGATTAATGCTGGAACTTTCTGCATGCAAGAAGAGGCTTTGATCAGCAGTGAGCATTTGATGGCTGTTGATGATCATGATGATAATGATGATGATGATGATGATGATGAATTGCAGTTTGTAGTTTGGATTTTTATTTTAAAGGGTGAAAGTGTGAGAGCTATGAATTTACAACCTATCCTTTAATCATCAAACAGTAATGTAAATAAAAAAAATTCTAGAGATTCCATAAAAAGAGAGATATAGAGAAAAAGGGATCAATTTAACATTTACCTACACAAAACTAAAAACTCATTAAAAACTAACAATCATTATATACCTTAAAAGTATTCCTTTTAATAGGCCTGCAACACACTTGTGACTCCTGAGGTGTTACGGGTGTCCATGGGCGGCGCTGATCACTTACCATCAGGTGATACGTTTACTCGTTTGCCTCCTATTCCTTAAAAATGTTTTCATTTCATATCATGCCAAAACAAATAGGCCGAACCACTCACAGCCTTTACATAAACCAGTGCCTTGAGACCAACCCAACTTATACCAACCAACTTCAAACCATTCTACGGGAGACGCGAAGGGCTTAAAATAGTTACGGTTGTAACATTAATTGGTAACGCGGTAAATTAATTAAGATCCATCTTTAATAAGACAGTTGGCTAACTTGTTCCCAAAGTTTCCATTTCTCGAGTTATTCAACCAATAAAAGTCTAAAGTTTGTCCAAATTAAATTTTCGCGTCGTCTATTATTCGTCCGTTTCATTCCGTGAATGGTCCTTTGAAGTGAGTGATGGGGCGCTGATTTGTTATTTGGGTTTAATTGTGTGATTTTAATTATGATTTAATTAATTTGTTGTAAGTTTTGAAGGTGTGTGTTTTTTGTAGTTTTTTTATGATAATGTTACATACAGAACGTAATGAATGGTCATGTAGATATCAACAGTCTGTTTATCCGAGTTAAATGTCGTGGTGGCCCGGAGGTTTAAGACACCCATTTCTCATGCATGAGAATGCGGATTCGAAACCTACCAACGGCAAGTACCAATGCGACTTTTTCCTAGATATATGTACTTTCTACGACATGATACCACTGACAAACGGTGACGGAAAGCATCGTGAGGAAACCAGGGCTTATAATTTCTAATTATAAGTTTGCAATCGCCAACCAGCATTCAGCAAGCGTGGTGATTAATGCTCAAACTTGCTCCGTGTGAGAAGAAGTTTTGCTCAGCAGTGGGCATTTATAGGCTGTTGACGACGATGATGATGTTTATCGGAGTATTCATCATACACAGCGCATCAATGTGATAAGCTGAACATGCTCAATTACAATAATTTGTTCAGAGATGATGCCAAATCTATCAGTAACAGACAATTTTACAATGTTCATAGTCTGGTTGTGACAAGCGTTAATATTTGAAAACTCATCCCCATAAGAGGATATTGTAACGTAAAATGAGGCCAAAAAACATTGTTGATTTGCCTTAAATATCCTAAACGAACCGATAACAATAATAGACAAACACCATGTAAAAATTTTCAATAAAAACATGCGCAAAAAAATACAACATAAATTACACGAACATAAAATTGATCGAGCACCTAACTGCTTTTAAACAATCCAGCCCAGTTAAGCCTTAAATTTTCCCTGGGCCTATTTTTATTTTCAAATTTCATCACAATTTATGTTGCTCGAGATCCCGAGTCGCAATGAGGGAGTCGAACTTTGTTAATTTTCCTAAAAGTTGAGCACTCAGGGGAGTTATTACATAGTCGCTAGGAGAGCGACAGGGGATTATTCTAACTGACGACACCAATAGTCTATGATTACATATTGAACTGAGAGAATCGTAGATGTCTTTGAATCAGTCTGTGGAGCTTAGAGGCTTTATGTACCAGAAACTAGGAAGTTTCACGCATGGAATCGTTTGAGCCAATTAGAAATACATGAGTGTAACTAATACTGTTGAACAGTGCATTTCTGGTCAATTAGTGGTCGGAATATGGTGTAGCTGTTTGTGCAAATTGTTCTGAGATAGTGTTGCATTGTGTTGATTCGTATAAATCCTATTCGATTCATAAAGCATCTGATTCAATTTTGCATAATTATGAATTGTCTTGTGCTGTATGTAGATATATTTTGTATTTTTTATTGCTGAATGGAAAAGGCACGAGTTTATATTCGAGTCAATTTGTTTGTCAAATCGGTTTTTAATGGGCCCTTAAAATATTTCATTAAACAACTTACTGTGTTCGTTTCAAAACAGATAAGTTTATAACTCCTTAGATTTAGTTCCTAATTTAGATTTCATTGAGTCTTGTAGTTGTAGAGTTACTTCATGCTAAATAATTAAGACAAAGTTTACACCAATTTTGTCTCAATTATTGGTAACTCCTGTAAACATTCCAGTAAACATGGGTGTGAGAGTGTAGCTATGTATATTTATTAGTTTTGAATCTAGAACTTTGTCGTATGGTGACGGTAAAGTAAAATAAGTTGTCGAATAAAAAATAAGTCATCACCCATTTCCTTATTGGATATCATAAAACAGGCGAAACATAGCGCACTATTATTATGTATGCTTCATCCTGTATTATGTACTTATTACTTATGTTTGCAATAAATAACTTTGACTTTGACTTTGAAAAGTTAACCAAAGAACTACACATTTAACAGAAAACGTTCATCAGGTCTCTACTAAACAACCAGAAGCTTTTAAACTGCGATTTGAGCACTATAACTCGTCTAGAAATTTCGACAAACTCCTCTTTTACGAAAGAAGTCATTCGAAGGTAGAGTCCAGCTATGGAGGTGACAATAGTCCAGCAGTGCACTCAAAAACTGGTTGAAGTGATATATAAATCCATCATTTTATTTTATTAAGGTTCAAATACAATAGTTTTACAACACACTACCACTTTACAACCACTCGACACGAAAAGGCAAATTAAACCAAAAAGACCAACAAATTACTCAAAACGTTATTTACAAAATCCCCCCTTAACCCAACATCTAACATGTGTAAGTCTACAATTACAGTATACTTCAACAGTTTCGTGAACTCGATTTAGTTTTAATCCCATTAAATCTTGTCCCTTTCGTCATAAGGGTTGTGGAAAAGGTCCAAATCTTCGGCGTCGGCGCTACGTGTTAGCGTTGAGATGAATGGGGGCTCGCACGTGACTCTTACATTGTGGTTCAGATTAACAAGCCAGGGGAATATGATGGTATTTAATCAATATGCGGTTTTCTTGTGGTATAATGGGTTTGTGTGTGTCTATGATAGGTACGTCAATTGTAATACAATAGGTTTTAAATGGTCGTTGATTTACTGGATTATAGTGTCGCAAAAATAGGTAGGTATACAAAAAACTATTATATTACTACGAAATTTTTCTCATAATAATGTTCTATAGTTAAACACTGAAGATAAATGTAATTATCGTTGCATAATATTGACTGTTGTTTGTCAATATCCAACTAAGAAAAATATTATTTTCCATCATAGTATCAATAAACTGGTCTATGAAAACCACGACGACACATTTCTTACTTTAACCGTCTAAGAAATATTCAGGTTCTCACCTTTACAAATCCCCACGTTTAGTCACAATTATCCCCACATCCTTTCATAACTTGGTGACCTATTTCCCGGGAAATGATTTAGTTTTCATCCATGGTCGAGGGTCAAAGTGATCCTGGTCGCAAAGTGTTGCTCTAACGACTTCCGTACCACTACTATGTGTTTTAAAGTTAATATATTTTAAAGCGAGTATTTGTCGATACTCGATAGCGACGACGTAAATTTTTAGTTCCGTAAGTGACCACTAGAGGTACTCTAAAAATTAGAACTAGTTTTTTACGCAATAAGAGACAAACAAGCAAATGCTTCACTGTTTTTTAACCTGTGACTATCTTTAAGGATAGGTTTTGTCTAGACGATGTCCGTCAGACAACACAGATCACCTGATGATAGCAAGCAATCGTGCAAAACCGTTGCCGGTTTTCCAGAAAGAAATTACGCCTAAAAGTTAAAAATCGGTTGAAAAACATTGTAAGTTTTTTGTCTACCGATTTTTGTATTGTAAGTGACCGCTAGAGGCGCTGATGTAATAGTAGCCATACAAAAAAATACGTCGTCGCTATCGAGTATTGAAATACCATTGCTTTGAACTCATAGTAGAGGAAACAAGGAATTAGTATGCCGTGCTTACCTTTAGGGTTGGATAGCCGCTTTAGATATGTTCTAATATCTCATAGGTATTGTAAGACTTTTGAAGCTACTAATGATTGTAGTTTTGAACTAGGTATAAAGATTTGAATAATTTTAGCTACGTACTGAAAAGAGGTTTTAAGAATGGAGGAGTGTGCGATTTATCTACGATAAGGTTATGTTAGATTTAATCGCTAGCAAAATCAATGGATTTCTTTTTTTTTTCGAATATCATGAGAAATAAAATTTTGTTTTTTTTTATGAAATATATAAGTTTACGGTGAAGTGGTATGCTCTAGAAGCCAGGTTCTAAATAATGAAATAATATACGATACTCAATATAAACATCAAAGACAAAGTGTCGTTTTAAACAATTTTAATAAACATTATTATTTCAAAACTGTTTTTTTTTTATTTTCGTCGCAAAAATTACCATTACCAAAGAAACACCTTATTTTTTTGCAAAATTAACATAATTTTCACGTCACGATCTAACAGGAAAACCAAGGTGTAAACATGACATAAATTATTTAGAAAGTTTCCGTAAAAACCGAGATTATGATTATCACAAGTTAATTAATGTAACTTGACTTAGTTGACTTAAGAGGGAGAGGGCTATAAAGAGGGAGATGGAAAATTAAGATGTAATTAATAAAAGTGGTAAAGTGTGACTCGTGTTTTTGTGTAGGAGAGTTTCTTTATTAAACTGCTCTATTTGACTATCTCGTTGACCGAGTGTTCGCAAGTGTGAGTCTCAAGTTCGATTCCCGGGTCGCGCAAAGTATTACTGAGTTTTAAAAAAAATCTCAGTACTAGCACGGAGTCTGGAATTGTGTCCGGTGTATGAACTGGATAATTATAACATGCTCTTATATTAATTTGTATAATTACCACTATCTCTCATAACATTTTTGCAGCTTACCACCTACCACATTCATTTATGCACTACCCAAAGGATAACTGGCAGAGAATGCTGTTAGCATTAAGTCTTTCTTATGCAATTGTATAAAACTTAGATAAATAAATCTGGCCTCACCATCTATTACATGAGAATTAAAACATAAATATAAAATATGTGTGTGTTTTACATTGTACAGAGGCATTAAGTGCCGTAATGTACACCTCTGTCTACCCCTTCGGGGACAAAAGGCGTAATGATAATGATTTTTTTAATTAACATCACCAAACATTATCTAAAATACTCTTTAAGTAACAGGCACTATAAACAAGTTGCGATATGAGTTAATTTTAATAAAACCAAGCGGTTATTACAATACATATTATGCTATTCAAACGAACTAAAAATAAAAACAAAAGTCATAAATATATATCTAGTAATAACCATTTAAATCCAAATCCATCTCAAGACGCTTGTACCACGCACACACATATAAGCAGCATTCATTTATTTAAGTGTGGGAGAGCCATGCCTCGGCACGAATGGGCGGGCTCGACCGAAGTGATACCACGGCCTCACAGAAAACCGACGTGAAGCAACGCTTGCGTTGTATTTCGTCGTGTGAGAGAGGTTACCGGAGGCCCAATAACCCTCCCCTTCCCCAATCTCCCCAACTCCTGAATTCTCAACGATCCTCAAACTCCTAATCCCCAAAAGGCCGGTAACGCACTTGTAACGCCTCTGGTGTCCATGGGCGAGGCCGATTACCATCAGGTGATCCGTCTGTCTGTTTACCGGCTTATGCCATAAAAAATCATGTTTACTATATATACTCAAAGTGTGGCTTGAACCTAGTCAAATACATGACTTGGTTCTTGAGTGAGCGGTACAACTTATTCAACACATCTGTATATGCAAATCCTGTAAATATAACCTACGGAACCCCAAAAAACTTTACGACGAAAATTTAATATCTCATTTGTACACGTTTTGTGAAGAATGTTGATGAAGATCTTGTGTACATAAAATGACGTGTCGCTTGATTTATGACCATTTTGAATAAGATTCATTAGTAGCACTTCATAGCAATGTATTGTATAATTTGTTTATACTTAAAGAAAATGTATTATTCGCTCATTATTTTCCATTATCTTGTCTTTAGTAATTACCTATGGTATTGTTTAAAGAAGACTTATCTTTATATTACTACTACTTAGCTACTACAATAAATGCAAAAGTGTGTTTGTCCGTTGCCCTGCTGCTGCCTCATTGGCCGACTAGCCGCAAGTGCGACTGTCGGGCAAGGGGTCTCGGGTTCGATTCCCGGGTCGGGCAAAGTATTACTTGGTTTTTAAAAAAGAGGTAGCACGATGTCTAGAACTGTCCCCGGTATATTGCAATAGGCTTACCCCCTATTACATAGGACTCATAACATAAATAGTGAAAAGTGGGTGTTACATTGTACAGTGGTATAATGTGCACCTCTGTCTACCCCTTCGAGGATAAAAGGCGTGATGTTTTTTTATGTTATGTTAAGTTGGTTAGTGTTAGTGTTAAGCGAATTGGTTGGTCTCACCATAAATAAAAACAAGAGCAAAGTACTCGTCGTAGACAGAATGGGGACACACACTCGCTCACATGAACTCAGAAATTTGGAGTTTGTGGATCGGATTATTTATCTGGGCTGTCTTATCTATAGTGGGGGTGGCAGCGACGGAGAGATCAGAAGGAGAATCCAGATGTCCAAATCAGGAGTGACGAAACTCACCAAGATATGGAAGGACCGAAACATATGTCGCTAAACCAAAGTGAGGCTGATGCGTACGCTGGTTTTTTCTTCAATGACTTCCAGACCAGCCTGTTGGAAGTAACCTGCATCCAACATAATATGTACATACATCCTCACCCCTTTGAATCAAACAATTCATCGACACTCCTTTCAACACTATCGAAACACATACTCCATTATCTGCTCATCCAAGTACTGAGAACCACAATTTGTTATGCCAAACCATCTTCTCACTAGTGCGAGAAGGTATGCATACCAGCACTGGAGTACACCACAAGCATTCTCTATATCGAACGGTAATGTATCACTGTATTAATTGGCAACTTGGTTCGCTCTGTGGTTAGTGGTTAGACTGTGTGGCTATTTGGAAATAGGTTGTGGAAAAAATGTGTTTTAAACTGTAGGTAAGTCAAAGTCAAAGTTTGAAATCGCCAACCCGCATTGAGCAAGCGTGGTGATTAATGCTCTAACCTTCTCCGTGTGAGAAGAGGCTTTGCTCAGCAGTGGGCATTTATAGGCTGTTGATGATGATGACTTATGTTATGGAATTTGTTTATATAAATAACTTGTCCTAGAATTAGTAACATTGTGTGTGCTCCTTTCGCCTGTGATACAGGATATTTTTCCTAGTACAGGCATTCAAACCTAGTGAGGTATCTGATTTAAAATTAAGATTTTTATCTGTACTATGACCAATTTCTTATAATGAATAAAGATTTTATTTATTTATTTATTTATTTATTTATTTATTTAAGTCAATTAGACCAGGAAGGCACTTTCGACGTCAACAAGAAATTTATTGTGTACCTATTTGCTCATACCAAGGTGTAGATTCCTATGGAGAAGAACGAGCAATACCTGTTTTACTGCGTAAATATGTGATGGTGGCTTGTTCTCGCATCACCCAGTAGTTCCAAGAGTAACGTTCGACTTCTAAGCAAAGTATCTAGAGTTCAAATCCCATTAAAAATTAAAATGTTAACTTTTTTATCATCATCATTATCATCACGCCTTTTATCCCTGGAGAGTTAGGCATAGTGCATATTACAGCACTTAATGTCACTGTTTAATGTAAAACCCAGTTTTCACTGCCTATTACCGTGTACCGGGCATAATTAAAAAACTCCAGAGCTATACTTTACCACACTCAGGAATCGAACCCGAGACTGCCTTGAACGGCTTTCTTGTTGGCCGAATGTTAATGAATTTTTCAATTTATGTAATACTTACTTACTCAGACATAACACATAAGAAATTAATCAGACAGAAAGATACGAACTAGAATTCACTAAAATACACACAAACAGCAAACGAATCTAAATAAAAACATCACTTAAGCCAACAAACCAGCGGAAAATACACCCAGTACCAATTACACTCAGCACAATTTTTGCATGACTCCCTTGAGTATAAAACCATCCAATTCCCGTTATTCCGAATATCGTTCGCTTTCAAAAACCGAACAAAAACCGCACCCAGGTACAGGCACAATGAAATCCACACAGGCACAACGAGATCCACACAAGCACAATGAGATCCACACAGGCACAATGAGATCTCAACAGGCAATTAGCTGGTTGCCACAATCTTCTCCCGCGGGACAGTTGCGCACAATTGAAACATGTATCAATTACAATACACTTGTGTGCTGACGTGTACTTTGGAGATGTTCGCGTTTAAGTATCTGATCCTGGTTGTAGATATTATGTTAAACTTAAATATTGTATCTTGTGGCATCAAGCATTTCATTTTGTTTTCATTTGAAAGAATTCGTGAAGGATTTTTATTTGTGTAGTATCATTATTTCAAATTGTAAGTGTACATTATTGTAGGTACCATGTTTGAAACAATAATTCATTGCTTTTTATTTTATTTTGAGGAGTTGATTACGGAATCCCGTTCAATTTTGACATTGTATTGTCGTTACATCGTTTTCACATATAATTGGGATGATGACAGGGTATAAACATTAAAAATCTAATATTACTAATCTGTAAGGTAGGTAATGAAAATATATTAGACACGTATTTTTTTATTTTGCCGTATAATAAAACAATACTTAGATAAAACGAATCAAAGTTTAGGGGTGGGGGCTAAAACGTCATTTCTAAGTATAAAATGTACATAGAAGTGACGTCACACGACATTTCAAATCAATATATCGTCGAAAGTATTCGTTTCAGTAAGAAAATAAAAAATACGCGTCTAATGATTTAAAACAATCTACAAGACAGACATTAAAATAAAAATTAGGCACCTACCCTATTATATACATTAGGTAAAGGATGAGATAATGTATTAATGAGACTGTAATAAGTATTGTCAGACAGGCAGACAATTCAATTTTTGACATTTCAAAAGTGCCTAATTATGATTTAATTAAAATAAATGCATTGACCTTGACTTTGAATCTTAATATACTTTTGTTTACTCATATTTACTGTTGTTGTAACTAATTTGGTCCCTCATGTTTTTGTTTAGAAAAAGCAATTTTTCAACATTTTATCTTACAGTAGTTAATTCACCCATCACGCTCCATAGCTTACATAATTTTTCAAATATTTCCTGAGACTAACGCGTTAAAACAAACAAAATCCTCTCTACTATAAGTCATGGGTGGCTAATGAATAGTAAGCCTCCTAGCTGAGACTATTTCTATGGTCGTAACCAATTTCAAACTCCGCATTTTCATTCAACTTATAACACTTTCGAGACTGCACAGTTGGCGCGGTGGTTGGGCAACTGGCTGCCGCGCAAAGTGTGGCGGGTTCGATTCCCGCACGGAACAACTCTTTGTCTGATCTACAGATTGTTGTCCCGGGTCTGGGTGTCATATGTATGTGAACTTGTATGTTTGTAAACGCACCCACGACACAGGAGAAAATCGTAGTGTGGGACAATGTTTAAAAAAAAAGCAAAAATCTTTATCCTACTTCGAACCAAAGAAGTTATTCAAAAACAAATATTTTAACAGATTAACAATCAGCGTACCAATTAATTTATTTACAATAACTTGTAAAGTACATTCAATTTTGATTATTAAAATCATTGAGTACTTTACAGTAGACTGGAGGCTAACAAAGAAAGTAAAACAAATTGCTTCAGGGTAAACACATTTTAGTGAACTCTTGTAACGAAACGATAACCAATTATTAAAATCAGTTCGAGATCTTTCGAATTTTTGTTAGATAACAGTGCGACTCCACGGTTGGGGCGGTGGCTGGGCCACTGGCTACCACTCAACGTGTCGCGGTTTCAATTCCCGCACGGAACAACTTTGTGTGACCCATAAATTGTTGTTCCAGGTTTCGGTGTCATGTGTATGTGAAATTGTATATTATTATTGTATTGTAAACGCATCCACGACACAGGAAAAAATCCTACTGTGGGACCACGTTTGATTAAAAGAAAAAAAAGTTTAATATTTTATTAAGTATAATTATTAAGTATAATTTTTCAAAATTTCCATTGGCTGAGTAATTTAAAGAGCAATTAAGTATTGAACTAGAGGCAAATTCCCAGGACATTCAGATTCAGACTACACGCGTAGTTCAGTAGCAACTGGCTGTTCTGCAACGTATCGCGGGTTCAACTGCTAACCAACTCTAAAGAGATGACTTAATGTCATCCACAAGATTTTGTTCTGTGTCTGGGTGTAATATGTATCTGAATCTGTTTATTTGAAAACGCACCCACGACAAAAGAGTTGAAAAAAATAAACTAGAAAACATGTGACTTTAGACCTACATTTTCTTGGTTTTAAAACCTCTATTTTTGCATTTAGGAGCGCAATAACAGTAGATTCGTAAGCCTATAGCTTGGCCCCGATCTTCAATCGAACACAAATTACAATTGATAACATCGATAAAATGAGAATCGATTCAAAACGAATCAATTTAATCACTTCCATTTACAAAGGTGCAATAACTTTCGGGTTTCAATTAATACGTTTTCGAATTTCGAACAATCGAACAATTTTGGAATTCGAACAATTTGGAATCGATCAAAAGGAGTTTTCGATATTGAAATCAACTTTTATGCTCGCTTAACGGGCGGTTGTATAAAAGCTTGGCTGGAAATATTTTAGAGGTAAGCTGTTTGTTTAAAAAAAAAGAAATGAATATGATATCCGATTGAAGAAATGAATTAAAGTATTTTTTTATGGGATAGATCGGTAAACGAGCAGGCGAATCACCTGAGGGTAAGCATTCGGCGTCGACTATGAACAGCCGGAACACCAGAGGTGTTACAAGTGCATTACCCGGCCTATTAGGGATTAGGAATTTGAGAATGTAATACGGGTGAGCCTATTGCCATATACTAGGCACAATTGTAGATTCCGTGCTACTACTGAGATTTTTTTTAAAAACATTGTAATACTTTGCCCGGCCCGGGTATCGAACCCGAGACCCTTTGTCGCCGGGCACTTGCGACCACTCGGCCAATTTTAAGATAAATAAATAATAATAAATAAACTCAAAGGTAATTGTCTCTTTTATAGTCCAGACAGATTATAATTATAATTTGCGAGAAACGTGCAAGTTGATTCTGTAGTAGTGTGATATTTTATAATTGAAGTAAAATAATAAATGGTAATGGTATATTATAATACTGGTGATTATAATATTCAAATATCTTTTTTTGGTACGTACCCTTTTTATAGAATTAAAATACTATTTTTTTTATTCTCATAAATATATACATTATTATTAAATATACAAAAATTTATATTTATAACATAATCTAAAAAGAAAAAAGCAAGGTAACTTGAATATAAAAACACTAGAACTTTTACATGCCTTTTTTTGGCCCGGTATTGTATTGTCCGGTCTATGGCAATAGGCTCACCCCCTATTACATGGGACTCATAACATAAATAGTGAAAAGTGGGTGTTACATTGTACAGTGGCATAATGTGCACCTCTGCCTACCCCTTTGGGGATAAAAGGCGTGATGTTAGGTTGTGTTATGTTAGAACTTTTACGGAAAACGACCCATTTGCAATACTTTCAACACTATTCTAATAACTAACGACATACAATAAATAGTCATAACAATAGCTGAAAACCGCTAAAACTTTCTAAATATTTTTCTATTTACGCCATAAAAAATGACTCTTAGTTTTTAAACCTCGCTAGCGATATTATTTTTGCTGTTTTGTATTGTGGCCAGTAGCAAGTCAACCTATCCTCTTCGCATTTTTTTTAATTAGATCTTTATCTTTCATCATCATCATTACCAACAGCCTATAAGTGGTCACTGCTGAGCAAAACTTCTTCTCACACGGATAAGGTTTGAGCATTAATTACCACGCTCTTTCGCCAGCAGACGGATCACCTGATGGTAACCAATCGGCGTCGCCCATGGACACCTGGAACACCAGAGGCGTTACAAGTGCGTTACAGGCCTTTTTGGGATTACGAGTTTGAGGATCGTTGGGTATTCAGGAATTGAGGAGATTGGGGAAGGGGAAACACAACGCAAGCGTTGCTTCACGTCGGTTTTCTGTGAGGCCGTGGTATCACTCTGGTCGAGCCGGCCCATTCGTGCCGAAGCATGGCTCTCCCACACTTAGAACGTAAAACCAACTCGTAAACTAAGGCCTCTGTTGGTTACCGTACCGTTTTAATGTTTACTTCGTTGCATGGTGGCATGGTTGTTGAATGTATAGAATATGCAATAGGTTAGAAAAGGTGATCGAGAAATTTCTATAGACCGGCACACAATAGAAAACTAACTTTAGACGAACATGAGTTTTTATTAAAGAGAAAAGTTGTATGGAATAACGTTGTAAGGAAAGTTTATTTTATGTTGTTTAGTGTTATAATGAGAATCAGAAGGCTGCGCTCTATCGCCGCGACCGCGCATGCTGCTCATGAGGAAGAACCCCTCTGTGGTTCGAAACTAGTAGAGCTTTTCTCAGTAACTATACTCTCGTGAATAACCCGCGATTTTTTATTAATTTAGTATGTCTCACGATCGTTATTATAAAAACATAATGAGAATGTTATATTTTTATCGTTGTCGTGTTTTTATCCAATTAAAAAAGTAAAGTGAAATTGTGCATCTGCAAAGCAACTACACCCACTTTTTAACAACTCTTGTACTTTTTATGAGTCCCCTGATATAGAAGATAAGCTTGTAATGTATGCCATATTATGATAATTCTAGGTTCTAAGCTGATGATTTTCGAAAAGCTGACGTAATAATACTAGGCTCATCCTTAAAATCGAAACCCCTACGTCGCCAGCCACGATGAGGATCACTGGACGAATGAACCAATCAAGAAAAACATTATTCATAGAAAATGTTTCATAGTTTACAAATAAAAAACTGCGTTCAAAAAAACCGACTTCAAAAACAAAAACAAATGAAAAATAAAAACTAAAAAGCAAAAAATAACTATTATTGGTCATACGTACTTACATACCTATAGCTTACACATCCACTGATAGGTGAGAAGTCGATGCCACAAGTTTTAAACAAAATTATTTATTAAAACCTTAATAACCTAACCTGACGTTATTAAGCTGTTTGCAATTTTATTGTGGATTATACCTATGACCATACACTAGTCACCCCAATAATTTTTAAAAGTTCCCCTCGGTTTCCCTGGGATTCCATCATCAGATCCTGACTTCATGACAACGGGACCAAATGACAAACCTACCCTTTAAAACAAAAAAAGAATTTTTGAAATCGGTCCAGGCGTCTTCGAGAAATCGAGTAACAAACATAAAAAACATACAGTCAAATTGAGAACCTCCTCCTTTTTTGAAGTCGGTTAAAAACGAACGTATCTAATAAAGTTAGCATTTTCACAAAATTCCACAATGTTCACGTATAGATTTCAATGTTTCTCACATAAATTCTCTGGAGCAAAAATCCAGAAATTAACTACATTCCAAACAGGTTTTTTTTTTTTTTTTTTTTTTTAAGGGGGGAAAATCATCGAATGACTGCTCCCGCCTGGGTGAGGCGGAAGGGAGTGTCAGACTCTTACTGACTAAAAACCACCCCGTTCCTTCTCCTGCACGTCGAGCCGGAGCCCCGGTTACCCGTTAGGTTCTCCGCGACTCCGAATCGGCATCGGCCCTATTGGGCCCCATCTGTGGTGGTCTGATGGCTCTTTGAGGCGCGCGCGGAACGCGACGCGCCGTACGCTCGGGTCTGTTTCTGGTCGGACGGGGAGCCACCCATGCTCGCCGTCCGCAGGCCCGCGCTTCTGAACTCCGGCTAACGATACAAATTGCATTTTTATACCACGCCCGCACTTTGTTTTGATTGTTTTCTTTCATAACAGCAAAAATGTGGCGTCGATTTTAAAAATTCTATTGAAAGCGCTTTCAATAATTCTTTGGGTACGTTTAATTGTTTACTATAGATTGCATTTTGCTGAGTATTTCTTTCGAGTACCAAACCGTCGTCTATTCATATAGTTTTTCGGGCCTGCGGACGGCGAGCATGGGTGGCTCGACGCCCGACCAGAACCAGACCCCAGCGTACGGCGTGTTCCGTTCCACATGCACCTCAAAGAGCCATCAGACCACTACAGATGGAGCCCAATAGGTCTGATGCCGATACAGGGCCGCGGAGAACTTAACGGGTTACCGTGGCTTCGGCTGCAGTGCAGGAGAAGGCACGGGGTGGTTTTTAGTCAGTCTGACACGCCCTCCCGCCTCACCTAACCGGGAGAAGTTATTCGATGATTTCTCCGAGGTTCATGAGATTCTCTGCGATTCCGTATCGGCATCAGCCCTATTGCGCCCCATCCGTGGTGGTCTGATGGCTCTTTAAGGAGCGCGCGGAACGCGACGCACCCCACGCTTACGGTGATCGGAGACGGTCTCGCGAGAAGAGCAGGAGTGGAGGACAATTATGTTCTAGACACGATGGGTAACACTTAGGTAACATTATGCCACTGGGATATAATTAAAAAGCCAATTAATCCAGAAACTGAGCAGCCATATGTACAACAAGAACATTCACAAACACAATACAAAAAACCAACTTCACAAAAACAATGAAAGCAAAATATCAACTTAAACTTATAAGCCAACTACAATACAATACACAAATCAATGTATTTCAATACAATACGGTGCTCGAACCAATACAATACATATATAAGGCACAAGCAGTATAATTGCCTGTGTTTCATTGAACACAGTTTGTAAACATTGAGTTTTTGTTCGTGGTTTTACTGAGTTAAATTATGTAGTACGTAACGACCCTATGGTCTAGTGGCTTTAATTCTGAATCGAGTATTTCAATAAAGAAGAAAGTTTTAGTGCATGCATACTAAAAATATGTCAGTGTGTGTCGTCAGCACACCTACATTCACTCTTCATCTTCATTATCATCATCATCATCGTCAACAACTTATAAATGCCCACTGCTGAGTAAAGCCTCTTCTCTATACACATAATAAAATCGTAGAAATGTCAAAACTGTACATTGAATATTAAAAAAAAAATAATACTTGAGGCGTGATCTACAATCGATACAGAAGCCATAAATATGGTTTTTATAATTTTTGTCTGTTTGTCTGTATGTATGTCCGGGATGATCTCCAAAAGTACTGCATGGATTTACTTCAAATTTTGCATGAATATTAATAACAGGTCGGGTCAACATATAGGCTACATATTATTACGCTATAATCAACGGGGAAAGAGCTGTGAAACAGACTTCTACACGAAGTCGCGGGCAACAGATAGTAACAAATAAACTAAAATATGCTTTACTTCACACTACTAACACTAACAAATCTACACAACACAAATAATGAAAGTTATATGCATAACTATAACATAAAGTAACTTGAGACAGTTTAAGTGTTCTGATCTTTTAACTTAACACCTGAATGTCTGAGTAGTGCACCTGCTAGCTAAGTATATTAAGTTTAAGTTGGGACTTAAATGTAAGGAATGTTTGGGACTTCATGCAATAGTATTTTAGTGGAAGATAATGCATTACTTTTACATGTAATAAAATTGTTGGAAAGTGCAAATTGTACATTGATTATTTTTTACCGACTTCAAAAAAAGGAGGGCGTACTATGTTCGGCTGATTGTTTTTTTTTGTTTGTTCGCGCAGTACTCCGCCATTTATGAACCGATTTCCAAAATTCTTGTTTTGTTTGAAAGGGTATACTCCCGAGATGGTTCCATTTCCATGAGGTCAGGATCTAATGATGGGATCCTAGGGAAACCGAGGAGAACTTTCGAAATTTCTGTGGGCGAGTAATGCGTCTATTATGTTTTTTAAGTACGATTGTTAAACACTACAATTTGATAAGGGTCTGGAGTCGACCTGATGATGGAGCCGACAGACAGTCGAGTGAACTCCTCAGCGGTTTATATTAACTACCTTGTGTTTGGGCTTCATTAATTTGTATTTATGAGGACTTTACACCTAGATAGAGTGGAGCTGTCATTAACGGTCTGATGATGAAAAAGTGTAATTGTTAAGGGAACTGCTCAACGGTATACTGTAACTACCATGTGTTTGGGCTTGTATAATTTGTATTGATTAGAACTTTGCACCTATGTAGATGATAAATAACAAAACGAGTATATGTAGCTTTACACTGAAAATAATAAAAGAATAAAATAAAAACTGCGTTTAAAAAACCGACTTCAAAAAACCAAAAACTAATAAGAAACAAAAAGTCAAAACTAAAAAGCAAAAAATAACTATTATTAGTACTGATAGGTTACCCACCCACTGATAGGTTAGAAGTCGGTGCCATAGAAGCAGTCATTTGATGATTTTCCCCCCTTAAAAAAAGCATAAGCTTACTTATACAGATATCTTACACAAACTTTCCTTCCTTTCTTTCATAGACGCCACTTATTCTCTACAATACAATAGCAACATTAATTACTGTATTTTGTCATCTTTTTCACTCGGCTCCATAATTAAATGGCAATACCAATAATTTTTGAAGTAACGAGCCAAGTACTGCAGACTTTATTAACATTTAAAATATACAACTTTTTTAGTGCAAAAATTATGAACAGATATTTACTATGCATGATGCTGTCATTTATTTTATGAAACTTCTTGGCTCAGCTACTGTTGCCAAGTTTTTACAGGATTAATTCTGTACTTGGCCGGCATTTGAAATTGGGGTAGGTATTAAGGGTAAAATATCACCTAAGGCTGGGCTCGCACTACAGTTAAAAAGCGACGCAATGGTAAAAGATGACGCATTTGCGATTTTTTTCCTCGTGATTGGTAAGAACATGGAATCTATACTTAATATTCGACTTGCAAAGATCTGAATGAAATCTTCATGGACATTGATTTATTTATGTTAAATAGAAACAATTTTAGAGGCAAAGTCATTGATGTGCTGACGAATTTGGATCTTTATCCAAATAAAATAAAATATTATACAACTAATTAATTTGTTATTTTGAACGCCTATCTAAGAATAGACTTCTGAACTCCGGTTCAAATTGAATTATGATTTTTGTGTTCGATAGTCTCTTAGAAATAAATGAAAAAAAAGCCTTTTTATTATCAGTTTTACATTTCTTACAAAAAAATTTCTAAAATGTTAGGTTTACTTTGTTTATTCTAAGTTATTACTTCTTTGTTATTCATTTATTTCTTTGTAAATTACTTATTCTAATCTACCGGAGCCCCAGAAAGGTTAAAGGCTCCAGTGATGCCCTCGATAGTCCATAGTAAGGCTGTACAGGTTATAAAACTGTGGTACACTACAATAAATTAAAACTGACCAGCGATAAACCATGTGATCATTAACTAGTGTTAAAACACGGTGATATAACAAATCACCGAATTTTCTTTTAGTGTATAGAGATAACTTAGTAGAAATTAAGATTGAAAATACCGTGGTTTATAATCGAGGTGCACGGCAAACCGCGAATAATCTGTAGTGTGGCTTTACCCTTATTATATAGAGGGTGGTTCTTTGTGAAAGGTTATAAAAACCGTGTCGCTAGGACATCTGGCGAGACGTCGAAGTTACACGATGTTAGATTTTCTTACGTCATCAGTTTTTGGGTATTTCTAGCTGGTCGGTGTAAAGTGTTGTTCGTTAATTTTTCAGGGCGATGAAAGAAGTTTGTGTTTAAATAGAAGTTGGTTTAGTGTTAGTGGTGTTGTCACTTGGTAGTGATCAGATTGTTAGAAGGTTTTTTTAGTATTTTCTTTGCATTTTGTATTTCAGTTTTAACAGCAAAAATGTTGTTTTAGTTTAAGTGGTCATATGTGACATTTAGATAGTTTACATCATCACCTTTTTGGAGTATTGTGTAGTTGCAACAAATCCTTATCCTTACTAATATTATAAATTGGAAAGTGAGTTTGTTTGTTTGTTAGTTTGTTCCGCTTTCACGCCGTAACTACTAAACCGATTGCTTTGAGTTTTTACAGACGTAAAGCTAGAAGTCCGGATTGAATAATAGGGTACTTTTTATCCCGGAAAAATTTGATATTCCCGAGGGAAAACAAAAGTATTGGTATAGATGGCGCTGTGTGTATTGGTATATGTCACAAGTCACATAGGCTACTTTCTATCCTTTTGTGACGCGAGCGAAGCCGTGGGTAAAAGCTAGTTACTAAATATAGATACCTACTATACTCTTTGATTAACCAATTTAGTATCGTCGTGGTGGGCTTGAGATTTGAGATGTCGGCTTCTTATGCACGAGGGTTCGAAGCCTACCAAGCAAGTACCAATGTGCCTTTTATCCGAGTTATAATATATACTTTCTAATAATATTTAGACACCACTGACAAACGGTGAAAGAAAACATCGTGAGGAAACCTGGGCTTATAATTTTTAATTATAAGTTTGAAATCGGTTATTTGAAAGTGGTGATTAATGCTCAAACCTTCCCAAAGTGGTAGAAGACATTTTTGATCAGTAGTAGCCACTTATAGGCTGTTGATGTGGTGTGTGACATGAAACACGTGTGTTTTGAGTCCATGTAATAGGGGGTGAGCCTATTGCCATATACTGGGCACAATAATTCCAGACTTCGTCCTACTACTGAGATTTTTTTTTTAAATCCAATAATACTTTGCCCGACCCAGGAATCGAACCCGAGACCCCGTGCCCGGCAGTCGCATTTGCGACCACTCGGCCAACGAGGCAAACATAACAATTAAAGGATAGTGTGACCATCAGTCTTACAAATACTTACAATATATTTCAGTATTTACTTATTATCTAACTGTATTAAATTTTAAGTATTATTATATATATTATAAAGATTAATCTTATTTCCAAACAAAAAAAAATTAAGTTCATTGACCCCCCATCCCCATCCAAGAAATAAACAAAGACAAGAATAACCCATTACTCAAGCTCTACTTCAGGAATATGAATCGTTTGTAATTTAATATAAAAAACACAAGTCTGAACAAGTTCATCATATTAATTGTGAAGTTAGCCCCGGAATTCTCCTAAACCTTTTAAGAAATATAATACTTATTTACTAAACGTTTAGGTGCATTTTTCAAACGTTGTCAAATCAAATCAAATCAAAATCATTTATTTGCCCGAACAAGGTATACAGTGGTCACATTATGATTATAGTCCCTCTTATTCTGCCCACAATTCGGGCGTGCAAAAAATTTTACATGGAGTCATAAACATTAAAACTATAAAACAGGTATGTCATATTAAGTGAGAAAACAATGTCATTAAAGGTACATGTCAAAATAAAAATTACTATATAAAAAAGGAGGTTCATTATTTTCAAACATTAAAATAAAACTAACAAAACAAAAACAAAAAAAGAAATTATACCTCTAATAATACTAATATTCAGCCGTTAATCCACAAAATAACAATCTAAAACAGTCTATTAGACCCTCACATTATGTTTGGCTCCTTTATAACCTATAATCTAAAAACTCATGTACGCTATAAAAACAACGATCAAGGAGAACTTTTTTTAGACAACTTTTAAATTTTGAAAATGGTAGGGCCTTTATTTCGCTAGGAACTTTATTATATAATTTGATGCACATAATATAACTATTGTTTGACGTGAGCGTAAGACTTGTCATTGGTCGATGTAGCTTATTACTATTATGCGACCGCGGAGCATAATAGTTTGTCGCACACTGGAAAAAATCTTTATGCTTGCAAACAAAGATACACGATTCCCAAATATACAAACATGGCAATGTGAGGATTTTATGTTTCCTAAAGAATGGGCGACAAGAATCTGTTTGCTTTAATCCGAATATGGCTCTCAAACATTTTTTCTGCATTATAAATGCTTGGTCAATCTCTACACACCGACCCCACAAAATGACTCCATATCGCAAAATGGAAGAAATGTAGCCGTAATACGCAGCAATTGCTGCGTTTCTAGATATTTCGCAGCCAATACGTCTAAGGGGATAAATAAAACTATTCATTCTCGCGCAAACATCATGCACGTGGTTCTTCCAAGAACAAAATTTGTCCAAAGTAATCCCCAGAAATTTAATCGAGTCCGCTTCCGTCAGAGCTGCCCCTTTATAGGCTACATTGAGGTCAAAAGATTTACTTTTGTGAGTATGGAATTGTACGAATTTTGTTTTATTAATGTTGACCTTTAAGTTGTTAGATTCTAACCACTCAATTGTTGTTTGGAGTGCTTCGTTTATTTCTTGCTCGTGCGTATTTTTATCCTTACTCTTAATGACTATTGTGGTATCATCCGCAAATAGTATACATTTATGATTTAAAATATTTGGCAAGTCGTTTATATACAGCAAAAACAACAGCGGGCCCAAAATACTGCCCTGCGGTACTCCAAATCTGTTCCGCAAAAATGAAGACCGGTAAGGTTCAAGTGTTTTTGTTTTTTCATTATGACTAGAGATTTCTACTGCCTGTACCCGATTTGATAAATACGATTCTAACCAGTCATACGCCTTTCCCCTAATTCCATATCTGTATACCTTGGCGAGTAAAAGATCATGCCTAACATAATCGAACGCCTTGCTCATGTCCATAAAGATCACGGTAACAGGGATTTTGTTGTCAATGGCATCCATTATTGATTTAAGTAATTGGAAAGCCGCTACAGACGTGCTCCTATTTTTACGAAATCCATTTTGAGCATCACTAATAATTTTGTGTTTATCAATAAAATTTAATAATTTCTTAAGAAATACCTTTTCGAAAACTTTTGATATAATTGGAATTAGAGTTACGGGTCTATAATTGTCCATTTGGGTTTTATTTCCTTTTTTATATAATGGTCTGACTATTGACTTCTTTAGCATGTTGGGAAAAACTCCCTGTTCCAACGAGAGGTTAATAACATGCAAGAGAGGCTTCAACAACACGTCTACAGACAGTTTCACAATGTCGGTTCTGACATCATCGTAACCAGACGCCTTAGAGTCATTTAGTGACAGAATTATTCTCTTTAAATCACTCTCCTCCAGCGGACTCAGAAATATAGTGTCTCCCACTGACTCAATATTATGACACGTCCCTGCATCCACGCCCCCATCGCCTACTGAGTTGCTAGAAACCAGCTCAATAAAGAATTTATTAAAACTATTTGCAATTGACTCAGCACTTTCATGATCTTTGTTATCGACAGTAATTTTTGAGATCAATGCATCCTCTAAATCTGCATCAGTATGTCTTTTTACAATATTCCAAACAGCTTTACATTTATTTTGAGCTTTCATTATGTAATTGGTATTATTTATCTTACGCGACGACAAAATGCATTTTTTCAAAAGATTGCAATAATTTTTATATGTCACCCTTTGATATTCATTATTATTGTGTTTTAATTTATAATGTAATTGACTTTTGATTTTACAACTTGTTTTTATACCCTTGGTAAGCCAATTTGACTTATTTAAGGATTTGTTATACTTTTTAATACGAATAATTGGAAAGCAAAGATTGTAAAATAATAAATATAGGTCATAAAATTTACGAAAAGAATCATTTATCGAGGATTCTTCAAGTACGTCATTAAAAGATAGACATGAAATATAATTGAAAAATTTTACCTTGTTCTCTTTACTGTAATCTCGTTTAAACTCATACCACCACTTCACAACCGGCTGTTTTCGCTCATTGATAGTCCAGGAATACGATTGAGCTGTATGATCCGATAAACCCAAATCCAGAACCGTGGCGGATCCCATTCCTATGGTGGTAGCAATATGGTCGATACATGTCTGTGTCGTTTGGGTTACTCGCGTAGGCTCTAATATCTTATGTTTTAAGTTATAAGAGTTCAGCAAATAATTATACTCCCTGACATCCTTAGACTTTTAAGAATGTCTATATTAGTATCCCCGCATATTAATAATCTCCTTCTAGGATTACAACCAGTTTGTTTAAAAGATTGTCCAGTTTACTCAAAAAAATCGCAACATTTGATGAAGGCGTTCTATAAATGCAGATAATAATAACCCCATACTTAATTAGGTCCACACCACAGCACTCAAATACACACGCTTCGCTAATATCGTTCGTTTCAGTTAAAACCCTAATTTCTATGTCGTTCTTTACCAAGATAGCGACCCCTCCTCGTTTGGAATTTTTTCTTGAGTAGTATGCTTGTGTTGTAAAGCCTTTAAGGCGGAAGTTTTTTTCCGTCCCTTCTACCAAAAATGTCTCCGTTAAGCATAGTACATCCGTATTCGTCATTTTATTTTGTAAATCTAATATGGCAAACGAAATATCGTCACGCTTGCTTAGTACGCCGGCTACATTCTGGTGAACAACTGTCAAGCAAGCATTACTACTATTAGCACTACTCACGAAAAAATAAATCTTTTTTTGTACTATTTTCTCGATATTACCTGTCTGTACACTCACATCATTTAAATTAGTCTGTATTCCTATGTCATTTGTGTTTCGCTGCCTATTCTTATTTCTTAGTGAGTCAGTATAATTTTGATGATCATATTTGTAATTTAACTGCAATATTTGTCTATAAACTAATCTGCAAGCATTCAGTTTATTTACCCTGTTTGGTGAAAACTTAAAATCATTATGGAGTGGCACGAAACACGAATTATTACAATTGTTACATACAAACTTTAACAAATTGTTGACATTTATTTCATTTAAGTAGTGGCTTTTACAAATTTGGCCTACGAGTACATTAGTAAAATCCAGGTGACATATTGTGTGATACAAGTATGATTGGATCTCCATCGGACTCCTATCATTTGCTCCCACCATAATTATCACAAAATCAGACTTTCTTAGGTCTTTACACATACTTGCACAGGATTTAAGCACCTCTTTAGTTGTTGCATTCGGTTTTATGAACGACGTCACTATGAACTGCTCCCCGAGATAGGCTTGCATAATGTTGCGGACGTTATAAGCGGTCTGATCACCAAAAATCATCACCTTTTTTGGAGAATGTATACTTTGTGTTTGGATACATGTAGTTATAGAAGAAGTTGGTACGTCCTGGCTATTCAATTCTAAAGTGTGCCTGTTAGTATTGTGAACTACGTTTCTGTGCGGTGTCGTACCTAGTATCGCCTCAGTACTGCAGATAGACCCGGCAGTGTCAAAAGAAACGTCAGACACCTCGTTAGGGGTTCCCTCTGTTCTAGCAGTGTCCATATGACTTTTTTCCGAAGGAGGTAGGCACAGCTTTGACGGGGTAGAAAAAACCTTTCCCCTCAATAGTCTTTTGCGTGCGGATATAGGTGAAAGACACTTTGTTTCCAATATATTAAGTTTCTTGTAGGATTCTATGACTTTCTGATACTGGCCTATATCCATCTTCAAACGGAAGTTTTCACTATTCAGGTTGTCAATTTCCATGTGTGCACTCTCTAATTCTAAAGTCAACCGCTTAATTGTATCTTTGTAGTTTGAAATCGTGTCGCTATCATTAAGTGAATTGTTTGGCAAGCTCCTCATTGTAGTATCAAGTAGTGCAGAGTTTGTGCTCAAATTGTAGTTGAACAAATCTTCCATTGAATTTGATCGTTTAGTTCGACGAATAGTAACATTGTCGTTATCTAAATTATTCATTCTGGTTTCGACAGTCCTTATCTCTGTCAATTATTGTAGAAATTGAAGAAATCAATATAGTGTCGTCTATCAACCCACAAAAAATTACGGATCGTGGGGATCGAACCTGAGAACTGTCGCTCACAGAAACCTCACAGGCAGGGCCTGTCGCCACGAGACCAAAGTGCACTATACGTATATTGCGAAATTATTGACCATTTGATGTTTCTGGGTTCTGTTTGTATGTCAACTAATATTCCAACTTTATTTCCGTCAATTAATTTTATGTTTGTCCAGTTTTTTTCAATGATAGTTAGAAATTCTTTTACCAAATTCAATATTAAAATTTATTAAACAATATGCACATTTACAAAAAGAGTAAACCGTTCACCGTTGGATTCGAACGCGCCACTCAGTGCTCTTAAAGCGACTGCACTTACGATCTTGCCATCAGTGTAATAAATCAATTTGTTGAATTAGTGAGTCATTTTCTTCGTATATTTAAAGGAAAAAAAATCGCTAATACCGTCGTCTTTTTTTATGCAATTAAGATGAGTTGATGCAAGTCCAAAGTTATTTTGTTTTGTATTAATTTGTCGGCCAAACATTAACATTTCAAAGTCTAGTCATTTATTTATTATTCACTTAAGCAAGTATTGTCCCACTTTACACCTTTTCACTGCCAAGTTTTCCAGTATTATGTAGTTATAGTTTTATTCATATTTATGTTATAACTTCTCAATTTATGCACAGAACTCCTGTATAACACGGTCACTGAGTATTCCGATAATGTTTTAGGTATTCGCTCATTTTTATTTACTATAACACACTTTTTGTATATCTAAAAAATTTTTTTTCACGGAGCGTTTAAAATTACGTACACTTAGGTGCAGCGCCACCTAGCGGACTCTATACTCGCGGACTATGAATTATAAGATACTATTTATTATTTCCCGAAGGAGCGTACTGAAATGGAGATAATTAAATGTAACACCAACTTTTCACAGCTAATTTGATGTTACAATTACCAAATAACAGGACTCAACTCCATTTTCCATACGAAAAATACAAATTCGAACTCACAAAAATAATTTATTCCGTTTTTTATTTTATTTTTATAAATCGTCGCCTCTCACACTAGGATTTTTCCTGTATCGTGGGTGCGTTTACAAACATACAAGTTCATATATACATGAAACCCAGACGCGAAACAACAATTATTTTGTAGATCAAACAAAGAGTGCGTGCGGAAATCGAGCCCACGACTACACTTTGCGCGGCAGCCGGTTGCCCAGACACCGTGCCATCCGTGCAGCCAAAGTGAACTTATCTTTCCGTGCTCAGCAGTTACAATTTTGGCCTCTAAATATAATATTATAATATGTATAAGGTTATCATCAAATGTTTCATCCTGCTCTTGGTTGAGCAAGAGAGAGTGTCAGACTCTTACTGACTAAAAACCACCCTGTTCCTACTCAAGTGCGAAGCACGAATAACTATCGTATTCGTATCGTAATAGTATCGACCAGGTTCTGCGCTGGTTCACTGGAGCCAGCCAATTTTTTTTAAGGGGGGAAAATCATCGAATGACTGCTCCCGCCTGGGTGAGGCGGAAGGGAGTGTCAGACTCTTACTGACTAAAAACCACCCCGTTCCTTCTCCTGCACGTCGAGCCGGAGCCCCGGCTACCCGTTAGGTTCTCCGCGACGGAGCCAGCCAATAAGAGTGCAGAACGCGCTCAATACTCTTACGTCAAGAATGTGATAGTTATTCATGCTTGGCACTCTGCTTCGAACCGGGACCCTGGTAGCCCTCGTGGTTCTCCGGAGCTCCACGAGGCACTCTTTAAAGCAAAATATTGTCGCTATGGTCCGAGAATCAAGATCAAGTCCGTGACACAACTGACCAATGAGGTTGCCAATATATAAAAGAACTTTAATTTAACAAACCCTGACGTAACCTAGAAACAATATAAATTAAGGCACAAAATATATAATACCAAACCTTTTGTTTAGAACAGGTATCAAATTTAAATTTTTCCCAGAATTTGGGTTCAAGATCAGATGGTAATTAGTGAGCGATGAAGGGGTGTGTTGTATTGTATGTGTATTGTATTTCAATGTTTTAAGGTTTATAAGGATGTAGAAGGGTATTAGGTATCGTCATCTCTTTTGTTCAATTAGATCAATGAAATGGTTTTTAGTATAATTTTATTATTTTATATTATTTATTTGTTTATTACACAGTTACATATACGTCAGTGGATCCAAGTATGATTTGTATATTTATAGCTAAACGCACCCACAACATAAGAGAAGGTTGCTTGGGCTCCGGCTCGTAAAGCAGGATTAGCTACGGGGTGGTTTTTAGTTAAGTAAGTCTTATTCTCCCTCTCGCCTCACCTAAGGCGGGAGAAGTCATTGGATGATTTTCCCGTTATAAAAAAACATAGAGAATATCCTGTGCGTCGAGATTATACGGAGTCGCGGAGAACCTAACGGATTGCCAGGGCTCCGGCTCGAAGTGCAGGATTAGGAACGGGGTGATTTTTAGTCAGTAAGAGTCTGACACTCCCTCCCGCCTCACCCAGGTGGGAGCAGTCATTTGATGACTTAAGGGGGATAACTTTTTTTAAAAAAATCTAAAAAAAATGCTCGTTGCCTGCCTCGTTGACCGAGCGGTCGCAAGTGCGACTGCCGGGCAGGGGGTCTCGGGTTCGATTCCCGGGTTGGGCAAAATATTAATGGGTTTTTAAAAAAATCTTAGTTGTAGCTTGAAGTCTGGAATTGTGCCCGGTATATGGCAATAGGCTCACCCCTATTACATGGGACTCGTAACATAAATAGTGCAAAGTGGGTGTTACATTGTACAGTGGTACAATGTGCACCTCTGCCTACCCCTTCGGGGATAAAAGGCGTGATGTTATGTTGTTGTTGTTGTTAAAAAAATGCTTCGAGATTATAAGCCCCAGACATGGCTAGAAACTACTCGAGCACTCTCGAAAAGTTAAGAAATAAAAAGTTTAAAAATGTAGGCGGATAATTGTAAGAATCCTAGCAATTTTAAAGTCAATAACGTTGTAACAATGTAACGTAAGTTAAACCATACAGTTATTTTAAAACAGCTGCAACGAAATGACTTCAGTTAAGCGATACCTTACAATTTCTGTTCAGTCTTTGTTAACTATGATTTGTGAGTTCATGAGAAAGTCTTATAAATGTTAGAGTTGTGTTTAACAGTCGACTAGCTGTAGTTTCGTTTTAGATTATGGATAGGTTATTGACCTGTATGGTATAGGTACTTAGGTAGACCATATAGGTACATTAATTATTATATTTTTCGGCTTACTTAACGAATTATTTGACGAGGAACTCAACAAGTTTCAAGCCACACTAGAGGCTTATATTCATGAGCAGCATTCCGCGACAAAAACATAATAATTAATTTCGTATGTCTCACGAAAGTTATGATATAAATAATTAAATTTCATTGTTACGTTATAGCGGTTCAAACAGATTGCAGGCCTTTCGGTTATCTCACAAATACATTTCCGTGAGTGTGTGGGGGAATTGCACAACTTGATTCTCCCTAGTCTTTTCCATCATCGTACCACAAGACAATCGGTGAAGCGTCACCGACTCATGGTAGAAGTCTCACCCACACGCACGAAGTGATTCGCATCAATCAGTGCTTCCTTGTACGTACTGCTAACGAGTGGAATTCTTTGCCCAGAGTCTATATTTCCTGAAGGGTGAACCTGGGTGTCTTCAAAGCCCGAATGAATAGATTGCTTATGGGACGACATGCTCCATCGTAGACACATAGATACAAATACACAGACAGACAGACAAATAAATTTTGTATGTGTATCGTATGTATATTCATTTGCATGTAGTAAACATTGGTTATGTTAATATCACAAACAGACACTGCACTTTTATTTTATCTGTATAAATGTATAGGCTCTTTACAGCTTAAACATCAATATTGTCCACGGATCAATCAATTACCTGTTAAAATGGAAAATCGCAATAAAGGTCTACAGTATTAATTAACAAATACAGTGCTAAGTAATTAGATTTCAATTTAATCACAGCAATTAATATCATATTAATTTTCAGTTTAGTTACAATAGTGGTTTAAGCTATAATATGTGTTAAACAACATAGTAATAGAGCCTACAATTGTCTGTAATTACAGTAAATTGCTATTGGGATGCGGACTATCTGAATAGTATTTAGTTATGGGAGCGTTCATCCGTATTATGATTGTCTTATCTGTATTGTAACTTTCGTGAGACATACTAAATAAATTATTATGTTTTCGGCTTACTCACGTAGTAATTTGACGAGGAACTTGACTAGTTTCAAGCCATGCTAGAGGCTCATATTCATGAGCAGCATTCCGTGACCCGCGACGCGGCGTCTGTCGCGAAATGCTTAGAATGTAACTTGGTTTAGAAAGAATCACACTAATATTACAAATACAAGTCTGTAAAAATGTGCGTTTATATACTGGGTAGAACATAACATAACATCACGCCTTTTTATCCCCGAAGGCGTAGGCAACGGTGCAAATTACGGTACCTGATGTCTGTAATGTAACACCCACTTTTAACTATTTATGGTATGAGGTCCATTGGATATGTGCCCGGTATATGGTAATAGGCTCACCCCCTATTACATGGGACTCATAACATAAATAGTGAAAAGTGGGTATTACTTCTGTGTGCTCCTCTGTCTACCCCTTCGTGGATAAAAGGCGTGATGTTATGTTATGTTATGTTCCATTGGATATTGGTTGGAATTGAAAGGAAATTGAAATTTGGCGCTTTAAAATTATAGTCTGAAATTACGAAGACACTGGTTCAAGATTAAATTGGTAAATTAAATTAGTTTATTGGATGATAAATAAAAGTAAAAAAGTCAATTAAGGCCAGTTTCACTCTAGTTTGGAGGAGAGCCGGTGTCCTTAAACTGATGGGTGTATCCTTATAATGATAAAAATCTAAGCAAATACAATTTCAACGTCCAAAAACAACCAATAACATAAACTTTCTATCCACCAGATACAGAACATACCACGCAACCACACACACACACACACACACACAAAAAAAACAAATCATGAAAATAAAAACATAAAAATGCACGTTTAATAAAGAAAATAAAATAAACGAAATTACATTCTCATTTTTCCTGTAAAACTTTTTCCGTATACTATCCGACTCGTTTCAGATCTGAAAAGTTTACAGCACTTGTGATTCCTGACGTCGGAAGCACCTGAAATGAATCGAAGTTTTCTAATTTTCAACAACTTATAAATTCCGATTGAGAGAAAGGAATGTGTCTGTAATTAAAATCGAAGATCTAAAAGTTCTGGTACAAAAATGTGGGTTAACGCTTAAACGAAGATAAAATGAATATTTGATTTTGAAAGTTATTTTGGTGACATTAGAGTTAGGTTTGGTATGTTGTTTTTTAAGGATATTTTATGTGTAATATGAAATTAAGGGTTTTTTTAAAGGTGGAAAATCATCGTATGACTCACGGAATGTAGAATGTATGACTGCTCCCGCCTGGATGAGGCGGGAGGGAATGTCAGACTCTTACTCACTAAAAACTAAACCGATTTGGCTGATTTTTTGGCTTGTGTTTATTATTATCAGAGGAAGGTTCTTATGACAGAAGAAAGTCCTGAAAATCCTACGGGAACGAGATTGCGCGTACGAAGTCGCAGGCAGAAGCTAGTTTGTTATATGTAGCAAACTGTTATCATATTTGACTACAATTTTAATATCACTGACGTAAGTAAAAAGATATAGCACATTTTTTTAGGCTTAATCACGAGTCTCTAAAATTTTCTCTCATTATTTGAAAAATTCTATATACGTAACAAAATATCATGTCTTTTTACCGCAGAAAGGATAGGCAAAAACAAAGAGGTGTACATTACAGCACTTAATACCACTGTACAATGTTTATAGACACCCACTTTTTACTATTTATGTGATGAGTCCCATGTAATAGGGGGTGAACCTATTGCCATATACCGGGCACCATTCCAGACTCCGTGCTACTACTGAGATTTTTTTAAAACCCACTAATACTTTGCCCCGGGAATCGATTCTATAAGCATATAAGATTCTATAATATAAAAATTCTATAAGCATTTTGATAATGTGTAATATCTGAGTACTTAGACCACAACACGTAGACATTCGTCAAAGAAGATTCTAAATATAGTTTTCCTTTTCAGCATTCGGGACTCGTCCTTGTAATCATTATTTTAAATTTAACCAGACAACAAAAGACCTTACAAAGCAAGACAAAAGACTGAAAATTAAATGTCTCACACCTTGGTATTCCCAGCGTCTCCCATTTTGCAGAAAACTAGTTTAATTGGTTAATCCCATTATAGTGTATCACAAATGCCGCCCGAGGTTTCAATTACATGCGGGAAAACTGCACCGTTTTGTGGAATTCTAGACCTTAGTTATTACAAGGTGTTCCATACGATTTAGTGCAAATGGGTCTTGTTGTTAGAGACTATTTTGGCCTGAATAGCTGAAGTTGCTTTAGAAGATTCGGTGTTTGTCTTGGTTGTTAAAGAAGGTTGTAGTTAAGAAGTAAGGATTCATTTATTAGTTAATTCTGTGCTCATAATTTTGCTGATATTACTAAATTACGTTTTCTGTTCCCTCATGGCTACACAGTTCCCTCATAAGAAGTATGGAAGAGCCATGCTTCAGCACGAATGGGTCGGCTCGACCAGAGTGATACCACGGCCTCACAGAAAACTGAAGTGAAACAACGTCAAACAAACAACAAATAAATTTAATGAAATTAGGCATTACACCTCATTTCATAGACCGGAGTATACAGCGCGTCACGTTCGACGCGCGCCTCTAAGAGCCATCAAACCACTGATGGGCCCTAACAGGGCTGATGCTGACACGGAGCCCCGGAGGACTTAAAAAATTACTGGGGCTCTGGCTCAAAAGATTAGGGACGGGGTGGTTTCTAGCCAGTAAGAGTCTGACACTCCCTCTTCAAATCATTAGACGATATTCTCCAATTAAAAAAAAATGCCTTTTTTAAATTTTTCTTCTACCTTGCTGACAGTAATATAGGATGTTACTTCAACTTATTTTACCACCGGTATCTAAGCACTTGATGTCACCGTACTCTCCTAAACCTAATTAATTAGTTCGCTTTCCATTCCATTTAGCACTCACACCGCTTTTAATGTAAACGCACTTAACGTTGCCACAGGTAAAATTACATCATTTCGCAAAGAAAATTAAAAGATAACTCAATGATCTTTTTGGGGCATTTTTTTGAGGGTTGTTAGTGCAAATATTTATAAATTTTTATAAACTTGTCTTATTTCCGTCTCAGATACCGGACAGTTGCGTTCAAAGTCAAAGTCAAAATCATTTATTTCAATTAGACTAGGAAGGCACTTTCGAACGTCATAACAAAATATTTAAATATCAAATAATAAGAAAAATGGCAGTCTGTAGGTCAGTCCTCTAGTGAAGCTATTTGCTCGTTCCAAAGTGCAGATTCCTATGGAGAAGAACGAGCAAGAAACTCCATAGGTTACTCTTTTTCAATCATGTTCACAATACAATTTTTGGTTACATTATTTCGTTGAGTAATGTGAGAACAATGTAATACCAATATTTGGTCAAAGAGTTCTTTAATAAATCTGAACCAGTAGATTCAATTATACTGAGTTTAGTACAACTGTAATCTCTAACCCTGCACGGCGTGGATATCACAGCAAACTTCTATGTAGAGGAAGCGCAAAGGTCAGAAGACAACCATCACTAGCTATTGATAACCAACACGACATAAAAATAGAAATTAGAACAAGGTTTAGAATCAGAATATTTTTATTTCTCATAAAGAATCACAGACATAATTCGCTTACTGAGAAATAAATTTAACACAAAAGTAAGCAATTTGGAGCGCACAGTAGTACGTACATATAAACAAACAAAAACAATACCAAAAAAACGTGTAAATGTGGCGAATATAAAGGAAGAAATATAAACTTTCAACATTTAAAAATGTGGGCAAAATGATGAATTAACACAAAGAACAGAATCAAGTAACACGAACAAACCAGTAAACTATGTATAACAAAAATATGAAGTAACTACGAACAATTTTAATGTTTAAAACCAAACTAAACAATAATTCTTTTAAAAACCATGTTTTAAAAAACTGTCTTCAATCCCATCTGTTTTTGAAGTCTTCTAATTAATACCTATTTATACTAAAACCTTCTCCTAAGTGTAACAAACACTTTTCTGGACACCGCATCAAAATCGGTTCAAAAAGTGTGGGAGAGCCATGCTTCGGCACGAATGGGCCGGCTCGACCGGAGTGATACCACGGCCTCACAGAAAACCGACGTGAAACAACGCTTGTTGTGTTTCGTCGTGTGAATGAGGTTACCGGAGGCCCAATTACGAGCCCCACCTCCCCAGTCTCCCCAATTCCCGAATCCTCCACAATCCTTAAATTCCCAAAAGGCCGGTAACGCACTTGAAACGCCTCGGTGTTACAGGTGTCCATGGGCAGCGACGATTGCTTACTATCAGGTGATGCGTCTGCTCGTTTACCGGCTTATAAAAAAAAAACCCAATCGTGTAACAATCGGACACAAACATACGTACATGCATACATACAGGTCCAACAGAGAACCTCCTGCTTTTTTGAAGTGGAAAATTAATACATAATACTTTTTAAACCGCTTTTATCAACAAAGGCTTTTTACTCTAAATAATGACGCAATGTAGGTGCGACGTAATTGGTGCTAAGAGCCTAAATAAACACGCTGTATAAGTGTAAACAAAGTTTTTTAGGAAGTTTTATATCAAACATCACAATTAAAGACTTTACTTTTTTATATACGAACAAGGCTACATTTTTATTTTTCTTTAGCTCTTTGTACTGATTGAAGCCACAGTATATTCCATACAAATCCACAGCCTAAGTCAGTGTGGGAGAGCCATGCTTCGGCACGAATGGGCTGGCTCGATGGGAGTGATACCACGGCCTCACAGAAAACTGACGTGAAGCAACGCTTGCGTTGTATTTCGTCGTATGAGTGAGGTTACCGGAGGCCCAATTACCCTCCCCTTCCCCAATCTCCTCAATCCCTGAAACCCCAAAGATCCTCAAACTCCTAATCTCCAAAAAGCCAGTAACGCACTTGTAACGCCTCTGGTGTTCTAGGTGTCCATGGGCGACGCCGATTGCTTGTTTACCGGCTTATGCCATAAAAAAATCATTTCTATAATTAGAGCAAAAAGTTCACTAAAGATAAAATCCTTCATATATTTAATTACAGACCCGGAAGAGACCCAGTGCTACCAAAAAAGCATTCGTTCCTATAAATAATTAGGACCCCTAAAATGGTCCTACATTTGTGGAGGCTATATTTGACTCCTAATAAAATATTCGCATTGCGTCCTCATTTCAGCCGGTTGGGAACAGCTGCCATTTTTAAATGGCTTGTAAAAGGCTACAAAGACTTGTAATTTAATCTTTCTTTCCCCCATTCACTTTTTTAATTATTTTATTTTATTTTTTTTAGTTGATACTACCGTTGAATTAAGTCAGTGAGATGCTCACGGAGTCTGAGAATTGCATTAAAACTCTTTTTTATATTTGGAATTCTTTTGCTGAGCTGGCACAAAAGGTTTTCTTTTTCATTATTTAATCTGCTTTTTGAAATTGGAATCTTGAAACTGCTGGTTTTTTAGAGTTGTAAACTAAATTGTTTGTAAGCGCTTTGTTTATAATAAGATAGGATTTATATTTCAATATATTTTTCGTCCTTTTCTACAGCTCCCATCTAATCCTGTCTCTTTCATCTGTCCATTTCATCACATTTATAACCCTATATATGCTGAAATTCAGTTGCAATAAATAGACACCTTATTAAATAGCTATTCAAGGCTCCATTCTATTTTTTATAAAACTCAGATACACATACAGACAAAAATTGACAAACCCATTAACTTCTCGTTCTCAATACTATTAATGAAGGCGTAACAACCAAAATATCTCACCTTCAAACCTTCAAGAAAAGAGCGTATTCCTTTTTAAAAGGCCGGCAACGCACCTGTGACTCCTCTGGTGTTGCGGGTGTCCATGGGCGTCGCTGATTGCTTACCATCAGGTGATCCATCTGCTCGTTTGCCTTCTATTCCATAAGAAAAGCCAATGACCACTAAATAGAAGAAAACAAAAGTTAATTAAAGACACTCACTTGGCCAGGAGTGGTAACAAAAGAAATTGGTCGAGACTAAAATAACATAATGTACTTAGAAGGAGGCCTATATACTTAATACTATTAGCTTGCCCTTAATTTTGGACCTCTATATAGTAATGATTACAGTCCACCTTTGGCCCAAAATACAAGTTTATTTAGCTAATCCTGATAATGAAAAAATGTATTTGAGTAGCATTTTTGCTGATTATTTTCTGTTTTGTATTAATATTGTAAAAGGTTTGGGTTATTAAAGTCTGTGTGGTTTTTAAACTTTTTGCTCTGTTATGGATAAATACATGGATGTAGGACTCATACTCTTATACCTTTTCCAAGTTACCTATGTTTTTAATTAGATTAGTGAGCCTGTTGCCCTAGAAAAAAAAAATAGTACACCATTTTCTGATTGCACGGTTAGCGCGGTGGCTGGGCAACTGCCTGCCGCGTAACGTGTAGCGGGTTCGATTCTCACACGGAGCAGCTCTTTGTTTGATCCACAAATTGTTTTTTCGGGTCTGGGTGTCATTGCGTATGTGAACTTGTATGTTTGTAAACGTACCAGCGACACAGGAAAATGTTAGTGTGAGGCAACTTTTAGTTTAAAAAAATATTTATTTCGTTTTTAGTGGCTATAAGCAAGTTTAATAGTTCGCTACTTATGTGAAATATGAAAGAGTATGGTTTCTGTTATACATGGACAGTAAAATAATTAAGAAAAAATGTTGTACCGTATTAGTTACACTATATTCTACTGTACATAGTCTTACTTCTTATGACTAATAAGCCCATGACGATTGCCATGTTGGGGGAAATAATAGTAATTTCGTATACCCAGTAACACCATAATAAATCATACAATAAACAAGTAGATACTTAATGGGGTGTCTTAAGAAATTGTTTTCAATTAAAATGTTCTCATTGTCTACTCCAAGCGACCCCCTGATGAACAACTTTTATAGTTCATTTCATCGCATTTAAGTAATTTTGCTTCCCCAATAATATTAAAATTAACAAAGCAATAACAAACATGGGGTCATTTTAGTCCTGATAATTTTGTGACTAATGACCCCAAGTAGACACTCAATGGGATATCCACATAGATAGCTTAGTTAACTTAGTACATACTGTTGCAAATTGCTATTAATTTGTGTCTTCCTGTTGTCCGCTCCGAGCGACACCCCATGATGACAGATTTTTATAGGTCATCATTGAATTTCCTCAATAAGATTAAATAATTAATCACACAATAACCAAACACGGGGTCATTAGTCCCGATAATTTTGCGACAAATGACCCCAACTAGACACTTAATGGAATATCGACATCGACAGCGCTTGTAACTCAGTACATAGGTTCTCGTTGAGATCGTGCAAATTGCAAACATGCACTTAATGTAATTTAACGTTAGGAACTGAACAACATCCTAGGTACAGTGAATAATGAATGGGGAAACGTATTGCTTCGAGGTTTACTATCGGATGGGGCGATATAGTGTCGGCGCCATATTGTTTGGCTGAATCTTGTGGAGTTGCGTTTTGAAATTGGTTACGGTGTTAATGGATTGTTGTTTAGTGGTTTATTGCAGTTGAGTTTTTAAGATGGTTTTTTAATCAATCTTTATTAAGACGTTAAACGCCATGGGAGTCATCGGTGACCGGCGTTAGCGGAGGATTTACCTTCAACAGTTTTTTATTGGCAGTCAAAGTCTTAATTTATTTTTTGTTGATCTATATTAGTCTTTGTTTATACGTTTGGTATTTTTATGTGTTTGTGTTATACAATAGATATCGTGTAATTTAGTTTCTCCCTGTTTTAGGTCATCAGGTACGTGTTGAAATTGGGGAACAAAAAGCTTATTCTTAACTAAAAAATATCTCAAATCTTCACTGTACTTATATAAAGTACGTACAAATGTAAACATCAATACAGACATACATTAACACAAACAATTTAAAACCGAATCACACAAAGCCTTGCCTTCACAAACTACCATTATTTAAACACAACAACACAACATCGACATTATTACCAAAAATAGTTATTTTATCGAAGAAAATACAGTACCTTATATCAAAATGGAGTCATAAGTCGTCACAATGATAAAGCCGGTCACTTATTAAACGTAGAACTTCTGGCTCTCGGCCAAAACACCTGAAACAAGTAAATATTGGCTCAATAAAGAAGTTCCTTTGCCTAGTTTCATATTTAATCTGTGCTCCATTGAATTCTAGAATGTATTTTCTTGCGCCAATTTTCTTGGAGTTGCCTTTTTATGGGTACAGTTTGAATGATTGGATTTTGTTTAATGTTACTGCTTTAGTTTTTGTTTGTGTTACGATATATATGTAAGTAATATAATAAATAATTTGTAATATCTTGAGTTTGGTTATTCTTCGCAATGAAAGTGGTGTTTAAACATCAAACTTTTCCATTTTCAATCTTTAGGTCTGAAAAGTATTCATAATAGTATAACTAGATGTCAATAGTCAGACTGACTGTTACTGATGTCTAAACCAACTGGTGACTAGTACCTATTTAGATGAAAGATATCTAACTAAGACTGAATTTATGAAATAAGGTAACTCTTTAAATAAAGAGACTAAAAACGTTTAACAAAATGTATTTGTACCTAGATACAGATTAGATAATTGCATTTTGATATTTCACCTCATTTTACAAAAACAGAAGTAAGTATCACAGCGCCAATTAACACGAACAAAACCGTTACAATCATTTTTTACATTTAAAAATGCAATACACAAACGCAACGCATAACCCTAAATCCAGTACCAGAGAGAACAACACACAAAAACTAGAAAGTACACTAAAAACAAAAAAGGGAAAACATTTACAAAGTAAAATATGAGAAAGATACACAAGTTGGAGCATCCAGCTATTGTCACGCGCCCAATTCCCAAGTTCCAGCCAAGGTCTTCAACGGCATGGCCCATTTTATGAAGCTCCGTGTACACATGAAGCTATACAAAACCAGTGTATCACGATCCTGCTTTGTATGGTCTTTCTACGCATTGAAAGGTCAGTTTATACTGGTTTGTTTATCTTGATTTGCAGCCATGTGTACCTACACGTCACAACGTATGGTACTACGTTATGTAGCTGTTAAACTTTTGTTTGAATATTATTTTAGGCTGGAATATCTTGTGAATTTTGTACGAAGATATAAACAACGTAACGCCAGGTTTGGTGTTTCTTGAAGTATTGGGGTCCTAGCGTTTGCGGTGCTTTTTTTAACAGCTACGTTATATTTCATGTAGTTGGTGGTTTTACTAACGGTTTGATTACAAAACTTACATCAGATTGTTAAATATGGAATCGTATTGTCTTTTGTTCGAGGGTATTTCTTTTACATAGAATTGATACCATTTTAATCCAAAATTTCATAGCAGGTCATTGCACTTAACTTGCAAGTGTTACAAATAGACAACTGTAAACTTTGGCAAACTTCCATATGAATATTACCGAACTTCATAGCTATCCATTATCACACTTGTCCTAAAGCCAAGCGCCAAACTAGAGGTTTATTTTATAATCCTAACAAAGTAAAACAGTGACCTCTTAAACTTTGGGTGAAAAATACGACATACACGAGCCGTTATCGCGTCCCTTGCAATAAAACCTAAATGCCCTTTACTCAAAGATAAAAAAAAAACAAACAAAAAGAAAGTAAGCGATTATGACAACGGCCATCTACGATTAGAGAAAGCCCAACAAAAAAGAATCCGATAAATTTAAAAAAAGAACATCGCTGCTGGCAATTTTCTTGGCTGTAGACAAAATATCACCCGTCTCATTCTTTTTTAGAGCTAATGTGTTATGTGTGAGAGGGATAGAAAGAGTATTTTTGCAAAAATCACAGCACAAAGGTCATTAAGTAGGATCAGATAGATGCGTCTACTTTGTCATGTTATGATTGATGGTGGTTTGTGACGTCACTTCCTTTCTTGCGTTCGGATATGTCAAATTGATTTCACTTGGAGTAAAATGTGATAGGGCAACCTTGGGAGACACTAAGGTGCGTGAAAAATGATAGAAAGATATTTCTTATATGGGAGAGGTAATGACCTTGAAGTATTAAATATAACTATTATGATTTTATATGTATTATACTACGATCGACAGCTATTAGTTAGTCGGAGAATCTACCATGAATGTAACTATATACATTATTAGCTGAGAATTATTTTTATAAACTTTCAAAAAATATTCAGTCAGCTTCTCTATTGTGATTTTGGAATCAGTTTTTTTACATAAATAACAGAATCAGAAAGATATTTTTCCAAATATTACATTGTTTCAGACTTAGACAATAGGGATTGAGTTAGAATCTCAAAATACTGTGATGTTTTTATAGCATAAGCCGGTAAACGAGCATACGGATCACCTGATGGACCACCTCATGGACACACAAAACACCAGGGCGTTACAAGTGCGTTACCGGCCTTTTGGGAATTGGGAATTTCAGGATTGTGGAGGATTCGGGGATTCGGGAGACTAGGGAGGGGGGTAATTGGGCCTCCGGTAACCTCACTCACACGAAGAAACACAACGCAAGCGTTGTTTCACGTCAGTTTTCTGTGAGGCCGTGGTATCACTCCGGTCGAGCCAGCTCATTCGTACCGAAGCATGGCTCTCCCACATCTAGAATGTCTTCCAAGATCGAACTACACCTGGTATTTAACAGCCATGGCAGATAATACTGCACCATCGAACCAATCCTTAATATGATTCTAACACAATTATAAATAACCATAAAGTTACCGATACAAAACTCCCCGGAAGTGAGTTTGAAACAATTTGTTCTCCTAGGGGATGACCCGGCGGAATCCCTAATTGTTTCATAATTAACAACGACATTGTACGTCTCAAGGGCACGTAACTAACTGATACTTTAGTAATCCAATGCACGGGTATGGATTACGAACTTAAAAGTTTGAAATGAGCAAAAAGTACGAACACCTCAATTTTTATCATATAAATGAACAATAAGATAAGTACAAAAAAATTGAAATTTTTGACAAGTTACTTGAGTCACTATAGTGAACAGCAAAATATGCAACAATATTTTTTACATTCCATATAAACTTATTACACTTCTAGCTTTTTTAATCAATAGATAATTAAACTAAAAATCGCGGGTTACTCACGTGAATATACTGAGACTTAAAGGTTTGTTCATAAGGAAAAACCTCTCTGTGGCTCAAAACTATAATAATAGAGCTTTTCTCAGTATATTCACGTAAGTAACCCGCGATTTTTAGTTAATTTATTATATCTCACGATAGTTGTTATAAAAACAATAGATAATTCTTAACCATAGATTTAAATTGACATTTGATAGTTTTTAATGTGAAACAATTGTCATATATTCAAAGTTATTCCTTTGATAATATTTATTTGGTGTTGGAAAAATCAGCAATGAATTTTAAAGAAGTAAATAACAGTATATTTTAATATTGATAAATTAATTCTAAGAATCAAAATGAACCCGTCATACTCACGACTGATCCTAACCACAATAAAGTGTTGCAGTTGCGTGTAGGTGACTTTACTCGCCTACCATCAGACGAATTCCCTGATCATTTACCCTCTACCTAAAAAAAAAAATCAAATCTCCACAAAAACGCCGATGAAAAACAATTCGCACAATTCTACAGGGATGTGCCAAACAAAATCCTAATTGTTTCATAATTAGTCGGGACATCGGACGTCTCAGGGGCGATAACAACCTGCGTATCAGCCCTAACAGACGTCAGACACGGCCCGGACATAATATGGATGGATAGGGGTTCCATTTCCCTTGGTATCCCTTTGGAAGAGTGTTATGTGAGACAATCGATTTTGCACTCACCAGGTGGCGCTAGTAACGATTAGGGTAACGTCAGTCCATTAATTGTCGCTGTCAAATGTTTAGTTGTTAGTATAACGCTTTGAGTGACTGTGGCAATTATAACTCGATGTCGATTAACAATTTTTACTATAGAAATGTAAATGACTATAATTTCCGTCTTGGGAGGCTCGGGTGCCTGGCCTGAGAATCAATCAGACACTATTTAATCAACAGTAGCTTTCTGCCTCGCACAGCGAAACTGTGGAATAATCTGTGGTCGGCGGTATTTCCGAACCGATACGACCTTAAAACATTCAAGAAACGAGCGTATTCCTTTTTAAAAGGCCGGCAACGCACATGTGACTCCTCTGATGTTGCGGGTGCCCATGGGCGGTGCTGATAGCTTACCATCAGGTGATCCGTCTGCTCATTTGCGGTGATCCTATTCCATAAAAAAGTAGCACTTGTAACCGCACACCCAACGCGACAGTCACCCTTAAATTAATTACGTTGCTTAAAGTAATTATTTAAACGACAATGCTGACATCTCCATCATTACGTCACGCCTCAAAAAAAGCGACCCCATATCACCAATTTTTCCACCTCACTGCAGCCAAATAGTCCATGCAACTTGAAAAAAAGGCGAAAAAACACCCTTATCGGTCATAAACATTCGTGGCACACGAATGATGAATGCCTATGAATTTCCTTTCGTAATAAAAAAACTGTTGATTGATACCTGTGTTCGAGCTCGCCCGTCGAAGATACGTCACGGGTCTCACATATTTGGACATGTTCCAAAAAATGTTTGTACGGTCGTCGCTCGCTTCGGTCGTTTGTGAGTACTCGTGCTTACATTTTTAATCTTTTTTGTTTACTCTCGTTATTGACAGGATTTGAGAGTCTTTTTGGGGTGAGGCGAGTTATCTGATAATGTGTTTTATTACATTTATCTGGCATTTTTAAAAGGGGCAAAAATTTCGGCTCAAAAATACCATATAGGAAAAGACCAATAAGGCAATTTGTTCAAGTAAGAAACATTATATTCAAGTTAAATACCACGTTAAGATTATGGACTGCCTCGGTGGCCGAGTGGTCGCAAGTGCGACTGCCGGGCAAGGGGTCTCGGGTTCGATTACCGGGTTGGGCAAAGTATTAATGGGATTAAAGAATAATCTCAGTAGTAGCACGGAGCCTGGAAATGTGCCCGTTATATGGCAATAGGCTCACCCCCTATTACATGGGACTCATAACATAAATAGTGTAAAGTGGGTGTTACTTCTATGTGCACCACTGCCTACCCCTTCGGGGATAAAAGGCGTGATATGTTATGTTATGTTATGTGATTATGGATCTACTGTTTTGAATAATGCTTATAGCGAAGCACAATAACCGAAACTCTGCAATTACAAGCAATTTTAAAATCGAATAACTCAATAACACTTTACTCCCTATTAACCACCATTAAAAATACATCAAAACAATACCATTTTGAACTCGTTACTCCAAAACCGAAGAGCGTCAAAATTTTAATACAGTAACAAAATTTATTAATTTCTGACTACCATTGAACAACGGTCGACTTTTGGAACTAGCAATTGCATTACAAACTAAGTTCATACGACGCTAGCGGCTGAACTTTGATATTTTCTCTATTGTTCTATAGAATAACGATATTGTGGTACCAGCACTTAATCGGGTACTGATAACAGTGTGGATAATGGTCAGAAGTTTTGGTTGAATGGAATTTTTGATTAATTGGTTTTCATAGGTCATTTGGCTGAATTGTTGTGAAAGGGTTTTAGTATTGGTGGATAGGATCCTATTCATTATTGACCTTCATGATCAACTTGAAAAATATGTAATGCTTAATGCTATTCAGCACATTTTTTATGATCAGAAAATGTGCAAATGAAACCGAAATAGACATTTGGACTTCATTTGCATATATTTCATTTGACTGCACGGTTGGTGCGGTGGCTGCGCAACATGTCACGGGTTCGATTCCCGCACGGAGCAACTCTTTGTGTGATCCACAGATTGGTGTTTCGAGTCTGCTTGTGCTGTGTATGTGAATTTGTATATTTGTAAAAGCACCCACGACACGGGAAATCCCTGAGAACCTAATGGGTAACCGGGGCTCCGGCTCGACGTGCTGGAGAAGGAACGGGGTGGTTTTTTAGTCAGTAAGAGTCTGACACTCCCTTCCGCCTCACCCAGGCGGGGGCAGTCATTTGATGATTTTCCCCCCTTAAAAAAAGTGTCGAGCAACGATTTAAATTTTTTTTTTCCTGTAAACGAAAAACCACTACGTCCTTAGTTATCCACTAAGAACATTTTTACACTTCTCCAAATGTCGGTTCTATGCAAAAAAATACAATTCGTCGCACCAGAACAGTATTCTATGTTGAACTGCATATTATTATAATGAAGTAATGTAATCTCACGCAACAGTAAGCCCACTGTTAATTAATTTTCCATAATTAGGATTTAATATCATCCACGCAACTATACAATGGCTGGCAAATTAAATCAAAACTCATGTTATTATTAGTAGCTCATAGGTTTTGGTACTCATTTAGTTGTACCATTAAGTCATCGTAGACCGCATCATCGCTTACCAGCAAGCAAGATAGTGGTCAAACGTCGGCCCATCAAATATAATAAAAACAGTTATCAGTTAACTGCCTGACTGCCTCGTTGGCCTGCCGGGAAAGGGGTCTCGGGTTCAATTCCCGGGTCGAGCAAAGTACTACTGGGTCTTTTAAAATTCCCAGTGGTACCACGGAAGGCTGAAATTGTGCCCGGTATATGACAATAGGCTCACCCCCTATTACATGGCACTCATAACATAAATAGTGAAAAGTGGGTGATACATTGTCCAGTGGCATTAATTGCCGTAATGTGCACCTCTGCCTACCCCATTGGGAATAAAAGGCGTAATGTTATGTTAGTTATCAGTTAACGGTCCACTTCTTCTATTATCCATGACCCATGAACCATGTTAGCTGATAATTTATTAAATGCAACAAAAACTTGAAATGCAATACAAATCACCAAAGGGACCAAATTTTATTATGAGAACTAATAAACAAGTAAATAATTAAGTTAAGCAGTGTAGTCATCACGTCTGCTTTTCCTACGGTTGTCTGAGAAACCGACTAAGATCCTACATATTTGATTTCTATCTACTGTCGAGATAATATCAAACTGTCTCACCATTTTTTTTTAAGGGAGGAAAATCATCAAGTAACTTCTCCCGCCTAGGTGAGACGGGAGGTAGTGTCAGACTCTTACTGACTAAAAACCACCCCGTTCCTACTCCTGCACGTCGAGCCGGAGTCCTGGTAACGTGTTAAGTTTTCTGCAGCCCCGCATCGGCATCAGACCTATTGGACCCTATCTGTGGTGGCTCTGATGGCTCTTTGAGGCAGATGACTCCGCAGATGGCTCTTTGAGGCCCGTGCGGAACGCGACGTGCCGTACGCTTGGGAAACCGTCTCAACAGCAGTAGACTTTGACGGGCTGTTGATGTTGAGTGAAAAACTAAGTTAGAAGGGGAAATATAATATACTCTAGTAATCACACACATACACATAACATCACGCCTTTTATCCCCGAAGGGGTAGGCAGAGGTGCACATTATGCCACTGTACAATGTAACACCCACTTTTCACTATTTATGTTATGAGTCCCATGTAATAGGGGGTGAGCCTATTGCCATATACCGGGCACAATTCCAGACTCCGTGCTACTACTGAGAATTTTTTTTAAAAACCCAGTAATACTTTGCCCAACCCGGGAATCGAACCCGAGACCCCTTGCCCGGCAGTCGCACTTGCGACCACTCGGTCAACGAGACAGTCTCTAGTAATCATTTTGAGAAATAAGAAGGCTTTGTCAAGTTATAACACCATTCAATTCTAAAACAATTTTCGAAGTAAATTAAAATATTCAATGCAATCAACAGTTAAAAGGAAGGCCAGAAGGAGTTCGCTACTTGTGCCCACAAATTGGACATAAAAGGTCGATATACAAAGTTTGGCCTACATTCTATAACAATTATGGCCTCGTTACTCGAGTTGTCCAAGTTTGGCAGCTCTATACAGAGGCCATTGATTCGATTCTCTAGTTACGAAGTATTTCTTTGATATGGTGGTCATAAATGTGACTGTCAAGAGTTTATAGGTCATATTGTCATACCTATAGCGCAAAATATTACTGTACTTTTTTATGGGATAAGCTGATAATCGAAGAGACGGATCACCTGATGGTAAGCAATCGGCGTCGCCCATGGACACTTGGAACGCCAGAGGCGTTAGACGTACGTTACCAGCCTTTTGGGGATTAGGAGTTTGAGGATTCATGGTTTGGAGAGATTAGAGAAGGTAGGAAGGGAGGGGGGTAATTGGGCCTCCGGTAACCTCACTCACACGATGACACAAAACGCAAGCGTTGCTTCACATCAGTTTTCTGTGAGGCCGTGGAATCACTCCGATCGAACCTGAAACCGGTCGAAAACACTGCATAAAACTTCAACTCACTTAACTTCTCTAACAATTACAAAGTATTTATTGCAATCAACAGTGTAAAGAAGTTCGCTACTTGTGCCCACAAATTGGACATAAAAGGTCAATATAAAGTTTGGCCTCTATTTTATAACAATATTACCTTTAAAGTCCCTATGCGTTGGTTCGTTAGTACATCCTGTGGCCACTTCAAAAGCTACCTTAATATGAAAATCGAATTTTCATTCACCGTCTACACATTTACTTGGAAACAAAATATTGAGCGGAACTTGATATTTTGACTAGGGAATAATATTATGGAGAATATAAAATAGAATTTAGGCCTTTGTCCAGCAGTGGACGTCTTCCAGCTGTTAATGATGATGATGATCTAATTGTATACAGGGAATGATTTTTTTATGGGATAAGTCAGTAAACGAGCAGACGGATCACCTGATGGTAAGCAATCGGCGTCGCCCATGGACACCCGGAACACCAGAGGTGTTGTAAAATCTACTTTTTATTATCAACGTTTTCCAGAGAGTTCCATTTACACCCTGTATGTTCAGAAACTTTAGTACTTGATAATTGTTAAAATTACGTTATAATGATCAATCAGTCCCAATTTAAAGAAGAATTATCCCAATGATTAAACATTTATTAAATACTCATAACATTTTATAATACTCAGAGATTAGATTCATTTGATCAGAAAATAAAATGAATATGTTTGTACGTTGACTGACGCGATCCAAGGATAACTCGCAAACAGCATCTTATCCGTCACTGATACATTGAATTAAAACTTAGGACATTTTCCTAAACATCCGAATACAAGTTTCTAATTCCTTGCACAAACTCCTACAGTCAAACCCGGAACTCACAACTCTGAACTCTAAACTCAGAACAGTAATAATCAAAATAACTAAACATAAGTTTAAATTAACTTTATTAATCACCAATTTTCTGGTCGTTTGAACTTCAAATGTAACATTTAGAGGTTGATCCCATCGGTACACTTCGGACTATTGCGTTGCAAAAACATCTAAACTACGTCATGATAGGGCTGTCTGTACTCGATGGTCAAAATACTGTTTTTGTATAAATTTTGTGTGAAATAACTTTAGGTTCTACAAATTTTCGAAATATTCAGTAACTTGTCGCTAAAACCTATTAATTTGTGTTTATATAAAGTTCGACCACAGACCATTTATAATATTTTTAATAAAATAGTTTTTGTTACAGATAGCCGCTAGGTACTTTTTGCGATAAACAAAAACTCAATAATTGAATCAGAGCCTTTTTCTTGACAGTCATACTAACCATTTAAGTAATTAAAAAAGCTTCAAATCACTTAAAAAACATACCACAGAAAAACTATTTAAAAAAAAATTACCTCAAAACGTCCACATAAAATTAATAGGTAACAACCCTAATGCCGTTCAAAAAAGCGGACGTAAGAGATGTAGAGATAATATAGCAGGGTTGTCATGCGGCTAGAAAAATAAGGAAGGGACGCTCCAATGACGCAAAATGTGTCGGACGGTAACGTGCATGTACTTTTCTGTGTAGATGCTTGTATTTTGTGACCCCCTGTTAAGGGTGGGTTCACATTGTTGTAGACATCATTTAATATTTCATAAAAGCTGCAGTAGTATACGCTTAAATTGCGTGTCTATAATATGCATAGGTGATATTTTATCCTGCGTATGTTAACTGATTTCAAATAAGCTTGATTTCCTTTTAAAATTAAACTTATAAAATAAATACAAATTCAAAAGCAAATATTTTAATTCTACAGGTACAGTTCCAGATAATACTATAATCACGTTCAAACAGACAAAAAATCTCAACTTAACAATATTAGTATAGTTTCTTATTACCCCTCATAGCAAACGCTCGTGATGTCTAATGACCCCACCCAGCAAAATGCAAATATGTCTAATGACCCCAAAAAAATTAAACGTTCTCCTCAAAATCGCATTTGACACGAGTAAACAAAATGTGTATGAAGCCTTATATCGTCAGTCCTAATAACAAACACGGTACATTTTTAGGCTTCACTTGCCCCAAAAACAGTTGGGTCGAATTAATTCTCGTTATTCAGGTATGGAGAGAATATAAATGAATAAAACAAAGGTAGAAGGCTCAAATATAGATGTTAATTGTGGCTTCATGTACGTCAGTGGTCAGGGAGGCAATAAGTCACTGCTGGACTGATGTGGTCATCATGATGTCAATGCGTAAGTAAATACTATTGCGGAAGTCAGTTTATTTGTTTCTCGTATGTGATGATTGCTGAATTGATTTGAAAAAAAATAATACTTATATAATTGGAACTGCTGAGATGGTTTCTGTTTTGCTCGACTAAAGTTCTAGTAAGACTAAAGTATAGTTAAGTTAATGTCAAGTTAAGTTATAGTTATACTTACTATAAATAAGTTTCTCTGGACAGTAATATTAAGAGTATTGTTGATATTAAGGTTTGTGCTAGATTGATTTGCAAGGACTTTGATGCGAAGGTAGATGGGACATAAGCATTCAGGACTTTTACAGTTGTTCTTGTACCCATGACAACATTACATTAAATAACATCACACCTTTAATGTAGGCAGATTACATACACTTAATGCCACTGTACAATGTAACACACACATTTCACTATTTATGTTATGAGTCCCATGTAATAGGGGGTGAGCCTATTGCCATATACCGGGCACATATCCAAACTCCGTGCTGGTACTGAGTTTTTCTTAAAAAACCTAGTAATACTTTGCCCGGCCCCGGAATTGAACCCGAGCCCCTTGACCGGCAGTTCCACTTGCGACCACCCGGTCAATGGGTCAGTCATGACAACAAGACAGTCACAATATCAATAATAATAGAGAATGGTAGAACCTTCTTATTTAGCAACATTTTACGACTTGTCTTTGCCCATTAAAATATATTTTTTATACTCCATTAAGCTATGTGCTCACTGTACATTTTTATTATTTTCACAGAGCGGTGTCATTTTATATTTCAGCTTTTATAAGGCATTAATGGTTATCATAAAGCCAAAGTATCATTTTAAAGGTATATTTTATAATATACTTACCTAATACTAAGAGTTATTGTGCTTATTTTTATGGAATGGTGATATAGAAGATAATAAAAACAAGGCTATACCAGTCCTCTAGACAAAGTTCATTTAAACGCCAGTGCAACTAATTTAGAGAAATCAATGTTTGAGTTTCAAACTGAAATTTGATAAATTATCTCTTACAATATTATGTATCTTGACTTTTTAACCGACTTCAAAAAAAGAGGAGGAATTAGTACTCGTTTCACTAGCATCTACAAATATAATTTGTATAGGATAAAGTTAGAAATTTTTTTTTATGGGATAAGCCGGTAAACGGGCCGACGGATCACCTGATGGTAAGCAATCGGCGTCGCCCATGGACACCCGGAAAACCAGAGGCGTTACAAGTGCGTTACCGGCCTTTTGGGAATTAGGAATTTGAGGATTGGGGGAGATTCAGGATTGGGGAGACTAGGGAAGGGGTAATTCGGCCCTCGGTAACCTTACTCACATGACGAAACACAACGCAAGCGTTGTTTCACGTATGTTTTCTGTGAGGCCGTGGTAACACTCCGGTCGAGCCGGCCCATTCGTGCCGAAGCATGGCTCTCCCATACTTGTTTTAATCTATGTTGTTTATTCTATTTGACCCATTTAATGGTAAAAAGAGACAAAACATTTAAGTAGGTTAATGTCTGTCTTTAGATGAGTTATGGTCGACAGATATTAAGCGAATGTTCCTAATCTTTAAGAATAATTGCCGAGAAATCCATAGCTTTACTATATTTTAAACTTTTATATTATAATACAAGTAAAAAAACATAGGGTAAAAGAAAAAAATCATTGACTAACTGACTGTTACTAGGCTAAGGCCTACTGACCACGATGCGTCATTAGCGAGTTGAGAGTCACTGTTATTAGGCAAATTTAAAACACCGCTTCGTGGACAGTTTTATTGTATACCCATATATCCTCAAGCGGTCACCGGTGACCGCTCTCCACTAACTACATTATAGACCTTATTTCCTATGCTTAATGACTACTTTTGTATGAACAAATTTAGAAGATGATTTTTAATAATTTTCAACGGGTTTATCCTTTTGTCTATTGAAGGTTGCGGCCATAATGTGTTTTATACCGGGAACCAGTGTTTCATCAGATAAGAGGATAAGCAGGATGCAAGCATTTGTTATTTGTAGACCACCTAGTGTTTGTAAAGGATGCATGCCTTCGTCAAAATCACGCAACGTGAACAGTTACCCTTGACTCTAAACTATAATCAAACTATATTTCATTTCACCACGAAATACAATAACAAGATAAAGGCTGATTTTTGTCTCAGCGCTTATAGCCGAGAGTGAACTTGGTAGTCACTGCTGACCACCATGCGTGCTGATAGCTACAAGTCATTTGAAAACGCTTCCGAGAAGTTCATATAGACATAGGGATGAGGTCGTCCCAACAGCGCTGATCGCTGATGGTGTGCGTGTCGTCAGCTTTAGACTAAAATCAGCCTAACAACACAACTAGGTACATACATATGTATTCCTATCTCTACCCATACCTTTGAGAAACAACAAGGCAACCATTACGTAAAACACAACCACAACATAATTGAAGATCACAAGTCATTTCAAAGCGGGTTTTGCAGCAAACATACCTAACATACTTCTGGCTTGCAATTCCACCCACCTTTACACCTCCCCCCCTACCTCTGACCCTTACCCTAAAACAATTTTACCCCGTAAAGACTCTCCAAAGTCGTTACAAAGATAACTTACCTAAACCTAACTACATTTAACGTTATGCAAGGTAAATTAAATTCTTGTTGCTCGCTTATATTACATCTTAGGTGATATATTGTTATACGCAATCTTGTAGCTTGGATGTATCTAATCTTAGACGGTTTTGTACATGAAGTTTGTTAATGAGTGGTTTTTGAGCTGAGATTTTTTAATTCTATTTTAGGGAGTTACCACTATACCTCTAGAGTCCACCAATGCGGCGGAAAGTAAATAATATCTAAAATAAACTGTTTAATTAAAATATATTACAGTGAGAAGACATTTTTGCATTGGAAAAATTATGACAGAAGAAAGTATTGATAGATTCTATTGGAAGAAGAAATTACTAAAGAAAAGAGGTGAGCTAACTAATAGTAAAAAGTATGAATATGAGGAAGGTACAGAATAATGAAAGATATAAATAAATGAAACGTAGGTGAGCAGCCTACACAATATAATTCTAGCTGCCTCGTTGGCCGAGTGGTCGCAAGTGCGACTGCCGGGCAAGGGGTCTCGGGTTCGATTCCCTGGTCGGGCAAAGTATTAGGTACTGGGTATTTAAAAAAATCTCAGTAGTAGCACGGAGTCTGGAATTGTGCCCGGTATATGGCAATAGGCTCACCCTCTATTACATGGGACTCATAACATAAATAGTGAAAAGTGTGTGTTACATTGTACAGTAGCATTATGTGCACCTCTGCCTACTCCTTCGGGGCTAAAAGGCGTGATGGTATGTAATGTAATGTAATGTGATTTTTAATGCTTAATTTCGATTTAAAAAGTTTTCCGTAATTATTCAATGCAGACCACGTAACAGAAGGCTTTATGAAATTGTCAAAATCATGAATACGAACTAAAAATCTTTTGAAGACACATAGATTTATACCTGAGTCTTCACAAATTTGATTAAAATATTTTCTCAAGGTATAGAATCCGTTTCAGTACACCCAAAAAGCAATTTTGTTTTGGGGGTTTAAATCATCCAATGCCTTTTTCCGCCTTAGATTAGAAGGAGTGTCAGAACACTCCCTAAGAGTCTGCTCTTACTGACATAAAATACCCCCTTCCTACTCCTCTTCAAGTCCGGTTAGACCTTCGGCGGCTCTGTATCGGGCATCAGCTCTACTGGGCCCCTTTTGTGGAGGTCTAATGGTTTTTTGAGGTGCATGTCTGGATTGTCGGGCGGCAAGCTACCCTTTGCTCACCGTTCGCAAACCTGTTACGATGGCCGGAACCCACAAAACACATAAATATTTAATGACGACATCTTTTGGACTGACATTTTCCATTACAAATACTAAACATCTAATAATACTTTACTCAACTCCAAACACAAAATATAAATAGAACACAAATGAAGTTTACAAAACGTCCTTCCAATTTTGTTTTAATAGCATTAAGAATATGACACCATCATTAGTGTCAAATGTCTTGCCTTGGGCATCGGAACCGGGCCGCATTGGAATTTCACACAAACAAGAAATAAGACAGTTGTCTTTGTAAATGATTTTATTTTGAAAACTGTTGTAATGGGATTTTGATATCGATTGTTTTGGGTAGATTAAATGTTCGCCTCGGACTCTAATGTCTTATTCGTCCTAAAACGAGTTACTTTTAAAAAGAGGAACGCTCATATCAAATTTCAGTACCTAATTTCCGACACTTTTTTTAAGGGATGAAAATCATCAAATGTCTTCTCCCACCTGGGTGAGGCCGGAGGGAGTGTCAGACTCTTACTGATTAAAAACTACCCCGTTCCTACTCCTGCATTTCGAGCCGGAGCCCTGGTAACCCGTTAGGTTCTCCGCGACCCGTTAGGTTCTGTGCGACCCTAAGGGCCGATTTTTCAATCATCAGTTAATTCGTAACTGTAGAATAAAATTGTCAGTTTTTAGTATAGAAGTATTGTCAAATATTCAAAGTTATTCCTCTGGTAAAATTTATCTGGCTTTGGAAAAATGTATATCACTAAAATAACTAAAAAAAAAACTTACAACAAATCAGTCCATATATTCTGTCAAACATCGTGCTGTGAGCAACGGATGAAACTGCACGTGAGTGGGTAGTTGACATTGGAGGAATTCTAAACTCAGTGTTTCTTATGAACATTTAAAATGTAATGACATAAGTTATGTTATCAATAACGTTTTTATGATCCGACGATCAATTAAATACGAAACCTACTCAGTAATTTCCAGCACTTGTGATTCCATAATTAAGACAGTCTATGAATAAATACTATGCAATTATAAACATCGTTAACAGTTTCCGAACCAAAATAACTCGTTTATTAAACTTCAAAGGAAAGTAACATTTCAAACAAATTGATGATTATTCAAGTTTTCACAAACTTGGTGAAGATTTTCACGAAATGTGTTAAAGGACCGAGGCGAGGCTACTTCTATTTGGAAGCTGTTAATGACAATTACATTTAGACTTGATAAATAGGTTAGAACTGTGCTTCTGTTTAGGTCAAATAAAATATTAGCGGTACTGATAAACTGTATGTAGAGTTAAAAAAAAATTGTATGGCATAAGTTTACCGGTAAACGAGCTGATGGATCAACCAATCGGCGTCGTCTATGGACGCCTGAAACACAAGAGGCGTTACAAGTGTGTTACCGGCCTTTTGGGGATTAGAAGTTTGAGTATTGCTGGAGATTCAGGGATTGGGAAGATAAGGGAAGAAGGGGGAAACCCAACGCAAGCGTTTCTTCACGTTAGTTTTCTGTGAGGCTGTGGTGTCACTCCGGTCGAGCCGGCCCATTCGTACCGAAGCATGATTCTCGCTTTCCTAGTTGTTTTCTTATTTTATTTTAGTTTTTAATCATTTGTCTTGAATTGTAAAATATTATCCAATGCATTTCAAAATATATATATTTTGCCTGCTTAAATGATAGGTATAATGTGGCTGTACTTATATTTCTATGTCACTTGTAACTGTTACCCATATTTGTACGATAAAAGTACATATATTATAGTTGACCCATAATATAAAGAAAAGTGAATGTGCGATTTAACAGTTTTTTTTTTCTCGTTATATAATTTATAGGAGAGACAAAGGACACGTAGAAATAAGTTTGTGTATCTGTCCAGAGATGAATCTATAGATGAGGGCTATGCGACGTAGCGTCGTACGAAACTTTGTCATTAATAGGTACAATTAATTACATAATTATAATTTAAGATGTGTATCAAAAGTAGTATACTGTTCTTATAATAACTATGTATCATGAGAAAACTAAATTAACTAAAAATCGCGGGTTCCTCACGTGAATATACTGAGAAAAGCTGTAGAGTTTTGCGTGCACGGTCACGGGGATATCGCGCAGCCTACTCATGAGGAAGAGCCCCTCTGTGACTCGAATATAGTAGAGCTTCTTCGTTCGTTTACAAACCTGTGATTACTTTTCTATCTATAAAATTGAACTTGACATACCTACATAACATACCAAAAAGGCCTTAAACACATATACAAACAAACAAATAGACAAAGAAATGCTCCTTTTAGGGTACAGAACCTCCAAAAAATGTGTAAATACATACTGGTAACGTGTGTTTTTCCACGGATTACCGCCGGCTTTATTTAATTTATTTTTATCTACGATCCTCCGAGATTCTCCCTAGTTCGGGATGGAACACGTACCGGTAATTTGTATATATCTTTTAGTTTGTATTTTTGCGGTGTTTTTATTAAAAAGGTTTTTGTCGAAAATTACTTTGGAATGATAGTGTGCTTGGAGTTTGGAATATTGTTTTTGTATAACGATAACTAATTTGAAATTGGTTGTTAGGTAAGTTGTCTTTGATTGAAGCTATGGTTTCTAGACACCAGACTGTGTCTGAGAAGGATATTATATATTAATACATACATACATTAATTCACGCCCGTCTCCCATGGGGGTAGGCAGAGACTATAGAACGCCAATTACTACGATATCTACATACCTCTTTCGCTTCATCAACAGTCATCAATCTTTTCATGAATGCTCGTCGGTTAAGGGTACTTTTAATTTGGCCCTTCTTTAATATATCGCCAATCTGGTCAGTATATGTCCGTCTAGGGCACCCTCTACTGACGACCGTAAGTTAAATAGCCGAGCAAAGGGTCTCGAGCTCAGTTCCTAGGTCGGATAAAAGCATTGAGTTGATCTTTTGACAGCACAATAGTCACATACCATCCAAATTCAACCCCCTAACTCACCGTCGTACACCTATGCGCTTCAATTCCAACCCTCAAGCTATTCATTCTAATTATACGCCCCCCTTCCACCTTTAATTAAATCGAGGTAGATAAATTCTCGGCTCACTAACAGTAGTTAAGCAACTGCGGTTAGTGCATGCTTACGGTTTAATTTGATGTCAAGAGTGTTACATAGTTATAGTCTAGCATTAAAGACGGTTAAGATAGAAGTAATAAGGTTTAGTTTTCTTATTGTAGTTTTCTTATTTGGTTAGAATTCGTTGGCCGAGTGGTAGCAAGTGCGACTGCCGGCCGGGCAAGAGGTCTCGGGTTCGATTCCGGGATCGAGCAAAGTATTACTGGGTTTTTAAAAAATCTCAGTAGTAGCACGGAGTCTGGAATTGTGCCCGGTATATGGGAATAGGCTCACCACTCTATCTATTTTGTTAAATAAATAACGAGTTTGACTTAAGAATTACAAACAGATACATTTTTATTGTACTTCTGATTTTAAAACATTTCATTGTAATTCGAATTTAATACTTTAGCTATTCATTAATATTAATTAATACAGATAACTGATATTAAAATACAATATCACATTAAATAAATATTAATAAAGAAACAATAACAGGACCTTCATGTAAAAATTGCTCATTCATTTCACATTACATTAATAGGTAATGTATTAATTAAACAAATAAATTAATTCGATTATCTTTTCATTCAGTTTCATATTACGAAATCAACTCTTTTGAAAACATACAATACACAGTACATACAATACAACAAAATGTTACTAAAATTACATAACATAACATAACATAACATCACGCCTTTATCCTCGAAGGGGTAGGCAGAGGTGCACATTATACCACTGTACAATGTAACACCCACTTTTCACTATTATGTTATGAGTCCCATGTAATAGGGGGTGAGCCTATTGCCATATACCGGGCACAGTTCCAGACTCCGTGCTACTACTGAGAATTTTTTAAAAACCCAGTAATACTTTGCCCGACCCGGGAATCGAACCCGAGACCCCTTACCCGGCAGTCGCAATTGCGACCACTCGGCCAACGAGGCAGTCACTTAAATTATACCATTGATTATTAAAATCATTGAGTACTTTACAGTAGATCGGAGGATAACAAAGAAAGTAAAACAAATTGCTTCAGAGTAAACACCTTTTAGTACACTCTTGTAACGAAACGATAACCAATTATTAAAATCAGTTCGAGATCTTTCGATTTTTTGTTAGATAACAGTGCGATTGCACGGTTGGGGCGGTGGCTGGGTAACTGGCTGCCACTCAACGTGTCGCGGGTTTGATTTCCGCACGGAACAACTCTTTGTTTGATCCGGGTGGGTGTCATGTGTTATGTTTGTATAGAAAATCCTAGTGCGGGACAAACAAAACATTCTGTGTCAGTCAGTCATTTATTTCATGAATTATTACGATTTAGTAATTTATTGTAACAATTTTTTCATAAACTACGTTTAAAAAGACCCACTTCAACCCCGTCCTTTTTATTATGAAGTCAGGTAATTAATATACTTAAATCTTCTCCTAAGTGTAACGAACACTTTACTGAAAACCACATCAAAATGAGTTCAACTAATCGCGAGATATTGGCGCACAAACATACACACATACTAATAAATAACTTCATACATAAGTCCAACTGACTAGAACCTCCTTCTTTGTTTTTGAAATCAATTAAAAAGAGGGTAAACTCTACTAAATAAATACCTCAATTGATAATCCCAATAGATCATATTTGTATTGTAACTTTCGTGAGACATACTAAATAAATTATTATGTTTTCGGCTTACTCACGTAATAATTTGACGAGGAACTCGACTAGTTTCATGCCATGCTAGAGGCTCATACTGTCGCGCAGCTACTGGCGACATAGCAACGCGACAGTCGCCACGTCGCGGGTCGCGAAATGCTGCTCATGAAAATGAGCCTCTAGCATGGCTTGAAACTAGTCGAGTTCCTCGTCAAATTAATACGTGAGTAAGCCGAAAACATAATAATTTACCCAATAAACCAGCTGTTTCGTTTGTGTCTTTCGTTATTAGATTAAAAAAAACTCGAAATAGCAATAAAAACAATTGACAGATTGGAGAAACATAACCTGCTGGCTAGTGTAATTTGCCCGACTCAAACATCTAACCCTATTCCCCTAGGGGTAAACAGAGATGCACTCTTAAATGTTACATTCCCTTTTCAAGAAAATAGTGTAATGCTATACTCTTTGAATTATTACTATGCATCAGACTTTTTAAATGCTATCTACTGAGAATTTTGATGATCTATAAAGCCAATAACATCTGGTCGACCCAGAAATCGAATCCAACAGGCCTTACTCGACCGTCGTATTTGCAAACCTTTAGCTTCAAGCCATCCACACCACCACACATGACATGACACCACAGATGGGTCCAATAGGCAAAAGGCTCACCCCCTATTACATGGGACTCATAACATAAATAGTGAAAAGTGGGTGTTACATTGTACAGTGGTATAATGTGTACCTCTGCCTATCCCTTCGGGGATAAAATGCGTGATGTTATGTTATGGGTCCAATAGGGCTGCCAAGGCTCGAAGTGTAAGAGTAGAAACGAGGTGGTTTTTAATTAGTAAGAGTCTGAAACTCCATCGTGCCTCACCCGGGCGGGAGAAGTCATTGGATGATTTTCCCCACTCAAAAAAAAACGTTCAGCTTCAACCTCCAAGATTCTAATCAAACTACTTATTTACAAAGTCACGTCTTCAAATGTTGCCATATGAAAGAACACCGTTACATTATCATGCACACGTTGGATCTTGTCCGTAGACAAGCCGTAACTAATTAAGTTGAGGGCAGACCCTTTTAAAGCTCATTAAAATTAAATGCTCGCTGGCAACACTGATGCTCGAATGTTGGCAACATTGCGGGGGTTGTTTTCTATGTGTGCGTGTGTCTCTGTGGTTTTATTACGTTTTTAAATTGTTAATCAGTTGTGTTGGCTTATATGTCTGGTTAGTATGTTAATGTAAATGCAACGTTATTAATTTGGGTTTAAAGTTGGAATTTGTTTTTGTTTTTCGTAATATTGTTTAGTAATAATATTTGTCGGCCTCTTTAGGTTATTGATAGCAAATACTATTTCGAAGATGGAAGACCTAATGTGCAACTTAGTTTTAGTACGCTTAGTATACTAATAAAACTCAATTAATTTTCAGATTTCTCTTTCAAAGTATCGCTTGATTGCTATCGATCGAATAACTAATATAAACTTATAGTCCATACAATTGTCCATTTATTTTACAATCTTACCTAGCACATTTTTTCCATACATTTCAAATTAACGCTCAGTCGGTCAAACCAACAAACCAACTACAAAATTAATATAAGTATATATAAGTATCTAAGTAAGTGTTTTTATATTTATTATATTATCAATATTTGCTTAGTCACCTGCCACTTTCATCTCTTAAGGTCAACTGTGAGACAATGCCCAAGGCATTACGTCTACCTGTACATTTATTACTGTACTAAGTCTTAAATAAATAAATAAATAAAATCAAAGATTTTGTTACGACACATACTAAACATAGTGCTCAAGCAAACGATACACTAGTCCACATAAGGAATTCTAAATATGTCTTTAGGCGTAATGTTACGCTACATAAACTTAATAGGCTTGAACCACAGATGTGAATGAACAGCCTAACATTAAGTTAATATGGCTCATTAACACTTGTAAGCGGTGAAATTCTTGATTTTAATTACGTAACGTTAGCAGTTACGTTATGAGCATATCTGCATTTATGACTTGGTGGTTAAGAAGAGCTTGTGTTTCGACAATTTTCTTGGTTTATGTTCAGGGGTGTGTTTAAATGAAATTGTATCTTAATGTCGATGTAAATAAAATATGTTTTTGACTGCAGTCTATTTAAATTCCTAAAATCATGCCTGTATAACGAATGGATAGGACTGTTTTAAGAGTTTTATTGAGATGGTTATACAATAAAGACAATGGCGGTTTTCACCATTCACTCTTAAACCATCTCTTAACTACGAGTTACTTAGGACCTAAACTAACCCCTAACTTGTACTATTAGGTGTCACTTTAGGTTTATGAACACCACAATGTCATTAAGTGTGGCCTATTTTATCTTAGTGGGACTTTAAAATTTATATGAGGTTGCTAAAACGACTTTTAATCTAATCGGGAGTGAACCTGATAGAGAATAAACATCAACCTATCACTATTATCAAATGTTGGTTACTTGGAGGCGCGGAGGACTTAACGGGTTGTCGGGGCTCCAACTCAAAGTGCAGGAGTAGGAACGGTGTGGTTTTTAGTCAGTAAGAGTCGGACACTATCGCTAAACTCGTCCACTACCTAAGGTTAGTAATCCATCTCTTCCCACTCACTTCCGTCCAATCTCAATCCTTCCCTTCCTGTCTAAGGTGCTTGAAGCTTGTGTCCATAAGCAGCTGTCACGGTTTGTTTATGGAAACAGTTTAATAAGCCCTCTCCAATCAGGTTTTCGACCTGGACACAGCACTGTCTCCTCCCTCCTTAAAGTGACTGGCGATATTAGGGCAGGGATTGAGGACACCAAAGTAACTGTTTTAGTATTAGTCGACTTTTCAAACGCTTTCAATATGGTCAGTCACGATCTCCTTTTGGCCATCCTGTCCCATCTTGCAGTCTCTGACAAAACACTGGACTGGTTCTCTTCCTATCTTCGGGGGCGTCAGCAGTCGATCCGGCTTGACGATAATTCTTCAAGTTGGTGTGATCTGCTGGCTGGTGTCCCTCAAGGCGGCATTCTCTCTCCTCTCTTATTTTCAATCTTTATTAATTTCATTACTTCTGAACTTCGGTGTGCGTATCATCTGTATGCGGACGACTTGCAGTTGTACTGTCAGGCTGCAGTGGATGACTTACCTAGTGCTATCACGGCAGTAAATGGGGATTTGGCTGCTATTTACAACTGGTCACAAAGGTTCGGCATAGAAGTAAATCCAAATAAATGTCAAGCCATAATCATTGGAAGCACACGTACCTGGAAAACAGTCAGTGTCGCGTCGCTGCAGCCTGTCTCGTACAATAATGTGGCAATCCCGTTTAGTGACGATGTGAAGGATCTTGGCTTACATATTGATAACACATTGAGCTGGCGTGCACAGGTCACTAGTGTATGCCAGGAGGTAACTGGGTCGTTGCGAGGCTTGTACCGCCTTAGAAACTTCCTTCCGTCTACTACCAAGGCACGGCTCGTGCAGGCCCTGATTTTTCCTATCATCGATTATGCTGATGTGTGTTACTACGACCTGAATGCAGATCTACTCAACAAAATTGACCGTCTTCTAAATAACTGCATTCGATTCGTTTTCAATTTACGTAAATATGATCATGTTTCTGCACATCGGTTGCAATTAAAATGGCTGCCTATACGCCTGCGCAGGCAACAAAGGGCGTTAACTACTTTATTTTCTTTTCTCGACTCTCCTTCTTCACCTGTTTATCTAGCTTCCTACTTCCAATATACATGCGCAAACCATTCTAAATACCTTCGCTCATCTAATAACCGTCAACTTCAATGTCCCACTCACCGCACTGACTATCTTCACTCCTCCTTTTTCATTCAATCTGTCTCTCTGTGGAACGCGCTGCCCAAGGAAATCAGAATGGCAAATAATCGCTGTTCATTTAAATTCAAGGTTCGGGAACACATTTATAGAAAGTGGCAAACTCAAAACAGTGGTAATATGTAGTCTATGTATTGCATTTATTTATATATGTATGTATTATATTATATGTATGCATATTTAGGATATATTATATTTATTATATAATTCATTTTAAAACCCTATACCCTTAGTTATGTATTATCGACTATAACAATCATGTCTTCCCTCTTTAATATTTTATTACCTTTTTTTTTTTTTTTTTTTTTTTTTAAGGGGGGAAAATCATCGAATGACTGCTCCCGCCTGGGTGAGGCGGAAGGGAGTGTCAGACTCTTACTGACTAAAAACCACCCCGTTCCTTCTCCTGCACGTCGAGCCGGAGCCCCGGTTACCCGTTAGGTTCTCCGCGACTCCGAATCGGCATCGGCCCTATTGGGCCCCATCTGTGGTGGTCTGATGGCTCTTTGAGGCGCGCGCGGAACGCGACGCGCCGTACGCTCGGGTCTGTTTCTGGTCGGACGGGGAGCCACCCATGCTCGCCGTCCGCAGGCCCGCGCTTACGGTGGCCGGAGATCGTCCCGCGATCCCCGACGCCCGGTGTGTCCTTCGCGATGGCTGGGTTGCGAGGAGGCAGCGCTTCGCTGCCTCACGCGTCCCGCCTCCTCCTTAGCTAGCATGACTGCTTCGCAAAAGGAGGAGACGGCATCCCAGTCCCCCTCGCTCCGCATCATGGCCTGCACTAGGCCCGGACGCGAGAGGTCGCCATCGCCGATCACTTCCCTGAGGGCACGGCGGTGCTCAGCCCACGCAGGGCATTCCGCTACGGTGTGTTCCACCGTGTCCTCAGGGCGGTCCTCGCAGTGATGACACCCGGGCGTTTCCTCCCGCCCCATCAGACACAGGTACCTCCCGAAACTTCCGTGTCCGGTGAGGACCTGCGTCAGGCGGTAGGTGAGGACGCCGTAGCGTCTCTCAAGCCACTCCTCAAAGAGGGGACTTACCGCTGCAATGGCAGCGAGCCCAATATTTTATTACCTTAACTTCGTTATCTACTTCATACTTTCTTTTTACAATTTTGCACCTACCGCTTTAACATTCTGCACCACCCAATGGTCGACTGTCAGAAAATGCCTACGGCATTAAGTCCGCCAATTTCACTATATGTGCAATAAAGTTTTAATAAATAAATAAATAAATAAACCCAAGGCAGGAGAAGTCATTAGATGATTTTCCCCCCACAAAAAAACACAATCCTAGACAACGCTTCACTTGAAACATGTCCAACCATATTTATTTCTCCTAGAAAACAAACCAAACACATGATACATATCCCGCCCGATCAGAACCAGATCTGTGCGTACGCGTTATTAGATAAGCCATCAGACCACCACAGATGGGGCCCAGTAGGGCTGAAGCCCGATACGGAGCCACGGAAGACCTAACGGGTTGCCAGGGCTCCGGCTTGAAGTAGAAATAGGGTGATTTTTAGTCAGTAAGAGTCTGACACTCTTACTTTGCCAGAGTCTGTATTTCCTAAAGGGTATACCTGGGAGTCTTCAAGGTTCAAATGAATAGATTGCTTAGGGGACGAGTTGCTCCATCGTAGACCGCTTACCACCAGGCGAGATACTGGTCAAATGTCGGACCATCAAATATTAAAAAAAACTCTCCCAAGGCAGGAGATGATTTTTTCCCTTAAAAAAGGTACTTTAATCCTGAAAATGATTTACAGAATCATGAAAGATCTCTAACAACATCGGATTAAGTAAAACTTGTATACCCTTTACCCTATTTAATGAAATCAACATAAAATAGAAACGATTTTGTATAATCCAATGTAGTTTACCTGTGTAGTGGAGAGTGAATTTATTTAACAAGATTTAAAGGTAGGTATTTGTTTATTTGTACTTGTTTTTAAAGGGACAGATAGACATGGTGTCTAGAATTGTGATAATATATTTTCTTTTGACTAGTGCTTTATCTCTCTCTCTTTCTCTTTCCATTGACCAATAACGATCATCTACATTTCGTTTTGTTATTCTACTTCCTTTTTCAAATTAAACATAATGTTTTTTTCTATTACTTTAGTTATATTAAATCACAGCTGTTTTGTATATACCCATATTCCAGAAATATTGTGGTAAATAAGTGTCAATTTGAGAAGTTTTAAAATACTAGTTCCGTCATTTGACCGATATTATTATTCCATGAAGTCACAAATTGAACCTAATTTTACAATATCCCTTAGATCCGCTCAAGGTCAAATCACACACAACAGAACTCCATACACATATACATAGAGAACTTTTCTAATCTGGACGGCAATAAAACAAATACCTTCAACTAAAAATCATCTTCCGCCAAATAATACATCCGTACCTTTTCAATAAGTTTTATGGAATCAACATGGAAGCCGGGACGATCCTGGATTATCCAATAAGTAACCCAAACTTATATCCATATTATATGTACGCGGCTACACATAAAGCTATGCACAACCAGTATAAATTGACCGTCGAACGGGTGGAAAAATCTTACAAACTGAGACCATGATAAATTGGTTTTGTGTAATGTAAATGTATACGTATAGAGTTCAAGACTCCATCGAAAAAATATCTTCCAGGTAAAATGAATTCATGGAAAACATTGACGGAAGAAACTTTGACGAAAATACGCGAATCAAACTGAGCGAGAGGGAAAGATTTTCTGATTCTTTCCTTTATATTATTATGCGTTGCTTGAAATACAAGTTTTTAGCTTACATTCGTGTGTAGGCAGTCTGCTATTATTCGATTGTTTGATTTTAGCTTTGATTGTTTTTATTCGTTCTTTGAACTTGGTTAACCAAGTTCAGTTTCTGGTGACCTTGAGGAAAACAAAAAAACTAAAAAACTGTTTATCCTTTTCAATGCGGGAATATTTTCCAGAGTGAGAGAGCATGAATGGGCTGGCTCGACCGGAGTGATACCATGGCCGAGCAGAAAACCGACGTGAAACAACACTTGCGTGAGTTTCGTCGTGTGAGTGAGGTTATCGTAGGCCCAACTACACCCCTCCCAATCTCCTGAATCCCCAAATCCTTAACAATTAATCAAATTCCTAATTTCTAAAATCTAGCTGTTAAAGCACTTATGCCTCTGTGTCCATGGGATGCGCCGTTTGCTTACCATCAGGTGATTCGTCGTGAATAAAAAATGCTCAGGAGAACATTATATTACTTTACAACAACAATGATAATCTACTTCTAGATTTTCAACCTCTGCATATTAGGATTTTCTTATTCCTGATCTCCACACTTAACAGGCAAGTTGAAAATTACAGCTCATAAGGTCGGTCTCCGTCAAACGTGGAATTTCCTACTCAGTTCTTTTTTATGGGATAAGCCGGTAGACGGATCACGTAACGCGTCGCCCATGGACACCTGGAACACCAATGGTATTACAAGTTTCACACGACGAAATACAACGCAAGTGTTGTTTCATGTCGGTTTTTTGTGAGGTGGTGGTATCCTGCCGGCCCCGTTTGTACCGAAGCATGACTCTTCCACACTTAACTCTCTTGGCAGTTATGATAAGAGTAGAAGTCGTGGCAAAATGTATTCTACTCTGCAGTCATTGGTCAATGTCACTTCGAAAATACCACGTGATGAAATTCAAACATCAATCATGATAGAAATGGCAAAGCTACAAAACGAGGCACATGTATGGACATCAAGAAATGGTCCAATATGAGTCCAATCCCATTCCGAAACCGAAATATAGGACTAGCACTCAAATTCAGCTTCTAGAATTAATCAAGAAATGTATTTGGGAAACCAACATTTGTCAAAATATTGGCCAGAAATGCTTCTCTTCTAGATTTGAATGCGTTTGTCGTTTGAATATTCTGTATTCATGTTCGGTGTTTATTTTCTCTTCGATAAACAGAGCTTCTGTATTTCTCCGAATATGTCCAGGTATATATCCTTTGATGTAGCAGTGGTCGATTTTAGTTTCATACAAAATTTGAAGCTTTATAGTAATTCTAGGAGCTTCGAAATTCAATTTCAACATCGAAGTTGCAAGACATAATCAAAGTTGAGTGAAAATTACATGAGTGAGTCGATGATTGACAATATTGTTCGGTTCTGAGTATTTGTGATAGGCAGAGAAGTACACAATCAATTAGCTTATACTCGCCGCTTCGCTCGAGTCACAAAACAATAAAAAGTAGTCTATGTGACATATATATAACAATAATACACACACCGCCATCTATCCCAATACTTTTGTTTTTTCTCGGGAATATCAATTTTCCGGGTTAAAAAGTACCCTATTGTTTAATCCGGACTTCTAACTTTACGTCTGCAAAAATTCAAAGCAATCGGTTGAGTAGTTACGGCGTGAACGTGGAACAAACAAACACACTCACTTTCAGATTTATAATATTATATTAGTAAGGATAGGCAATTTCAATATTTCGATGGTTATATTGTTTGAGTTTGAAATCAACCCTTAGTTACTTAAAAATTTTAGTTTCGAGATGTTTCTGGAAATTTTCCAAAACGTGTAACAGATTTCTCTGAACTAGAATTACTATTTGAAATCTAGATTAGATTTGACTCAGTAAATAATAATTTGTAGTTTATTGCTAAATCTATTCCTCCTTCTTTTGGAGCTGGTTGCTCAAGCCGGTCAGCTTCTTAAAATTGTTTGTGTTATTGGCAGGAATTCAGTAAATCAACAAGGTGTTCAAATTATAGAATTACTTACTTTTAGGATTTCCTAGTAACACTACCCACTCCAGGATTTTCTATGTAAATTTAGACTTCCAACATTATGAGTAATCTCAGTCTGATTTCCTCAGAAATCACTTCGAAGAATAACTATTATCCTACTAATATTATAAACTAGGTGTTGCCTGCGACTTCGTCCGCGTAGACTATGATTCCTATTTTATCCCATGGGAGCATTTAATCGGCATAAAAAAATGTCTATCACCTAAGTCAGCCTAATACCCTGCCGGTATCGCGAACACCTAACGGGTTACCGGGGCTCTGGTTCGACGTGCAGGAGAAGGAACGGGGTGGTTTTTAGTCATCAAGAGTCGGACTGCTTCCGCCTCACCTAGGCGGGAGCAGTCATTCGATGATTTTGCCCGCTTAATAAAAAATACCCTGCCTGTATACCAAACAAAATCGGTTCAGTAGTTTCAGCGTGATTGACGGACAAACATCCAAACAAAGAAACTTTCACATCAATATTAATACTAGCTGACCCAGCAAATTCGGTATCGCCGAAAATTTTTTAAACATTAATAGCCAAATTGGTTCAGTCGTTCTCGAGTTTTAGCGAGACTAACGAACGGAAATTCATTTTTATTTATTATAGTATTTTACCTGTGGCTTCGCTCGCGTCACAAAAGGAAAAAGTAGCCTGTGACGTAATAACATACAAATACACACAGCGCCATCTATACCAATACAAAAGTATTGGTATAGATGGCGCTGTTTTTCCCTCGGGAATATCACATTTTTTCCGCGACAAAAAGTATCCTATTATTTAATCCGGAGTTCTAACTTTACGTCTACAAAAATTCAAAGCAATCGGTTTAGTAGTTACGGCGTGAAAGCGGAACAAACAAACAAACTCACTTTCCGATTTATAATATTAATATAGTAAGGATATAAAATATAGTGTAATACGAAATGCAAAAGTTTGTATGTTTGTTTGTTTGTTACTCCTTTACGTCAAAACGGCTGATAGGATCTAGATGAAATTTGTAACAAGGATAGATTATGGTCTATAATAACACATAGGCTACTTTTAATCTGACGGGAACGCGGGCAAAACCGCTGGCAGAAGCTAGCATCAAATATATCATTGACGATAATCCTAAGATCTGCATCATTAGCTATCCGTCTATTCATTCAAATTACCAGCATATCTTGATCTCCTTGGACAATACCCAGCTACTAACGTATGCAAATGTAGGCAGCAATTCCAGTCGTGTGTTACGTTACCATGGCAACCCACTTCTCTTTTTATAGAGCCATCAAAATCTTAAATTTAATCAAGTCCGACCATTTCCAGGCGTTTCTTTGCGGAGGAATGTTGATGAAGGGAGTTTTTGAAATTGCTTTGTTTGGAAATTGTAGCCTAGTGGTAGTTGGTGTTAGGACTAGAGGTTTTTAATGATAGATGTAGAGGAGATCAGTCAAATGACATTATAGTGTTCTATAACGTCACACCCCTTTACCGAAGAGGCGGACTGAGGTGCAAATCTAAATGCGACACTTATCTTTCACTTCTCACCAGTTTTGTTATGACATGTTATAGGATGTGCGCCTATTACAATACACCGGGTACAATATTATAAAAGACTTCATATAAGTGGAAAATTTTCAAAATAAATCAATAGAAGCTAAACCTAAAGTCAAAGTCAAAGACAAAATTATGTTTTACAATTAAACCAGGAAGGCACTTTTGAACGTCAACAAAAAATTAAAGTGAAGCTATTTGCTGATTCCAAGGCCAATGAAGCCAATAATGCACATTAGTAAACTTTTAAAATATAACTTTGTGCGCCATGCTTTACAGTCTCGGAACCGCAACGAACTTAACGGGTTGCCGGGTCTCCGGCTCGAAGTAGGAACTGGGTGGTTTTTAGTCAGTAAGAGGCTGCCACTCCTCACCTAAGCGAGAGAAGTAAATTGATGATTTCCTCCTCTTAAAAAAGACCAATAAAGCTATTATCCAATCGGAGAGCCCCAAGGGCTACCTATATTTCACCGGGACACCATGGCGGCGCTACCAACAAAATGTATAAGTTGGTTGCACAACCAAGCGGACACCAAGTCAGTAACTTTCTCTAGAGTTGTATACATTATATTGGTAGCGGCACCTGGTGGCACCGCCATGGTGTCACCAGGTGCTGTGGTGTTCCGGTGAGATATAGCCCTTAGCTCAGCAGTCGCTCTTTTGACTTGTCCAATAATAAGGCAGTTCTTTTAGTCTTTAATATAATACCTACCTCCGATTTAATAGAATTTCTCTGTACTTATATTACTCCTGATATAATCCGTCACTTCGCTTAAGACACCCGTGGGAATGAATGAGGAATATTTCATTTTATTTGCCGTACAGTCCTAGCGTATTTTTTCCTAAACATTTTTTACTCTTGAGACCAAGAGACAAGCTTTATAATAATTTTATTAGCTCTTTTGTTGTGTTGTGATATGATACATATGTAGCATGTATATGTATAATTTTATATATAATTCTACTGTACGTGTGTATGTCATTGAACTCCTTCTAAACGGCATGATCGATTTAAATGAATTTTTCTGTACGCGTTTGAGTGGCGCCCTGGATGGTTCAGATTCACAAATCAGATGGCAGATGAGTTGAGCTTTGAGCCTACTGCCAAATACCGGCTACAATTCCAGACTCTGTGCTACAACTGAGATTTTTTTAAAAACGCGGTATTACTTTGCCTGCCATCGCAACCAAGACCCCTTGCCCCGCAGTAGAACTTGCGACCATTTGGCCAACGAGTCTGTCTTAGTCACACAATAACGCTGAGACAAAATTAAAAACTTAATATAATATCTTGTCACCATTATTATCAAGATTCTTATATAAAAATTGCTGATAACCGTTCAATACGAAATTGTAGCTAAATATTTGATAAAATTTCACAAATAACTTGAGACTAGGTTCTGTTAAAAATATAAAAACTCTACGCTCCGAGATTTATACGAATATTCAAATAATCACAAACCTTTTTAAAGGAAAATCTACTTAGATTATATAGAGATACGTTTAAGTGTTGGAATTGAATCTTGAAAAGGATTTTTTAGAAATTATCCGTTCTCGCACCAGCTCACATTGTAAATTTTACAAATTATAGAAATGTTAATTAATTCCTTGAATTAAATTGATTACACGGTTATCGGAGTGGCTGGGTTACACAAACACTTTTGCTCAAAACAATATAATTTAATATGTCATCCAAATATTGTTGGTCCTTGTCAGGTATGCATAACATACATAACATCACGCCTTTTATTCTCATTATTGTCAGATTTTTTTATATTTATATTATTTATATATAAGAGAATTAACATATTGTCAGGTATGATGTATGAAATATGTGTTTGAAAAGACACACTGGTTTCACCGTAAAAAAATAAAAGTATTAATGTGAACGACTTTCCATTAATGACGTCACTAATCTTAAAACATAACACATCACATCACGCCTTTTATCCCCGAAGGGGTATGCAGAGGTGCACATTATGCCACTGTACAACGTACCACCCACTTTTCACTATTTATGTTATGAGTCCCATGTAATAGGGGGTGAGCCTATTGCCATATAACGGGCACAATTCCAGACTCCATGCTACTATTGAGAATTTTTTAAAAACCCAGTATTACTTTGCCCGACCCGGGAATCGAACCCGAGACCCCTTGCCCGGCAGTCGCACTTGCGACCACTCGGTCAACGAGACAGACTAATCTTAAACTCTCACTTTTAACAAAACCGATTCTACTAGCGCACATAAGACACAAATACTCTAACAAATAAACAAACAAAAAATATAATTACACAGGAGACAAGCAAGACCCATTATTTGGATAAGAAGAATGCTGAGAAACGACATCTAACCGACACACGAGGAAACAAATTCGAAGGTAATCAGACTGTAAAACATATTCAATGAGTGAATTTGTACTTTAATTCCGGACGAAACGGGAGCGAAAACGGTTAGGCCTCTGAGCTTTTCATCCCTTTCTCACTTATCCATGATTGGGGTGATAGAAAGAGATAAAAAATCGTTTCAGAACTTCAATTTGTTGCTTTGTGTATTTGGTTTATTATTCAGTTGACATGTTGGATCATGGTTGAACGATTCGGATTATTCTACTATTACAAATTATATCGTTTCCGATTTCAATTTTGTTAAGTGTTCTTGTTTCCGATGTAAGTAATTGTTGGTAATTACTGTTGGTAATTAATATTAAACTGTGTTTTGTTTTGGTGTTGATTATTTGGTTTGCTGGGATTCCAGTTGTTGCTGGTTTTAAAATGTCAGCGGCTTCGCTGGCATTGTCAAAATAAATGTAACTTAGGTAATTCTCCAGAAAAGTAGTGCTCCTCGGAATATACTAAGATTCAGCCAAGCCTGATTACGACTCAGTGTCATCATCAACAGCCTATAAATGCCCACTGCTGAGCAAAGCCTCTTCTCACACGGAGAAGGTTAGAGCATTAATCACCACGCTTGCTCAATGCGGGTTGGCGATTTCAAACTTATAATTAGAAATTATAAGTCCAGGTTTCCTCACGATGTTTTTCCTTCACCGTTTGTCAGTGGTGTCTAAATAATCTTAGAAAGTACATATAACTCGGAAAAAGTCACATTGGTACTTGCCGTTGGTAGGTTTCGAACCCGCACCCTCATGCATGAGAAGTGGGCGTCTTAAACCTCCGGGCCACCACGAAATTTTTTAATATTCAGTGTCGATTGCACATATTGCGAAAAAGAGTGGAAATGAGCATCAAAATTATTACTGGATAAATTTATTGACAATACTGATAACCTAAAAAAGATTAAATTTTAATATAATGTTAGATTTATTGAAATCAGATGATCAATTCTATTGTTTAGACCCACCTGAGCTACCTATAGTCCATCTGTTTAGGTAATTAACTAAAGGTAAACAAAGAAAACCACGTGACACAGAAATACTTAACCTACTATTACTTCAAATATTTCTCGTGTTTTAATTTTAACTGAATTCACTTTAAAATCGTTTATTTGTCATACACACACATACAAGTACAAATGCCTAAATCGTACAAGAGCCTAGCCTATGGGTCTATTTCATTATCATGTTTAAATAGAAACTATTCTGAATCTGATGTACGGATTTCTTTCTTGTACGGATATCTGTCTTTGGGCCAAGTTTCTTCAATATATTTGAACACATTAATTACAAACGATGATTAACCTAAACTTAAATAACTTAATAATAAAAACAAAACAAAGAAACAAGTTAAATTCAACAAAATAGGAACGCGAGCGCAAACGACGAGAGAGCTGTCAATGGCGCCTGATTAACCGACTAAACGTAATACACGCTACTTTCATTGTCGCGCTACATCTTAGTTGTACTCTTTAATTTGACAACATTATTTTGCTTCGTTCTTAAAGAAACGTTTTGGATACCTGGGATTTTAGGCTCTTTATGGTGTCTATTGTAATGAAATATTATATTATTTAATAAATGTTATTAAATTAATATCCTCAAGCAGGTATATTTAATATTTATTAAGAAATAAGTGAAAAGGAACAGAAACATAACATTTAATAGAGAAAACTGTCGTAAAAAGGGAAACAATTTTATTTTCTTATGAAGTATTTTGAATCATGGAAATGTCAACTATAAAGAACTCTTTTTATGGTTTGTTTACAAATAGTTAACTACCTAAACAGATGGAGTATAGTTGGCACTTTTAGAGATTAGGGATTTGAGCATTGTTTGATATTCGAAATATTGGGGAGGGGAGTAATTGGGCCTTCGGAAACCTCATTCATACGACGAAACACAACGCAAGCGTTGTTTCACGTAGGTTTTCTGTGAGGCCGTGGTATCGCTCCGGTGCGGAAGCAAGCCTCTGCTACACTTCGCTACCTGAAAATCTATCAAAATTCCCTTTCTATTTTACTCATTGCACATAACTCAAAGAAAAACGCTTTAAACATTGTACCCTACCCAAAGAATTTACCTTCAATCGAAATCTAAACAAAATCATCAATTTTCTTTACCATTGGCGTCCCAATTTGTCCCAAGCTTATAGTCTTTTGAGCATTTTAATTTAGCCCATATTTTCTACAGGATCTTAATTATCTTCAAATCTCTTCATATAGGTACGGAATGGATTTATAATATCGATAAAGCAATGTAATGCTCATTACTGCAGAGATAGCAAATGGGTACAGATTTGAATAAGATTTTATGCCTTCCATATCTTTTCGGTTAATTTTGGGTTTTATCGAGCCCATTGAGGGAAAAATTTGAGGCACAATGTCCATATATTGGCTGGGATTACGTTTTATGACAGTTTCTTTGGAATTCGGTTTTGTTGGTATGAATTTAAGGTATCGGGAATTGCTTGTGTAATTATTTTTTAAATATTGTGTACCATGTTTATGTATTATTTTTACTTTAATACTTGTTCTCAATTTCATTATTACTGGATGAAATTCGATTACTGTATTAATTATTAATTATGTATATTGAAAAAAAGTCCAATAATAGTATGTCTCTTAGTTGACTCTTAAGACACCCACGGTTAGAGTAGAGGTGGTGACAGACCAACATACTTCTCTACTATCGCCACACAACTGTAATTACATAAACATAACATCACGCCTTTATCCCCGAAGGGGTAGGCAGAGGTATACATTACGGCACTTAATGCCACTGTACAATGTAACTGTAATTAATGCGCATTTATTATGTTTATATTATAACTTTGACATACTACATTAATTATTATGTTTTCGGCTTACTCGCGGAATGCTGCTCATGAATATGAACCCCTAGAATGGCTTGAAACTAGTCGAGTTCCTCGTCAAAAAGTTACATGAATAAAACGAAAACACAATAATTAATTGCGCATTTATTAATTTCATAACATAACATAACATCACGCCTTTTATTTCCGAAGGGGTGAGCAGAGGTGCGCATAATGCCACTGTACAATGTAACACCTGCTTTTCACTATTTATGTTATGAGTCCCATGTAATAGGGGGTGAGCCTATTGCCATATACCGGGCACAATTCCAAACTCCGTGCTACTATTGAGAATTTTTTTAAAACCCAGTATTACTTTGCCCGACCCGGGAATTGAACCCGAGACCCTTTGCCCGGCAGTCGCACTTGCAACCTCTCGGCCAACGAGGCAGTTAGCAATTTCAGTATTATAAAAATAAAAGAATGACGTGATTGAAAAATTAAAATTTAATTTAACATTACATATCAGACGTCACATCGTCCCTTGGTCAGTTGTACAAGCAAACATTTCATCATAATGGACGGATATTATTATATTTCAAACCATTTCGTTAATTAATATAATTTCTCTGGCACAGTTTAAAAGAGAAATTTAAATAATTACTGAATTTGTGTGCAACCAGAGAAAATTCAATTACATTTTGTCATTTACATTTCGTTGTGCTGTTTTTAATGCGTGTGTTTTTGATTTCTGTAAGGGATGTATTGCGGTTCACTTATTGCACTTCCATTTTTAACCGAATGCAGAAACAGATAAGGAGGTTTATTGTTTGTCCTCTATGTATGTTTTTATATGGTGGTTATCTCGCCATTGTGTGAACCGATTTTGTTACGGTTTTCAGAATATTGTTTGTTAGACTTAGGAAAAAAAACTATATAGTAGGTACTAATTATCTGACTTCTCGTTGACTCGTAAACTGCCTCGTTGTCCGAGTGGTCGCAAGTGCGACTGCCGGGCAAGGGGTCTCGGGTTCGATTCCCGAGTCGGGGAAAGTATTACTGGGCTTTTTAAAAATCTCAGTAGTAGCACGGAGTCTGGAAATGTGCACGGTGTATGGCAATAGGCTCACCTCCTATTACAATGGACTCATAACATAAATAGTGAAAGTGGGTGTTACTTCTGTGTGCACCTCTGCCTACCCTTTCGGGGATAAAAAGACGTGATGTTACGTTATGTGTATCTGACTTCAAAAGAGAAGGAGTTGAAGTCGGTCTTTTAAAACGTAGTTTATAAAAGAATTATTTAAGACTAGTTTCTGCCAGCGGCTTCGCCCGTCACTTCAGACCATAATCTACCTCTGTTCCGAATTTCATTCCGGTCCCTTCAGGCGGTTTAATATGACTGAGTAACAAACATACACATAAACTCACATTATTTTCATTAATAATATCGAGTCAAGCTAATTTCAACCATTGGCCTTTCAGTTACAGCGTAAAGTCTATGAATGAGTATTGTAAACGTTAGAGTAGACAAATACAATCAGTAATCACCGAATTGCTAAGCTATCTGGAGTTTCACGTGTTATTGTGAGTCAACCATAAAAGATAGACATATGCTGTCGAGGAATATTTTTTATATAATTTAAGGAGAATATTTCCGTCATACATGATTTCTATGCAGCTTTAACCTATAAGCCTGCACACGCGACGGAAGTTTAAAAAATGGAGTAACGTCTCCCGTTTTCCCAATATTTCCCTTCACTGCTCTGCTCCTATTGATCGTAGCGTAATGAAAAGTATACTATAACCTGCCCAAGAGTATGAAGAATAATTGTGCCAAATTTCATTAAAATCCATCGAGTAGTTTTTGTTTCCATAACGAACATACAGACAGACAGACAGACAGACAGACAGACAAAAATTTTACTGATTGCATTTTTGGCATCAGTAGCGATCCCTAACCACCCCTTGATAGTTATTTTTTAAATATATTTTATGTACAGAATTTACCTCTCTACAGATTTATTATAAGTATAGATTAGGCTAACTGTAATTTATGCATTCTATTGATTCAGTTTAGAATCTTTGACACTTTGAGTTCTTCATTCACAATGACACTGAATGCCGCTCCAAATCAAATTATTTACAGTAAAATATTAAATTACAATCTGCCTTTCATGTATAATTATGTAAGTGGTTACTGCGCCTGACTGTTGATGTCATTGTGTAACTGTACACTTTGGGTTTCTGTCGCTGATTACAATTGTCTGTAGTAAAATTAAATTTTACAATTGCGCTTACTTCTGCCACTTAACTGATATAAATATGGATTCGATTTCTTTAAAACTTATATCTCAATTTCTGGAATAATTCTACATTATTTCTGTGTAGTTTTAATCTACGTTACTTTACTTTTGATCGATTACTTATGTTAAGGACTTTTTATAATAACTATCGCGAGACATACTAAATTAATTGCAACACCGTACTGCATGAAGTGTAATAACGGACCACGTCACGTGACAGCAGTCCTTTGCGTCAATGTGTTCATATTCTGTGAAGGACTGCACGGTTGGTGAGGTGGCTGGGCAACTGGCCACAGATTGTTGTTTCGGGTCTGGGTGTCTTGTATGTGAACTTGAATGTTTGTAAACGCACCCACGACACAGGAGAAAATCCTAGTTCTTTTTTATGGGATAAGCCGGTAAACGAGCAGACGGATCACCTGATGGTAAGTCATCGGCGTCGCCCAAGGACACCTGGAACACCACAAGTGCGTTACCGGCCTTCTGGATTAGGAATTTGAGGATTGTTGGGGGTTCAGGGATTGGGGAAAGGGAGGGGAGGTATTGTGCCTCCGTGGGCTCGTCTTAGTGTGAAGCAACGTTTTTTTTAAATAAAAAAAATCTGCGTGTAAGTCTATAGCAGCCAGGTGCCACAGTCGTTGTTTCAAGAGGATACGTCCGCCATTTTCTCACCGTCCTTGCACGCTATAAAGTCTTACTCACAACCAACACAAATATCAATATTTTCAAGCAATAACACCAATACTATTTCTAACCATACACATTGGATATTGTCACACCGTTCATGAACAACAATATAACACACACCCCGTAGGGAAACACAAACATGTAAACATAATAACAAGTGTCATACGTCGGTGTAACAAACGCCCTCGAGGGCATCATTCCGTAGATGTACTAATATTAATGAAATACGTATGTATTTGTAAAACATGATCAAAGTTTCTGAGATATGTGTCTATGTGTTGGTGACGTAGTGTAATCACACTTATCTAATCGGGTTTGGTTCTAAAATGTAGGCTTGAAAATGTAGTGGTTGATTGTGGAAATTTAAGTGAAATTTTATTGGTAAATAAAAAAAATAAAAGTTTTAATTCTATACAGACATAACATAACATCACGCCTTTTATCCCCGAACGGGTAGGCAGAGGTGCACATTATGCCACTGTACAATGCAACACCCACTATCACTATTTATGTTATGAGTCCCATGTAATAGGGGGTGAGCCTATTGCCATATACCGGGCACAATTCCAGACTCCGTGCTACTACTGAGATTTTTTTTAAAACCCAGTAATACTTTGTCCGTGCCGGAAATCGAACCTGAGACCCTTTGTCGGGCAGTCGCAGTCTATACAGATTATTTCATTATTTGAATGGTTATGAGCTAGAGATTTAAAGTTCGACGTCGTATCAAAAAAAGAGTATTTAAGGTTTTGGTATAGCACGGCTTCTGTAACCATACATTGCTTAAGACAAACATAACCGTAGAGTGTAGCTGCGTCAGAATTCTGCCTGTCCCTAACAAAGTTTTTGTGCCATCGTGTTCAGAGAAGTCAACTCCCGAAAATGATAGTACCAAACTTACGCAATGTTCCTTAAAATGGACTAACATCACGTTATAAAGAACAAGCAATAAATTGGTGAAACATGAATTCCTACCTTGGATAGTTCAAAAACAATCAGACAAGAGAAACCACGAACAAAACCATACAAAAAAAACACATCTCCAATCAACAGTAAAAAGAAAATGAAGCAACGACTTCTATAAAGTTTATTACATGAAACGAATTAAAGCAACGCGGTACCGGGTTCCGTAACCCTTGGGGTCCCACTTATCTAGATTACGTAGCGTTTTGCGAACCCCACAACACGTATTGGCAGTCAAACGATCTTTGGAAACCTTTGAAAAGAGGTTAAAAGCAATTATGTTTTAAATCCGTAGATATTCGTATGAATGCGTATTGAGGACGGTAATGTAATTCTTAAGTTCGCTATTCTGAATATTCTTGGTTGTGTGAGGTTTTTTATGGAGCTGCCGTACGTGCGTATGTGCGGTTGTATTGACGTATGTATTCGCGCTAGTGTGTGTTATGTTCCTGATCTAAGTTTGAAATACTAAACATTATTTTCGACTACCTTCTGCCCGCGACTTCGTACGCACAATCCCGATTTCTCATGTTTCTGTAGGTTTTTCAGGACTTTTTCTGTCGTAAGTACCTTTTCCTGACAATTACAAATATGTACAACAAAAAAAGATCAGCCAAAGCTAGCCTTTCTCAAGTTATGGCGTGACAACGGGAATCAGGTTTCATTTTTATGGAGATAGAGAGTTTTTTCATTGCGGGGAGAAAATCGTCAAATGACGGCGAGGCAAGAGGGAGTGTCAGACTCTTACTGACTAAAACCACACTGTTCCTACTCCTGCACTTCGAACCGGAACCCTGGCAACCCGTTATGTCCTCCGGGGCTCTGTATGAGCATGACTACTTCACAGAAGGAGGAGATGGCATTCCAGTCCTCCTCGCTCTGTACCATGGTCTGAAGTAGTGTTTCAATGATAGTAAAAGTGGTATGAGTATGACTGAGCACATCGATGCATGGGTTCTTATCTGTGCATGTGTGTGTTTATGTCTCTTCAGGAAGTTTATGGTAAAGAATATTATTTTTAGTGATAGCCTGATATTGTGTTCGCCATATGGTAATAAGCACGTTTCAATATAACTGAAAAGATGATTTACTGTCAATATACTTGTGCTAAATGCTGTTCTGTCGACCATATTGCTTTAAGCGATAGTTCCAGCTAATCGTTGTATACTTGTATTACTCTTGAATTTAGAAAAAAGGCACAATATATTGAACCTATACCAGTTTCGTTGCCTATGTAGACAGTCCTAAATTATTTTCATAAGAACTATTACTATTGGGCACGTAAATATACTTAAAAAGACTCAACTAAAGCAGTAGACTGTCACGGAGAACCTAACGGGTTACCGGGGCTCCGGCTCGAAGCGCAGGAGAAGAAACGGAGTGATTTTTAGTCAGTAAGAGTCTGACACTCCCTCCCGCCTCACCCAGATGGGATCGGTCTTTCGATGATTTTCCCCGCTTTAAAAAAAAACAAGCAGTAGGCTACGCGACGTCACCACGTCCGCTGCTCACGAGGAAGAGTTCTTCTGTGACTCAACCTAATAGAGATTTTCTCAGTATATTTCCAAGAGTAACTCGCCATATTTAGTTAGTCCTAATTTAAGTGTGGGAGAGTCATGCTTCTGCATGAATCGGCAATACAATAACACGGCCTCACAGAAAACCGACGTGAAACAACGCTTACGTTGTGTTTCGTCGTGTGAGTAAGGTTACCAGACGCCCAACAAGCTTCCGTCTCCCAAATCACTGAATCCCTCATAATCCTCAAATTCCCAATTCCCAAAAGGCCGGTACAACACTTGTAACGCCTCTGGTGATTAAAATGTCAATGGGTGGCGCTGATTGCTTACCATCCCTCTACTCGTTTACCAAGGCGGTAAACGAACATATAAAACATACATCACATTAAAAAAAAAAAATTTCCTTATACTTGAATCTCAAACTCCATAGTTTGTGCTCAGCAGTGGCATAGACGATCACTCAATCAACAAGCCTTATCTCCTAATTACTCTACAAAACTCCTCCTACCTATCATTGTTGCAACAGAAAATGAGAACATAGAATATAATATTCGCGAAACTAGAAATAGCTACTAAATTAGATTTGCGGACATTTTCTAACAAAAAAATGGCCTGTCAACAGCTATGACACGGAATAAATTGGATTTTCTGTACATAACAAAAGCTTAGATATTTATGCATAGTAAAGTTTATAAGCTGTTGGTTTAGTGGTTTTTTTTAAGGGGGGAAAATCATCGGATGGCTGCTCCCGCCTGGGTGAGGCGGAAGGGAGTGTCAGACTCTTACTGACTAAAAACCACCCCGTTCCTTCTCCTGCACGTCGAGCCGGAGCCCCGGTTACCCGTTAGGTTTTCCGCGACTCCGAATCGGCATCGGCCCTATTGGGCCTCATCTGTGGTGGTCTGATGGCTCTTTGAGGCGCGCGCGGAACGCGACGCGCCGTATGATTTAGTGGTTAGAAGTGTGACTGTTTAAGTCCTGGTCTCGTTGGATAAATTATCTGCACAGTTGACGTAGTGACTGGGTTGACAGGCTGTTATTTAATGTAACAATGGAACGGTTCTTACATGGAAAACAGTCTTTGTGTGATTCACTATAATTACGTGTTTTTATAGATGCAATTTATTTATATTTCTTTTTTATTTCTCATTTTTGTCTACATATCTGTGCATGCAATGTGTCGAATAAATGTTTTTCTTTCTTTAAAATACTTTTCTTCCTTTTTTTCTTTCAATCTTTAAATGTTAAGTCCACCGTCATAAGGTCCATCAGACCACCACGGATGGGGCCCAATAGGGCTTGATGCCGATACGGAGCCGCGGAGAACGTAAAATGTTACCGGGGCTCTGGCTCCAAGTGTAGGAGTAGGAATGGGGTGGTTTTAGTCAGTACAAGTTTGACCCTCTTCACCCGCCTCACCCAGGCGGGAGAAGACATTCGATGATTTTCTCCCATTAAAAGAAATGTTAAGGACTTATTTACTCGTCACCCACACAAAAATAAACTCTAAAAAAAAACACCACAAAAAATAATTACATAACATAACATAACATAACATCACGCCTTTTATCCCCGAAGGGAAAGGCAGAGGTGCACATTATGCCACTGTACAATGTAACACCCACTTTTCACTATTTATGTTATGAGTCCCATGTAATAAGGGGTGAGCCTATTGCCATATACCGGGCACAATTCCAGACTCCGTGCTACTACTGAGATTTTTTTAAAAACCCAGTAATGCTTTGCCGAACCCGGGAATTGAACCCGAGACCCCTTGCCCGGCAGTCGCACTTGCGACCACTCGGCCAACGAGGCAGTCTATAATAAAAATAATTATCCCTTTTAAAACATTCTCTTAATTAATACCTTCCATTGATCACTGACCTTTAGCGATCGAACTAGGATTTTCGAAAAGATTATATGTCACAACAATCCTGGACTGGCTTTTATCGTCGCTTTTGTGAGCCTTCAATTTTCAGTAAGAGGGCCTTTTGATCTTGAAATTCCATAATCGCAATTTGATTGGACTCTCTTGTCTCATTAAATTGAGGATGGTAACGATGGTGTGTATCTAAGATTGTCTAGTGTAACTTGGTCTCTGATTGATTTGGAACGACTTGGATTTCAAGGTCATTTTAATGTGGGATGGTGTGGGTTGATGTAGGATTAGGTGGTATGAATTTTAATGGTCGGTTATTTTAGACTTTCTAGCTGTTATTATTCAGTGTTAATAATATACTCATCTGAGTCTTAAAAACGCTATTCTGCCTTGAACTAGCCTAAGTTCACTAACAGGCAAACAGACGGACAATTCAATTTTTGACGTTTTAAAAGTGTTTAACTAGGGATTAAGTGAAATAAATGCTTTGATTTTGATTTTGAGCTAATATGATGGTAATTAGGTACTTGCTTTCATCAAAAATAAATTATTTCGACTGTTCAATACAATAAAATATTAAAAAAATAATCACACTTTTATTAATTGTTTTCATGACCAACTTTAACTTTTGTATTTTTCCAGGATTTTTTAAAGAAATAAGTATACTGTTTGACGCTAAGAAAACATGACGTCACAAAACACAATCTCGTAAAAAATTCATAGACAACAGTCGTTTTTGACAGTTCGAAAAAAGGACTTGAATTTGACTAGTTGGCAAGTACCCAATTCTCTGCTCAACTCAGAATTCGAACCCAAGACAACTTGCTTGACAGTCGCACTTAAGATCACTCAACCAATCAGTACGTCTCCTACACCATTTCAAGAATAAAAGCTTGACTGTTTATCTAGCTGAATATAATATAACAATCAATTTTTCCAATGTACTTGGTTTCACTTTAAACCTAATATTAAAAGAGTTACTGAGAGTCTTTTAGCCATTTTTCAGCCAACTTCTATGATAAATTTCATGTAAAATGATATCGCAGTTTTAAAGTAAATCATTTTTCAAACTTGCACCTTATATGTGAAGTTTATAGGTTCATTTTACTTTGGTCTAGTATATGAGTACGTTTTTATATGTTTTTGGCTTTTTGCTGTTGTTATTGTATATGGAAGTAGTTTTACTTAGGATTTTGTTACACGGCCGTATAATACAATTACGTACTTACATATCATTTTTTTAAATACAAAATACCACGCTAGAATATGTTTATGTATTTTAATGTCACACATATAATCACACCCGAACCCTACACCAATAATTTGAGAATTACACGTGTATTGCGTTCATTTGTTAAGTCGTCTTACTCAAGTTATTCATCGACCCCACTAATGCATTGGTGTGCAGACGGCAAGCATGGGTAGCTCGCCGCCCGACCAGAATCAGACCCGAGCGTACGGCGCGTTGCGCCCGTCCCAATAAGCCATCAAACCACCACGGATGGGACCCAACAGGGCTGATGCCGATACGGAGCCGCGGAGAACGTACAAGGTTTCCAGTGCTCCGGCTCGAAGTGCAGGAATAGGACCGAGGTGGTTTTTAGTCGATAAGAGTATGACACTCCCTTCCACCTCACTCAGTCGGGAGAAGTCATCCGATTACTTTCCCCCATAAAAAAAATACAAAAACACAATCGCCTCCTCTGACATCCACGGAAAGAGTAGTGTTGGTTACAATTATATTCTATTATACAGTCAAAATAACCTTTCATACTCTTTTTTAGCGTATCTTTCAAACAACTTATTTTAATCCCAACACTCACATCACGAACTAACAATAACTCACTTTATTTCGAACACGAATGCGACTGCATTATTTCAATCCCAACAAAGCAGTGAGACTCTTTTATTGCGACACTTAATTCGACCTCTCAAGTTCACAATACAGGGAGCCCAACGTGACATATGTCACGCTCAAGGTCAAAAGAGTAATAAAACATTGTATAATAACTCTTCTGTTGATGTATACAGAGACTATGTTCGGCTTTTTATGTATTTTTTTTTGTTTTTATATCCGAGATGGAAGGCTATTGTAATGTTGTCTAATGTATGTTTTTTTATTATTGCTCAGAGAGTAAAGAGCTCTTAAATACACGTAGTTGATAAGTACTGTTGGAGATTATACAAGGATTAAAAAATACGTTGACTACTTTTTATTACTCTTAAATTAAACATGACATCGCGCCTTTATCCCCCGAAGGGGTAGGCAGAGGGGCACGTTACAATGTACCACCTAGTTTTCAATATTAATCTTATGGGTCAAATGTAATCATCGCTTACCACCTGGCGAGATGGTGGCCAAAAGTTGACCTATCAGTTGACCTAATAGTTGAAAGTAATAGGGGGTGAGCTTATTGCCATATACCAGGCACAATTCCAGACTCCGTGCTACTACTGAGAATTGTTTAAAAAAACCTAATAATACTTTTTCCGACCCCGGAAACGAACCCGAAACCGCTAGTCCAGCAGTCACACTTGCAACCACTCGGTCAACGAGGCAGTCACTCTTAAATCTGACTCCATAATGGTTAAAACAATCAATTGACATATCTAACGCCAATTTTAATAACATTAAAATGTTGGTATAAAACTGGTCTATCCCTTGTAAGCAAATCTAAACATATGTATGTACATAGATTTATTATTAAGGTTTTGATTGCCAATAGCAAATTGTTGAAGGCAAATTCTCCGCTAACGTCGGTCAACGTTGACCCCCATGGCGTTTAATGTGTTAACACTGACTAAAAGTCTTCGAGGTTACCTACGTAACAAGTCATTTCGAAAAGCATTTACCTTAAAAATAAACTTTCGACATAGCTACAGAACATGTCAACGACATCCGAATAAACCCTAGCACGCACCGAGGTGTTACAGACGTGACATTGTCACGCTTGTCATTTATTATCCTTATATGATGTGTAATAATTTATCACATCACTTTAGCAAATGCTATACTTACGTGTGACTCAGGGAGTGTGTTCATACCTTTATATTAGACGTCTAAGTAATTGTTACGAATTATATTGTATTGTTGGTATGTGTTATAAATTAACGTAAGATATTAGGCGTGGATGATATTCACTAAAATTAAACGTCTAAAATTAAAGTATAAATTAATTACTATATATTTTATATTTTCAGCTCACTCACGTCTGTTTGACAAGGAACTCGACTAGTTTCAAGCCATGTTAGAGGTTCATATTCGGCGCCCCTGTGTGGGCGCCGAACATGCTGCGGCGTCCCGCTCGGACGCTGCTCATGTCACAGAGGGTCATGGCGATCCGAATGATCCGCGGATACCGCACGATCTCTGGCGAGTCGGCGAACCTCCTTGCCGGATTATCGCCGTGGGATCTGGAGGCGAAGGTGCTTGCGCGCGTGTATCACATGTGTGCGGAGGCACGTCGCCGGGGCGAAAATCCGCTGCCGCGCCAGATAAGTGCGTGGCCTTTTGGGAATGAGAATTTGAGGATTGTGAGAGATTCGGAGATTGAGGAGACTAACGGTAACACACTTGTAACGCCTCATGGGCGACGCATATTCCTTACTATCAGTTGATCCGTCTGCTCGTGTACCGGTTTATCTCATAAAAACAATACAGTCTTCCTACTTTCAACAGTTGTATTTAAATATAATATTCCTAGTTCTCAAAAATCTAGCTAACTAATATAGTTTCTTGCTCGATCTTCTCCATTCGAATCTACATTTTGGAATGAGCACCTAGCTTCACCTAGCTTCACTGACAGACTATTATTTATTTTGCACTAGCTTTTACCCGCGGCTTCGCTCGCGTCACAAAAGGATAAAAAGTCGCCTATGTGACATATATAAATACACACAGCGCCATCTATACCAATACTTTTGTTTTCCCTCGGGAATATCAAATTTTTCCGGGATAAAAAGTACCCTATTATTTAATTCAGACTTCTAACTTTACGTCCGCAAAATCTTAAAGCAATCGGTTCAGTAGTTACGTCGTGAAAGCGGAACAAACAAACAAACTCACTTCATTTTATTTCATTTCATTTCATTTCACTTTCCGATTTATAATATAAGTAAGGATTTGTTGACGTTTCAAAAGTACCAAATTATGGTTTAATTGAAGTAAATGCTTTGACTTTGACTATAATCTAGAATTTCAATTATAAACCAAACTCACCTCATCCATTTAAATTCACGAACAATATCATGATCATAATAATACATCCTCAAATAACGGAAGGGCAGACGGAGAACTAAATATTAATTACACTTACATCATACGTCATTGTTTCTCAAAGATCGTTAGACTGGCTCTTTGTGTCCCACTCACTACACTTTGTGACGAGCAAAGAGCTTCACTAGAGGACTGATCGATATATTGACATTTTTTATTACACATAACATAACATCACGCGTTTTATCCCTGATAGGTAGGCAGAAGTGCAAGGTTAATGCCACTGTACAATGTAATTTTTATTATTTATGTTATGAGTCCCTTGTAATAGGGGGTGAGCCTATTGCCATATACTGGGCACAAATCCAGACTCCGTGCTATTACTGAGGTTTTTTTAAACCCCAGTGATACTTTTCCCGACCCGGGAATGTAACCCGAGACCCCGTAGTACTTGCGACCACTCGGCTATCGAGGCAGTAATTTTTTTTATATTTCAATATTTCGTTTTGACGTTCAAAAGTGCCTTCCTTGTCGCTAAACTCAATACCATTTAATTCATCATATATCCACGCAATACGGGTGCAACGGGCGCTAGTGTTGCAACTCAAGAGTACGAAATTTCACAATACCGATGTCGATCGATCGGAATTGAATTCAAGAGTAAGCCCCAGGTTGGGCAACGCTGTCTAATGTCATTCGTTTGAGGAAGTGATATAGCTGTGGTAGGCAATTATTATTATTTAATAATACGTATAATAATAATAAGGGATATGGAGACTGTTTCCATCTGTGAGATAAATGGATGGGGAGTTTGCTGACAAATGCAGTAAATAACTATCGTATGTATAGACCTAAGTCGTGATGTGACTGCATCGTTGGCTGAGGCAAGGGGAAAAATGATTTTTTCGTATTTTTTTTCCTATTTGCAATCGGCTCCCTAGTCATAATCAAAGGTGGTTTGTTTTTTTGTTTTTTTAATGCATGAAAAGATTGGTGACTGTTGATGTAGCGAAAGAGGTATGTAACAATCGTAGCAATTGCTCTACCTACCCCTTTGGGAGACAGGTGTGATAATATTCATTCATCATCATCATCTAAAATCCTATAAATGCCCATTGCTTAGCAAAGCCTCTTTACTCACGCATTAATAATCGCGCTCGCTTATTACGGGTTGGCAATTGGAAACTTGTAATTAGAACTTATAAATCGATACCTTTGGGTAGAAAGGTCGTATAAACCATTTTGGCCAAATTGAGTTATATATACCATTTTTCTCAGAATTTTTTTCTCTATCGATCTGTATATACGACATGCCGAAATTCGCACAAAAATGGTTAATACGACCCAGAAATTTTCGGTCATGGCCTCTTAAAAAAAGGAAATTTTCAATGTAAGAGCCAAATGTTTTTCTTTTGTAGTTTTATTGTGATGTAATGACCATAATTTATATTAAATCAGGGCGTAAAATATTCGTCAATTGTAAATGGTTTATACACCCTAACGTGTTAAATGCATTACCTAAACATAATTTAAATTATATGTCGTAAAAAGAGAAAAAATCCTAGGCCTTATAATGTTAATGTAATGGAGTATTCAAATTTTCTCAATTGGAATGAAATAACTGCTGAGACATTTACAACTGAAACTTGTAAAACCCTGAAAATTAGAAACATCCGAATTATTACGTTAAAAAAAAAGAATCCAAATGTAATGTACATTAAATATTCTATGAAAGAAGAGACGTCAACTGATAAAGTAATATTATTTAAAAAATCTGGCAATAAAGAAAAAGGTAAAGGTAGAGGTAAAGGAAGATCGAAAAGCCGTACGATATTACCCGAAGAAGGTGTAAGCAATGATACACATGAAGAGGTGATGATAATGTCCCCAACTGCACTTTATAAAAACAAATTGCAAATATCAGATGTAAAATACAGAGATTTAAAACGTCTATGTGATAATGGCATTATACCAAAAAGGTACCACCATGATTATATTAACTTACCCCATGGCAATGTGGCTGACTCTCTTACGCTAACCGACGAAGAAGACGAGGAAGAGCTAATTTAATAATTCAATTATGATTGAAAAAGAATAATAACAGTTCGTATTTACGTAATTTCACAATATTAAATGATTACCTATATATTCTTTGTCACCTAAATTTATTTTTTGTCAGTATTTCTCAAATGATAATTCGTTTTAAAATAATTTTATAATAATAATTAAAATAATATAAAGTAACAATTCATAAATAAACAATTTTAAACGAATTATGAATACAAATTTATAACTTAAATAAGTTACTTTTTAGTACATAAGTTAGCTACGTTTAGTGCTTGTTCGTTTTTTTTATTAAGTTGCATTTCAACAAATTACTTAGTAAGTAAGCCTTAGTACAAAGGCTTAATTCAATAGTTTATTGAATTATGTACATTTAAATTATGTACAAAAAATGATCCAGTCATAATTCTACAAACGATTAAATGCCTTATTACATCAATATCGAAGAAGTTTGAATAATTTTAGTTTTTTTTTGTGACTAAGTAATTTTTTGTTAATGTCACTTTTAAGTTGTTATAATTATTTTTCAATTTAAAAATTTTATGTTGATTAGAAGGTGTTATAATACTTAATAAATGTTGATTTCGTATTTCAGGTAGTTTTATTTTATTTTTAAATCGACCAATTGGGTAGTTTCCTCAGTCAAAAATAAATTATTTCGACTTTTCCGTACAATAAAATATTCGAAAATAATCATACTTTCAGTCATAGATTTGACGATATACTTAATTTTCGAATTTATCTAGCTAATTTTTTGAAATAAGTATACTATTTGACGCAAAAATATTATGACGTCATATGTTGCGATCTCCATACAAAATTCATAGAAAAGTATCGTTTTTGACATTTCGATAAAAGTATTGAATTTGACTAGTTGGAAACTACCGAATTATTGAGTATTTTTATTTATTAATTGAGTTCCTACTAACTCTGAGAGTAACAAGATTGTTTATTAGTCAGAATTTAATTGAACAATGAATATAAATGGTTTTTAATACAAATAAAACTACATATGTTGGTTTTTACGACAATAAATGTGACCACAAGCTTATCGTAAATGGATATACGACCTATACAGTTTTTTAAATTACATTTTCATGGGGTGTATTAACCATGAATTGGTTTTTACAGAGACGTAAATCCAAGCTAACTTTAAAACTAAAGAAGATAGATAGGTTTTGATGATTTAAACGGTTTCATTTGCAAATTGTAAGAACTTTTCTCATAGATTATTTTTTTATAACTTTAAAAACAAAAAAGATATGAATTTTATTGTCAAAAAAAAAAATCGTTTTTTTGCTCTCCTGAAAAGTCGGGTTTTGGTTTATACGAATTTTCTACCCAAAGGTATCGAAATCCAGGTTTCCTCATGATGTTTTTCTTTACCGTTTGTCAGTCTGTTTCAGTTTTATCGCGTATTATAAGTGTGGGAGAGCCATGCTTCGGTACGAATGGGCCAGGTCGATCGAACTGATACCACGGCCTCAGAAAATCGAGGTGAAACTTGCTTGCGTTGTGTTTCGTCATGTGAGTGAGGTTACCGGGAGTCTCCCCAATCCCCGAATCCTCCACAATCGTCAAATTCCCAATTACCAAAAGGCCGGTAACGCACTTGTAACGCTTTAGTGTTTCAAATGTCCATGGGCGGCGCTAATTGCTTACATTCAGGTGATTATTATGCTTGGTTATCAGCTTATGCCATAAAAAGAAGCGCGCGTCTCAAAGAGCCATCAAACCACCACGGATGGGGCCCAATGGGGCTGATGTCGATTCGGAGTCGCGGAGAACCTAACGGGTTACTGGGGCTCCGGCTCGACGTGCAGGAGAAGGAACGGGGTGGTTTTTAGTCAGTAAGAGTCTGACACTCCCTCCCGCCTCACCCAGGCGAGAGAAAGCATTGGATGATTTTTTCCCCTTAAAAAAACGCCATAATAAGAAACATTATATTTAACTCGTCGAGTACCGGTTTTATAGACACAATTAAAGAACAATAGGTCGCGGTCACCGGTGACCGCTTGGTGTTTGACAGATTAAATTATACATATCTCTACCTAAAAGCAATAAGCATATTGCTTAGTACACCTATTAAGCTATAAGATAGAACAGTAGATACGTAAATAAACATTTCATTTAAAGACAACAATTAGGCACACTCATTTACTTGAGCATCTTGATCTGCTTACTGTTAGGATTTTATATCATTAAGTACAAACAACGACGTAATTTTGCGAAACAGGCCAGGTGCAGATTACTTCTGATTTTTGAATTACACTAACTAAATAAAGAATCATGGCTGTGTCTGTCTGGGTCTTATCTTTTTTTAATATCTTTATTAATAGAGGGTCTTTTGGTCCCACAAAGACCATGACAGACCTATCAGTCCCTAAACATATTTAACAAAAGTTACATTAACTTAAATACTATATTTGTATAGTAACTTTCGTGAGACATACTAAATAAATTATTATGTTTTCGGCTTACTCACGTAATAATTTGACGAGGAACTCGACTAGTTTCAAGCCATGCTAGAGGCTTATATTACGACCCTAGTCGAGTTACCTTACCAAGACTAGTCGAGTTCCTCGTCAAATTATTACGTGAGTAAGCCGAAAACATAATAATTTAACTTAAATACTATATTTTAATATACTCTTATTTACTACGTCTGCCTCGTATTATGAACTTACTTTTTGTAGAGTAAATTTAAATTACTAGAAACATCGTAAAATTACACTAAAAATCTAAAAATGGTGAACTATCACTATCTCACTGAACGAAAGCAATTACTTGATATATTTCCTTACATAGGAAATACATATATCAAGTAATTGTTTTAACAAACAGACTAAGAATACATCCTCTCACACATAATCTTAAATCAACAACAATATAATGAATGCGTTCTCGCTACTTACTTTCAACAAACGTCTACATTTCATACCTACCCATCAACCTCCGCACAACCAGTATAAACTGACCTTTAAACGTTTGAAAATACCATACAAACAGGGGTCATGATAATTTGGTTATGTATACCTTGATGTGCACGTGCAATTAAACATGAAAATCTCTATAAAATCCCTTGAAAGTATATTAAGAGATTTGAAAGCATGTAATTTTCTCATTGAGATGTCACATTAATACTAAATGCCACATCAAAGACTGAAATTAGGTAGGTTAAGGGTTATTTTAGGTACCCCCTTGTACATGGATGAGAAAATTAATGTGCTTACTCGGATGGAAATAAATGCGATCTTTGATTATAAAGTAACAAGGCTTTATGATATAATTAACGTTGTTATTGAATTGGAGACTGAATTATTTACTTGGTACCGTTTTAGGATTGTTAAAAGTATGATTGGGATACTGAAATGTTAGGTACGATTTTCGAACAGGAAACGTCAATTTTAACCGATTTATAAAGAGTAAAAGGTTTCAGTTTGACCTGTGTTTGTGTGGGATTATCTCGCTATTGGTTGGACCGATTTTGATGTGGTTTTCAGAATAATGCTTGTTATAGAAAACCTGTTTAGGTTTTTTATTACCAGATTTTACTAACCGACTTTACAATAAAAAAGTAAATTTTCAGTTTCGCCTATACGTATGTCTACAATATGTATGTATGTTTTCGCGTGCCTATCTCGCGATTGGCTGAAGCAATTTTGGTGTGGTTTTTAGAAAAGTATACTTAATAGAAGGTTCTAGTATTAATTAACCGACTTTAAACTAAGAGGGGGTTTCATTTTGGTTTTGTTACCAGTAGTTTATAAAATAATGATAACCCGACTTAATAAAAGAAGGTTGAAATCGATTTTTTTTTGAAAATTATTCATTATTTTACTTAGTTAATGCAATAATCATAAAATCGCTCTTAGCAATATCTTTTAGCGATCGTTTAATCTCAAAGTTTCAGATCAAAACAAAAAATCAGCCATTATTTCAACTAAAAATAATTTACATACCACCCACTACAGCAACACATGCCAAACAATATCCATCTATAAATAGAATTACATGCTACATCCCCTAAGCATGAACGGGGAACTTAATTGAATCGCTCTGAAGTCGCTCGATGCCACCAGATTAAAGAATTCCCGTCTCCGCACTACGGTTTATTAGATAAAGCGAGCGAAGTCGCGGTATTTATTGATGTGATCTGTTCAGTTCAGTAATCAATTGAGTGGAATTGAGAAAGAGTTTTAAAGTTATTTGATGTATGAGTAAGATAATGATAGTAAGGTGTTGATGGAGTAGGAAATTGCGGTTGTGACAATTTTTGTTTAACTTTTTAATAGAGATTCATTATAATAGGGATGATGACAGGGTATGAAATTTAAAAATCTAATTAGTCCGTCAATTAGGTACCTAATGAAAAAATATTAGATACGTATTTTTTTATTTTGTCGTTTGAGAAACCAATACTTAGATAAAACGAATCAAAGTTTAGTTGTGGGAGGGAGCTACGTCATTTTAGAGTATAAAATCGTACTCAAAGTGACGTCATGCGATATTTCAAATCAATATACTTTCGAAACTATTCGTTTTTGTAAGAAAATAAAAAATACGTGTCTAATGCTTTTAAATAATCTACAAGACGGACTGAGTCATCCATTCTATTCTTTTATATTATTATAAATTACGTTTAAAAACACCGACTTCAATCATGCGACTCATAACATAAATAGTGAAAAGAGGATTTTACTTTGTACAGTGGCGGCATAAAGCGCCGTATTGTGCACCTCTGCCTACCCATTCGAGGATAAAAAGGCGTGATGTTATATTATGATAAAAGAAATGTACTATTGTCAATTTTCCAAGGAAGAATAAATATCATACTGTTTAACATCAATACATATTAACAAAAAATGCCGTTGTGGCCCGAAGGTTTAAAACGCCCGCTTCTTATGCATGAAGGTGCGGCTTCGAAACCTACCAACAGCAAGTACTAATGTGACTTGTGAATACAGATATTATATCTAACATTATTATAAACACCACTGACAATCGGTGAAGGAAACCTAAGCTTATAATTTCTAATTACTAGTTTAAAACTATCAACCCGCATTGAGCAAGCATGGCGATTTAATACCCAAACCTTCTCTGTAGGAGAAAACGCTTTTGGTCAGCAGTGGCCACTTATAGTCTGTTAATGTTGACATTTTAACAACAATAATTCACAAAAAAATACTAAGGTACAATCGCCTAATAAGGCCCACCTTATTTCAAACCTTGTATAATCTTGTAGATAAATAAAGTAGAGAAGAAACATATTGGAGGTTGTAATGTATTTATTTGACAATCAAGGTATCGAAAAAAGTAATCATAACTGTATATTTTTTACTGCCTCGTTGGCCGAGTGGTCGCAATTGCGACTGCCGGGTAAGGGGTCTCGGGTTCGATTCCCGGGTCGGGTAAAGTATTACTGGGTTTTAAAAAAAATCTCAGTAGTAGCACGGAGTCTGGAACTGTGCCCGGTATATGGCAATAGGCTCACCCCCTATTACATGGGACTCATAACATAAATAGTGAAAAGTGGGTGTCACATGGTACAGTGGTATAATGTGCACCTCTGCCTACCCCTTCGAGGATAAAAGGCGTGATGTTATGTTATTGTATATTTTTTAAGTGGCCCGTCTCAGAAAGCGGGTCATCTTTGGCGAACATACCTTAAACCAAAAAACTCTATTATTCTCACTCGGAAAGAGTCGCGTCACGTTTACTAACAATTCTACAGAGCCATTAAATAAAAGTACCTAATAAAACATACATAAAAGAGAAAATCTTTTTAGCGACACTAAAAGATATTGGAGATTTTCATTTTAACAGGAATCTGGGGAAATAACTCTCCATTCAATGATTTGGATACTGAAAGCGGCCATTTTTCTTTAACACCTGTCGTAATGCGCTGTAATCTTCAGCTGAAATCGAAAGTGATTGTGTTTGATTTGGGATTCAATTTAGTTGTTTTTTTAATGGATTGTAGTTGTAGGCTGGATTGAGATTGGGATTTGATAATGGGATTTTGTGCGCAATTGTAATGGTGATTGGTGAACATCTTAAGACCTGCTATATTTAAAAGAAAACTAATAAAAAATATTTGTAATTAACATAGGAAAAAAGATTCATTAAAAAAAGACCGAGATTTCAATATAGGTACATAATTATATTTGTGTCATTTTGAGAATTAATTGCGTGTTGAATATTACGTAAGAATAACTTTTTTTTTAAGGGGGAAAATCATCGTATGACTGCTCCCGCCTGGGTAAGGCGGAAGGAAGTGTCAGACTCTTACTGACTAAAAACCACCCCGTTCTTTCTCCTGCACGTCGACCCGGACCCCGGTTACCCGTTAGGTTCTCCGCGACTCCGAATCGGCAACAGCCCTATTGGGCCCCATCTGTGGTGGTCTGATGGCTTTTTGAGACGCGCGCGGAACGCGACGCACCGTACGCTTGGGTCTGTTTCTGGTCGGACGGGGAGCCTGCGAGGAGGCAGCGCTTCGCTGCCTCACGCGTCCCGCCTCCTCCTTAGCTAGCATGAATGCTTCGCAAAAGTCGGAGACGGCATCCCAGTCCCCCTCGCTCCGCATCATGGCCTGCACTAGGCCCGGACGCGAGAGGTCGCCATCGCCGATCACTTCCCTGAGGGCACAGCGGTGCTCAGCCCACGCAGGGCATTCTCCCACTGTGTGTTCCACCGTGTCCTCAGGGCGGTCCTCGCAATGATGACACCCGGGCGTTTCCACCCGCCCCATCAGACACAGGTACCTCCCGAAACTTCCATGTCCGGTGAGGACCTGCATCAGGCAGTAGGTGAGGACACCGTAGCGTCTCTCAAGCCACTCCTCAAAGAGGGGACTTACCGCTGCAATGGCAGCGAGCCCAACGTAAGAATAACTTTTGACTAAATTAAAACTTAAATTTTCTGAAAAAAATAATCTATTCAACCTTTTTTACAAGTAGCAAACAAGAAACATATTCTTGTGTACTCTGAAACGTATAGAACCTACTAATATACAAAAGGTACTTAAGTAAAGAGCTCTCTAGCCACTGAACATTTATCACAAAAGGTGTCCTCAAGTGACCCCTACGTCCCATCACTAGCTACATCATTATTTACGAACTGCGAGACTAAAAGTTTAAATAAAAAAACCAGTCGAACCCTTAAGACGAAACGTGACAACACTTACATTTAAAAACAATATCCTCACGTTAAACAACACTCAATCTTATGTCTAAGCACTAAAGTACACTATCCGTCTTCGCACCTGACATATATAACATTCTTATTTTGTATTCTCAAACGATTTTCACTTGTCAAAACGAATCTTCTTTTCAAGTTATACGAACAAACAAATAGAGACTCTATCATTGAGATCTAAGGTATTATTTGGGTTGGAGGAGTCAGTGACGTCACGCTTTCCTGAGGTAATATATGGACGGTAGGTAGCACTTTTGTTAGTAAGGATACGACCTTTGTCAACTATTTAAGTATGTTATTGTACGTCTGTCTGTCTACTTAATTCAAGTACTTTATTTATAGGTATTTTACTGTTTTCCTGGACATTTGGGGATGAAAAGACGAGTGTGTCGCCTAAGGGTGAGTTTTGTGGATTTGTGAGTGAATTACACTTTTGTTAAAGTCTTTGATGTTCATTTGTTCTTGTTTCATTATTTTTTTATATTTTATATCACATTTCTTTTGCTAGTTTATTTGTAATCTTGTTATAAAGAAAACTGTGCGATATTTGCCTGCTGTATTTTGAAACTGTAATTTAAAGTTATATCTTTTAGTTCTCAAATGATTAATGGTGAGATTTATACTATAACAATTAATGTTATGAGTCTTAGGCTAAAGGTGACTCCATTTTCATATACCGGGCATAAACCTATCACCTACTGAGAAATTTCTGGAAATACGAAAAAACCAATAATACTTTCCCCATCCTAGGGATCGAATACGAGTTTTCTTACTCATAACTGGTATACATTATATTTATGTTAAACATTATATATTATTATACCCTATACATTATATTTATATTAAATAATAAAATAGTTTTTCATTTAGTAATAGGTAGTTAATATTAATTTTATTCATGTACTACATACCATTGAATAACTTGATAAATTGAAGATAAAATATCTACTAATCACAGACAGAACCAATAGGCTAGCCTAACCGTTATACCAATAGTGTGGGAGAGCCATGCTTCGGCACGAATGGGCCGGCTCGACCGGAGTGATACCACGGCCTCACAGAAAACCGACGTGAAGCAACGCTTGCGTTGTGTTTCGTCGTGTGAGTGAGGTTACTGGAGGCCCAATTACCTTCCCCTTCCCCAATCTCCCCAATCCCTGAATCCCCAACGATCCTCAAACTCCTAATCCCCAAAAAGCCGGTGACGCAATTGTAACGCCTCTGGTGTTCCAGGTGTCCATGGGCGACGCCGATTGCTTACCATCAGGTGATCCGTCGGCTCATTTACCGGCTTATGCCATAAAAAAATAAAAAAATAAAGTAACATTTATTTTTGAGAAATAATAAAATAGTGATCCCAGAGAGAACCAACTGGACATACCTAGTCTGTAGAACAATGACCGTGAATAGACATTCTGTTGACGCCCACTAGACATTTATAAAGGTTTCGATGACAAAACTTGTGCCACCGTTACGTGGAACATATGTCTATGTGAGAATTATGTGTTTGTTGTTTTAGTTTATTATTTAGATGAGTAAGCTGAATTTTAGTATTTCAGTGTTCTGAAGTCAGTTTTTTTAAGGGATAAGCGGTAAACGAGCATACGGACATATCGTCGTCACCCATGGACATCTGGAACACCAGAGGCGTTACAAGTACGTTACCGGCCTTTTGGGGATAAGAGTTTGAGGATTGTTGGGGATTGTGCAAATTGGGGGAAGGGACAAGTGAAAGACTTGCAAAACTCTTTGATAATCATCAACAGCCTGTTCTCTTACACTAGTGGGCATAGGCCTCTCCAATGGCTCGCCACTGAGCTCGATCTTCAGCACTACGCATCCAATCACTACCAGCCACTTTGCAGATATTGTCACTCGTGACGCTGATTTTTTATATCACACATATAAAATTTTAAGTGTCCATGCTTTGTTTTGAGTATTCCTGAAGTTACAAAAAGTTGTATAATATCTATAAAACGGAGTACATAACATAACATCATGCCTATTACCCCCGAAAGGGTAGACAGAGATGCACATTATACCACTATAAAACGCAACACCCACTTTTCACTATCAATGTTATGAGTCCCATGTAATAGGGGGTGAGCCTATTGCAATATATCGGACACAGTTCCAGACTCCGTGCTACTACTGAGATTTTTTTAAAACCCAGTAATACTAAAAAAAGTAACAATAATGCGGAATAAGATAATTTAAAATGGGTGTTTTGTATTTTACATAATACAAAAACAGGGTCGGGAGAGCTAATAGCTAAAAATACAAAAAAAGTTTGTAGGCGCTATTTAAACTTAAGAATTTTGTAAATGTTAATGTGAAGATTGGCTATGCAATTTTTTTTTTCAAATGATCGGCAAGCGATTGTCAACAAAACAACTTCATCATAAACTTGCAGCCACCATTTCAGCCCATTAGCAAACTTCACATCGTTTCACTGTTTGAATAGTTACATAGTGCACACTAGTAGCTCAAGCGTGGACCAATCAGATTCACGGAATGCATTGATTGACGCCCAATCAAGTACTTCCGAACCGAATGCAGTTGCCATGGTGATTGGCAATCTACAGCTGTAACGTTCGAAACGTGTTTCAGAGAAAATATTTGAATTTGTTATGAAAAGGGAAAATATTTTTTTTTATTTATGGAAATACAGAGGTTTTCAATTGAGTTTTCCTGTGTTGAGAATAGATTCGTTGGAACACTTGAATTGGTCAAAAAGTGATTTTATTTTCGACCTTAACTGTTTGACACAAAATTCTCGGTAGAAATTCTGATTGTTTTAGAATTTTCTGAGTTCGCAATAGAATGGGAATGATTTGTCTGCATACCCGGTATAAAACCGTTCTAACTGCAACAAGAATTTTACTATTCGTGTGTGTAACATGTGAATGAATGTGAAGTCATTAAAACATAACAGCAGATTATGTTTTTTTAACAGTGATTTTTTTATTCATTCGATTTAATAAAAACTGTATACATAAATTGTTACACACAGTACAGACGTGCATTTGACTGCACGTTTGGCATGGTGATGATTGGGCAACCGGCTGCCGTGTAACACGTGGCGGTTTCGATTCCCACACGAAGCAATTCTCGGTTTAATCCATAAGCAGTTGCTTCGGATATGGGTGCCATATGTATGTAAAATTGCATATTATTAAACGCACCCACGACATAAGAGAAAATCTTAGTATGGGGCAACGTTCTTCAATATAATATACTATATAAAAAGAACATCCCTGAACTTCAAAAAACTATCCTTTCGACTTGACTCAACAAAAACCTTACCCAACTAACTTTCCAAACTGCACCTTCAGTTCACTCCAGCAATATGTCAGCAACACCAAACATTTCAAGAGTAAATAATATCACACTCGCCCTAACGTGATAAATATGCCACCCGACACGATACAATACGGCAAACATCTTGAATAATAATTTTGATACTTTCCCTCGCTTTCACTCCTACTTTCAAAGTGTAGGGCGATCATTAATCTTGATCTATATCGCACCATATTATGGATATCATAGGACGTTGATATGGGAACCTGGATGTGTTATTGTATGTTTATTTCAGTTATTAAAACAATAGGACAAGTTTTATTTTTTGTGATGATTTAAGAGGAATAGTTTGGATAATTGGGATGATGGCAGGGTGTGAAAATTAAAAATCTAATTAGTCCGTAAGTTAGGTAATGAAAAAATATTAGGCACGTATTTTTTATTTTGTCGTATAATAAAACAATACTTAGATAAAACGAATCAAAGTTTAGGAGTGGGGGCTAAAACGTCATTTCTACGTATAAAATGTACATAGAAGTGACGTTACGCGACATTTCAAATCAATATATCGTCGAAAATATTCGCTTCTGTAAGAAAATAAAAAATACGTGTTTAATGATAATAACCTACCAGACGGACATTAAAATAAAAATTAACCGAATTGTTTATGAAGAATTTAGTTTTTCAAACAGCAACAGTTACCCACTTCTTACTTCTTCTACAGTTGATAATATTCTATTACCTAATACATCTTGGAATAATATATGTCAGTCCTTAGTCTTTTTAAACATTTTATGAATAAGTTACAATCGTTTAAGCCATCTATGAATCATCACAGTCACTAATGGACGAACACAAGGCCTTGCGTAGGCTAAAGCGTAGCGCACAAGATGTGATCCAACCACAGCAAAAAAACTGTATTTATGACGAGGATGTGACACAGTCACATGCCGAAAACACTAACTACAGTAACGTACAACACACTGCCGAATGTCCCAAAGAAGGCGACAGATTGTAGTATAATAAACATTCTTATAAACACAAATAAGTAATGAATGTTTTAATTTTTGGAACACAAACCATATTTAACTACTAATATGCAATTATCAAATAAATACTATGAAACTGCTTGAATCTTTTTTTATGGGATAAACCGGTCAAGGAACACACGGGTCACCTGATAATATGTAATCGGCGCCGCCCATGGACACTCTAAACACCAGAGCTGTTACAAGTGCATTGCCGGCCTTTTGGGGCCTAGGAATTTGAGGATTGTTCGGTATTCAGAGATTAGGAAGATTGAAAAGGGTGACCTCAATCATACCACGAAACACAACGTATGTTGTTTCACGTTGGTTATCACTACGGTCAAGCCGACAAATTCGAGGCGAAGCAAGGCTCTTCCACACTTAAAATATCTACCAAAACAAGTGCTATCTAGTTTTTCTACATCTATGTAACAACTTGGGTCGTTTTTTTTTCTTGTTTACAAGTTTTTCTTTTTTTGGGAAAATAATGTGGATACTTTCCATCGTTACAGTTTTTTTGATATGAGGAAAAGGCTAATGAAATATTAAAAATTTGCTTTTTCTATGAAATAAGTACGTTATGATGTAATTATGTAGTTCGTTTGTTATTGGTGAACAATGTAAGGAAAATTACTGTTTTGTGTAGGCGTTGAAAAAGCCATAATATTTAGTTATGGTTTAGTTTTTAGTTTTAAACAACTCCTCTGAAAAATGGCGTCATAAACCACAAAACGACTGCAAACAAAGAATATTTCATGTCATAGAATGAGTAAGAGCCGATTTTTTCAAAATTCAATACTTTTATTGAAATGTCAAAAACTATACTTTTCTATGATTTTTGTAGTGGATCGCAGCTTATGACGTCATCATATTTCCGTGTCAAATAGCATTTTTATTTCCTCAAAATTAGCGAAAAAAATAAACAAAAATAGGTAAACTTTGAAATCAATGGATGAGAGTATGATTATTTTTTAATTATTTATTGCATTAAAAAGTTGAAACAATTTATTTTAAACCTAAGAAACTAGCCAATTCTTAACTATAGAATAAAATTGACATTTTTAAGTCTTTACTAGTATGGAAGAATTGTCAAATATTCAAAGTTATTTCTCAGTTTAAATTTATCTGGTGTTGAAAAAATCGGCCGTAAGTGAATGAATGAATGAATGAATGAACGAATGAATGAATGAATTAATGTCATTCATTTCTCAGTACATGGTGCACACAGATCTTAAAATTAACAAAGTTCCACACATACTACCGTTACCGGTGTAGAAATGTAACCACTGATCGGATCTGTAGGTCATTGAAGAAGGCCCAAGTTCAGTAGTGGAATGTTGCCTGATACGATGATGATGCTGATGATAAGGAGTAAACTACTGAAGAAAATTCAAAGACACCACAATCCTCATTTCGTTACTCGAACTTACTTTATAAATAACTTGATTAAAACGAACACTTTACTTCAATAAACTACGTACAACCCTACATAATAACAATCAATACATGACCACAAACTACTCTCATTAATCTCACTGAAATTTAAACTCTAATTACATTTTAATTAAATTCAAAATTGTTTGGTTCGCTGATCCAATACTTAAGCGGACCCTTGGTGTGATATATCTATGTATTAAGGGAATGTCATCCAATCAGCAGCTGTACCCATGTTAGTTCCACTTGAACCTCTTACCAAAGATCGTTGATATAACCCTTAAAGGCTAGGCTACACTAGTGTTAAACCGCAGCGGTTCTAAAACCGCGTGAGTTTGTTATACAGGGAAACATATACAGTTGCGTATCTAGTTGAGTTTTTCTTCTCAAAATATATTTTGAAACTGCCAAGAATTGAATGAAATGAATAATTCTTGTATCGGAGGCCCAAACCCACTTCAGGCCGTTGAACTAACTAAATAAGTGCGTAAGTAAGAAATTACTGCCTGCCTCGTTGGCCAAGTGGTCGCAACTGCGACTGCCGGACTCGATTCCTCGGGTTCGATTCCCGGGTCGCGCAAAGTACTACTGGGTTTTGAAAGAAATTCTCAGTAGCAGCACGGTGTCTGGAATTGTAATAAGCTCACCCCCTATTACATGGGACTCATAACATAAATAGTGAAAAGTGGGTGTTACATTGTACAGTGGCATTAAGTGCCGTAATGTGCGCCTCTGCCTACCCCTTGGGGTATAAAAGGCATGATGTTATGTTATGTTAAGAAATTACAATAAAATGTCGTGAGAAATCTGACAAATTTGTAGTTCATAAATAACATAGAACTTTAAGTTAAGATTGATAATATCATAGATTTTTGGATACCAGTTTAAAACAGTGGTGTGCTCTCTCATCAACCTGGTTAGTTTACGTCAAACCTTTTCTTTTAGCAGGCTTATAGTGCAGCAGTGTACTGTCACTGCTAGACTATCACTAGAGGGCCGATGGCGTCGGAGTCGCGGAGAACTTGACGGGTTACCGGGGTTCCGGCTCGATATGCAGGAGAAGGAACGGGGTGGTTTTTAGTCAGTAAGAGTAGACATTCGATGATTTCCCCCCCTTAAAAAAGACTATCACTGGACTGTTGATGTTTAAGTGAATTGGTGTGCGTGCGTCTCAACCGGTTAAGGCGATTAACAGCTCATGGAAAAGCCTAGTGCGACCAAAGCCTAATACGTAAAGACGGCAACGTCGCACTCGCGTACTATAACTGACCTAAATTGGCATTGTCGCTTTTTCAATTCACTAATGCGATGTTGCCAATTTTCTATGTAGTGTAATGTTGGGTAAGTACGCTGTTGTTTATTTTCTTTTTTAGTTTGCTTTTCTTTTTTTAATGTTATTTGATGTTTTGGGCTTGTAATTGTATACGTTTACTTTAAGGTAAAATAGAAATGAAAATGAATGTATTCAATAAACTTTTACTATTATCTCTTAAACTGAAAATCATTACTGCAGTAAATATCTTCAAAGATGACATTTTTAAGCTTTAATATGACTAAACCAACCTCAAAAATATTTAGTTTACTGAGTTACAGTGTAGCGATGTTGCGCACTCTACTGATAGTACATACTGTAGCTCGAAATTAGTAGAGCTTTCTTCAGTATATTCAGGTGAGTAACCTGCAATTTTTAGTTAATTTAGTATGTCTCATAATAGTTTTAATAAAAACCAAAATATTTAGCACCAAAATTCAAAGTAAAGAAGAATCATTTTCATTTACCCCTTATGTCCAATTGTTTCTATTCACATTTAAAAAGCGTAACGTGACATAGTATGTCCAATGTCAACAAAAATAAACACCCTATTTAAAACTTTATAAAAAAACTTACACTAAAAGTACCACAATCACAAACTAAGTGTCACTTTAGAAACCTTAAGGTAAATGAAAAATGCTGAGCACATACTAAAGAAGCTCATCTCGTTTTAATTAAAACGTTTTTTTGTTAAACAGTGGTAACTTTACCCTTTTGAGAGGTGAAGATAAACTGTGCTTACCTCTTTTGGGTTTGTTTAGATTTATTCAAATTTTTTTCAGTACTGTGTTACATTATTATTATATTTTTTGTAACACATAACATAACATAACATCACGCCTTTTATTCACGAAGGCGTAGGCAGAGGTGCACTAATGTGGGTGGGTGAGTGGGTGTTAAATTGTACAGTGGTATAATATACCACTGTACAATTTAACACCCACTTTTCACTATTTATGTTATGAGTCCCATGTAATAGGGGGTGAGCCTATTGCCATATACCGGGCACACTTCGAGACTCCGTGCTACTACTGAGAATTTTATTTACACCCCAGTAATACTTTGCCCGACCCGGGAATCGAACCCGAGACCCCATGCCCGGCAGTAGCACTTGTGACCACTCGGCCAACGACGCAGTCAATGACTGTTTTTTGTAACAATGACTTCGAATACTACTGGCTTAACTAATGTAGTACAATTTTAGACCTTTTAAAACCATATTAAGTAATTTGATTTAAACCTCATTTCTTATGAACCAAATCAAAACTATTCGATAAGACAAAGAAAATTATATTCAATTACTTATATCATAATGAAGATTTTTGCGTATTTAATTACAGACCATTTTTATTTCTTATTTTGTTTATTAGGAAAAAATTAACAATTATACATTATAATAATACATTAAAACAAATATCAAAATCTTTTACTATTATATAAAGCGGAAGAGTCTGTTTTTTGTTTGTTTGTTTGGACGCGCTAATCTCCGTAACTACAAGTCTGATTTGAATAATTATTTTTGTGTTGGATAGCGCATTTATTGAGAATGGCTTAAGGCTATAAAACGTCACGCTACGGCCAATAGGAACTGAGCAGAGTGTGTAAAACCGCACGGAAGTAGCTAGTATAGGATAAATGTATATATAACCAACGACATTCTATACAGAATACAAAAAAAGTTGTTAAAAGAAGTCGTACAATTTATGTAGATAGGTACACTCTTTATATAAATTCACAAACAAAACTGATACACCTATGAACTATAGCAATGTGTATAAATTATCATTTTTTACATTGGAGAAAAATTATTAAGTAATTAATGCGTCTCTAAATGTAACCATCTTACATTGATAATATTCAAAGACAGCTTTAATCAAATATGAGATAAGAGGCAAGCCGTATAGTAAATCCATTGCTACGATATAGCAGCCGCGTAGCCGTGAGCTACGGCGTAGCACCGTTCGAGCATAAAATATTAAATTCGTTTCTTGTGATTTTCATGTACTATTTCTTAATATATAAAGTAAATATGATTTTTATAAATGTAAAGCACTTTATTGTAGTTATTTGTTATTTAATGGGTAGTCATTAGTCTGCGATTATACGTCTACAAGGCACATTGTGATTCATTTCCTTATATTCCTTCGTCCAGACTACTTTGATATAGTACTTCAATTTGAAATAAACATTAAAATAGAGATAGTAAATATACCTAGGTACTAAATAATAGTAATTATGTAAAAAATATATTTATTTGAGACAATTTTGCTTACTGAAAAACATAACATCATAACATCACGCCTTTTATCCCCGAAGGGGTAGGCAGAGATGCACACAGAAGTAACACGCACATTTCACTATTTATGTTATGAGTCCCATGTAATAGGGATTGAGCCTATTGCCATATACCGGGCACATTTCCAGACTCCGTGCTACTATTGAGATTTTTTTTAAAAACCCAGTAATACTTTGTTCGACCCGGGAATCGAACCCGAGACCCCTTGCCCGGCAGACGCACTTGCGACCACTCGGCCAACGAAGCAGTCTGGCTGAAAAACATGTTCTAGAAAAAAGTCATTAAACATCAACGTTTATACGATAAAAAACAACACTAACAAATGAACAGAGACTTAAATATCAGTCTGCGATCCCGTCACAGGAACAAACAAATTAGTTAGCGCGGACATATCGCTCCTAACTTCACTGCGAGACAGGAATTGTGGAGGAGTGAACTCGCTGGAGTCGTGGCCACTACGGAAGCGAATCTTCAATACGTCGTCGGTCTAATATAATGACTGCACGAAATCACTTGTTGTATGATTATAAATTGTTGAATACCTATGGGGTGAGACGTATATGAATTGTATGATTGTAAATACCTAAATGTAGTGGTGGCCCGGAGGTTTAAGACGCCCGCTTCTCATGCATGAGGGTGCGGTTTCGAAACCTACCAACGGCAAGTACCAATGTGACTTTTTCCAAGTTATATGTACTTTCTAAGATTATTTAGACACCACTGACAAACGGTGAAGGAAAAACATCGTGAGGAAACCTGGACTTATAATTTCTAATTATAAGTTTGAAATCGCCAACCCGCATTGAGCAAGCGTGGTGATTAATGCTCTAACCTTCTCCGTGTGAGTAAAGGCTTTGCTCAGCAGTGGGCATTTGTAGGCTGTTGATGATGATGAAATACCTCCAAAACATGGACCAAAAACATAGGTGGTATAAAAATTAAATAGTGACTGTTTCTGGTTGGTTTATATAGCAAAATCTGCGAAGTGTAAATAACCAATCTGGAAGTCATTTTTACATGACATTAAAACTCAATATGTCTTCAAATACTTGATAATTACAGACAGTTTAATAGTAGACTAGTTAAAAATATTTCGCTGTTAGATAGGAACTATGGCGCAACGAACTCGTTGGACTAGAGGCCAAACTACGGACGCGGATACTGAATATGTTCGTGGTCTAATATAATGCGTTCTGACCTAATTCCTAGCCGCGGTTTATGGAGAAATCTATAAAGTACAACGAATATATTCTAGAAGTAAATATATGTAATACAGAACGTCACTAAAAGTATTGATCATAATTGTGAGAGAGCCATGCTTCGACACGAATGGGCCGGCACGACCGGAGTGATACCACGGCCGAGCAGGAAACCGACGCGGGTAGCGCTTGCGTTATGTTAAGTCGTGTGAGTGAGGTTACCGTCCCCAATAATCCTCAAATTCCTAATCCCCAAAATCGTAAAGGACTTGTAATGCCTCTGGTGTTCGTTTGTTTACCATCAGGTGATCTGCAAATTCGTTTAATGGCTTATCCCCTAAAAAAAATTAAACTAAATATATAGTAATTTTACATACATAGTAATTTTATTCTAATTCATTTTCAAAGGGGCAATCTCAACACCTTGTGTCATATTTCCAGTTAAACCAAAAATAACTAAATATTTAATTGTACACGAAGTCTGGAATTGCGTACTATGTATAACAATAATATCACTTTCTCTTGTATAAAACTTTGGTATATTGTTGTTCAGTATATTATTTTGCAGCTACACAATGTCCTCCATTGTTGTAAATGACAAAATTTTAAACAATGTTCTCACTTTCCTATCTATTGCGTAACAAAACCAACGTCACAAAACGACGGGTAGGTAGCTATACTTAATATCAATGCAATATGGAAAATACGTTCCTGCGAAAGTAAATTATATTCAATTGCCAATAACAATAATATATAATACATAGACGCCATCTTGAACGCAAAAGTAATATGCTTTCCTTCATGTTTTTGACATTACATACAGTCATTGACCTTATATACTATCTCTTTCTACCAAACTCGAATCTCATAAGTAAGAAAGAGACAAAAGACTGTTTGCGTCACTTGATTCTTATTTTATACGCAAACACATTTTGAATTTGGAACAATGGTAATCGAATGATATATTATTTTGCTTTGTGATTCTGTTGTTCGAATTTTAAAATTTAAATCCTGGTTGCAGTAAAAGAGAATTGTTATGTTCTTTTTCTTTTTTGGCTGGTTGTAGACGTGTTTAGAGAGCTTACACTGGGAATCAGGCAAAGTAATAATACTTTTTTGTATTTGAAAAAAAAAACTCATTTATTTCATCACGTCGACTTCTTATTCTCATGAATCATCTACTAAATAATTTTCATACTACGCTGACGAGTTACAAATAGCAATTTGGTCTTATAGAACATTATTTACTCATAATAATTTAGGAAATAATAATGAAAATAAATTTAGAAATAAAATAGGTTTAAATCAGCATAAACATGAAACTACCTAGTTATTGAAAATAACCAAAAAATACGGCATGATGTCGCGGTGGCCCGGAGGTTTAAGACGCCTTCGACGCTTCTCATGCATTTTTTTTTAAGGGGGGAATATCATCGAATGTCTGCTCCCGCCTGGGTGAGGCGGAAGCAGACATTCGATGATTTTTCCGATTACCCGTTAGGTTCTCCGCGAAGAAGGCATAAGGGTGCGGCTACCAACGGCAAGTACCAACGAGTTATATGTACTTTCTGAGATTATTCAGACACCACTGACAAACGGTGAAATAAAACATCGTGAGGAAACCTGGGCTTATAATTTCTAATTATTAGTTTGTAATCGCCAACCCGCATTGAGCAAGCGTGGTGATTAATGCTCAAACCTTCTCCGTGTGATAAGAGGCTTTGCTCAGCAGTGGGCATTTACAGGCTGTTGATGTATGATGTAATGTGTACGGCATAAATACACAAATATTCTGTGGCACATTTTCGACACATTTACTACCTGGCTAATCTCAAGGTCACCGCGCCAAATGACAAATCATTTCCTTCAAAAAACACATTACTTTGCATCAGTGGCTGACAGTCGGCCATTACCGTGTCATATCTGACGTCAACAGTAATACATCAATTCTTTTCAAAAATATTTTAGTAAATCGACAGTATCCAGAGCAATCCTGTTGCAAATCATCCCCTAAATTTGTTCATACAAAAGTAGGCTCTAAACATCGGAAATAAGGTCTATAATGTAGTTAGTGGAGAGCGGTCACCCTACCCGGGAATCGAACCCGAGACCCCTTGACCACTCGGCCAACGAGGCAGTCTGAAGTCGAGCCCGAGTCGGCTGGACCGAAAAATGTAAACCTTTTGACAATAAGCCAGTGCACAACTGCTTTATACATCATTGTGCAAAGAAAATGAAATAATACATATATCTCCGTACTCATATGTCTACTGTAGATCCTGGCTTACAGGAGTTGCAGCGGTTTTGGGAGGTTGTGGCGGGCTTGTCCCTAAAAAAAATATCTCCGTACTCAGAACAATAGACGCAATATAACATTACACACTTTCAGTGTACAAAATGATTGCATTAGACATAGCACTAAAAATGTAAGATTTATATATATATATATGTCCCTTTTTGCTCGTCGTCGCGAATAGAGGCGTAAGTGCGTCAATTTATAAGGTTCTCTTCTCAATTCTTTTACGCCCATTTCCTTTTATCCTATAAGTGCGTCCGTACAATTGTGTTTTACGAAAGAATTGATAGGTTATAGTATCCTTTTATACCTATTACGTTAAACTGTAGGTTTTGTTGGTGAAAGGGATACACGTGACTTTTTTTTGTTTTTATGGGATAAGCCGGTAAACGAGCAGACGGATCACCTGATGGTAAGCGATCTGCGTCGCCCACGGACACTTGAAACTCCAGAGACGTTACAAGTGCGTTATTTGAGATTGTGGGGGATTTGGGGATTAGGAAAACTGGGGAAGGGAGGTTATTGGGCCTCCGGTAACCTTACTTACACGAAGAAACACAACGCAAGCGTTGTTTCACGTCGATTTTCTGTAAGGCCGTGGTATCACTCCGGTCGAGCCGACCCATTCGTGCCGAAGCATGGCTCTCCCACACTTAAACTGACTGCTCTCTAGGCCATTATTTCAACTTATTAGTTGGCAAAAGTGTAATATTGTTTTTAATGTTAGTAATATCTTTGATTCAGCCAACATTATGTCTAGAATTCTATCCTATGCTAAGTGGAGGGCAATCTGTTACAATGGTTCTCAAACAGCATAGTTAATGAAGTGTTAGTGAACTTAAACCATGGTTATATATTTACATATTTTACATATCTACTAGCATCAAACAGCGGCTTTAACCTTCGCCGTGAGATAAAAGCAGCCAATGATTCGATGAGCCAGTTATTTCCGATCATAATGTACCAAATATCATCCCGATCCTTTTAGACGTTTCGATGTGATTAAGTAACAAACATACACACACAAACTCACTCACAGATCCTCACATTTATCAGTACGAAGATAAGATTTACAAGATCTTTGTAGTGGATACTGATTTCGGACTTCGGAGTGATGTGAACTGATAGACCAAACTCGGTATACGTGAAATTAAGGTTCTAGGGTTTGATAGCAGTCTAAAAATAATTATAGAACGTATCTGGACATTGTAAATAAATATATTAATAACTAACCCGAAAAGACTTTCAGGCCCTTTTTTTTATATTTGATGGGGCGACGTTTGACCACTATCTCACCTGATGGTAAGCGATGATGCGGTCTACGATGGAGCACGTCGTCCCATAAGCAACCTATTCAGTCGGGCCTTGAAGACACCCAGGTTATACCCTTCAGGAAATACAGACTCTGGCAAAGAATTCCTCTCTTTAGCAGTACGCACAAGGAAGCTTGAAGCGAAGCGCTTCGTGTGTGTGGGCGGAACATCTACCATGAATCGGTGACGCTTCGCGGATTGTCTTGTGGTACGATGATGGAAAGGACTAGGGGGAATCAAGTTGTGCAATTCCCCCGCACACTCCCCGGAATGTATCCGGTAGAAAACCGAAAGGCTTGCAACCTTACGCCTGTGTTCGAGGCTTTGAAGCCGAGCTTTCACAAGCGCATCATCGTCGATGAGCCTCCTGGCACGCCTCTCAATGTGCTCTTACGCGTCCAGCTGATATTTTGCCGAGCCGTCCCAAAGATGAGAGCAGTACTCCATACAGGACCGAACCTGTGCTTGGTACAGGCTCAGCAATTGTCTCGGTGTGAAGTACCGTCTCACCCTCCATAGGACACCCAACTTCCTACCAGCCAGTTGCGCTTTTGACTCTATATTGGAGCCAAAGTTGAGTGTGGGCGTCAGAGTTACACCAAGAAGCTCAAGACGATCGGTTATCGGTACGGATACATTTTTACTTTGAAGTCGCCCTTTTTTGAAGTCGCTTAATTAAGCCTTTAGCTGCCGATAAAAACTGTTAAAGGGTAATCCTCCTCTAGCGTACGGCAACCAATGTGTTAATATACTAAAACTTTCTCCTAAATGTAATAAACACTTATCTGAAAACCACATCAAAATCGGTCCAGCCAATCGCGAGATAAGCGCGCACTGACATACATAGATAGGTACATACACACAAACTTAGCAACCTCCTTCTTTTTCGAAAGATAATAAAAATGAAAATACTACAGGGCGTATAAATAAAAGACAAAAACAAAATAAATCCCATTCTTAAGTCCTAAGGAATTCCTAAAGCACATTCCAGCATATAGATTCAAAAGTGTTTTAGCCTACCTACCAAAGTTGTATACTTTGTCACAACACAAGTATCACAACGGTAATCCGCTTATAAATACAGTACGGAGAGTCTAAAGAGTGGAAAATCCAAGATAATCTTTTGACGACATGATTCCCAAATTAGGAGTTCCAAGTTTTTTTTACATTTAAATGAGTTTTTGAGCCGTAATACTGTTGTTGGGAGGACGAAAATCGGCACTTCTGTTCGCATGGTTGTTGTTTTTGTGTTTCGTTATTTTCCTTTTTTTAGATGATAGTCTCTTCTTCTTTTGGGCGATAGATCTTTTGAATTTTAATAACTGTGTAACTATGTTACGTGTATTTTGTTGATAAAGTGATCTTCAATTACGTATTTTCAATTTAACCAGTTAGATTTAATATACAACGAGCTTGTTGCTAGATATCAATTAAAATTATGTTAAAGAAAAATGTCCATAATCCAGTAGTTAACACAGACTTAAATGATGAGAAATAGACCAAATAACGACTATAAATAATATCATCACCACTGCGCCACACGCTCTCTCAATAAACGCTCTCGAGTCTACATAACATAACATAACATCACGCCTTTTGTCCCCGAAGGAGTAGGCAGAGGTAGACATTGCCTACGGCATTAAATGCCACTGTACAATGTAACGCCCACTTTTCACTATTTATGTTATGAGTCCCATGTAATAGTGGTGTGCCTATTGCCATATTTTTTTTTTTAAACAAATTTATTCCTTTCAATTTTACAAAGGTATGGCCTTATTTCTAATCTCACCAAACTTTGACGTTTGATGGCGAGAGACGCTCGTAGTACAAACAATATTAATAACATCATAACATTTTTGCTTAACATATAGGTACACTATAACCCAGGCATGACATAGCAAGTATTTGTTGTACCTTTACATATATTTAATAAAAAAAAACACTTCTGAGACAATAACAAGCTATTTTTACTAAAACCCCTGAGTAATTAAAGAAATATGAAAAATCTAAAATTCCATACAAAATCCTTATTCTAAGTTATTCCATCCAATATAATTCTTTTTAATTTTGACTTTATAGGTCCCTTCCTATATTTTTTCCCATCTTCTCTTAATATGTCTATTTGGTTAAATACTTTAGGTACTAAGTAGGCGGATGTTCTTTTAACCGGGCACATATCCAGACTCCGTGCTACTATAGAGATTTTTTTAAAAACAGAATAACGCTTTGCCCGATTCCAACCCCTTTGCCCGGCAGTCGCACTTTTTTATGAGATAAGCCATTAAACGAGCAGACGGATCACCTGATGGCAAGCAATCGGCGTCGTACATGGATACCCGAAACACCAGAGGAGTTACAAGTGCATTACCAGCCTTTTACTTGCGACCACTCGGCCAACGAAGCAATCTGATTCACAAAACTCACTTTCAAAATATCAAATACTAGCAGCCCGTCCCGGCTTCGCACGGGGTAGACAATTATTTATTTTTGGAAATTTGGATTGTTGTAGTGGCATAACTACAATAGTTGGACATATGCTACCGCGGAGTTTTTTGTAGACATTATGATGTTCTTCAATATTGTTGTACATTATTTTGTTCTATATTATTTTGTTCTATCGCTAATAGTTTCGGCAGCGCATTCGACGAAAGACATTTTAAGATTCATTTTTCTACACCTTCGGTTACATTGTTCAAATTTTACTAAGGATCCCTAATTTATTTTAAAATGAAATGTAGCCTATGTCAAATTGGAAGAATGTAGCATTCTATTGGTCAAAGCATTTTTAAAATCGGCCCAGTACTTTTTGAGCCTATTCATTACAAACATACAAAAATAGGTACAAATCTTTCCTCTTTATAATATTAGTATAGATAAAATCAACTGTTAAAATAAAACCCTTTAAAAATTTAAATCACGTACTGGTAAGGCCTCGCGCCATAATTCTATGCGTAGATAACGGCGGTAGGAAGGGGGCTTAGAAAAGTTTCAAACATTTCATGTCGTAGGTTGCCACCTTAAGCCGGTAAAACGGGTAATACCTCACATGTTTTGGGGTAAGGTTCCGAACGAATAGTTATTTGAGGCACGACCTCCATCCACGCCGCAGTGAAAGGACCGTTTTTGATAACTAATTTTAGCCGCTTTGAGGCTAAAAATGGAATTATGTTTTATATTTTTGTGTTAAATGGTTTTTGATGGTTTCCTATTTATGTATACAAATACTGTTTCGTTTTGGTATAGGGATGTGGGTGTTGGATCTGATAAGAGATGTTATCTTGAAAATTCTTTAAGTTTGTCTATATTTGGTCATTACATAGCATTAGACCTTTCAATCTCCGAAGGAATAGGTTAAAATGCACATATTTTTGGCTCATTGGCCGAGTGGTCGCAAGTGTGACTGCCGGGCAAGGGGTCTCGGGTTCAATTCCCGGGTCGGGCATAGTACTACTGGGTTTTTAAAATTCGCAGTTGTAACACGGAGTCCGGAGTTGTGCCCGGTATATGGCAATAGGCTCACCCCCTATTACATGGGACTCATGACATAAATAGTGAAAAGTGGGTGTTACATTGTACAATGGCATTAAGTGCCGTAAGGTACACCTCTGCCTATCCCTTCTGGAATAAAAGGCTAACCTGTATATCCCCAAGCGGTCACCGGTGGCCGCTCTCCACTAACTACATTATAGACCTCATTTCCAATGTTTAGAGACTACTTTTGTATGAACGGTTGAACGGTTGTCGGACTTCAATCCTTAAACTTCATTTTCCAAACTAACAAATACTCAATCAACGAAGCAATCTCAATTACTTAATGTTGAAAAAAAATATTGAATCACAAAAGGTCTAATCCCCAATTTTCACTTAGTACCATTTCGTTACGTAAAACACTTGACAATTTCATCCTTCCAATCCATTGATTGACACTTTCGAAATTGCTCTCTAAACTTTGAACTGGATAAAGTTTTAAAAAAAAAAAAAATATTGAATTGTATTCGACGCGATTCCTATTAAACGAACAGTGTGACAAAACGAAAATTTTTATTTGACTTTTTTTTGTACTGTACAGCGAAACGCAAACAAACTGGACTGTATTCGAAAAACAATTCTAAAGCATTGTAATTGTGGTATAGTTTCCAATGCCTGATTTTTGAAATGATAGGAAACAGTTATTGATAGTAATATTGTGTTAGTATAGTGGTGTATTTAATATGGCGCAGTAATCAGTGGATTTGCTGCTGAGCACCGTGTGTTAGATTGAATTTCAACTTTAAACGATTCCTTATGTAGGTAATCCAGACCACCCACCACAATGAAGATAATATCTAAGTGTGAGGCCATGTTTCCTAAACGTTACAATATTTTACGGATTTCCATTTTTCTAACCATTTTAAGAACTTTAATTTGATTATACTTTTTTAAAAGGATAAGCCGACAAACGATCGCACTGATCACCTAGGCTAAGCAATCGGCGTCACCTATAAATACCTGGAACACCAGAGGTGTGACAAGCGTGTTCCTGGCCTTTTGTGGATTTGGAATTTGTGGATTGTCGGGGAATCAGGGATTGGGGAAATGGATACCTGGAACACCAGAGGCGTTACAATTACGTTACCGGCCTATTAGGAATAAGGAATTTGAAGATTGTAGGGGATTCAGGGATTATTAAGGAGATTGAGGAAGAGGGGAGGGGTAATTGGGCATCCGGTAACCTCACTTATTCCCGAATACTGAAAGGTTACTCAATTTTAAGTCACGCTTGAGTATAGTTCTGTCACTACTAATTCTTTGTGAAATGACAGAGATGGCACGATATTTAAGCACGACTTAAAATTGAGTAACGTTTCAGTATTCCGGCATTACATGATGAAATACAACGCCAGCGTTGTTTCTCGTCAGCTTCATATCAAAGCATTGCTCTCCTGCACTTAAAACTACCTCTATAATAATCATACTCAACTATTACATAGATATTCATGCATACATTACATAGTGTTTCACACGACGTATAATAATTTATTTAACACATACCTCCCTAAAAGTAACACTCACCTACTTAGAGAAATAGCGTAGGTGCTCTAAAAACTAAAGCAAAAACCTACGCAAAATAACTGAGTGAATAGTTGCTCCTTTTTGACGGGAAACGCGAAAAAAGTGGGAGCTAAGATAAACGATCTTTGTGCCATGTGAAGTATGTCGGCGTACGTTGAGCAGTTCAACTCTGTAACTGTAAGGTAAAAAGATCGGTAAGACAGTGTGAATGAAAAATATTCCGTCTTCGAAAACTTAAGTTGTTGCTTTCATACTGAGGTTGTGTTGGAGTAAGTGCGGATTAAAATTACATATTACATAAAATCACGCCTTTTATCCTCAAAGGAGTAGACACATTATACCACTGTACAATGTAACACCCACTTTTCACTATTTATGTTATGAGTCCCAAGTAATAGGGGGTGAGCCTATTGCTATATACCGGGCACAGTTCCAAACCCCGTGCTACTACTGAGAATTTTTTAAAAACCTAGTAATACTTTGCCCGACCCGGGAATCGAACCCGAGACCCCTTGCCCGGCAGTCGCAATTGCGACCACTCGGCCAACGAGGCAGTCAAAGATTAAAATATGTAATTTTATTTATATTTGATCGGCCTACGTCCGACCACTATCACCTTGCCTGATGGTAAGGAAACGTAAAGTAACTATATGTTCTAAAGTTTTTAACCTTGAAACATAATTTTCCTACGTAGGAATGTATGTTTTATGGAAACAGGTTGCTTAATAGGCAGGCGTGCTCCTTCGTAGGCCACGTCATCGTACCAGGCACGCCGCTGAACGCGGTCCAGAGGAAAAAGCTGGTACTGGGGTGCCCCCGCCCAAAGATGAAAACAGTATTCCATGTGGGGCCGCACCTGTGCCTTATATAGAAGCAGGCGGTGGGCCAGGGTGAAATACTACGATCTGTTGAGCACACCAAGCTTCCTCGAGGCTAATTTGGCCTTATCCTCTAGATGACCGCGAAACTGGACGTCGCTCGAAACGCTGACACCAAGTATTCCAATACCGGCTGAGGCAGTTAGGGGGGTGGCCAAACGCTGACCCATATAATTACATTTTTATTTATTTTTAAATATAAGTTGGTAAGCGATTTAGTTTTGATATACTTACAATTTTCACCAGGAAGTACTGAGAATCGGAATCTTATTTACCTGTAACAAAATAAATTGTGTTATTTAAACGAAACCTGGGTTTATAATTTCTATTTATAAGTTTAAAATCGCAAACCTACATTGAGCAAGCATGGTTATTAAGGCGCAAACCTTCTCCGTATGAGAAGAGGCATTTGCTCAGCAGTGGGATTTGGGATTTTTAGGATGTAGGGTAGAATAAGTAATCACATTCAAACATTATGTCGATAAGAAAATTATTTGCCAGTTACGTCATTAATCCCATATTGTCACAATGAACAAAAATATTAAAAACACAATCCATAATTAAGTATTATATTTAAACAATTTATGCCAAAACCTCTCACAAAGACATTCAAAAACATACCAAAACATAACCGTCTACGATTCAAAATCCTAAACATCAAAGCGTCAACACACGTAAGTACAAAGTAAACTAAAATCCTCTATATCCTTACAAATAAATTCATACATGGAAGGGCTGAAGAAGATATTGCTATGTTCCTTTTGTAAGCCACTAGAAATCTAGACGACAGATTGGCCTTAGAAATTGAAATACTCTGAGAATTGTGGCTTTGTCAAGATTCATACGGGGTTCTGTGTGCCGTCACCGCAAAGTGTAACAACTCTTGAAGTTGTTTGATAAGAACATGTATTATATTGTGTGTACTTATAGTTCATTAACTTTGAAAGGGTAAAGGTTATGAGGAAGAAATTATAGTGGTTTGTGTTGTGTATCTGTGGTATACTCTAGGGTCATAGTACCTCTATATTCTATGGTGGTAGATTATCTATGTGCATGACGGAGCCCGCGAATTCGTAAAAGAATTGAAGACGAATAAATGTGTGTGTCGGTAAGAAAATACAAAAACAACTATTTACATAAAGCGTCGAAAAATTCGTCCGCATCGACGTCAGTGGGGAAAGTTTTATTTTTTTATAAGTAATAGTTTATTTAAAAATAGTTGTCTAATTTAGAAGTAGTTCGTTTTCATTTCGTTGTGATTAAAATGGATCTAACAGATATGGAAATTTTCATCTTTGACTAGATCACTAAACACACTCAGACCTACATTCTGAACAATAATTATTGTTTTGAGTACAACTGCAACCTAGTACGGGGCTCCGGCTCGAAGTGCAGGAGTAGGAACGGGGTACATTTTAGTCAGTAAGAGTCTGACACTCTCGCGTCACAAGGACGGGATAATTTTACCCCTGAAAAAAATACACGTTACATACATACATACAGTCAACAACCATGCACGTAAATATAACAGAATCAAACCAAAAAGCCAATACAACCTTACACGAAAAACCCCAATGGTTTATTAAAAAAAAAGGTTAGTACCAACTTCCCTCTCACGTATAATTAAAATAGACGCCATTAAGGGAACTTGCTTTCACTTTATTTGATAGTGTGGGATCGTTTATGGACCCTTTTAGTGGTTCCAACTTACTGTATTTAATTTGGAACCCGTATAAGACGATTTTGTTTAGGAAATCTTTGTACAAGATTGGGTTAAACTGCTTAAGAATTTATATGAATGAAGGCGACGGGTTTGTGAAGGAATTCTTAGTATTTCTGTTAGTTACACTATGAAGAGTTAGTTTGTTTATTGTAGACTTTTTACGTAAACTGTGTCTATTGGTGTACTCATACTTTAATTATAACAAAAATATTCCATATTCCATATCCCGGTATATGGCAATAGACTCACCCCCTATTACATGGGACTCATAACATAAATAGTGAAAAGTGGGTGTTACATTGTACAGTGGCATAATGTGCACCTCTGCCTACCCCTTCGGGGATTGACGCAGGTCCTCACCGGACATGGAAGTTTCGGGAGGTACCTGTGTCTGATGGGGCGGGAGGAAACGCCCGGGTGTCATCACTGCGAGGACCGCCCTGAGGACACGGTGGAACACACAGTGGGAGAATGCCCTGCGTGGGCTGAGCACCGCCGTGCCCTCAGGGAAGTGATCGGCGATGGCGACCTCTCGCGTCCGGGCCTAGTGCAGGCAATGATGCGGAGCGAGAGGGACTGGGATGCCGTCTCCTCCTTTTGCGAAGCAGTCATGCTAGCTAAGGAGGAGGCGGGACGCGTGAGGCAGCGAAGCGCTGCCTCCTCGCAACCCAGCCATCGCGAAGGACACACCGGGCGTCGGGGATCGCGGGACGATCTCCGGCCACCGTAAGCGCGGGCCTGCGGACGGCGAGCATGGGTGGCTCCCCGTCCGACCAGAAACAGACCCGAGCGTACGGCGCGTCGCGTTCCGCGCGCGCCTCAAAGAGCCATCAGACCACCACAGATGGGGCCCAATAGGGCCGATGCCGATTCGGAGTCGCGGAGAACCTAACGGGTAACCGGGGCTCCGGCTCGACGTGCAGGAGAAGGAACGGGGTGGTTTTTAGTCAGTAAGAGTCTGACACTCCCTTCCGCCTCACCCAGGCGGGAGCAGTCATTCGATGATTTTCCCCCCTTAAAAAAAAAAAAAAAAAAAACCCCTTCGGGGATAAAAAGCTTGATATTATGTTAAAAATATTCCACACTGCCAATCATCGCAACATGGATATTATTTTCAGTTACGGGAGTGATAGGAAACCACTTTCGACATCAATAATATCAACAGCTTATTAGTGGCCACTGCTGACTAAAGGTCTCTTCTCACAGGGAGAAGGTTTGAGCATTAATCACCACGCTTGCAAGTTGACAATTTCAAACTTATAATTAGAAATTATAAGCTTAGTTTCCTCACGATGTTTTCCTTCACCGTTTGTCAGTGGTGTCTAAATAATCTTAGAAAGTATATATAACTCGGACAAAGTCACATTGGTACTTGCTGTTGGTAGGTTTCGAAACGGAAAACACTTTTTCATAGTATTTTTTTTTTTTAATGGGACAAGCCCGCCACAACCTCCCAAAACCGCTGCAACTCCTGTAAGCCAGGATCTACAGTAGATACAACCATGAAAACACCGGAACACTGAAGTCCGGCGCGTCCCAGGGACATGAGTAACTGTCTTGGTTCCCGCAACGAAATGAATCAGAAGATATTATAAGAGGAGAAGAAAAAACTATAGTTTCAACTTCCCTCGGTGAATTTCTGCAGGAGACAGAATGAATTAAGCCTAAAGGCACAAAGAAGAGACTGTACAACTGGGTGAAGCCCAGTCGCCAAGCACCACGGAAATTTGACTAAAAAACTAAGTGGGTCCTATGTGTGAGCTGTTATACTTGCTTCCAATAATAGGTATGGCAAAAACGCCTAAACGCACGGAAATTTGTTCTAGATTCCACAAGGTCCGTATAATAAGCTACACCTGACGAAACAATTAAATTATTCAACATAGTGTTACGTTCATATTGCCAGAGATCACACTCCCAGAGTATGTGATGGGCCGACTGCTCGTATTGCAAATCCACTGTCGAACATTGGCACCATGGTGAATCAATAAGTTTAAATGAGAACAATTTGCTTTTAAAGTTGCCGTGGCCAGTAAGAAATTGGGCAACACAGTGATCCACCTCCAACCATGTCCTCTCAGCATGCACGGATGGGAAGAACTGATATAGGTGGCGGCCCTTAATAGATGATGCCCATCTACCCTGCCATTCAGTTATAAGCTCATCCCAGACGTCCGTTATTGGCTTAAACAATCTAGCAATTTTATTTCTATCACGTTGTGCTAGAAAGCTTGCTGACAAATTAGGTCTCGCACTGTAGTACATAGCAGCACGTCGCTGCACCTCAAGATCTACCGGAAGTACGCCCGCGAGCACAGGTAGGGCTTCAGTGCTAACCGTCCTATAAGCCTTACACAGGAAAATCAAGGCTAGACGCTGGCCTTGAAGAAGTTTTCGCCGTACCGCGCCTATTGTGGCCCTATCAGCCCAGACAGGTGCCCCGTAGCACACACATCCCAGGTAGGTTGCTCCGTATATGATCCTGAGCGTAAGAAAAGAGAGACCCCAGGTGGCTTTTGAAATTCGCGTCAGCGCATAGAAGTTATTTTTGGCTTTCTCACTAATAGCCTTAATGTGCTCAATGAAAGAAAAGTTTTTTTCCAAAACTAGACCGAGGTAGCAAACCGACTCCTTTCGTTTTACGGAAACGTTGTTAAATTTAATAGACGGCCACGACTTTAGATTTCCTTTAAGCAATAGCTGGTAAGTTTTATGGGGTGCAAAAGTCAAGCGATTTCGTTCGCCCCATCGCGAGATCCTACTGAGACAGTCTTTAGCCAAATTCTCCAGTCCGGCGCGGGTATTTGACTGTACTAGCAAAAGGCCATCATCCGCATATCCAGTCAAAGTACAGCTACAAGGAAGGGGAATCGCGAGCAAATCATCAAATCCTAAATTCCATAAATACGGGCCAATAACCGAGCCCTGAGGACATCCCATTGATAAAGACTTCGACCGAGAACAATGACCAAGCTTCAGTTTAACGGAACCGTGAAGGAAATACGTGTATATTAATTTATATATGTTACTAAAACAGCCTCGACCTTTCAGTTTTAAGAGTAACATTGGCCACCATGCGTTATCAAAGGCACCGGAAATGTCCAGAAAAATGCCTACTATATACCTGTGCTCAGACGAATTTACCATGGATCGGACAGAAAGAGCCGCGTCGACAGTAGACTTTCCTACAGTGAAACCAAATTGATTGTTGTGGAATTTTGGTCCACCTGGCAGTAAACGAGGAACGATAAGTCGCGTAGTTTCCCTAAAGATGGCAAAAGCGTGATAGGCCGGTATGACTTAGGGTCATCGGGAGGTTTATTTCCATTTTTGGGGATTATGCGAATGAATCCACGTCGCCATACACGAGGAAAGACACCTTCCGCGATACAACGGTTGTATACAGTTAGGATCGCATCAGCCGCGTATTTACATGCTTCTATTATCATTTTATTTGAGACTTTGTCTTCACCAGATGATTTATTTAAAGGCAAAGTTTTAACAATAGTTACGAGCTCGTTGATGAACGGTAGATCAGACACTGGTGATTCAGGCGGTATAGCTGCCCACGACCTAATCTGTTGATGGTAATCATTGTCTGTCTCGAATACATCGTCAGGGACAAGCTCATCGAGTAGAACTTCCGTTGTCTCCTCAATACCAGTGGTGTGAACATTGTTGACTTTTATGTTCTGTACGAATGCCAGATCGACGGATCTATTAGCTTTGAACTCATGGTATAGAGGCGACCACGGACCCTCCTTATCTAATTTTTGTACAACCAAAAATTTTTGTGGTTTTTTTCATAGTATATTTCTTAAATAATACGTGACCTTTCACACAGTATTGTAATCGGAGAAGTCAAATATTTACAATTGTACACTCCTACCTACCCTTCCCAAGAATATCGGGAATCATAATCAAGTACCAACATACAATCAAACCCACACAAAATCAATTACGTTACACGTACGAATACAATACACAACAAAAATACCCGAAGAGCACCAATAAATACGAGATTACACAAATCCTTACCAATAAACAAATAAACAATATTCAATAACTGGAATCAGGCAATCCATCGAATGCGAATCAACGGAGCGGACTCGAGAAATCCCATAAAAATTCCATTCATGTTCCTTGACGTTAGATCTAGAGATGTTCTTTAGTATCGTAACCTTATTCATTTCATAAATTTCGAAACCAAAGAACTAATAAGGCGTGTTTTAACCGCCTTCATATAAGTCCGCATAAACGTATGTGGCAGATAGTTCATACAGATTATGTTCTATATTCAAAATCTAGTACATAGTGCCTATCCAGACATTGTGAAAGAGGAACTAAATAAAGCTTGTTTCGATAGGGTTTTGTTTCACCGTCTACACGTCACATGAATCTTAGGGTGTATCCACGTCTGGCGAATGTGCCGCTTGCAGTGAAGGCAATGGTTTGGTGCACCTCTTTAGTGTAACTCGTGCAAGTTTCGTATAAATAATATTTTTAGTTGCACGCGTGCAGCTCGTGGGCAGCTTGCAAACTGCTCAAGAGCACATTCGCCAGATGTAGCCACACCCTTACAGTTTGTTTGTCATTTTTCGTCATAATATAATCTCTTCCGTAACTTCGAAGTATATTTTACTTCGATCGAATATCCACAATAACTAACGGATAACTCGAAATAATTATATAATCATAATTTTATTTCTATATCTATATCCGTAACCAAATCCGAAATACCATATCCATCTCTGGTCTGAACTACACAATCTGTAGGAACATAGTCAGGGAGTTGTAATCTTGTTACGAATAGTCCGAGAGCAAGTTTTAAGAGCTGCACGCACCATCACTTAACTTGTTAGCTTAGCTCCTGGACTATAAATTTCACTACACCTAACTTAATTTAGTGGCAACGCGACGCTGGGTGATGTTGAACTCGAAAGTTCTAGAAGTTTTCACTTGGATTTATTTATAAATTTCGGGTTTCCGACTGTGGGTTCGAGTTTGGATTGGGTGATTGGAGGCCTATGTTTGTTGGAGTCGTAACTACATATAAATAGTTTTCTCTTTCTCGTCGTTTAGTAATCATATGTTCAAACATGAAAAATTCATTTGTGTCTTGTTTGTCATAATTGGCGAAGAGTCAGGCAAATGATACATTTGACTTTAGTCATCACTGCAAAGACTGCCTCATTGGCCGAGTGGTCGCAAGTGCCACTGGCGGGCAAGGGGTCTCGGGTTCGATTCCCGGGTCGGGCAAAGTATTACTGGGTTTTTCAAAAGATTCACAGTACTAGCACGTAGTCCGGAATTGTGCCCGGTATATGGCAATAGGCTCACCCCCTATTACAAGGGACTCATAACATAAACAGTGAAAAGTGGGTGTTACATTGTAAGGTACAGTGGCATAATGTACACCTCTGCCTACCCCTTCGGGGATAAAAAGGCGTGATGTTATGTTATGTTTCATCACTGCAAAGAAAATATTCTTAATCTTATGGCATCCTTACCTAACAAAAAAATATATAACCGTTTTTATATAAATCCTAAACTCATACCTGTATGCTCAGGTATGGGAATGATCGGAATTCGGGACGAGGTACGGAACGGATTGAATTTTGGTATTTTTCACAATCCTCTACCTTACTGAACCAGTAATTTATTAGAATAAGTATGCGTTTAACGCACGTTTATTTTTAACTGAATTATATTTTGAAACTTCACTTTTTTATTGCATAAACCGGTAATCGAGCAGACGGATCACCTGATAGTATCAATCGGCGTCGCCCATGGACACCTGGAACACCAGTGCCGTTACAAGTGCGTTTGGGGATTAGGAGTTTGAGGATCGTTGGGGATTCAGGAATAGGGGAGATTGGGGAAGGGGAGGGTAATTGGGCCTCCGGTAACCTCACTCATACGACGAAACACAACGCAAGCGTTGCTTCACGTCGGTTTTCTGTGAGGCCGTGGTATCGCTCCGGTGAAGCATGGCTCTCCCACACTTAAACTTATGTATTTTTGCTAAAAATTTTATGGATTAACATTCTTTATAGCATCAGGATACCATGAATTACACTAAACCTTCTAGTTAATCATGATGATCATGGAGAGGACTAAGGGGAACGTTGAAAGATGGAGGTCTTTGTTTTCCAACCAATGATGATAATGATTATCATTCTTACTAATATTATAAATCAGAAAGTGAGTTTGTTTGTTTGTTCCACCGATTGCTTTGAAATTTTAAAGACGTAAATTTAGAAGTCTGGATTAAATAATAGGGTACTTTTCATCCCGGAAAAATTGGATATTTCCGAGGTAAAACAAAAATATTGGTATAGATGGCGCTGTGTGTCATTTAAAACCAGTCAACGAATTACCTACTTATTGGAAAAATGTAAATAGCCCGATATAACCGAATTCCACGCGAGCGGAAAGCTATTTGTTTGTTTGCCTATCTTAAACGGCAGACCGGGGGTACTAATTAACGTGATTTTTTAACTGAAGGTAGTTGAACTGATGGATAGTCACATAGGCTACTTTTTATCCTTTTGTGACGCGAGCGAAGCCGCGGGTAAAAGCTAGTTTCATATATCTCTAAAATTATAATACCAATATACCGGTTAAAGTTGCAACCAATTTACTACAAGAAAAACATTTCAAAATTCCCTTTGGCTAAGCACAAAGATATTACATTCTATACAATACACAATACATTAAGTATAAAATAATATTACACATCTCCAGATACTCGCAGTAATATTCTAGGTACCCTAACTAATCCTTTTAGCGTCAAAATATGATACCTGTCTCAATTTATATTCAAGACGTTAATACTAGGTTCTCCCCTTTTAATTCTATTCCTCGGAGAGTGTCGCAAATAATTTCTATTACATTATTATACGCCATTGTATTCTAATGATATTTTACTTCAAATTGTATTAATTAATATTAATGGAGAGTTGGCTGTTGGTTGAGTAGGTGTGATGTTTTGCTGGTGGTTGGTTGAAGGTTAGGGTTGAGTAAATTGGTATGCAGGTGACTTTTTTATATATTTGATGGGTCGCCGTTTGAACACTATCTCACCTGGTGGTAAGCGATGATGCGGTCTACGATGGAGGTCGTCTGCCCATTAGCAACCTATTCACTTGGGTCTTGAACCCCCTTATCAGAGTTATTACCATGAAGGCTTATTGAAATTGGCAAATCGCACCTTTTAATCATAAATAAGTAGACAGGAAAGCACAGTCATAACTTTAAAACTAGAAATTACGACTAAAGAATCCCATAAATACTTTTCTTGGCTCGGAAACCGAACTTGAGGGTTCTGCTCGACAGTTTCTTCTAACCAATCAAGTTCAGCTAAGATTATAATCTCATTATTAAACTGTCAAACACCAAGCGGTCACCGGTGACCGCAACCTATTGTTCTTTAATTGTGTCTATAATGACGGTACTCAACGAGTTAAAGTGTGAATACTTGTATATTCGGGTGCAGGGTTGGCGCGGTGGCTGGGCAACCGGCTGCCGCGTAACGTGCAGCGGATTCGATTCCCGCACGGAGCAACTTTTTGTGTGATCCACAAATTGTTGTTTCGGGTCTGGGTGTCGTATGTATATGAACTTGTATATTTGTAAACGCACCCATGACACAGGAGAATAACGCTAGTACGGGGCAACGTTGTCAAAAAAATCCTAAGAATAATAGTCTAATTCAACATTACACATACAACGTAACCACTCAAAGCCTAACAACAGCCATTCCATCTCCTAAATTAAGTTATAATAAGGTGCAAAAGTGTAATAAAAAAGAAAAATCTGGGTATATAGTGTTAAGGCTATAAAAATGGGCGAATATAAAAATGTGTAAGGACGTATAATTTACCTAGTATAATGGAGCACATATTAATTTTACGATGGAGCAATAACAGAAGATTTTATATCCCATAATATGATCTACTGAGTTTTATTGACAAGCTTTTGTGGTTTTCCAGAATGATTGTGTTATGTTTTTGTGGTGATAAGCAGATTATACGGGAGGGGAGAAGCTCTTGAAAAAATTATGGTTATTCGAAGTCAAACTGTGATTTGTTTAGTAATTTTTCAGCAACCTCATTAAAGTGAGGATTAGGGTGGGAGGAGATCGGGGTGATACCACGGCCCCACAGAAAACCGACGTGAAACATCGCTTGCGTTGTGTTTCGTCGTGTGAGTGAGGGTACCGGAGGTTCAATTACCCTCCTCCCCCCTTACCCAATGTCCCCAATCCTTGGCTCTCCAACAATCCTAAAATTCCTAATCCCCAAAAGCCCAGAAACGCACTTGTAACGACTCTGGTGTTCCGGGTCTCCATAGGCAACGCCAATTGCTTACCATCAGCTTATCCAATAAAAAAGTGACCTTGAACTAATTTTTGTGGCTTCTAGAATTAAATTTTCTATCAAATCTAATGCTGGCCGTAAAGATTTTCAAAAGTAGTGTTAATAAAGAATGTGTAGATGTTTTAATGTAACTAGTTGCGCCACTGTATCACTTTGTCTCCTATTGGACTGATACAAGCACCACTTAAAAAACTGTCTACGATATTATAAAGACATAAATACTTGTTTCTCTTAATGTATGTAAAAAATCTGTCCCTTAACCCTTTGAGTACCGTCATTATAGACACAATTAAAGAACAATAGGTTGCGGTCACCGGTGTCCTCACGGTGTTTGACAGTTTAAAACTTTTCAATCGAATCCCTAACACAACACATAACAGCCCCACCCACCCTCTACACATATACCTTCCACTACAAAAAGTAATAAATATAAACAATAAAAGCCTACTGCCATCACATTTAAAACATCTTTCCATGAGCACCATCTTCAAATGTTTCCGCGACTCTTGACAACTTCGCTCCACTATCGCTTTCAAAGAGACATAAAAACTTCTTACTGTGATACGCAATTTATGTCACCCTTGGAACTTTATCACTGTATGGCCCATAAACTGGAAACCTATATTTTATAACTATATCAGAATTATATATATCCGCGTACTGAATATGAAGTTGTTTAGGGGTAGGTGCAAAGCCTTTGAGGTATACTTTTAACGGTTCTATCCTTTTCCTTTATATGCTCTAGTTTAGCTTAACTCATTTAGTTTGTGGACCAGTATCAACTGTGTGGATCAACTTTTTCATAATGACAAGGAAAAAACATACATAACTTCACGCCTGTCTCCCATGGGGGTAGGCAGAGACTAAGGAACGCCAATTACTACGATTCTTACATACCTCTTTCGCTTCATTAACAGTCTTCAATCTTTTCATACATGCTCGTCGGTTAAGGGTACTTTTAATTTGGCCCTTCTTTAATATATCGCCAATCTGGTCACTATAGTCCCCGTGCGTAGGCAGAAAGCGGACAAGGAAAAAAATTCAAGAATTTTTTTTTTTTTGTTAAGAACATCTTGAATCTGTGCTTCAATTAATGTAACATAATATTACTCTTCATGTAGCCCGTTTATCTGTTATTTGCTAAATCAATATTTATTATACCATAACATGACATCATTGATCCACTATACACAATTACGATGACCATGAAAGTAAACAATAGGTATAAAAAAGGTGTCTATCTGGCGAAAATTTTCTAAATCTAGAAGAGAAAAAAACATTAAAACGTTATAAATTGAAAAACAGTTTAAGAGACAAAACATAAAACAGTCATGTTGCGCGTAGTGTCCCTATATTTAAAATCATCGTCATAACATCACGCCTTTTAAACCCGAAGGGGTAGGCAGAGGTGTACATTATGACACTGTTCAATGTAACACCCACTTTTCACTATTTATGTTATAAGTCCCATGTTATAGGAGGTGAGCCTATTGCCATATACCGGGCACATTTCCAGACTCCGTACTACTACTGAGAATTTTTTTTAAATTCAGTAATACTTTGCCCGACCCTGAAATCGAACCCTAGACACTAGGCGACCACTCGGCCAACGAGGTATTTCAAATTTTATATCCCAAGATCAGTCAAAACAATAAACTTAATTAGGAGTCTTCTAAAAGAAACAGGAACAAATATCCCAAGCTAAATATAACTGAACAACTTTACACAAAGTCCATCTCCTTAAAAGAGCAAAATTAAATCCTAAATCGTACATATTATAATCCAAATCACACTGACGATTTTAGAGAACTCTTGTCGGGTAATCCGTCTGACAACCGGGTGTACAGTAGTGGGGATTAACCGTCTTTCCAACACGTTTCCGACACGTAGTCCGGACGTTGGGGATTAGTTACTGTGGGGATTCTTCATTCCCGTTCCGTACATTTATTGCATTACGCTGACTTGAACAAAATGTAGTAACTGTTGTATTAGATTGGGGTGTTGTAAAAATCTGCAGAAGTTCTAGTTTGAATATAGTATGTAGAATATCAATATACAATGTTAAAAATTTTACTGTGTACTGAAGTTTACGATGGAACAGTTTATAAAAACATCTACCAATGTCATAAGGAAATGACTACCAATTTTTACCGACTTCAAAAAAGGAAAGGGGTTCTCAATTTGACCTGTATGTATGTATTTATGTTTGTTTCAATTATCTCGTGATTGGCTAAAGGGTTATTATGCAGTTTTCAGAAAAGTGTTTAGGAGAAGGTTTTAGTATGTTAATTAACTCACTTCAAAAAATGAGCGGTTTGAAGTCGATTTTTTTCAACGTAAGTACTTTATAAAAGAATTATCTTGTCTGTGAAAAAATAGAGAGATAACACTAATATAGAAGATTTAATTAAAACAAAAAAGAAACAAGTATTTAATAAAGAAATCATCTTGTCTCTGAAAAAAAACAGAGATAAAGACTAATGTAGAAGATTTAATTAAAACAGAATATCATTTTGGTTACAATTCCTATCAAAACATTCCTAGTACAGTAGATACTTCTTCAATTAGTAATTTTTTTCTTTGATTACATAAACATATTACACCAAAATATAGCCGGTCTCATAAATAAAACTGACCTTTTCACAATTCATATTCAGGAACTGTTAAATAAACATATTTCTGTAGATATTATATGTGTTACCGAACATTTCATAATGTCTGGACAGGAAGAATTATTGCTTATTCCAAACTATAAGTTAGCGGCATGTTATGCACGGCCTAATAAAAAACGCGGCGGAGCTTGCATCTTAGTCAAAAACCATTTAGTTTACAATGAACTACCTGACATAGTGAGATGTTCGATACCTAGAGTTATAGAATGCTGTGCTATTGAACTGCCTTTACAAAAATTAATAGTTGTATGTGTCTATAGACCGCCAATGTGCTGCAACCTGAGCAAATTTTATGAAAATTTAAATACTGTATTAAAAAGGACATGTTTAAAGAAAAGTATAAAAGTAATATTATGCGGAGACTTTAATATAGACAGATTAAAAAACAATAGGATTACGTTAGACTTCGAATGCTTTCTTTCAAGCTACAACCTCAAACTAGAAATTAACCAACCTACTCGTTTCAGCAGTAATACTTGCTTGGACAACTTTGCTCACACCTGTAAACATAACTGTCAATCGGAAGTAATAGACCTCGGCTTATCAGATCATACAGCCCAATTATTAAATGTAAAAGTCATTAAGTCTTGTCAAATTAAATATTGGAAAACATTAAGACGTGATGCTTCTTCTGAAAACCTAATGAAATTTAATTCCTATCTTCAGAGTTTATCCTTTTGTAATGTATATGCCACAGAAGATCCCAATAAGTCCTATGACAATTTCCTAGAAATATTTCTACTTCTGCATGATCTATGTTTCCCCTATAAAGTAGTCACAATCAGATCTGAAAAGAGGATTAAATGGTTGTCCCGAGGCATACGTGTATGCAGCAAAAGGCAGCGACAACTACTTTGGCAACAAAGAATGAAACCTACATTTGAAAACAAAGCTACATTTAAAAACTACTCAAAAAAATTTAAAAAAATCATTAGACTGACTCAAAAAGCTCAAAATAATTACTTAATCAATAGTTCCAGTAATAAATGTAAAACAACATGGCAAGTTATAAATAACTCAAAAACAACAAGTGAACCTATATTACAAATAAAAAAAGGAGAAAAATTTATAACACATCCTAAAGAAATAGCAGAGTCATTCAACAATTACTTTATTGATCAAATTTCAGATATACGTAAACCTACAACTTCAAATAATATAATAAATATAAACAGCAATCCCCATTCCATTTTTATGCAACCCACAGTACCCCAAGATGTAGTTCGCATTGTAAAATCTTTAAAAAACAAAAAAAGTGTTGGTTATGACGGGATTTCCATTAAGGTTATTAAATTTGTTTCTGAGTGCATAGCTCCTCCTTTAGCACATATAATTAACGTTAGCATTTACAGCGGCACGTTTCCGGAAAGCCTCAAGACAGTTATTGTAAAACCGCTTTTTAAAAAGGATAGCAAAGAAGATATGTCAAACTATAGACCAATTGCTTTGATACCTGTTTTCTCAAAAATAATAGAAAAAATAATCTATGAAAGTCTTTACAAATTTTTGGAACGCTACAATATATTATGTGATGAACAGAAGGGCTTTAGGAAAAATAAAAATATTAATATGGCAATTTTCGATTTCCTCTTTAAAATACTGCCAATTGTAGATGTGAAGACACCCATATGTGCAATTTATGCTGATATGTCCAAAGCGTTTGATTATGTAAATCACGATATCCTTCTTAAAAAACTTCAAGCATACGGCATTCGAGGAAACGCCCTGAATTTGATAAAATCTTATTTATTTAATCGTAAACAATGTACCGAGGTATCCAGGATATGTCTAAAAACAAAAAATGACTTAAAATACAGATCTTCATACAGAGTAATCAAATACGGCGTCCCACAAGGCAGCGTCCTTGGCCCTCTATTGTTTCTAGTTTATATAAATGACCTACCCCGCCAAACACCAAATCCAATGGTATTATTTGCAGATGACAGCACATCTTTAATAAAGTGTACTAATAAACAAAATTATGAACAAGATATTAATAATACACTCAGCTCTCTAATAAATTGGCTTAATTCAAATTATCTAATAATAAATCTTCAAAAGACTAAAGTCATGCATTTTTACCAAAGAATCCTCCCTAATAACATGGATATAAACCATAACGGTCAAGCTGTCGGCACAGTGGATGTTGCAAAATTTTTGGGAATATTAATTGATAGCCAACTCACATGGAAGGCTCAAGCAGACAGTATATGTAAGAGATTGAGTACATCTGCTTACATGCTGCACAATTTGTCCAAAAAGGTGGATATATCAAGCGTGCTGGTCGCCTACCACGGACTAGTTATTTCACTTTTAAGGTTCGGCGTAATATTCTGGGGCAATTGTGGCGAGAAAGAAAGTATTTTTAAAGCTCAAAAACGATGCATTAGAGCCATGTTTGACCTAAAAGTAACTGACAGCTGTCTACCTATATTTCAGTCTCATAAACTGTTAACCTTCCCATGTCTTTATATACTGGAATTATGTCTATTTGTTAAAACAAACTCGCACTTGTTTACCACCTTGAAAGAAACTCGAAATAGAACAATAAGCATTAGATCTCAATACAAAAATCTTTTAAGCACGGGTGTTTTTAAAACTACTCTTTTAAGGAAAAGTGTTATTTGTATGGCACCACTTGTTTATAATAAGTTACCGAATAATATCAAGGAACAATCACTAACTAAATTTAAGAAGCATGTTACAGAATTACTTTTGCACAAGTGTTATTATTCAGTACAAGAGTTCTTGGATGATAAGTTTTGATAAATTCTTTTCAAATGTATATTTGCATGCCAATTAAGGTAGAATGTACAAGGAACCTTAAAATTTTGTAACACCTAATAATTTGTACCTACATTCATAGCAAATAAATGATCTATTCTATTCTATTCTAAAACAATATAAAAGTTTTATTCCAATTCCTCAGACAATTTCCAGAAACCCTAAGTTTATACTACTAACACTACACATAAACCTCAAAGGTAACGTAAAACCAGCTTCCCAAAAAAAAGTCAAACCACCAAACCAGCCCAAATGCAAAGCCACTAAAACATGCAGAAATACTTTTATTTTTATCTCCCAACCTTCTGTCTTTCCACGAATCAACCTTGACCTCTAGCGGTACACCGGAGCAGAATTTTGGACCTCAAAGCATAAGCAACCGCATAAATCTTAGTTACGTGACCTCTCACGGGTCTCAGAGGTACGGGAGGCAATTACAACATGTAGTAGTCTCACAGGACGGAGATATGAGACTTTAGCACAAACTTGTACGATGTATTTCGCTCCACGTTTCACTGTTAAGAGCTTTGTTGCTGCATCAGAGAATTATAGTCGGTAATTTAATTATAAGTGAACTTGCTTGTAATTATTTAAGTATATTATTATATATTGTGAATTAATAAGGTTTTCGAATTTTGTTTGAAACATTTTATTTGTTTGTTGGAGATGGATTTGTTGTGTAAAAATTTTTGTGCAGTTTATTTTTCGTTCGGTAAAGATTTTTGGTGGTCCCGCGTTGGGCGCCACAAATGTTTGTAGAATTTTTTTTGTCATGTTTGGAGTCTATTACCTATTACCATACAGTGTTCTATATATACTTTCAGGCTACATGCTATTACAGATGTATTTACAAAAAAAAAACAAAAAACCAACCCCACATTACTCGTCTCACATCTTTATTCCAGAAACGGTAAATCACCCCACAAAAGAGCCCAATTCAGAGCATTAATCACAAAAATGCAAGCAACAGTCATAATTTAATATTTAATGCTTGCATCGATGAAATTCCATAAATTTGTTTTCGATAGCAGTATGAAAAATATCCATTACTTTGCTTATCTCTGCCGTCGATACCATCTGATCTGATATGCATACGATTGCGATAAATTATTCAAGAGTCCAATGACATTTAAAATTAACATTGGAAGCTGGTTAAATTTTTCATTTCGGAATCATAGGCTTTTTTAAGCTCTTCATATTGTGAAGTCGGTTATTCAAAAATAGGATAGGTCAAAGTCCATTTTTATTTAAAAGGTTTTTGCTACTGATAGAATAGAATACATTAGTCTTTATTGTACACTATTAAACTGTCAAATACCAAGCGGTCACCGGTGACCGCAACCTATTGTTCTTAATTTGTGTCTATAATGACGTATAATGACGGTACTCAACGAGTTAAGTGTAAGAGAGCCGTGTTTCGGTACGAATGGTCCGGCTCGCCCGTAGTGATATCACGGCCTCACAAAAAACCGACGTGAAACAACGCGTGCTTTGTCGTGCAAGTGAGGTTACCGGAGGTCCAACTACCCATAGAAAATGCCATCATAAAATAAAGAGTCTGTAATTTTTGATATTCTTAATATAACGTCCCGTTTTTATATCACCGAAGTGGTAGGTATTATCTTACCTACCACTCTTAGATTCACCAAAGGTCGCTGCACTACTGACGCGGGAGTAGCTCTAATTAAGCGGGTGTTCGCCTCTTGGGAAGAGGCACGGGATGCCATCGGAATATTTTGTGATCTTTCGAAGGCATTCGACTGTGTTGAACATGAGACACTATTGCTGAAGCTGAAACACTACGGCATTCGGGGGACGTCGCTAAATCTGTTGAAATCATACCTTCAGGATAGGCAACTTAAAGTACAAGTAAATAAAGTAAATTCACAGGGTGCTAGCATATCTATGGGTGTACCGCAGGGCTCGATACTAGGTCCATTCTTATTTTTAGTGTACGTAAATGACTTGCCCTATTTATTTAAAAATGAACCGCAGGTGGTATTATTTGCTGATGACACTTCATTAGTTTTTAAAATAAATAGACGCACAAATAATTATGACGACGTAAATAATGCCCTAATTAAAGTTCAAAATTGGTTTACATTAAATAACCTAGTACTAAACAATAAAAAGACAAAATGTATTAGATTTGTTTTGCCAAATGTTAAAAGCAACGAATGTGACATAATATTATTGAATGGTGAGAAATTAGAGTTTGTAAAAGAGACAACTTTCCTGGGAATTACTGTAGACGACAAATTGCAATGGGGTCCTCATATTACATCATTAGCGGGACGATTGAGCTCTGCAGCGTATGCTGTCTGGAAGATACGACAGTTAACTGATAGAAAACGGCAAGACTAGTGTATTTCAGTTACTTTCATAGCATTATGTCGTATGGCATTTTGCTGTGGGGACACGCTGCTGACATTGAGTCTATCTTTGTATTGCAAAAGCGCGCCGTCAGAGCTATCTACAATCTAGGTCGTCGCGAATCTCTCAGAGAAAGGTTTAAGGAGATCAACATTATGACCGTTCCATGTCAATTTATTTATGAAAACATCATGTATGTTAGGAAAAACCTACAGTTATTTGGTAAAGTGTCGGACAGACACCACTATCAAACTAGACATGGAAATAGATTAAGTCAGCCAATTTCGAGATTGGCGAAAGTAAGTAAGTCGTTCATGGGATTCTGTGTTAAATGTTATAATAAGATACCAGGCGACATACAACACCTAAATGAATCAAAATTTAAATTATGTATAAAGAAAACTTTATGTAAACAAGCGTATTACAAACTTAATGATTATATAGTTGATAAAAATGCTTGGATACAGGCTAGTCCGGCTCCACAGGATAACAAAAAACACTGATGTTTTAATGAAATTGTAAATAATACAGCCATTTTGCTAAATTGTATATTGTTTAACTTAGATAACCATTGTGAATGTGAGAGCCCTGTAATTAACTTAATATTAAATTAAACTAGTAGAATGCATTTGTGTCAGCGTGGAGTTGTCATGCTCACTCAGAGGTCTCATTGGCGGTGGCGCGTGCAGTGGATCGCTCGATTCCCTACAATATGGTTGATTTGGGCGGTGCTGGTGTACGTGTCATGTTCGTGAACGGGCGCCGTCGACTGGGACTGGTCAGCTCCAGACTGTATTACTTATTGTCTTTAAGGTTATTTTCTTTTTCAATCACTTTGACTAGATTTTAGTGTTACATTGTTCTCGCACAATCCAAACAGCAAACTATGTAACTGGACAATTGTATTGTGAACCTGATTGAAAAAGAGTAACCTATGGAGTTTCTTGCTCGTTCTTCTCCATAGGAATCTACACCTTGGAATGAGCAAATAGCTTCACTTCTAATTTTATTATTGACGTTCAAAAGTGCCTTTCTGGTCTAATTGAAATAAATGATTTTGACTTTGACTTTGACTTATAAATGTCATGTAAAAGAGAATCAACCTACTGCCATATATCGGGCACAATTTACAAACTCGTAGTGTGCCCGAGAAATATTTAAAAAGCCAGAAAAGTTATACATATTATAATATTAACTTACATATTGCCTGACCCTGAAATCATCTGCACTCCGAACCACTCGACCAACGACGTATTCATATACACGTAACCATGAAACATTATACTAACTAAACACAATAAACCAATGATCCCTTATCTACATTCTCTAATAAAAACAAACTCTAACCAAAAACAAATACGAGTCAATTTAAATTGCACAAAAACAAAATATGATCGAGTCATTTGTCCAATTTAAATCGAAATAACTTTAGTTCTAGTTTGTACACGAGCCATCCTCTAGGGAAGCTCTCGTTATTTTAAAATACATTTATATTTGTTCCATTGTGCGAAACTCGATGGCGTTGGACCACGGAAGTATGAATAGATGGAGTACCCAATATCTATATGTGTCAAATTCTATAGTAAAACTAGTACTTGCGCGTTTTACACGCTCTGCTCAGCTCCTATCGGTTGTAGCGTGATGTTTTATAGCCTCGATAAATGCGCTATCTAACATAAAAATAATTATTTAGGGAAATCAGACTTGTAGTTACGGAGATTAGCGCGTTCAAACAAACAAACAAAAAAAAACTAACTCTCCCGCTTTATATAATAAGATATAAGATATAAGATAACTAACAGATTTGTCGTAAGTCAATAAATAAAATAGGAAATTATGAAAATCAATTTAAAATAACTTAATATTGTAAATCATGTTGACCAATAACAATAGCCCTAATAAAAGTATTTACAACTTTACACAAACACAATATTTGTTTAACAAATCTCAAGTGAAAGGCGATGACGATTAATTTAATAGCAAACTTTATCTTAAAAAATAATGTGTTAAAATTATGTATATGGTAGTTTATAGAGTTTATTTAATATAAGCTTATAATGAGGATTTCTACAATTTTGTTTTCTGTACATAAAACTTTTTCAACATTTTTTAAAAACAGACGATAGTTTACACACTCCTCCATTAAAATCCGATCTCATAATGATCAGCATTCAGTTCGTGAAACAAGCCATTAACACTTCATTTACTTAACACTCCTTGTCAACATGGCCGAATTAATTTATACTCAGTAATGGCTGGACTGAGCTGTATTTTCGTTTTCCCAAAAGAAAATTTTTATTCAACACTTTATCGAGTTTGATATTTATTTTTTAAATAAAGTACTGTATAGTAGCAATTGCAAATACAAAGCATTGAGAATTATTTCACTGGATTCTGGATTCAGACATTCTGGTTTAGTTTACCAGTACCGATTTTTTTTTTTAATATACTAAGTCGGTAAACGAACTGACGGATCACCTGGTGGTAAGCAAACGGCGCCGCCTCTGGTGTTTCAAGTGTCCATGTACTTAAAACACTAGGGAGATTGGGTAGGAGGGGTTATTAGGCCTCCTTCAACCTCACTCACACGACGAAACGCAGCGCAAGCGTTGTTTCAGGTCGGTTTTGCGTGAGGCCGTGATATCACTCCAGTCGAGCCAGCACATTCGTGCCGAAACATGGCCCTCCCACACTTCTCAAAAACCTTTGCAATGTTTCGAGATGAACATTTCTCTATATAGCAATATTTTTTTTATGAATGAAAAATGGTGAGTCTCTAGATCATAAAATCCTTTATTGATATGGAACCCGTCTCATGATGCATCGCAGTTTATCATCGGCATTAGGACACCGATATACTTACTGGTTTTGGTATCGAGCTGACCATGGGCGCTTACAGTCGACAAATACGAACTTCTGAACTAAATATTTGTAACGCCTTTAAATAGGTCTTACAAACACTACGTTTAAAAAGCAATTCTGTTTTGAGCCATTTTTATACTATGGGGTAGCGCATTCCATAATTTAATTACACTAACTCTGATGAAGTTAGAAACGAAGGAAGTGTGGTGTGACTGAATCTCCAGAAGCAAAATTTTAGCTAAACGGAGATTTCGGCTGTGAGAGCTGCCTTTCTTACGATGCCTGCGGAAAAGCAGAGTTGGCAATAATTGTATTCTTTACTGGTGTTAATATCGTTCACCCACTGCATTAATGCAGTCAGTAATGCTGTGAGTTTGTTTATTTGTATTATTAGGTACAACAAACAATTGATCAATTTAGAGCCATCGGAATGTGCAATCAGAACTATTTAACCGTTTTACAACTATTTGAATGTGTTTCAGCAAATATTTCAGGCTTTTCAGTGTTCAGGATTATTTAGTGCCACAATTATGCAGTGCATTTATTTCAATTAAATTTAATAACAAAGTCTTATTATTTAAAACTAGTTTCTGCCCTCAGCTTCGCCCGCATTTCCGTGAGACCAAAAGTAGTATATGTGTTATTCCAATTACAACAATTATGACAATTATGACAATTACCTATTTTTCCAAATTTCGACCCCCTCCCGTCAGCCATTTTGATATGATTAAGTAACAAACACACACACGAACACACAAACTTTCGTATTTAAAATAAATAAATAAAGTAAGATTGTCTTTTATAAATACACAAGATCCTGCACTATCATCAGCCTGGAACCATTCCACTGCTGGGAAAAGGCCTCTTTTTATAATAATAATAATTCTTTATTTGCATAAAACATGGTATAAATGGTGTTACAATAATTATTATAAAGAGCTTACATGTTTTGCCAAAATTGTACTTAGCATGCAAATCTTTCACTTATAAAATATGTAGTATTAAAATTTTCTGTCCATAAATTCTTTAAGACAATAGAAATTATTCGTATTCAACCAAGCAAACAGTTTATTCTTAAATAATCTAAAATTTAATTTTTTTAAATCACTCGGTATCTTATTATATATACGAACACAATTACATAAGCAGCTTTTACTATACTTATTAAGCCTGGCAGTATCATCTAGAACTAGTCTATGTGGGTCACGCCGGTTCCTAGGATTAACATCATTGACTGATTTAAACAAAGTTTTATGTTTATTAACGAACATGCATATTTCATAAATATAGAGGGATGGCAATGGTAACAAATTTAGTTTTTTAAATATGGGTTGACACGAGTCCTCCGGTTGCATCCCGAACATTGCTCTAATGCATTTTTTTGAGCAACAAAAGCTCGGTGCATATCTGTGCTATTTCCCCATATTATAAGCCCATAGCGCAGTAGCGATTCCACGTATGCACGATAGGTCATAATGGCTGTTTTTAAGTTGGTTACATTTTTTACTTGTTTGAGAGCATATACAAATTTATTTATTCTCTTTGAAACATTATCTACATGCTCTTTCCAGTTTATATTCTCATCTATTATTACGCCTAAAAACTTTGTCTGTACCACTTCTTTAATTTTGGATATGTTAAGTTTAATATTGTATTTTGAATTATTACATTTATTAAAGTTGATATATACGGATTTATTAAGATTTATTTTAAGATTATTAGTGTCGAGCCATTGTATTAATTTTCCTATAGTGTTATTAATTTCATTCTCGTGATTATTTATACCATTATTACATTTTTCTGTTGTTATAATAATACTAATGTCATCAGCGAACAATATACAATGGTGATTGGTTATATTAATAATGTCATTTATATACATAAGAACAGGATAGGGCCCAGTACACTTCCCTGTGGTACACCATATTTATTGTGCTTGTATTCTGAAGAAAAAGGCACCTTATTCTGACTGTCGTCTATTCTATCAATGATGACACGTTGTAGTCTGTTACTAAGATATGAGGCTATCCACTGAAGTGTAGGACCCCTAATGCCAACTAATTCAAGTTTTTCGAGTAACAAATTATGGGAAACTAAGTCAAAGGCTTTTGAAATGTCAAAAAATAGCCCAGTGGTCAGATTATTTTTATTGATGTTGGTAACTATAGCCTTTACAAGAGAAAATATTGCCAATGTAGTAGACTTATTTTCCTGAAAGCCATACTGCTCTTTGCTAATTATATGAAATTTGTCGCAATAGTCTATTAGTCTTTTATACATACACTTTTCATATACTTTGGACAATATGGGAATTAACGTTATTGGACGGTAGTTATTGATGTCAGATTTTTCGCCCTTTTTATATAAAGGTTTGACTATTGAGTATTTCAGGGCATCAGGAAAAGATCCCGATGCAAAAGACATATTAACTAAATGTGTCAAAATAGGAGTTAATTGGATTGCACACTCTTTAATAATTTTGGTATTAATGTCATCATATCCCACAGAATTGGAATTAGCTAACGACATTATCAATTGTTTAACCTCGCTTTCCTCCATAGGTTTTAGAAACATCGAGTTGCCGGTTGTTCTAATGCGAGATGATGATTTCATGCTATTCTGGGTACTCGTATGCGTTAAGTTGATATAATGATTATTGAAAGCAGTGGCAATTTCGATAGGATCTGTTAATGTTGTGTTGTCAATTATAATTTTCTCTATGTTTCCTGTACAATTTGTATCGTTCATTTCACTTTTAATTACTGCCCACGTGGCCCTACATTTGTTTCCCTTTTTGTGAATAAATTTGATATTTGAATTTTTTCTTGAATTCACTATGCATTTTTTTAAAATATTTGAATATGTCATATATTTCATTTTATTATTTGGATTTTTATTTTTATAATATTTATATCGTAGCTTACGTTTTTTTTGACAACTTATTTTTAAGCCCCTGCTAATCCAATTTTGATTATTATTACCTTTGTTATTTATTTTTACTTTCACTTTTGGAAAGCAAAGATTGTAAAATAAGCAAAGCAGTTCATGAAATTCACTAAATGCATTTGCATCATTTTTTATGTATAATTGTGACCAAGATATATTATTTAGACATTCCTTGAATTTGCGAATATTGTCCGAACTATAATCCCTTCTAAATATGTAGTAAGATGTACAAGTATGCATCCTTTTTTTTATAGGAACGCTCAACATTTGGGCGGTGTCATGGTCCGAGAGATGGAGAGGCATAACTGACGTAATAGCATTTGGAATATTGCTCAGAATATGGTCTATACAAGATGACTTGCGCGTTGGCACATCTATATGAATTTTCATGTTATAGTTGTAGGATATGTCTTGCAGGTGATTAGTCACATTGCTTTTTTTTAACGTGTCTATATTAAGATCACCCGCTATCACTATACGAAAAGTCGGTTTGTATTTATGAGTTATGTAGTTCAAAAGATTATCTAATTTATATAAGAACTGGGTAGGATCCGAGTTTGGAGTTCTATAGACGCAAATAACTAGCATTTTATAACACTCAATTTCTATGCCGCAAGCTTCAAATGTATTTTGGGTTACATATTTTTTAATGAACGACAGGTCTTTATAGGGAGTACCTTTTTTTAATAAGATACAGGTGCCTCCTCTTTGCTTTTCTCTGCAAAAATTTGACGCTAATTCATAGTTAAATATTTTGACATAATTCTCATAGCCTTTTTTTACAAAAGTTTCAGACAGGCAAATTACGTCAGGCTCTTTTTGTGCCATTTTTAACTCCTCAATTGTTATTTCTAAAAGTTCCCGTTTTGACAAAATACTCGCTATGTTTTGATGCAAAATATTAAATATTTGGGTTTTAGACACGAAAAAAAACTCCTTTATGTTTTAATATAGGGAAGTAATAAGGTATTGTGCCTTTATTTATAGTCCCGATTGATACTGCTGTGTTTATTGTTTGTTCAGTTTTATCGCAATTTTGTATACTGAAATAGTAGGGAATTGTTCCTTTCTTAGGCTTACTGTTACTTATAGCTATATTGCTACTTGGTTGATTACGCATTATAAATTGTTTAATATTTCCGGGATATAAGTATTTTTCATCGTAGTCGTTACAATCTATTACATAATTTATAGACTTACAAATCTCTGATAACTTAAAGTTTCCAATATCAAGAAAGTAACATTTTTTAAACTTTTTACATAATTTTTCTACGCTATAATTCAACTTAGAAACATTTAAGGAATTACTATTGCTAACTTTTAGTACAATTATCCTATTATTGTAAAATGTATCCAATAAACCTTCTAACTGTGATAAAACTTGCCCCAAGTTATTATCATTTTCCCCTATACATATCACAAGCTTATCATTCGGTTTTAAAGTTGTTTTTATGCAGTTCTGAATTATTATATCACATTTCGCATTTGGATTCGTTTCCGCAAGGATACCATATTTTTCATACTTGGTGTTTGATCTTGATTGCAGTAGAGCCGAGGCCAGACCAACACATTGTTGAGTACCGAATATAAATATAGGAAGAAGAAATTAGTATTAATCACCAATGCGAGGAAAAGCAATAAGCATTAATCACCAATGCGAATTGGTGATTTCAAACTTCTAATTTCAAACGATTGGAAGGAGGGTAGGGAGGCTCTTGCCCTGCAGTGGGACGACCATGGCTAAAAATAAAAATAATAAAGTCCAGGTTTCCTTACAATGTATTTTTCCTCCATACTCAATTTAAACTTAGAAAATACACACAACTAGAAAATGTCACAGGTATTTGCTAAGTTCCGAAACCTTTATGCTCATAAGCGAAATTCCGTGACCAGCCACCAGAACTCCCTGAATTATGCGAAATTAATATTATCTACAGTACCTAGGGTATATCTAATCTAAGCTAGAAGCTCTTTGAAAGTGCACACTGACGGTGTATATTAATTCCCTATACATAGCGTCATAGCGATTTAACACATATAAAGCGTACACATCAAGCTATGCAATACCAGTTCATCATGAACTAGTTTTGTGTAATCGTTCCGCTTCGTCCTCGGTCAGGTTAGACTGGTTTTTCTAAACTTGATGTGATGTGCGTATGTGCCATTACTTTGAACATGCCATAAACTACACGAGCTATTAGCCATTGATTACCCAAGCTAATTAATCTCCAGGGGGTTTCATCAAAGGACTATTGTAATCTTAGCACTAATGCGCTTGCTGGTAGATTTGGTACAATCGGCATTATTGTAGATAAGGGAACGAGATGCCTGATTGATAATAGATTTTTAACCTTATTACTACCATATTAACAACCACAAACTATCAAGTCTTCACTCTAATGCTTTTGCATTTTCTGTAAGGCTGCACAAAAATTCATGTGATATCATTCCGGTCGAGGCGGGCGGATCGTACTGCAGCATGGGTCTCCCACACTAAAAAGTAATTGGTGGAGGACTATGTAGTAGAGTACCAGATGTTAGATCTTGTTCTATATTAAGCACCCATATTCTACTTTATCATAAAACAGTCACCCTACACTGTATCAAAATCCATTTCCCCGTCCACCGCTAAACATGACCCGTATAGTGCATTTGATCGTTCAAATCGAAGCTAAACACAAAGCGGGTAGCGACGCAGTGACGCGAAACGATTGTCAATTCAACCCTACGGTGTGGGTTCGAACGTCAAATTCATTGTGAGACCCGCATTAACATTTCGGTACATAGTTGCAATAGTGAGATGTGAGATTTTGTTGCTAACTATTTATGATTTGATTGTGTGATCAACTCAATAAATTCAACAGCAATAGTGTTGGATTTATTGAGTTGATGTAGATAGATACTTTGTAATCTTGTTTAATGGTTTATTACTGGCGTTTCTTTGGATCTTTGTATGAAGAGGACTATATAGTGAACTTAGTTATACTAATTTCAGGTGTATGTAGAAAAAGCTTATAACTGCATTTTATGGGATAGAGGACAAAAAAGAAGAAGGATCATTTTGATAATAGTAATCAGCACCGCAGGGATACCCGCAATACCTATGGAGTCGAGAGCGTTCCTGGCCTTCTATGACGAGCTTTTCAGTTGTGCTGAAAAATAATACGAAGGCTGCTTTACACCGATTTTCTCCTCTTTTGAATCTCTTTACCCAACTATATATTATTGACCATGCGGGCGATTCTTAAGCAGAAAGCTAGCTAGCTATGCATTATCCTAGCCGCAGAAGGCCTAACGCATTGCCGAGGATTCGGCTCAAGGACAGGAGTAGGAACGGGGTAGTTTTTAGTCATTAAGTCCGACACTCCCTCTCGCCTAACTCAAGGCAGGAGAAGACATTGGATGATTTTCCCCCCTCAAAAAAATATACAATACATACCTAATATTACAGACGTACTATTGATATTTACCAATACACATTTGTCGCTTGAAGGAGGAATCGTACTCTGAATAAGATTTCTCAATGGAGTATGTACAAGAGTGCTCTGAACCATTGAATGAGGATTGATAAGCAATGCTTTGTGCCACTGATCGACAGGTGATAGGATTTCAAATCTTGGATTTGCGAGCTTATCTCCATGTATTTAAGTTTTATATGCATTGCATTTTTTTTAATAAATCTTATAAATACTGCCTTTAAAAATAAAGAATATTGTAGAACCTTAAGACCAATGAAAAAAAAAACATTCGATAATTCTTCAAAAATAAAATCGTCGATGAAATTCACTATATGGGACATGAAACGTAAGTCGATTGATTATCGTCTAAATAATTATGTAGGTATATGGTACTCCACGGGCCTGCGGACGGCAAGCACGGGTGACTTGCTGCCTGATCAGAACTAGGCCCGAGCGTACAGCGCGTGGCTGTGGCTTACGCGCCTCAAGGTACCATCAGACCACCACAGACGGGCCCCAACAGGACTGATGCTAACAGAATACGGAGCCGCGGAAGACTTACGGGTTGCCGAGGCTTCAGCTCGAAGTGCAGGAGTAAGAACGGAGTGGTTTTTAGTCAGTAAGACACTCCCTCTCGCCTCATCCGGGCGGTAGAAGTCATTGGATGATTTTCCCCTCTCAAAAAAATAAATAGAAGGTTGATACTGATGATATAACTAGAGAAAAGTCAGCAAACTATGAGTAGACTATCTTCCTAGCCGTTCTTTGATTATTAACAGGTATAAAGCATGTTTTCTGATCTCATCGCTAAAACGTGATTTTATAAAGTGTTCGTTCCTATATTACGAAAGCGATAATTTTTCAAAACTACGAACTGACATTTTTAAAGCATCGATGTAAAACTAAAGCATATTTTAACCATTAAAAAGCCTGTATTGACGCATCCCACAGTGCGGGTGACGCGAATAAATAATATATATAAATCAAATCCGAAATACAGGCTCTGTTCTATATACAAGGTGTAGTTTTGAAGCCGTGTCATTTCTCGGGGGCATGTCACAGAAGTCATAAAGGTTCAATTTAAGAGAAAATTTCGAGCCAATAGTTAAAAATACGGCTATAATAAATCGTTTAAGTTGGACAGTATTGCAGAAAAAGCGACAGCAATGCTTCTTATTCAAGTTTTATGGAATTAGGAATAGTAACAATTATGTGTTTGAGTTTGTGTATGTTAAGCCACGTTATAAAGCTAAACAAGACGGCGGCGTGTAGCCAGCAATTATGGATTTCCGTAAATTACAGAAAAATGAAAAATATTTACCTACAATTTTTTTATTGATTCGGACTCAGAATCGATAGCCGAGTTACTTCCTAGAAAATGACGCGGCTTTAAAACAACACCTTGTATATATAAAATCGCGAAAAAAACTAAAGTTTGCCCAACAAACGTACGTTTGCGTTACACAGTTAGCTAAAAACGATTTTTCATGAAAACCGTCATATGTTACTTCACGTCAAATCCCCTACGCTTTTATTTCAGGCCCATTCGAATAGTAAAATGGGTGACGACTATGAAAAATTGAAACTTGGATATTGGTTTCTATGCCATATAGTTTTTAGTAATATTTTCCTTTGAATGGCCAAAATGGCGGCTGTTAAGTGGATTCGTTCAGTATTGCTGACAACTCGAGATAATTCTATGTGTCAGAGTAAAATATGGATGCTTATATTTTTATACTAGCTTCTGCCAGCGGCTTCGCCCGCGATCTCAGGGGTAAAATGCCTATGTATCACTTCAGACCATAATCTACCTCTGTTCCGAATTTCATTCGGTCCCTTCAGTGGTTTTAATATGACTGAGTAACAAAACATACACATAAACTCACATATTTTCGTTTATAATATCGAGTCAAGCTAATTTCAACCATTGGCCTTTCAGTTACAGCGTAATGTCTATGAATGAGTATTGTAAACGTTAGAGTAGACAAATACAATCAGAAATCACAGAATTGCTAAGCTATCGGGAGTTTCACGTGTTATTGTGAGTCAACCATAAAAGATAGACTTATGCTGTCGAGGAATATTTTTTATATAATTTTAAGGAGAATATTTCCGTCATATATGATTTCTATGCAGCTTTAACCAATAAGCCTGCACACGCGACGGAAGCTTAAAAAATGGAGTAACTTCTCCCGTTTTCCCAATATTTCCCTTCACTGCTCTGCTCCTTTTGATCGTAGCGTAATGAAAAGTATACTATAACCTGCCCAGGAGTATGAAGAATAATTGTGCCAAATTTCGTTAAAATCCATCGAGTAGTTTTTGTTTCCATAACGAACATACAGACAGACAGACAGACAGACAAAAATTTTACTAATTGCATTTTTGGCATCAGTAGCGATCCCTAACCACCCCTTGATAGTTATTTTTTAAATATATTGTATGTACAGAATTGACCTCTCTACAGATTTATTATAAGTATAGATATTGGTTTAGTGATCGCTAATCTATACTAATATTATAAAGCTGAAGACTTTGTTTTTTACGCGTCTAATTTGAATAATTCTTTTTGTGTTAGATAGCGCGATTATCGAGGAAGGCTATATATAGGCTATAAAACGTCACGCTACGACCAACAGGAGCTGAGCAGAGCGTGTGAAACCGCGCGGAAGTAGCTAGTAGTGTTATAATGTATCTACACTTACTTCCATTTCTTAAATACATTGATATAATATAAAAGATTATCATTAACATCAACAGCCTATAAATGCCCACTGCTAACCAAAGGCCTCTTCTCACACGCAGAAGGTTTCACATTAATCGCCATGAGCTTATAATCTCTAATTCTAATGATTCGATGATTTTAAACTTAGAATTAGAGAGTCTAATGCTCAAACCTTCGAGTCTTCTCATTAGAAGAGTCAATGTGTTTATGTTCTGCATGTAAGTCTACATATTATAGTAACCAGGTGCCACAGTCGTTGTTTAAAATAACTGTGTCCGCCTTTTTTCAAAGTCTTTGCTATTTGTATCGAAACTAACCTAAAAACTAAAAACAGACATTGAAACTCATTTAACTTAATAACAGTTATCGAACAAAATAATCAACATTTAAATAACTAAACAACAAACTAACTAACCAAATATAGATTAATTAATTCACTAACTCGATTTAGTTCATAATATTTCGTAAATATTTCTATCTAGATTAAAACTAGTCTAAAAGCTTTCATTTGTTTGTCTAAATTTTGGGCTAAACTTTCAAGTGTTGAAAACTGAAATTAGTTATGAATTTTGAAAGGGCTATCTACGTGCCTACATAGTTTTTTGGGATGGACATGTCAAATTGATCCACAACCCGTGACATAGTCGGAGATCATAATTTTTACGCTTTTTTTGAGGGGGGAAAATCATCGAATGACTTCTCCCGCCTGGGTGAGACAAGAGAGAATGTCAGACTCTTACTGACTAAAACCACCCCGTTCCTACTCTTGCACTTCGAACCGGAGCCGTTAAGTCCTCCGCGGCTCCGTATCGGCTTCAGCCCTTATTGGGCCCCATCTGTGATGGTCTGATTGGTTCTTTGAGGCACGCGCGGAATATCTTACCTTACGAAATGTATATACGTTACGTACTAAAAATATATCTCTGTTATCGAACAGACGGTTTGTGTATGTCAATGGTATGAAAATGTTGAAGAGCCATGCTTCGGCACGAATGGGCCAGCTCGATCGGAGTGATATAACGGCCTTACAGACAACCGACGTGAAACAACGCTTGCGTGAAACAACGCTTGCGTTGTTTCACGTCGTGTGAGTGGGGTTACCGGGGGGCCGATTGCCACGTCCCTTTTCCCCAGTCTCCCAATTTCCTAATTCCAAAAAGGCTAGTAAGTGGTAACGCACTTGTGCGCCTCTGGTGTTCCAGGTGTCCATGGGCGACGCCGATTGCTTACCATCAGGTGATCCGTCTGCTTGTTTACCGGCTTGTTACATAAAAAATATATCTATCTATCCACTTACTCTATCTACAACATAACCTTCCTTATAATCAAACTTAATACATAACAAATCCTTAGGATCAGATACAACTAATACTAAGTTTAAACTTAAACCTAACTTGAGTTTGAACTAGAAAACTTACATAATACATTGTATCCAGCTCATATGTGATAGCATCTGTGTCGCGCCATCGATCACAAGTTTGTACTAACTTAAACTCTGTCTATAAATCATTACATATCATACTGTATTTTGCCCGCGGCTTCACTCGGGCTCTTTTAAAGGTCTGGAGAAAATTAACAAAAAAAAAAGATTTTTTATTAGTCACAAATTGTCTGCATAACAATCTTTAGCTTTCTACCTTGAAAATTACAAAATCTTGAATACAAACTTCAACTGTATAATGTAAGGAATTTGGGTAAATAAAAAAGACAAAAAGCCTATGTTCCTCTCCATCCCTTTAACTATAACCAATTTAAAAAAAAAATAGAAATCACGTTAATTCTTTTCATTGTTATCCCATGAAAGACGGACAAACAAACAGATACACATTTATAATTATATGAGTATGTAAGTATGGGTGGTTGGGTTGTGACGTCACCAGTTACAACTTCTACCATGTTCGACAACGTATCGTATTGTCATTTGGAGAATGTTGTTTGATTGAATTATATGATGTTATTGTTTGGTAGCTAGAGTATTTTTTTATATATTAGATGAGACTGACGTTTAACCACTATCTCGCCTGGTGGTAAGCGATGATGTGGTCTACGATGGAATCACACATCACATCGTCCCATAAGCAACCTTCAGGTAAAGAATTTCACTCTTTAGCTGAGAGAGTATTAGAGAGTATTAGTTGTATTCTGAAGTGAGGTAAAATGTTATTGAGGTTTTCTTAAGAAGACTACAAAACATATCTTGTTGTTAACCTTGTTACTGTCCATTATTTATTGTTTTGCACGGGGCAATATTTTTGTTGTGGTGACCCGAAAGTTTAAGCCGCCTGCTTCTCATGCATGAAGGCGTGGGTTTGAAACCTACCAACGGAAAGTACTAATATGACTCTTTCCAAGTGATACGTGCTTTCTAATATTATTTAAACACCACTGACAACGATGAAGGGAAACATCGTGAGGAAATTTAGCAAGTATTGAGCAAGCGTGGTGATTAATGCTCAAACCTTGTCCGGGTGAGCAGAGGCCTCTGTTCAGCAATGGCCGCTTTTAGGCTGTTGATAATGAATAATATGTTTGTCCCAAATAAAATTATTGATAAATGGAACTTCATTTACACTCTTCTTAATTTGAATTTAGATTCTTCATTTTGAAACAAGCAGCTTTTAATCACACGTTTAATTAGTTACGATTTTTCAATTAAATATTAAAAAAGCTCATTTTACAGTACAGTTGGAATATTATTTAATTTGAATTTAAAAATACAAAAAAAAAACGCAGACTATGGTTAGTAACAACAGCTTAATGTGAACAAACAGATCGCTGTGCTGAGCAGAATACAAAAACAAAACATAACATCACGCCTTTTATCCTCGAAGGGGAAGACAGAGGTGCATATTATGCCACTGTACAATATAACACCCACTTTTCACTATTTCTGTTATGAGTCCCATGTAATAGAGTGTGAGCCAATTGCCATATAGCGGCCACAATTCCAGACGTCGTGCTACTACTGAGAATTTTTAAAACCCAGTAGTACTTTGCCCGACCCGGAAATCAAAACCGAGACCCATTGCCCGGCAATCACACTTGCGACCACTCGGCCAACGAGGCAGGCAGACAAAACAAAAATGATATCAATAGGTACCTAAAAGTGCATGTTACATTGTAACATTCGCCTCTATTAATCCTCTCAAGGATTAAACATATGCACTAAAGTGATTTGAATTTGAATTTGAAACATAACCAAACAGATCTCTAGTTCTCCAATTCTAAATTCACTAAACCCAAAACGGTCTTGCTTAACCCCTAAGCCAGTTAACTAGAGTTTCCGCAACTCAGTTTCACGAAGAGGCTTCAAAGGTATGAGTCCAATTATCAACTTTGGTTCAATAATCAAATGGACCAATTAAAACTCCCGCCTTAATTTTTGGGGCCCCCAAAATGGCGGTAAGGGCACAAGCATTTGGCTCTTCATGACAGACCAATTAGTATTTCGATTTTCCTGGTGTTACAGAGCAAAAGAATTTTAGTTAATTAAAGTATCGGCTTGTTTTGATTGAAGGGTCTTTTTGATACCTTTAGACGAATTTGGTGTTAAAATTGTTGAATATTTTTTGTTGTGTTTATTTTTTTATTGTTGGTGTCACCAGAGTTGTGGTTAAGGAAAGTAATTGTTTTATTGGTGTTATAATCTTTGTAGGAGTTTAGTAAACTTTCGTTTTCCTGTGTGTGTTTTATTATTTTAGGCTCGTTATATGAAGTGTTAAATTTATATAGGTTTTCTTGAATAACGTATTTTGAGGCGGGAGGGAGTATCAGACTCTTACTGACTAAAAACCACCCCGTTCCTACTCCTGCACTTCGAGCCGGAGCTGAAATCAAATTAACTCTTTTGAAACTAAAATAGTCTCCATTGCTATTATGTTAAGGTGTACTTTTGTTTAACAGCTAAATTCAGGATCAATTTTTGTAGTCCGAGATTTGGAAAATGATAGAAAACTGTTATTTTTTAATAATTATTGTAATTCAACAAACACCAAGCTAAAAGTCTGTTTCAATATTATTGATAGCAGTACAACACTACTACTACGGTACTACCTACGTCACTACGGTAAGATAACATTAAGTTAAAAACTACACTACTGCTAACTAGTTTAGTGACTATGACTGCACGGTTGGTGCGGTGGCTGTGCAACTGGCTGCCGCGCTACGTGTCGTGGATACGATTCCCGCACGGAACAACATTTTATTTGATCCTCAGATTGTTGTTCCATGTCTGGATGTGATGTGTATGTGAACTTGTATGTTTGTAAACGCACCCACGACACAGGAGAAAATCCTAATATGGGGCAACATGAAAAAATACTATCACCAAATATATAAAAATTTAGTTTCCATCCTTAAAATGAAACCTAACCAAAAATCGACGATACAGCCTTATACTTCATCTTTTCACTTGGAGCGAATATTGCACACTGAAAGAAGCCTCATTTCTCGCCCGTCTCCGGGCCTCCTGAAATTGAATTGCCTGAAAATAGCCCTCATGGCTACCGATACCTGAAAACACGTTTCGTTGCTGTCAGCACCGATACTTGTATGATACCTGGCTAACACTTTTACTCAGTTTAAACTGTCAAACACCAAGCGGTCACCGGTGACCGCAACCTATTGTTCTTTAATTGTGTCTATAAATACGGTACTCGACGAGTTAAAGACGATGCAATTTGAGTACATAATATTGCGTCTTCATTTTTAATCAGATATATTATTTTACTATGTTTAGTTGGACCATTGTTTATGTGGCCATAAGGAGAAGACATTGATTTTAAAGTCGTGCAAAAAATTTTAAATCAAACGTTCTTTGCCTGTCACTTTTTGAACGTCAAATTGGACTGGTAAAAGGATTTTAACATCGCAATCTATGTTTTAATTTTTGGCTATTTCCATTAAAGTCGACGACAAAGATATGAAATAAAGGAAATATAATAAATATAACATAACATCACGCCTTTTATCCCCGAAGGAGTAGGCAGAGGTGCACATTATGTCATTGTACAATGATTATGTAACACCCACTTTTCACTATTTATGTTATGAGTCCCATGTAATAGGGGGTGAGCCTATTGCCATATACCGGGCACAATTCCAGGGACCGTGCTAGTACTGAGAATTTTTAAAATAACCCAATAGTACTTTGCCCGACCCGGGAATCGAAACTGAGACCCCTAGCCCGGCAGTCGCCCTTGCGACCATTTAGCCAAAATAAATAAACTCCTTTAATAAACTCCTTTTAATCCTTCTTTTAATAAACTCCTTTAGAATAACGAACATGCCATTACAAACATAAAGCACGCCTCTATCCCTACATACAAAGCTACCGCCATATTCAATGGACAACTACATCCAAGTTTACCGCTCAACGCTCAAGCTAAACCTATTACCTGGGCTAAGTATGAGCACTATGAGCAGTTACTGTAGAACTTGGAACTCGGTACAAACTTACAGATAGGCAGACTTTAATATTAGTTACCGTCTATTGTTGGAGTCGGGCATTGTATGCAAGTGCTAGCACGTAGGTTGGTATTTAGAATTGATAATGGGTAGTGAATGTCGTGGTAGCCCGGAGGTTTAAGACGCTTCTCATGCATGAGGGTGCGGGCTCAAAACCTACCAACAGCAAGTACCAATGTGACATTTTACGAGCTATATGTACTTTGTAAGATTATTTAAACACCACTGACAAACGGTGAAGAAAAACGTCGTAAGGAAACCTGGGAACATAGGTAACATCACGCCTTTTATTCCTGAAGAGGTAGATGCACATTATGCCACTTAATGCCACTGTACAATGTAACACCCACTTTTCACTATTTATATTATGAGTCCCATGTAATAGGGGGTGAACCTATTGCCATATACCGGGCTGATTTCCAATCTCCGTGCTACTAGTGAGACTTTTAAAAACCCAGTAATACTTTGTCTGACCTGGGAATCGAATCCGACCACTCAGCCAACGGCCTCGTTGGCCAGTCTACCAACCAATACCAAAAACAAAAAACAACACACACAACACTCAAAAACAAAACTAAACCCCGGATTACAACCTCAAACAAAACACGTCACAAACATTATTAAAACAAACATAAACATAATTTAAATTCGCATAATTCGCATAATTCCAATACCTAGTCTATTCCGATTAGGATTCGTAACACGTATCGGTTATTCAAATATTCATGTATTTAATATTCAAAACTAGCTTGGCTAACGAAAGGGAGTGTTTAAAAAGGAGAATGTTCAAAAGGTCAGGTCATGAGTTCATGACCCAAATTATCATTTTTCCAACTTTGTTTAATATTATCTTGTTGCGTGATGGCTTATGAAATGAGAGTGAGATTTTGGTAAAACGAATGTTTGGAGATGTGGTTTAAATCTTGCAGTGAGAGGTAGGTAGAGTTGTTATTCAGATGTAACCATCATTTACTAGTCGAGCCAGAATATTAAAACGACATGACTTACAAGATTATACACATTAATATTATAATTACAGACAATTCCTAAGTACGTAACAACTCGTCGATTATAATATAGTTAAAATAATTGCATACGTTGATTGGTGGAGCATGGTGAACTGCGCATTCATCTAACATCTTGCAATGTATCTAAATGTACTGTTTTCAGCAATAAAGATATTTGAATTAGAATTTGGATCAGCCTTCATTCTATTCTTGACAATCCTAGATTGGATATTTTGAAAAACCTAATATAATTAAACGTTTTTATTCACGTCGTGGCCGTCGTGGTGGCCCGGAGGTTTAAGACGCCCGCTACTCATGCATGCGGGTTCATAAAGGCAAGTACCATTGTAACTTTTTCCGAGTTATATGTACTTTCTGAGATTATTCAGACACCGCTGACAAGCGGTGAAGGAAAACATCGTGAGGAAACCTGAGCTTATAATTTCTAATTATAAGTTTGTAGTCGCCACCAAACAACAACAGGTTTAGCTCAGCAGTGGGCATTTATAGGCTGTTGATGCTGTGTGTGTGTGTGTGTGTGTTTTTATTCACGGAAATACAACCAGTAACCACTCAATGAACAAAACAATCCCATAACCGAATGCAAATTGAAAAATCACCTTAAATTGCCATAAAACCACCAATTAGAAGAAAAACGATCCCAATTAAGCGAAAATCACCCTTATGTCATCCATATTCAGTACTATACAGTCACGGTCAAAAATAACGACGAAAATATAAATATTTATAAGATCTGAGTGACACTGACACCTTCTCAAACAAAGGTCAGATGTCAACCCTGACCTAAATCGATTCTCGCCTAATCGAATACTCGAATAAAATGGAATCGATGTCCGGTATCAAGTGGAATCGATAAAAGTCGGGCGGCGACACGATTTCTCGATGTAGTATTGATAAAGAGCCACGCAGTCACCGACGTGAAAATGTATTCGAGAGATATTCTCGAGTCGATGTGTTTAATGGGAGAAGTTTTGTGATAGTTTAAATGATTTTTAGTACCTATGGAGTTTTGAATTATGAATGTTTAAATAGAAACATGGGATGGAAATGGTCGAATCGATTATCCTAACTATAAACAGTAAAACATAAATGATGTTTACATTTCAATGACTTATTTTACTGCCTTCAAGTTACTATCGCTTCCATACATGATTTGCAACCAATCATTTCACTTTTATAAAAAAAAATATTTATTACTCTACTCTTTTTCCCAATTTATTAAAATCGGAACAATGAAAATTTTCGTATTGAGAATTGTGCATCAAATAGATGAAAGAGTACGCTCTTTGCAGCAATATTTGCTAGTATAATAAATTAGTTTGCAAGGATATTCCATATGCAGAAATATCACAAATTAAAACAACCATCACTAAATCCAAAGCAGATTCAGAATCCCCCATAAAATAAACTCTCCAGCCAGTCCATAGCACCAATGTAGGTCCATCAAGATAACAATGGTTCGATACATTCAAAGCAAATGGCTTGTAAACACATAAGCGTAGCCCAACGTCACACGTCTGGCGCACCCCTAACTCCGGCAAATGACGCGTGAAGGACATGGACAGTTAAATAAAAGTTAATTGGGAATGTTTATCTAGATAAGGTTTACTAACTTAGTCTAGGGCTTACGGTTTTTTTTTTAAAGACAAAAGTAGGATGTAGGAATGTAGACTTTTTTTTAAGGGGGGAAAATCATCGAATGACTGCTCCCGCCTGGGTGAGGCGGAAGGGAGTGTCAGACTCTTACTGACTAAAAACCACCCCGTTCCTTCTCCTGCACGTCGAACCGGAGCCCCGGTTACCCGTTAGGTTCTCCGCGACAGGAATGTAGACTTGGATGCATGTTATGAGAATGGATGGATATTATGAGATTGGATGTAGCGTTATGTTAAGAAAATGGACGACAGCACCATTAAGATCGATAGTTAGCACTCTTTAGGAATGTAGACTTGGATGGATTTATGAAAATGGATGGATGTTATGAGAATGGATGTAGCGTTACGTTGAGAAAATGTACGACAGCACTATTAAGATCGGTAGTTAGCACTCTTTACTATGTTATTTTATGAATACCATGTAATATTTTGCGACCTATTATACTTAATGGTAGACTCAAAGTCAGTGTTTCAACAATCATTAACTAAAAAATACGGTTTACTTACGTAAATACATACATATATTGAGATCTAATAGTTCCAAGTCACATAGGGACTCTTTCTCATGAGCAGCGTTCGCGACGACGCTCAGTCTCTTCCGAGAATCGTCAAATGCTAATTTACCTGACCTTCAAATCAAAAAGATATTTTTGCTGGGCAGTCGTCTTTCCACAGACCTGAACCTTTCATTTTTCTTTAAAAGAGTACATGGCTCCACATAGAGATAATGAGTGCAATAACAATATATCAGTCAACGAAATTAAATCATTTTTCGAAAAGAAAGAAATTTGACAATTTAAATACTACATCAAATATACCCAGAACACATCCAATATGGCCGTCAAACGTTGGCCTAAATAAAAATTAATTGGAATGCCGAATACCGGCCGTGTGACTGACATCTCAATGTCAACGTTGCAGATGAAATAATCAAGCCATTGTTTTCTAATATAAATGCCATTTCATTTTATGAAATCATTTATTTTTGTTTAAAATGAAAATGGCTGTCAGTTTTGCAATTGACGCCCAACGTGGGACTATAATATGGTTTATGATGGTGACGTGACAATTACTAAGATAAATGCAATTTGAGTTTTATAAATAAAGTCTGCCTCTCTCTCGAAGTGGTGCAAACTTTGCCAGTAAGGTATGAATACTGGGATACAAGGGCTAATCGTATAACTATGGTAGAATAGAATACATTTTAACAACACCCCTATTCTTCTTGCATAATTATCATAAAAGCCAACTAAAGAACTACACATTAATTTTGAGTTTTAAAACAATTTTAGCAAAAATAAGTTTCATATTTTAAAGAAAGTCTTGGCGCCCAACATGGGACTATGACTAATGCAATTTCTTCTTCATCATAATGATATCCTTATTAATTACAGAATTGTTAATTACTGCATTGAATGAATGAAACCTATACTGACTCTCACATACATTGTGCCACATCATTTTAAAGTTATACTAAAAACTAAAACAGATACCAACAATCCATTCACAGTTAATAATGATATTCATAATTATAATAAAAAGTTAAAATAAACGAAGAATTAAAATGCAAATAACGCCTTGGAGGGCCGAAAATGAAATTAGTTTATTAAATTAATTAAATATCAAGACACTTTAGGGAATGGAAGTGCCGGTGTTATGTTCCTTCCTTATTACAATAATTGTTGGTCCAAGGGGAACTGTTTGTCTTGGCTACTTTAGGCTCTTCTAGGGAAGATAACGCTATGGATATTACTTGTGGTTATAATAAAAGGTTTAAGTTTAATAATTGATGAGCGATTTTTTATACTAAAGGTGTTGTGAAGATAGAATAGGATACATTTATATTCACAAAAGTCCACTGCCACCGTTAGACTACTATCGGTTGCGCTGCAGCGCTTATACACACATGCGCACGCATATTTTTATCCGTGTGCGTACGCGTGCGTGTGTTTATGCGTACGCACGCGTTTGTATGCACATTAATATGAAATTACTTACGCATTGCCGTGTGAACAACACTCACGGTGGCAGTAGACTTTTGACCTTTGACTGTACATTTGTATCATATTCATCCAGCATGTGTAGTAAAGACCTAAGACACATCGTAAGAGACGACATTTGACGGAGACGAGGTAGCAGCACTCTTTCTAATAAGTATAAACTTCTTTAATTGCGATTTTAAGCTAGACTGCACTGGACTGGCTTGGAAATTAGAACAAGCCCTTTAAGGTTGAGGAGACTCATAGTCTATCACGGAATATTAATGACCTCTGATGCAGTTTTCCCTACTTGCAGAAATAATATTAAATGTTTATGTCTATGAGTCACCAGATACGACAATAATCTTATTGTAATAGGATGTATAAATGGAGGCCAACAGGGCCTCCTCAGTTATGAATCCCCAAACAACCTTCAAATATTTCATCATCATCATCAACAGCCTATAAATGCCCACTGCTGAGCAAAGCCTCTTCTCACACGGAGAAGGTTTGAGCATTAATCACCACGCTTGCTCAATGCGGGTTGGCAATTACAAACTTATAATTAGAAATTATAAGCCCAGATTTCCTCACGTTGTTTTCCTTGCCAGTGGTGTCTGAATAATCTTAGAAAGTACATATAACTCGGAAAAAGTCACATTGGTACTTGCCGTTGGTAGGTTTCGAACCCGCACCCTCATGCATGAGAAGCGGGCGTCTTAAACCTCCGGGCCACTACGACGACCTTCAAATATTGTAATCCCCAAAAGGCCGGTAACGCACTTGTAACTCCTATGGTGTTTCGGGTGTTCATCCATGGGCGGCGCCGATTACTCAGTTCGTATACCGGCTTATTCCATAAAAAAATAAAGGGCATATGAGTACCTAACACGATGCACGACTGTGACCCATACGTCCATACGACCCATTACCAAAAGTGACTTCTAAATAACCTAACAATAAAAATAATAACGTAATTACAGTTCATTTCATTTCGCAATTCTATACAATACGTGAATAAAAATTCTATAATAATAAAAAAAAACGAACTTAATCCCGAACCTCTAAAAAGTCAATGGCATGCCCTTAAAATGTAACCTCTTTTGATCCACTATTCTTTTTATACTCTCATCGTATCTTTTAGATAACAAGCTTAGAACTATTATGTCCAAAGCTATAAATGGACGCTTCTATAAAACCTAGTTACATGGAAAAATTATTTCGAAAAATCAAGGTCATTTGGAGAGGGTCTCGAAACTCAGTAAGCTTCTTTGTATGCAGCCATCGAAGCAAAATGATTGATAAAGATAAGAAAAAAGAAAAAAGTAGCGTCAATTTAATGAACAGTATCAAGTTTATGCTTTGTTCGTGAATGGTTCTGTATATTATTTTGGTATTTAGAGATTTTATTTATTTACTTTGAAGTTAGCAGACTAATTACATAATGTCTTTTAAACCGTATGAATTCATAAATAAATATAATTATGGCAATGAAGTTAGCAACAGTTTGGTGCAGTTCAACAGTGTGAACTGAGCTTCTTCTACATATGAAGGCTTTCCATGATCTTCATGTTTGGTAGGTGGGTCGGAAATTGTGGTTACAGGGATTTATCAGAAAGTAGGTGTCCGGTCTTTGTCAAATATGGAGTCCCTTAGTCGGCTATTATAACACCTGTTTTTTCACCTACATTTTTCCATAAAGCATTTCTTTAAATTTTTTTATGACCTTAAGGTGTGAAATCCTCATGGAACCCCTCGCCTGGGGAGCATGAAAGGGCCTGTTATACTATGACTAAAACCCACTCCGGTGTCCCATCTCACACGTGGGTACGAGCGGGAAACGAAATCCTTCCGCAGCCCCCGAACTTGTAGCGGATTTCCAGGGCATTTTTATGCATACCCAAATACGAATAATATATGTATTTCTTCTAAAAAATAAAAGTCTTCTATTAAACAAAAACCTATCATTACGAATTGCCTCTAATTTTTAAACACGGTACCCAAAAACAATATTCAGAGAATGAGAGGAATCAACCTATTTTTGTAACGGCCTTTTTGTTTTAAATTAAGAATGAATGTTAAAGTTCCCTCGTATTTTGTTTGTTTGCTTGTTTGTTTTAAGTGAAATTATAATGATATCGTAAAGGAAAGAAATAATTATTTATTTGAGTCGAATTTATTTGTGATGTAATCGTTTTGGAGTTTGTATTGTTAATTCTGTTTTATGTAGTCTTACATTTTGTTAGCTATGGATTTGTGACTTTGAAAAAGTTATGTTATGCCATACATACATAGCCTCACCCCTATCTCTCATGGAGGCAGAGACTATGGAACACCAATTACTACGATTCCTAGAGGTACATACCTCTTTCGCTTCATCAACAGTCATCAATCTTTTCATGCATGCTCATTGGTTAAGATTATTTTTAATTTGGTCCTTCTTTAATATATTATCAATCTGGTCGGTATATGTTATATTATGAGTGTCTATTAATAAGAGGTGAGCATATAGGATACATCAGATATTTAGGCTACGGTGTCCGGTCCACCATAAGGCGGTAGGTTGCTATCATGGCGACTACGGTAGTTCAGAAAAATATTTCATGCTTCATAAATTGAACCAATAATCACAACAGTTCCTGGTATATTCTTAAAACTATTAAGTTTTAATTGTAGATCGATAAAGAGATCAGTAGACTGTGTAAAAAAATTGTGTGACACAGCGGATATAGTTGCACTGCAGGAGACGTGGCTGCTGCCTCACGATTTGTTCTATCTTAACGACATCCATTGTGATTTTGCGGCGACGGGTGTCTCAGCGGTAGACACTGCGGAAGGAGTACTGCGGGGGAGACCCTATGGTGGAGTGGCCCTTCTATGGAGAAAGAGTGCGTTTAGTGCCGTTGAGATTATTAAATGTAACAGTGTGCGTATTTCGGCGATCAAATGTGTGGGTCAGTGTCGGTCTATGCTAGTGTTCTCAATATATATGCCAACAGACGGTCAGGACAATTTGTGTGAATTTACTGCATGTCTATCAGAAATGAATGCGGTAATTGACGATTATAATGTAGATTTAGTTTTTATTATGGGGGACTTCAACGCACATCCAGGGGAATTGTTTTTTAATGAAATGTTAAATTTCTGTGAGGAACAAAGTTGGACATGCGCTGATGTAGATTTGTTACCAGGTTGTCAGAATACCTATACATACTTAAGTGAGGCTCACGGAACTGTAAGATGGTTGGATCACATACTGGTTACAGCAATGGCATTTCAAACAATTGATAGCATTAAGGTATTGTATGAGGTGTCATGGTCGGACCATTTTCCAATTGAAATTACATGTAATTTTAACAGTTTACCAAGAAAAAGTACTGTAAATAGAGGGGTAGATAATAAAATACTATGGGGGTTACGGAACGATGAACAAATCTGTAAATATAGGGAATTATGTAACGGGGCATTGCGAAATATAGACTTTCCAGTGGAATTACGGGATTGCTGTGATCATATATGTGACAAAGTAGAACATAGACACATAATCAATGTAATGTATGATAGTATTAAGTCTATCTTGAGTGATGCCTCGGAAAGGACTAGAACGGACAGTAAGAGAAAAAAGAAGATGTGTATTGTAGGGTGGAACAAGCATGTCGGTGAATCTCATAGGAGGGCTCGGCTTGGTTTCTGTAACTGGGTTCTGCAGGGGAAGCCGCGCGACGGGCCACACTATTTAAATATGTGTGAAACGCGAAGACAGTTTAAAAAAAAATTGAAATGGTGTCAGGATAATTCTGAGCAAATAAAAATGGACATACTGGCAGCAAAACATAAAGCTAAAGACTTTAGCAGTTTTTGGAAAAATACAGGGCACATGAATTCTAAGCCGAGCTTGCCTGTGAGCGTCGACAATGTCGTAGGGAATCGGAATATTGCAGATAGTTTTAAAGATCTGTTTGAGTTGGAACCAATGCCCTGTGAGTTTAGTAGAGTAAGTAAGCCTGACGTCAGACCTGGTGAGAAGTACCGTCGATTTAGACCAGTAGACGTGAGAAATGTAATAAAAAATATGAAGAGTGGAAAATCCCCAGGTCATGATGGTATTAGTATAGAGCATTTGCGTTATGCAGGTGTACATTTGCCCAGAGTCCTAAGTCTGTTGTTTAATTTTTGTATAGGCCATTCTTATATCCCGGATGATATGATGAGAACAGTGGTAGTTCCGATAATAAAGAACAAGACCGGGGATCCATCTGACAAGCGAAACTACCGCCCAATATCACTGGCCACAACCATGGCGAAGGTCCTTGACAGTCTCGTGAACGCGCAGCTGAACGAACACGTTCAGATACATGACTTGCAGTTTGGCTTCAGACCCAACTTGTCAACGGACATGGCAGTTATGTGTCTCAAACAAACGGTAAGGTATTATACCGACAGAAAAACACCAGTATATGCGTGTTTTCTTGATCTCTCGAGGGCATTTGACCTGGTGTCTTACGATATTCTTTGGCATAAACTACTGGAGGAGACTGCTGTGCCGAGGGAGGTAGTATCGCTCCTCAGGTATTGGTATAGCAATCAGAAGAATGCTGTCAGATGGGTTGACGCATTTAGTCGGGACTATAAACTGAAATGCGGGGTGAGGCAAGGGGGGTTAAGCTCACCGACTTTGTTTAACGTTTTTATGAACCAGCTTATTGGCGGGCTGAGCGGAACCAAGGTCGGGTGTTCAGTCGATGGCACAATGATAAATAATATCAGTTATGCGGACGACATGGTCCTGCTGTCCCCATCAGTCAATGCGCTCAGGAAACTTCTCTACATATGTGAATCATACGCCCAGTCGCATGGACTCAAATATAATGCCAGCAAAAGTGTTCTCATGGTATTTAAAGCAGGGAACAAGGCGCCTTCGAATGTGCCGCCAATTAAAATCGCAGGGTCGGCACTAGAGAGGGTGTCCAAGGTGAAATATTTGGGTCACATGCTGACGGAGACGCTACTGGATGATGAGGACTTAGAGAGAGAAAGGAGGGCGTTGGCAGTCCGCTGCAGTATGTTGGCCCGCAGATTCGCACGGTGTACCACAGATGTAAAACTATTACTCTTCAGAGCCTTCTGTCAGTCATTTTACACGTGCAGTCTGTGGATCAGATTTACGAGGCGGGCTTATAATGCCCTGCGTGTGCAGTACAATGATGCACTGAGGGCAGTGTTGAGGAAACCCAGGTGCTGCAGTGCTTCCGCAATGTTTGCGGATGCTTCCATCGATGATTTCTTCTGCATCATTCGAAAAAGAACTGCATCAATGATGAGCAGGGTACGTTCAAGCGCCAATGCTGTCCTCAGAACGTTGGCTTACAAAATAGACAGTCCGTTTATTGTGTACTGGGCCAGTGTACACTTGCTTAGAAATAAGAAATAGACTCCTGTTCCGAACTATTAATTGACTGTTTTTGTTTATTTTTTTTAACTTCTTTTTAGTTTGTTTACTAACAAATTACTAACACTTTATGTTTTGTATTATTGTGTGAAGTACTAACAACCATACTAACAAACTCAATTTACTTATTTTACAAGTTTTTCTTTAATTTTTCTAAAAGTGTATGGACTTACGTCTGAAATAAAGATTATTATTATTATTATTATTATTATTATTAAGTCGGTCAAAGAATTATGAACTAATATAAATATTAAACTTTACTGTAATTAAAAGTACCCTTAACCGACAAGATTGATGACTGTTGATGAAACGAAAGAGGTATGTATGAATCGTAGTAGTTGGCGTTCCATGGGCTCTGTCTCGGAGCCGCGGAGAACTTACTGGGGCTCCGGCTTGAAGTGCAGGAGTAGGAACGGGGTGGTTTTTAGTCAGTAAGAGTCTGACACTCCCTCCCGCCTCACCAGGGCAGGAAAAGTCATTTGATGATTTTCCCCCCTTAAAATAGTCTCTGCCTACCCCCATCAAACACAACATTTCACACACTTGTCAGTTATACTCACGACCGTTCAACTAAAAACTCGAACACAAATAAAATAATAAATGCCTACACAACAACTAATCTGGTCAATCAGTGCCTACAACAAAAGGGTTCCGATTAAATATTTTCATCAGATTCGTACAACGGAATTTCTCTAATGAAATGCTTAACGTACTAATTACGTACTCGAAATTTCGTAATTCCGTACCCCATATATTACAGGGGCCTAATTAATGGAGCTACATATTATTGCTTATTGGATATTGGAAATAATGTCCTAACTCTTAGTTTATCATAATGAAAAAACAGACGTTGATTAAAATTTTGTATATTTTTTGTATTTCAGTAATTTGGATAAAGGGTCAGCATGCTTGTTTCTCGTCCAAATAAAAAATGTAAATAATAAAATGTTCGAATATTCAAACACTTCTATTTCTTTTTTCAAATTGATTCCAAAGCGATTGTAGCTTGCCAGGATTAAAAAATCTTTTAACTATTAAAACGAGGATGATTGTAGCTACGTTAAAGGCATTCTTAAAAACGTTAATTAGTCCTTTGATTTAGCAATTTGAATTTGGAATGTGTATGAATTTAAGGCAGCCATTGTGAAGGAATTATAGGTCATTAGCATCTTTGTGTGAAATTAAATATTACTCAAATACATTTTTAACTATCGTCTATGCTGCTTTTGATTCATAAATTTGGTGGCTAAAAGGTCATCTAAATTATAGCTTTGTTCTCAGAATTTGTTGACAGTTGGTTATACAAAACTATATGAAGCTATTAGTTGTCTGCGATGTCAAACAAAATGTATTACATGACGCTGAAAACCAAATTAAACATTATTATTGCCATAACCTCTATACACGACTAAAAAGGATAGGTATATTACAAAACCATTACTTAAATATTCAAACATTTTCTCATATACTTGAAGGAAATGACATGAAAACAAAAAGAGGTTGTTATTAGGAAGCCTGAAGGAAGCTGGCTGTTCCTTATCAACACATATTGCTTCGAACGTAGCGCATATCGTCTTAGGAAATCCTCTACCCGATTGCTCTGGTTAAGGGTGGTGACACACTGAGAAATATAGAGACGATGAATTTCAGGCAGCAACGATGTCTTGTATTCTAAAATGAAAAAAAAATAAATGAAAAAAAAAACATCTCTAGTTAAAAAAATATATACACAAAACAACGGCACTTATTTCCCGAAAGAAAAAACAGAGGTAAACAAACAAATATAACACCCACTTTTCGCCCCCTTATATTATGAGTCTACTATCATGTAATATAAAGATGAGCTATTGCAATACCTAGACGTGGAGAACCTGACGGGTAACCGGGGCTCCGGCTCGACGTGCAGGAGAAGGAACGGGGTGGTTTTTAGCCAGTAAGAGTCTGACATTCCCTCCCGCCTCACTCAGGCGGGAGCAGATGATTACCCCCCTTAAAAAAAATTGCGATACCTAACTAGTGTATCATTAAGAATTTTATGAAAACCAAAATCACTACCATCGAACCTATGAAACCCTTGGTCGATAATCACACATTTGTTAGCAACTAAACTTCGATTTCATTTTATTTTATCACAAAAAAATTAAGTCCCGTCCTTTTAGTATCTACTTCTTTTAAACAAAAATGTAGGTAAGTACAAAAAAATATGTTCCTTTTCCTCTAACCCTCCGAATAAATAAAATAAACATGACGTCATGAAATCACCATCAATCTTAAAACCGCTTACAGAATAAATATTACAACAACCATTTCTCATTGTACAACGCACTTTATAAGCTTCACGGAAGAAAAAAGATAAAATCTTTTTCTTTTCGTCTAACAAATTGCAAGACCGCCATATTTCTTTAAATAAGATCACAAATGAATCGGAGTAATAAAATAAATCCCTGATCTTCGGTTTGATTGAAATCATGGCGACAGAGAAAATTTTTGCCAATGCGTTTCTTTAATAGACTCAGTAGATTTTATGTAAGGTGTTTTCTTAATTTGATTGCAATATCACAAACTGTGTTTTAAATTATTACGTTTTCAGCTTACTCACGTAACTGTTTGAAGAGGAACTCGACTAGTTTCAAGCCATGCTAAGTAGAAAAGTCGTTTTATTTAAGTGATAATTAGACATATTATATGGAATAAAGGCAAATAAGCAGACGAGATCACTGGGTGGACAGTTCTAAAGTACTGCCTATGGACGGAACACCAAAAAAATACCACTGCCTCGTAAAAACCACTGCAAATACTCAAAAGCAACCTCCAATACACACAGGGTATATATACAAACTCAAATAAATTCAAAAAAATCTGCTTACATCAAAAGGAATACTGAGTGAATGGGAATAAATCGCTCATTCGTTCACTAAGGGTATCAGCAGAGACATTTTCGTTCATTCTAAATCCAAATCCAGCTTAATGTAGGCTCATGCAAACCTGAATGGTTTCCGAAGATTGGTACGACAGCAAGTTAAAAGATTTTGGCTATATATCTTTTTATATTGCACACTGTGATTGCTTTTCTGAAGTTATGTAAAACACCCTTGTATATTTATTTGATGTCTAACACACATAGACGTAATATAATGTTGAAAAGAGGATCAGGCTTATGTCTAATGCAAAATCAAGCAGCACCTAATCTTAAGTATGGGAGAGCCATGCTTCGGCACAAAAGTACCGGCTCAACCGGAGTGATACCACAGCCTCACAGAATACCGACCGAAAAGTGAGGTTACCGGAGGCCCAATTACCCCCCTCCCTAGTCTCCCGAATCCCCAAATCCTCCACAATCCCCAAATTCCCAATTCCCAAAAGGCCGGTAACGCACTTGTAACGCCTTGGTGTCTCAGGTGTCCATGGGCGGCGCCGATTGATTACCATCAGGTGATCCGTTTGCTCGTTTATCGGCTTATGCTACAAAAAAATAATACAATTCTAAGATACGTGATGATTGTCGTGTTTGAAAATGAAACCAAACATAATATTGGGTTGTTCAAAGAGGCAGTTAGTTTTGTCACCCTATTACTATGTTAACAGTGTTATTATTAAAAAAAAAATATCTCATTCCGAATCAAATGGAAACCTTCCTTCTCCACCACGAAAGTCGTGCTAACAATAACTCGATCATCCAATCAAAACATAAAACAGTTCCATTTCTTACCTCTGCAAAAAGTTCTCAAGTAAAAGTCAACAATTGTTTTAATAAGTATCCAGTTTTTAGGTCCAGATCCTTTCTGGAAACTTCAATCCTTCGTCCTTTCCAAATTGGAGGCTAAATCGAAAGTCTGCGAGACAATAAACTCGGTCCTTTGTCCAAACCCATGTTTCGTTAATATTAAGAACTTTCCATTTTTTAACATTCGACAAATTAATTTTCTGTCAACGAAATACCGACTTTATGGCTTTGGTTTTAATTTCCTTTTTGTTTTGTAGCTGGAAAGTGATTGCTAGGTCTTATTGTGTTTAAAAGGTTATTGTTTATGTCTCTTCGGACGAAAAAGGCCTAGGCACGGCCCAAAGAGTTTTTAATGCTGACGTTTTCGTTTTATACTTTATTCAAAAAAGATATTGTCTTGAGTCTAGAGGTCATGAATTCAAATGCTGACTGCGTAGGCTTGAATTCGATATAAAAGTGTCTTTTTATTTTCTCAGCTCATCAGTTCTATGATAATGGAATATCGAACTAGTTATGTATCGATATGCTAGAGATGTAAGCTGAATTATTTCTGTTAATGGCACTTTAGGACTGGATGGATGGAATTTTAAGTGTGGGAGAGTCATGCTTCGGCACGAATGGGCCGGCTCGACCGGAGTGATACCACGGCCTCACAGAAAACCGACGTGAAACAACGCTTGCGTTGTGTTTCGTCATGTTAGTGAGGTTACTGGAGGCCCAATTACTCCCTCCCTAGTCCCCGTCTCACGAATCCCCGAATCCCAAAAGGCCGGTATCGCACTTGTAACGCCTTGGTGTTTCGAGTGTCCATGGGCGGCGCCGATTGCTTACCATCAGGTGATCCGTATACTCGTTTACCGGCTTATATTATAAAAAAAAACTGGAGTTAGTATGAGGAACATAGGCGAACATGTAACATCGAGTAAGAATATTGCTAAAATCAGATGCTAGAACTACAAACCGTATTCAAAAGTTTCAAAGTTTTTAAAATATATCACACTAATATTATAAATGTAATAGTTTCTTTGTTTGGATGTTTATCTGTCAATCACGGTGAAACACGGTGAATTTTGATGAAATTTGTATTTCATCAAAATTCGTTCAGAAGTTTACAGGCAACCCTGGGCTGACTTAAGTGATATGATACCTTTTACCCCGATTAATTAAACCCATGGAATAAAACAGGAATCATATTCTACGGTACTGAAGTCGCGGGCCATAGCTAGTAAGCATATAAGTATTCAACCATAACACAGGTTTAAAAATCACACTCCCAACTTAGAGGACAACCAAAAGACAGTAAGTAATTTTCCATTTTCAACAACAAATACAACGACCACAATAATCAAAAACCCACACACTTTCGCAACTTAAAACTAAAAATAATAAAACTTTAGAACGAATGACATCAACAAAAAGTTTATATTAAAAAATAACTTTAGCGAAACGTGTTCAATCAAGAGTTTAGAAACTTAATATTATGCATTCTGTCTAAATAGTTGTGCAAAGTGCAAATGTGGGTTATAGACAAATGCCATTAAAAATAAGATGGCAAGTTATTCTTGAAGTCAGACAAATAACTGTTAATGTTGCTTAGTCTGCAGTCTAGTTAACTGTAGTTATTTACAAAGTTAAAAAGCGAATGTTAAAAGTTGAATGTTAACCACCGTATTTTAAGCGAAACGTAGTGTTTAAGTCTTGTGAGTGAAAATAAACGAACGTTCCAACTATTCTAGATAAGACTTGTGAATTAAAATAATGTTTGTTGTTTTTTTGAAGTCGTATTTTAGAAGGGTTTCGCTTTAAGAGCTAAGAATTTTAAATCTTTTGTTATTACAATATACCTATATTGATTAGGGTAGCGGGTAGGTAGCGTGATGTTAGATAGGGGTAGGCAGAGGTGCATATTACGACACTTAATGCCATTGTACAATGTAACACACACTCTTCACTATTGATGTTATGTGTACGGGTACTGAGATTTTTTTTAAAACCCTGTAGTACTTTGCCCGACCCGGGAATCGAACTCGAGACCCCTTACCTAGCAGTCGCACTTGCGACCACTCTGTCAACGAGGTAGACTAGATAACTTAAAAAAACATCTCCAAATATTGGAAAAGACTACTAAAAATCTATTTTTAATCAAGTCAATGAAAGCACTCAATTGTTATAATAACATTTGATTTATACAGAAAGACATTTCAATATTTTCACTAATAGGAATTCATAAATGAATGTGGTTTGATATCTGTCATAAGAAGCGTGGGGATACGGACCAAGTACAAACATACTTATACATATATAGGTACACACTTTTACATAATAACCTTTTCGAGAAAACATAGACAGCATAAGTATATACAATTATATATTATACTAGCTTTTACCCGCGGCTTCGCTCGCGTCACAAAAGGATAAAAAGTAGCCTATGTGACATATACCAATACATACAGCGCCATCTATACCAATACTTTTGTTTTTCCTCGGGAATATCAAATTTTTCTGGGTTAAAAAGTACCCTACTATTTAATCCGGACTTCTAACTTTACGTGAATTTTAGAACATTTATTTTTGTTTAAATTTTCCAAAATAAAAGTAACCTATGTTACTCGTTAGTACATCAGTTAACTGCCAATAAAAGTCTTGCAAAATCGGTGCACCCATTCCAGTATTTAGCCAGTGCAAACAGACAGCCAGATAAAAATTGTTTATATTGGTATGTGTATCGTATGTATATTCACATGCATGTAGTAAAAAAGGCTTTTTTTAATATTACCAACAGACACTTAAATTTTATTTATCGGTATAGATTTTTTTTTATTGCATAAGCCGGTAAACTAGAAAACGGATCACCTGATGGTAAGCAATCGGCGCCGCCCATGAACACCCAAAATACCAAGGCGTTACAAGTGCGTTACCTGCCTTTTGGGAATTGGGAATTTGAGGATAGTGGAGGATTCGGGGATTCGGAAAACTACGGACCCGGTAATTGAGTCTCCGGTAACCTCACTGACACGACGAAACACAACGCAAGCGTTGTTTCACGTCGCGTCGGTTTTCGTCGGCCGTAGTATCACTCCGGTCCAGCCGGCCCATTCATGCAGAAGCATGGCTCTCCCACACTTAAAATAGATGTATAGATATATACATAACATCCATAAAGCATCTATATTTTAACATCCTCTGCGTACACTATAATTTATTCAAAGCCCATCTACAGGTGGTTCCTAATTATGATGCTACATGGCGCTAATAATTATGATGGATCACCCCAGCGCTTCATACATCATGTGACGATGTGTTGCATCAAGGCACCTCTCGAGTAAGAGGAATTAGGGCGCCATCTGCATAATTACTTAGCGAAGCACATTATCTTGTTGTTCTTCTTAGAAAATTAGCTGAGGATGAAAGTAATGGTGGAAATAGATATGGTGTTATTGTCATTGTAATTATCAGACAGAGATAGGAACAATTTCGACTGTTCAATGTAAGGTTTCAATTGGACATTGGAAGTAATAAAGGCTTTTGGAACTAACAGATGGCGCTAGTGATGAATTTGATCCTTTTAGCCTTAAAACTTTACTCTCTTTACTTTTTGTATGAAATTGGCCCGGTTTGGCCGCGATTTTACTTGGTGGTAAGAGATAATGCAGCTACAGATGAAGCATGATTGCCTTCAGAAGCAACTTATTCTCCGGGTAGCAAAGACTTTCGCTCTCCAATACAAAACTGGCATTCCCATGACTGAAGAAGCTAGTGTACTATTATTATATTGCTATATAATTAGGTCTACGTGTGAACATGCGAAGGAAATCGTCGTGAGGCAATATAACCTTATAATTTCTTATTATAAGTTTAAAATCGCCAACCCGCAATGAACAAACGTGATGATTAATGCTCAAACCTTCTCCGTGTGAGAAGAGGCTTTGCTCAGTAATGGGCATTTATAAGCTGTTGATGTGTGTATGATGTACCTAGATATATGTCTACACGTCACAAAATACTTTTTTACAGTCCAACATGGACCCTATAATAAAATATTGTCCCATAAGAAACCCTTTGTTTAACTTTCAAGCTTCGACATATCAATCTACCATGACATCACAAAGAGATGTGTATACAACAATGGCTACTAACGATCATATGACATTTAAGATGAATGGACTATGTTATAAGATGACAGATTCAATACGAAAGTTGTAACAAATAAAAGTCAACGCGGACAAACAAACTCTATTGATGTATCTTTCAAGGTTGAGTGAAGGATTCTGGTTCAAAATGCAGAGGAGTGTAAAAGGTTAAGTATAAGAATGTAGCATCAATCTCATTTCTGTAAGGAATTACTGATGAGACTGATGCTGCATGGGGATCCACCGCCCATCCCTGATCCATAAATAACTCAAAAAAAATCCGGCAACGCACCTCATCTGATGTTGCGAATGTCCATACGATTGCTTACCATCAGGTGATCTAACAGCTCCTTTGCCACCCTATCACATGAAAAAGTCATTGATAGTGCGTGGACCACTACTGAACTATAAGCTTACCTGAGTACCATGCACGAATAACTATCGAAATTGTAACGAACTTTTCGATAGTTATTCGTGCTTGGTACTCTGTACATAAGAAGGTGTTTCAAAATGTTACGTCTATCATACGGGTAGTCGGTCAGGCAACTCTTATGACACTCACAGAAAGAGTAGTTGACAATTTTAAATATAGCGTTATATAAAACTTGAAAATCTTAAACACACTACTAGTCGTTTTGTTTATTATAACTTTCGTGAGACATAATTATGTTTTCAGCTTACTCACGTAAGTATTTGACGAGGAACTCGACTAGTTTCAAGCCATGCTAGAGGCTTATATTCATGAGCAGCATATCGCAGCCCGCAACGCGGCGACTATCGCTGTTGCTGTTGCTGTCTAGTTCCTTGTCAAACAGTTGCGTGAGTAAGCCGAAAACATAATAATTAATTTAGCACTGCTTGTCCTACAACTTTTGGAGTAAACTATTAAAGTTAAACTTCTGCAATCGTCTACCATGGGTATTACATCAGCCACGGCTGACTGACGCTCCTCCGTGCATACATCAAGGCAACGAATGTAAATATTTTGTTCTTATTTTCCTGTAGCCACTGAATGTACATGACTACACACAAAGCTAAGCAGAACCAGTATAAATTGCCCCTCGAACATGTGAAACGATCATATAAAGAGAGAGCATGATAAACTGGTTATATATCGCTCGATGCGTAGAACATGTACAACTGATACATGTAGTTTTACAATCTTTGATCTGACGCTTATATTGTGATGTAAAGAGGTAAATCGATTCCTTTATCATTATTCAGTAGTTTTTTATATCACGATTGTGTGATATTCTGTTTGAGATTCACAATATTATTACCCAGATATGTCCGGTTCTACAGATTGCAATGATACATCTGAAAAAATTGACGTACTTGAAGGCAACTTTGTCTACGAAATTACAGATTTAAAATAGAATGGTGATTGTGACATTTTCTCTAAATTGAAATAAATAATCGTTAAAACTACACCAAAGACTTAAAGTCAAAGTCAAAGTCAAAATCATTTATTTCAATTAGATCAGGAAAGCACTTTTGAACGGCAGTAAAATTGTAAAAGTTAAGCTATTTATTCATTCCAAAGTGTAGATTCCTATGGAGAAGAACGAGCAAGAAACTCCATAGGTAATTCTTTTGTCTATCAAAATTCAACAGTCACTACGGAAAACCAAACGCAAAGTAAAATACCTACCACAGATAACTTAAAATATTCATGCAACTATCTAAACGCGGAATTTTCATTCAAAATTTAATAACAAGAGCTTAATCAGACTCCTTCGCTCTATCGTAAGAAAAAATCGCGAAAATTGTTGAAAAAAGTAAAAGAAAAAATTTCACACAACCTTCACAAGCCCAGGTTTCCAACGTCAGCAACATTTTTAATTTTCCCCAGACGATTCACTCGACTCGGTTCATTTTCTACGAAATTATTCAATTAGATACTTGAAGCTCCCCCCAATCGAGATTAATTTCACCCCTTTTTTCCATTTACATTATCGTTTGGGTCAAAATTGATAAGAGAATTTCATTTATAAAGTGCCCTAATTGGGTATTGATAAAATTTTTAGACCTGAAATATTTCTAAGAATTCAGAAGATTACTTTTTAAATGATTTAAAGGCTTTGTATAAACTGACCTTTGTGCTGTATAATTGTGAGTTAATTCTTCGAAAGGTGAGGTGGAGGTCCTTAGTACAGCCACGTTTGACCAGGTCATGAGGATCGTTCTCTTGTTACGTGAAGACATACGTGAAGGCAGATGTTTATTGTATACATTATAATCATTGTAGTAAATTGTTTTGACTTTAGTTTGACTGTATTTTTTTTTTGTTTCTCATTAGGGAAGGTTATTCTTTTATGTTATACTATGTGTTGTTATACTATGTGTTGTTGAATTTTAGCATATAACATTTTTTTGTTTCAATTTTCCGAAATATAAGTAACCTATGTTATATACTCCTTAGTACATCAGCTAACTGCCAATAAAATTCCCGGCAAAACTGGTCCAGTCATTCCAGAGATTAGCCAGTATATACACACAGACAGACAGACAAAAATTGTAAAAAAAAAAAATTTAGTATGTGTATCGTATGTACACATGCATGCAGTAGAAAGCGGTCATTTCAATATTGCAAAAAGACACTCTAATTTTATTTATCTATGGTATCATTTTCGTATATTAATGAATGTCTATTGTTACATATCATGCATAATTTCACAATGCATATTACAATTCTAGGATGGATTCTGATTATGACACTTTGTCAAGAATATACCAAGGACACTCTGTTTATTTGTCCAATGAGAGATTAATAAAGCTTCGCACTGTTATTTTACATACTTAATTATTTGTTACCAACTTTTTAATTAGTATTTTACTTAACAAAATAACTTCATCAAGTTTTTTTACAAAACATAGGCCTTTGATGCAAAGAGATGAAGTTCCAAAAAAAACTCATATCACATACAACTTGATCAGGTGTCCTTATCCACGCAACACTCTAAAATGAACTCTATGTTACATACAAATACGGAAGCTTTTAAGTTAACGATAACTGAAGGTTTTTTCTCGATAATTAAGCTTTGGACACCTACGCTTATAATTTATATAATTATGTTATATACATTTATATATATTTCAGTTCGTTTTAAGGTCGATAATTCGTACAACAGTTGAAAACCAATTAAAACTTATAATTGACCTGTTTTTCTATATATTTTTTTTTGTATATTAAAGTAATATTTTAGTAAATTTTTCGTCGAAAATATTCAGGCGTTTGGTACTGACTGTTTACAGCTGAAAGTTTTGAATTAAGAATGTCGTTCAAGGAATTTTCTTGGCCGTTATTTTTTGGCAAATTTTGTTCCTTTCTTTTTTAAAGCTATCAATAATAATAGGATGTTGTGTTATGTTTAGGTGTGTGTGTTTATATATGGTACCGTTGTCTTTTATATAAAACTAGCTTCTGCCCGCGACTTCGTACGCGTAATCCCATTTTTTCCCGTGCCCGTTCGTGATTTTCGGTAAAAAGTAAAAAAAAAAAATTTGGTTAAAAAGTATCCTATGGCGGTCTCCTGGCTCTAAGCTACCTCCCTACCAATTTTCAGCCAAATCTATTCTGCCATTCTTGAGTTATAAGTGGTGTAACAACATTTTGTTATAAGATTGTGTGCATAGTATCAATGTTTTAAATCCCAAATATCCACCCATTTTTCTCAGTAGCATTATAAGTAAAATGAAGTGTACCTAAGCCAGTTAAATTGAACCGAAGACCTCTTGTTCAACAGCCGAAATCGCTACTACCCAACCTACAAAGCACTCGATACGCAATCCAATAATATTATAACCTTTATACAAGAAATTAAAATATTTCCTTCAAAAAAATTTTACTTTCCCCAATCCGAGCACAGCCTTCTAATTGCCTTTCATTTCAGACGCCAACTCAATATGACTAATCCTTGCTTATATTTTTAGGGTTCTGCAACCAAAGGGTTCGTGAGAATGTATGTGTGTGTGCGTGTTTATTTTTTTCAAGTCCAAACGGGTGAAGGAACCGAGACGAAATTTGGAACAAGAGTAGATTATGATCCGGAATAACACATAGAGCACGTTTTATTCCACAGGAACGCGAGCGAAGCCGCTGACAGAAGCTAGTATACATAACATAAAATCACGCCTTTTATCCACGAAAGGGTAGGCAGTGCACATTACGGTGCTTGAAGCCACTGTACAATGTAACACCCACTTTTCACTATTTATGTTATGACTCCCATGTAATTAGGGTGTGATCCTATTGCTATATATCGGGCACAGTTCCAGACTCCGTGCTACCACAAATCGAACTCGAGACCCCTTGCCTGGCAGTCGCACTTCAGACCATTCGGCAAACGAGACAAGCTAGTATACGCTAAAACAAATAATACTTAAGGAGACTCCCACGACATAAAATACAAATGTAATACTTTTATATACGCATGGAACCATTTATATTCTACTCCGACTCACACTTCACCCATTTTCTTTTCCTTCAAATCTTTTTTAACGAATCCTCATCTGATTCAAAGGCTTTTTGCCGTCAAGTGTATGAAAGGAGAGATATATGATTATCGATATTCAGATATATTCGAGCGCTCGTTACATCGTTCTTGGATCCCGGATTTATTAGCGATACAGCTAATATACAAGGCTTTGTGTGATCTTGCTTGTGTACTTGTCTTAGGATTGTTAAATTGGGTACATTTCTTGAGTAGGTTATAGTATGTTTAAATGTTAACGGCCTCGTTGATCTAGTATTCGCAAGTGCGACTGCCGGGCAAGGGATTCACGGGTCGGGCAAAGCATTACTGAGTTTTTCAAAATAATTTCAATAGTCGCACTTAGTCTGGAATTGCGCCCGATATATGCCAATATGCACACTCATTATTACATGGGACTCATAATTATAAATAGAGAAAAGTGAGTATTACATTATACAGTGCCCATAAGTGCCGTAATGTGTACCTTTGCCTACCCCTTCGGGGATAAAAGGCGTGATGTGATGTTATGTTATGTTTATTTGGTTGATTATTACCCAATAAATTTAATTCACGAACTTCTTTGTTTTTTTTTTATCGAGATAATTTGCCATATACCGGGAATCGAACTTCTTGCTTAGCAGTCGCACTTGCGACCACACGGCTAACGAGGCAGTCAACCAAATAAAATGTGGAGAAAACAGGTTGCATTGCCAGTTTCTCCCCATCTCTTCAATAATGTACAGGTGTGTTATGATAAAACCTATCGAACACTTCCCAGATGCCATTCTGAAGACTGAAAACTAGTCATTGTTCGCATTTCAGTGTTCAACTTTAACTGTACACTTACTGAACTTAGTTCTTTCAGATTTTGAAACATGTCCAAGTATCGCCTCAGTTGGTCTCTCGGGTAAAAACTACTTTTAGTTTATGTTATCGTTCGTTTGTTTGTTCATTTGTAAAAATAAAGAATGTCTTGGTCCGTAGTCATGTGTAGTTACCGGTTCTGTGTAAATAAGATATTTTTTTTTACATCGGTACACTTATTTTATTTTAACTGTCGTTGTAAGAGTGATTGCCGAGAGGTAGATGTCTGGGGTTCGAATCCTTGGTTGAGAAAAATACTACAGGGTGATTTTCGAACTACAGTTTTTCGAAAAGTAAGAGAACCGGCAATAAAAGCAAATAAAATTCTGCTTCGGTAACCATTTGAGTATTTTTTACGAAGCATAATGTCACATGATATCACGCGTTTTCTCCCCGACGGGGTAGGCAGAGGTGCACATTAGGTACAGGACTTAATGCCACTACACTGTAACACCCACTTTTCACTATTTATATTATGAGTCCCATATAATAGGGGGTGAGCCTGTTGCCATATAGGCATAATTCCAGACTCCGTGCTACTACAAAGAATTGTTTTAATCTAATAATACTGTGCGAAACTAATCTTATACTATTATATAAAGCGGAAGAGTTTGTTTTTTTGTTTGTTTGTTTGTTTGAACGCGCTAATCTCCGTAACTACAAGTCTGATTTGAATAATTATTTCTGTGTTGCACAGCGCATTTATCAAGGATGGCTATTAAAGGGGTATTATTGGCTATTATAGGCTATAAAACATCACGCTACGACCAATAGGAGCTGAGCAGAGCGTGTGAAACCGCGCGGAAGTAGCTAGTTGCATTATATAATGTTTCTTCATAAAACATATGTGTGCTTCCTGAAAAAAAAAATATTTATGTAACGCTATTGGTATACTTTTACTGAAATAAAATCCTAAGCTAGAAACTAGCTATGGAAACTGTAGCAATATGTACAAAGTTAAATCTCCGCAGGTCAGATATCGCCGGACAGTTCTCGAAACACTTTGTTTTGTATATAAACTAGTCGTGGGCGTCGGTTTCACTCGCTCTTTGATGTCAAAGGTTTAGCTTAAACATGAGTCTTGTGTTTTCTTTAGGAAATGCCATAAAGGTTTGCACTCTTTGAAGATTATGTATATATGTATATCTTCTTATGCTTCTTAGTAAGGACTGACATTATTATAATTATACTGGGATTAATTCCTATTTTAGATTCTACTTTTGTTTCTATTTTTTTATGGCATAAGCCGGTAAACGAGCAGATGGATCACCTGATGGTAAGCAATCGGCGTCGCCCATGGACACCTGGAACACCAGAGGCGTTACAAGTGCGTTACCGGCCTTTTGGGGATTAGGAGTTTGAGGATCATTGGGGATTCAGGGATTGGGGAGATTGGGGAAGGGGAGGGTAATTGGGCCTCCGGTAACCTCACTCACACGACGAAATACAACGCAAACTTTGCTTCACGTTGGTTTTCTGGGAGGCCGTGGTATCACTCCAGTCGAGCCGGCCCATTCGTGCCGAAGCATGGCTCTCCACATTGTACAGTTTTATACCGTTTTGTGCCGATAGAAGAAGATGAAAGAAAGAAAGACGGTTTATTTGCACCGTTAACAAAATTTGAAAATGCAAGAAAATAGTATAAAAAACAGAACAGAAAGGTCAGTGCTCAGCTAAAATATCGTATCTCGAGCTCGGTATTTATCTCCTAGCTTCTGTCAGCAGCTTCACTCGCAGTCCCGTGGGATACAAAGTTGTATTTGTTACTCCAGACCACAATCTACCCTTGTTCCAAATTTCACCTCAAACCATTAAGCCGTTTCACGGTTATTGAGTAACAAATATACACACAAACTCACTAACTTTGAATTTATAATATTAGGACGAAGTACGACTAGAAACTTGGAAGTGTGACCAATGCATGGTAGGCGCGGTGGTTGGCTGGGCAACTGGCTGCCGCGCAACGTGTCGTGGGTCAGATTCCCGCAAGGGACAATTCTTTGTGTGATCCACAGATTGTTGTTCAAGGTCTGGGTGTCATGTGTATGTGAACTTGTATGTTTCTTTTTTTCTGGCCTTTTTGGACCGACTTCACTGTTTTAATTTTTTTTGCGTGTTACTGTACTTTGTGACAGTGTGTAAAGAAATATTTTTTCCTTCTTTCTTTCTTTCTTTCTTTCTAAACGTACCCACGACACAGAAGACAAACTTACGGTAGGGCAACGCATAAAAAAAATATTGTGTAATGGTCGATAATAAAAAAAAATTTTTTTATTTCAAATACTACAGCTCAATCTTTTCCAATGACACATTCATCCTTTAAAATCTACTTATAAATAAAATACAATCTTAACAGCAAAGAAACAAAGTCTATTCTCAATATTTACGTGAACGGATTCCAGTCTAGTAATAAAATGTTGGCGCCAAAAGCACAGGATTCTCACGTAGCTATAAGTAAGCACGTTCTGGCACCAACGTGACGAGCCCTTACATTGATGACCTTTTTAATAAAGATAAAAGTGTTAAATAAAAATCGAATCGTTTTTTTTTAGGTTATATGTCATTTTAAGGACTTCTGGCGTGCTTTAGGGGTTAAAAAACAAGTCTTTATTTAACCTCTTTGGAACCCATGTTTGTGTCTTGTATATTTCCATATACCGGGCTGACTGCGTGATATTATAAAATAACTAGTAAATTGTATTGTGAACCTGATTGAAAAAGAGTAACCTATGGAGTTTCTTGCTCGTTCTTCTCTATAGGAATCTACACCTTGGAATGAGCAAATAGCTTCACGTTTAATTTTTTTTGTTGACGTTCTAAAGTGCCATTCTGGCCTAATTGAAATAAATGATTTTGACTTTGACTTTGAACCTAATGACATGGCATAGTAAAATTGAACTCTATTGCAAAGTTCTTAAGTTGAAAATCTATTATATCTGTTACATCCGTAGATAGGTTAATTTGTACCTAATGACATAATTTGTTTATAATGTACCTGTGTCTTTAGCCAAACGCCACTTTAGCGCTAGTCTACCGAGAGAGTAGAAAACTAAATGTATGGAGATGACACTGTCAAGTGTCAAAACTTACGTCAATTCCAAATAATTTGGTTTTCTATTCTACATGTAGACAAGTGCTAAATGGCATTTGGCTACAGCTGATTCGACAGTCACAGTTACGACCACTAGAGCAACGAAAACAAAAATTATAAATAATCTTTATATATATAATTCTTCTGTGTGTGTGTATGTCACTGAACTTCTCTCAAACGACTGGACCGATTTTGATGAAATATTTTGTGTGTGTTCAAGATCTGGGAATGGTTTAGATTCACAAATCAACCCGGCAGATGGCGCTGCAGTCGGTTTCTAGACCTATTACAGGACAACGTCTGTCGGGTCCGCTAGTATAATATAAAATTTTATTTATCAGGGTAATGAATTAATCATCACTGTCACCGAAATTTTATATAAAGTCTAAGATCATCCATTATCTTGTACGATAACTTATTATTTATATTATTCATTTTATTCTTATTTTATTGCACGATTTCCACAGGTGAAGGTTAATAATAAAAATATGACGTGCATTTTGATACGAACATAAAACCTTTTTACGTACATATTTTAACCTAAAATGAAATGATGATGAAATGGATTTTGAAAGGTTTTTCCAATATTTTTAATATCTACGTGAAATTTCAATTCTGGTAACATTGTAATAAGATTAAAAATGTCAATCTTATTATTGTTAACAAATATTTCTGGCTTTTTCACCAATTTTTGTACAAAGGAATTTATTTTATTAATTTGCTTTCAATTTCGTCTAAAAACCTTTCGTTTAGCAAATTCATCGGTTAATTTTATACATAGAACATAAAAGCATTACAAACTGACTGCACTGTTGGCGTGGTGGCTGGGCAACTGGCTGCCACGCAACGTGTCGCGGGTCGATTCCCACACGGAACAACTCTTTGTGTGATCCACAGATTGTTGTTCCGGGTTTGGATGTCATTTGTATGTGATATTGTATGTTTGTAAACGCACCCACGACACAGGAGACAATCCTAGAGTGGGGCAAAGTTTTTATAAAAAAATATATATATACCTAACTAAATTCATTAAACTATCATTACTTCCGTATTTACTCAAACTTAGATACAGAAATGGCCTCATAAATCAAATTTCAAAAATCAATATTTTTCATAACCCCCACAATTTTACTACCATCAAAAATACCTATCAATAACAATCTAATTTCCCCTCCAAATCACGATCCATTCTTCCGCATCAACAAAAACACGACAAACATAACAAACTTTAATGCAGTGCCACAGACAAACTATGATTACAGTTTCGAATTTGCTTAGCCAACAAGGCTGAACGCGTCGATTCCTTTGTTATCCAAAATGGCTGACACCTGTCAATGCCATTGGCGCCATTTCAATTTATTACTAAAAGCAGGAAAATCGCGTCGTGCTCATTGTAATATTACAAAATGGTATTGGCAAATCAATTTACCTTAAATATTGTTCATTGTTGTATAGGGTTTTTGAAAAAATATCTTTGTTCTCTCGCCGGGAGGGTTTTATTTAAATTATTTAATGGAGGGAATTTGTTTGCGTCAATGCGTCAATGGCGCGCGTATTTCTTATTTCTTGTGTTTAGTATTGCTTGCTTGAGTTTATTGCTGCGTGGTAGTAAAAATATTTTGTAGTTTTTTTAAACTTCTGTATTTTTATGAGCATTCTAGAAATGGTATTGTGAGTTAAATAAATTAAATTACTTGATCAATCGTAGCACTTTCGTCAGTTCAGTTTCGGTATTGAAAGTCCGAACGTCGAAAATACCCAATAAGTAATTTATATTGCTAATTATTTATCTGTTATTATTTGACAGTCACAATTATCTGTTAACTCCAAATGATTCTAACAGATGTCGATACCTTTCGACTGGGTTGAGTAAGTAATCAATAGATGGCGATGCTATAGTTTTTTTTTTTAATAGAAGGAGGATTGATTCTTAAGGAAGGTTTACATGACGTATAATGCATGCATATTGCACCCGTGCGAAGACGGGGCGGGTCGCTAGTGATTTCATAAGATTTTTTCACAAACATGCAGCACTAAGTCACTAGATAGTCGACAGACAGACAAAAGACCAAACATGCAGTGACACCTTCACGCTACGCTGCGACATAAACGTGGCTGGCAGGCACACGAGTCAATGTACGCAACTAGGTCACAATTGTACAGGGTTGTCGGTTATAGGGTTATGAAATTATTATTTTGTGACATGACATTAATTTGATATGAACATAACATATAAGTGTGGGAGAGCCATGCTTCGGCACGAATGGGCCGTCACGACCGGAGTCGTACCACGGGCTCACAGAAAACCGACGTGAAACAACGCTTGCGTTGTATTTCATCGTGTGAGTGAGGTTACCGGAGGTCCAATTACCCTCTTCCTAGTCTCCGTCTCTCGAATCCCCGAATCCTCAACAATCCTCAAATTCCCGATTCCCAAAAGGCCGGTAACGCACTTGTAACGCCTGGGTATTTCGAGTGTCCATAGGCGGCGATTGCTTACCTTCAGGTGATCCGTCTGCTCGTTTACCGGATTATGCTATAAAAAAATCACATCACGCTTATTTTATAATTAAAAATGAATTTCCGTTCGTTAGTCTCGCTAAAACTCGAAAACTGCTGAACCGATTTGGCTAATTTTGGTCTTGAAATGTTCATGAAAGTGGGAAGGTTTAAAAGGTGAGATTTTTTTTTATGCGGTATGAAGTTTAGCGGTTCAGCTAGTATTTTATAAATACCTCTATGTACACACGGCCACACATCAATCTATACAAAACCAGTTTATTCTGGTATCGCGTCGCATCATCTTTCCGCACATTTAACGTTCAGTTTATACTGGTTATGTAAAGCTCGATGTGTAGCCGTGTGTACCTTTTCAAAGATTAAAAAGCCTAACTTCATGTCGTACCAAAAATAACCAGTACAAACAAACAACGTGTTATAAGCCGGTAAAAATATAAATAGTCCAAAGATTACAGTGACGTAAACCAATACACACAGCTTCCAGACTGGAGATGAAAAGTGTACATAATTTATCATGAGCGTCGATGTAAGAAAACTTATTTTTATCTCGCAAAGGTGGATCATAAATCGGTTTAGTACGATAATGGTATGAAAGACTCGATTTAAAACATTTATGACATAGAATTACATAACATCATAACATCATGCCTTTTATCCTCGAAGAGGTAGGCAGAGGTGTACATTACGGCACTTAATGCCACTGTACAATGTAACACCCACTTTTCACTATTTATGTTATGAGTCCCATGTAATAGGGAGTTTTATTGCCATATTTTCTTTATTTTATTTTTTATTTTTTTTAAGGTGGGAAAATCATCGAATGACTACGCCCTCCTGGGTGAGGCGGGAGGGAGTGTCAGACTCTTACTGACTAAAAACCACCCCGTTCCTTCTCCTGCACGTCGAGCCGGAGCCCCGGTTACCCGTTAGATTCTCCGCGACGCAGTCGGTGTCTAGGCTAGTTATCCTAAAAGGCTGAACTAATTTGAATGAATTTTTATTTACACATTCAAGTGGATATGCAGGACAATGTCTGTCGGGTCCGCTTGTCCTTACAATAATATTATAACTCGGAAAGGGAGTTTGTTTGTTTGTTTGTTTGTTTGTTCCGCTTTCACGCCGTAACTACTAAACCGATTGCTTCGAATTTTTGCAGACCTAAAGTTAGAAGTCCGGATTAAATAATAGGGTACTTTTTATCCCGAAAAAATTTGATATTCTTTCGGGAGGTTTTCCTCCCAAAAGTATTGGTATAGATGGCGCTGTGTGTATTGGTATATGTCACATAGGCTACTTTTATCCTTTTGTGACGCGAGCGAAGCCACGGGTAAAAGCTAGTATTATATAATTTTCATGTAATAAAAAATCAGTTACGTAAATACACATAATAGGACGTTTATTTGCCCACGTATATTTTTAACAATGACTTGGCACCTAACAAACCACATAGTCACAATGACGATACGAAATGGCAATGACTCCACAACATATTGCATTACATTAGCTACATTAGAAAATACAATTTTTAAAACTTTCAAAATGTATTTTCATGACTTGATACAATACATGTCATGACAGGTATTGAAAGAGAAAGGTTGAATAAATAAACTTTTGGGTGAATTGATAGTTAATATTAAAGATCTGTTGGTAGGTATGTTTTTAATTTTATTTTTAATATGCTTCGCTTTTTGTTAGTCAATTTGAAACATAACATAACATCACGCCTTTTATTTTAGTAGGCAGAGGTACACATTACGATTTACGACACTTAATTCCACTGTACAATGTAACACCCGCGTTTCGCTATTATACATATGTTATGAGTCCCATGTAATAGGAGGTGAGCCTATTGCCATATACCGGGTACATTTCCAGTCTCCGTTCAGTTCCGTTGAACCAAACCTGAAACCCCTTGCCCGATAGTCACACTTGCGACTACTCGGCCAACGAGGCAGTCTGATCGATTTGAAAGTTGGTAATCAAGATATGCCTATGTTCAGTAGACATCTTTAAATTGTAATTTTAATTTCGTATTGATTTAATTAATTTTCTAAAAAAATGTTTGTAATCGGTCTCATTGATCGATGTATATATACTCTTTGTAAGCACTGTGTGTGGCTGATGCCACAAGACGTCCACTGTTTTTGACCCTAATACACAATACATTATCACATTACACTTTACAATCACATTATTATAAATATGAAAATTTCTGTGTTTGGGTGTCTGGATGTTCGTCTGTCAATAACGCTAAAACTACTAAACGGATTTCGATGAAATACTTACAGGCAGAGTGTAGGTGATAGATCCCGATTAAATACTCCCGTGGGATAAAACAGGAATTATTTTCTACGTGGACGAAGTCGCGGGCAACATTAGTATTTAATACAAGTAAAAGTGTGTCTTTATCAACGCAAAGGGGGCAATAATTATACAATTATCCGTCCGTGACACTTCCTTTAGTCACAAAATCATACGATCTTGTGACTAAAGGAAGTGTCACGGACTGGCCAGAGACTCCACTCTACATCCAAGCAGATATAGGATCTTCTTTGACTACGCCATCGAAAGCCAACATTTAATATTTCCTTACTTAACATTGTACTTAAAATTATAAAATATACAGCGACAGCCCTATACTTCGCCGTGACCCGGAGCGACTTTGAACAGCTAGGAGTCACGACACAGTAATCGCCTTTACTTAAATCGATACTCAAATAAAACTACGAACCTACTTTCCACTATTTTTGTACTGGCATTTTTAATATGGAAATCATTTTTATTAAGGAAACTTTTTCGTGGATATTTTTTAAGAAATTGGGGGTGGAATATGTGTTGTATTGTTATTATCGTTGTATGTGTGACTATCGGGTTGGAATGTGTTTTTCACAAGTCAAGAACGTTATTGATTCAGCTTGTAAACATATTTCTATCCGTTTCTTTTTATAATTATTTTAAATGTATTACGCCCTAGTTTATACTATTAATTGAAGTATACATATAAATAATAATAATAATCTTTATTGATGATAAATTGAGCAAAATACAAAATATTATCTTAATAAGCGATGTAGACCTTATACAGTTAGATGCCTGTACCAGGAAAGCCCTGTATCACAGGCAAAAGTAGCTTTAATATTGTATACTAATTTAGGACATCTTATTTCTATAAACCAATATTACTTATCATGACTTAGCAAATTGAACTATGATTATTTTATATATATATATATATTATATAAATAAATGCGGTAACTTGAACGTTTTTGCATTCGAGATTTTGTTATCAATATCGTCGTCTACTCGTGACAGTTTAGTGATGGTCTATGGACTCTTCGTTTACAAAACAAGCTGCCTCGTTGGCCGAGTAGTCGCAAGTGCGACTGCCGAGCAAGGGGTCTCGGGTTCGATTCCCAGGTCGGACAAAGTATTACTGGGTTCTTAAAAAAATCTCAGTAGTAGCATGGAGTCTGGAATTGTGCTTGGTATATGGCAATAAATTCACCCCCTATTACATGGGACTCATAACATAAATAGTGAAAAGTGGGTGTTATTGTACAGTGGCATAATGTGTGTTTTATGTTATGTCATCATCATTGTCATCATCATCAACAGCTTATAAGTGGCCACTACTGACCAAAGGCCTCTTCTCACACGGATCGGGATGAAATTTGAAACATAGATATTATATTATGATCTGCAATATTACATAAGCTACTTTTATCCCACGGTAACGCGGGCGAAGCCGCGAGCAGGAGCTAGTATAACACATACCATTACCAAAAACCCATATTTAAGTCTATCAATAAGATCATTTAACGCAGATAGACGTTTCTTCCTTATAACCAACATTAATGTTATATGGTCATTCAGTAGTAAAATTTATGAGCATTTTATGACCCACTGACCAGTTACCTACGTCAGAGCGACCATTTTCTATAACATTTTTCTGAATTATGACGTTTTTTTTATTAATTTTTATGCTAGATCTTGACCTTGGTCCCTGTTGATGGGTGAGGGAGACAAAATATGCGTGTAAGAAGGCCTTTGTTATTTGATGCTTTAATACCAATATTTTTTTTATATTTTATCGGCTGACGTTTGATCACTATCTCGCCTGGTGGTAAGCGATGATATGGTCTACGATGAAGTACGTCGACCCTCTTTGTTACTTTTCCCGGCCCAGTACACGATCCTGAGTGCATAAGTTTGGTAGTTAATCAAGCGGTCACAGAAGTCAGTGTAGCATCTATACATATAATATTATTTTTTCATTCTTATTATTTTTTAAGGTGTAAATATTTTAGTTTTAATTATACTAATAAACTAGAATAAATAAATAAATTGATACATGTAAATGAAGAAGCTAAGTTAGCCCTTCATTTAATTTAAATTTCCCGCGTATTTTGGTTTAGACTTTATACGTCAGTATAATCTGTGGTGACAGCTTTTTTCCAATATGTCAAAGACAATGGTTTTGTTTCGTCTCGAGATTTTAGAATAAGCGCGAAAGATATTTGTGAAAATTATTTTTAAAATAAGGATACAAAGGATTGTTTGAAGCAATAGCTCTTAATGTTGTTTCTTTTACAGGTTAGTGGACCATAATGTTTATCTAATACTAATTAATATAATAATATTAAGTGAGTTGTGTATTTGCAAACCATTTCATTGGTTATGTTGTATTTATAATTAAACTTTCTTTTACAGAGCAACAACATAAGTATCTTGTTTCAATAACCAACCTATTACAAAACAACATTATTTATAGCTGTTGTAAACAATGGAAAAGTTAAAATTCGAATTTATTGTAAAACCAAGCGAAGACCCAAAAACAAATGTGGTCTGTATAACCTCTATTATGGATGAAGACAAAAACATGTTCACAATTCCGGAACAATTACAACCGGTGAAACTACATGATACTGTTATAAAAACTCAAACCTTTCAAAAAGTAAAAGCTACATTACAGAGAAGACACGAAAAAAGACAAGTATGGATTTCCATAACACCAGAATTACGTAGTACATATTTAGATGAAGATGGAAATATGCAGTTCAAAGGCTATTTATTAGAGCAGATTGCATCAAAAGAACAACAACAAGTCATTACGAATGAAATGTCAACAGAAACGCTTACAAAAATCTTGGAAAAATTAGTGGAATCGAAGAAAGAGTCTACCGGAACTAATCTCAAAAAAATATCCGAAAAGATGTTTTTAGAAAAATTCACAAAGAAGACGTCAAGTGTTACACAATGGATGGACATTTTCGAAGCTGAGTGTACTCGTGTTGGTGTAAATGAAGATATTGAAAAAATTCAAGTGTTACGTTTATTTTTAGATGACTCTTGTCAGGACTGGTATAATTCTATGCTTATAAAACATACAATTAAGTCAGAGTGGTGTATTTGGAAAAAAATCTTTTGTGAAACATATGTGAACAAAGGCTGGACACCAATAAGGTATGCTTTTTTATTTAAATATAGGCAAGGCTCATTACTTGAATACGCTTTAAAAAAGGAGAGGCTTTTGTTAGAGATTAACAAATTAATTGATAAACCTACTTTAATTGATTTAATTGTGATAGGGTTACCAAATTTTATCGCAGATGAAATTGACAGGAATAAACTAAAAGACACTGAGGATTTATTTAGTAGCATTCGAGGCTTAGAACATTTGATGACAAAAAAATTCATTGAAAGAAAAGAAATAGACTCGGATACTAAAATTAAAGAAAAATACATTAAAGACCGTCCGTGTAGAATTTGTGAGAAAGAAAAGAAAGGGACTCGATACCATTCCGAAAACATATGCTGGTTCAAAAATAAAGATAATGATCGCACAAAAAAGAACCAATTAGGAGTGTCAATAATTCTCAATTAGAAATGAGTTTAAATGAAATTGACCCAAAAAACTTGTAATTCCACCATTAATCAAAATTAAAGTAGTAATAAATGATTCCATTGAAACATTAGGTGTGTATGATTCGGGATCAAATGTAAGTTTAATTAACTCAAAATTATTATCTTTAAAAAACTGCTTAAACAACAACAATCAAGCAAATTTAAGAACGATTAATGGTGTGAAAACTTCTATAGGAGTAGTAACATTAAAAATTAAGATTTTTCAAATGGAAAAAAATTTGAATGTCTTTGTCATAGATGGACAAAATTTTGATTATGACTTTTTGATTGGACTTGATTGCATAAAATCTTTTCAACTGATTCAAAATGAAAATTTAGAAATTTCACAAAAACTAAACAAAGATATAATACATAGTAATGAAAATATTCCTGGCTTCACAGGTGACAAAATTGAAAATAAACAATATGTTCTTGATAAAAATAGTGTTAAAGGACTTATACGGAAAACTAATCTTCATATGAATAATATGTTTAAGGTAAACTTTAATGAACACATAGAAGTAAAAAATTTCAACATTACAGTAAATCACTTAGACTTTCATCAACAAACAAAAATAGATGATTTAATTAATAAATATAAATCACTGTTCGCAAAAGATAAATATGATGTAGGCTCAGTGAAAGGTTATGAAGCACATATAGATCTACTAGTAGATAAATACTGTAGCAAAAGACCCTATAGATGCAGTTTTGAGGACAAAAAGGAAATAGAAATACAAGTAGCACAATTATTAAAAAAACAATTAATTGAAGAATCTTATAGTCCATTCGCAGCACCTGTAACTTTAGCTTATAAAAAAGAAGAAGGCAGAAAATCTAGACTATGCATAGATTTTCGGGACTTAAATAAAATAGTGGTTCCGCAGTCGCAACCATTTCCACTCATAGAAGACCTAATGATAAAAACGAGGAATTGTAAATATTTCTCAACACTAGATATTAACTCTGCATTCTGGTCTATACCTTTAAAAGTCGAAGACAGAATGAAAACAGCATTTGTGACACAAGAAAATCATTATCAATGGACATGTTTACCCTTCGGCTTAAAAACTTCACCTGCAATTTTCCAAAGAATACTAGCTAACATCATTAGAAAACACAAACTATCAGATTTTACAGTAAATTTCATCGATGATATTTTGGTGTACTCACAGACATTCACGGATCATATTAAACATTTATCTTTATTGTTAGAAGCAATTTCAAAAGAGGGCTTTAGATTAAAATTCTCTAAATGCAATTTTGCGCAAGATTCTGTCAAATACTTAGGTCACATAATAAAAAACAACACAGTCACTCCACTGAAAGACAATTTAATAGCTATAAAAGATTTTCCTGTACCAAAAACAAAGAAAAATGTCCGGCAATTTTTAGGTAAAGTTAATTTTTATGGGAAATATATACCAAAAATAACAATCATATTAGATCCCTTACACAATCTATTAAGAAAGGATCAAAATTTTGTTTGGACAGAAAAATGTCAGGAATCTTTTGACACAATAAAAAAACAACTTTGCTCAAGGCCTATTTTAGAAATCTTTGATCCGGATTTACCCATTCATATCTACACAGATGCGAGTATTCATGGTTTAGGGGCTATTTTGAAACAACCACAAAAAAATGGAGAAGAAAAGCCATGTGCATATTTTTCTAGGAAATTGAATGACAGTCAAAAACAAAAGAAAGCTATTTATATAGAATGCCTAGCTATAAAAGAAGCCGTTAAATATTGGCAACACTGGCTTATAGGAAAAAAATTTAAAGTGTTTTCAGACCATAAACCTTTGGAAAAATTAAACATTAAAGCAAGACCAGATGAGGAATTAGGTGACCTTACATATTACTTATCACAATTCAATTTTGAAGTTATATACTCACCAGGGAAAGATAATTTAGAAGCAGATAGTTTAAGTAGAAACCCTGTATTAGAATCTGATGAAAATCAGGAAGAGGTTTTAAAAATTGTTAATGTTATTAAATTAGATGATATTCGAAACGATCAGGAGAAAAATACAGATATTAAATTAAGTAGAAATAAACTAATATTGAAAGGTGATATATACTTCAAAAGGATAGGAAATAAAGAAAAGATTTTACTTACTGAAACATTTAGTAAAAAAATAATTGAAAAAATACATTATTCATACTGTCATATAGGAATAAAACAAACAGGAAATAAAATCAGACCATTCTATACAGCAAACAATTTAATACAAAATATAAAAAAAATATGTGATAATTGTGAAATATGCATAAAAAATAAATCTAGAACTAAATTAAAATATGGATTATTATCTCACCTGGGTCCTGCTACTTACCCTTTTCAAATAATGTCAATAGATACTATAGGCGGATTTGGTAGTTCTCGCTCTACAAAAACATATCTTCACCTTCTTGTAGATCATTTCACCAGATATGCCTACATACTAACATCAAAAACGCAAAATGCAGATGATTTTATAAAACTTATAAAAAAAGTTTCTTTGGAAAATAAGATTGGGATGATTTTATCGGATCAGTACCCTGGTATAAATTCCAAAGAATTCAAAAGTTTCTTACAAAATGAAAACATACCTATAATCTTTACTGCAGTAAATACTCCTTTTTCAAATGGCTTAAATGAACGTTTAAATCAAACTTTAGTTAACAAGATACGATGTAAAATTAATGAAAACAATTATAAAAAAGCATGGACATCTATCGCTCATGAATGTACCCAAAAGTATAATGAAACCGAACACACTGTGACAGGATTTTCCCCAACATACTTAATGGAAGGAAAAATCACAGATATCCTACCGGATGAATTAAAAGAGAACAAAACAATAAATGATTTACTTCGAGATAGAAAGATAGCTTTAGAAAGAACTATAAAATCACACAATTACAATAAGCAAATATTCAACAAAAATAGAGTAAATTGTAACTTAAAAGTAGGAGACCTAGTATATGTGGAAAATGGAAACCGCATGAATAGGAAAAAACTAGATGAATTGAAGATAGGACCTTATAAAATTTTAGAAAAAATATCCAACACAATTTATAGAATTAATACTGGATTTAAAAAACTTGAATCAAACTTGTTCCATATAACAAAACTTGTACCAGTGCCTGATGGGTCTTAAACTGCCTGGGGGGGGAGATGTAAATGAAGAAGCTAAGTTAGCCCTTCATTTAATTTAAATTTCCCGCGTATTTTGGTTTAGACTTTATACGTCAGTATAATCTGTGGTGACAGCTTTTTTCCAATATGTCAAAGACAATGGTTTTGTTTCGTCTCGAGATTTTAGAATAAGCGCGAAAGATATTTGTGAAAATTATTTTTAAAATAAGGATACAAAGGATTGTTTGAAGCAATAGCTCTTAATGTTGTTTCTTTTACAGGTTAGTGGACCATAATGTTTATCTAATACTAATTAATATAATAATATTAAGTGAGTTGTGTATTTGCAAACCATTTCATTGGTTATGTTGTATTTATAATTAAACTTTCTTTTACAGAGCAACAACATAAGTATCTTGTTTCAATAACCAACCTATTACATACATATAATAAAATCATAGAAAAATCAAAACTGTACATTGAATATTTAAAAAAAAATAATACTTTTGGCGTGATCTACAATCGATACCGAAGCCAAAAATATTGTTTTTAGAACTTTTGTCCGTTTGTCTGTTTGTATGTCCGGAATGATCTCCAAAAATAAGGATTTACTTCAAATTTTGCATGAATATTACAAATAGGTCGGGTCAACATATAAGCTACATATTTTCACGCTATCTACGGCGGAGGAGCTGTCAATCATAATTCTAGCCGAACGAAGTCGCGGGCAGCAGCTAGTTTATTTATTAATAAAAATGCATTGAATCGATAAATATGAAAGAGCTCTGCTAATATTTGCCAAGGATTAAACTTTACAATGGGTGATTCGCTTTTATTGCATTGCTCCAATTGCTGTTTATACCGATATCCGTATCAGCTATATTAAGATTATAATTTAGGATGTAATAAACATCAAAGGAAAAAGCTTTTTTTTTCTATATGTTTTTTAAAACATGTAGCTAATTCTTGTTTCTCAAACATTACATTGTTAAATATTGAATTCATTTCTCCTTCTCTCTAACTGCCTCGCTGGCCGAGTGGTCGCAAGTGCGACTGCCGGGCAAGGGGTCTCGGGTTCGATTCCCGGGTCGGGCGAAGTATTACTGAGATTTTTAAAAACCCAGTAATACTTTGCCCGACCCCGAAATCGAACCCGAGATCCCTTGCCCGGCAGTAGAACTTGGGACTACTCGGCCAACGAGGCAGAAAAATACCTATTCTAAACGTAAATAATGCCGAAACTCATGCCAATCAACAATATAAAATTTTAAATTAAGCACTAAAATAAACCGTAGCTTTTTGCCCAGCCCCATAAAATAAGACTAGAATTAAACCGAGCCTTTAAAAGTAGCATTACTTTTATTATTAACCTAAATAAAAATAACTCAAGTATAAACTCTAAGTAAAAATACTAAAAGATCTATTTATTATCTACATCTTCTACTTCTTTTATATCTCAAGATGCTTATGGTTTAAACACAGTCAAGCAAACTGTCTGCTTTGATGCCATACAATTGTGATACCTATTTCAAATGAAAAACGTGAATCTTATAATTCCACGATATTAACTAAAAATCGCGGATTACTCACGTGAGTATACTGAGAAAAGCTCAACTAGTTTCGAACCATAGAGGGGTTCTTCCTCATGAACGTCGCTGGAGTTGGAAGCAAATGCTCGTGGTGTCCGGCAGAGGGCGCGTTAGGCTAAATGCGCAAGTAGCAACACCGAGGTGAGCGCCAACGTTGGCCAGTAGGCTGCGCGACATCGTCGCGACCGCGCACGCTACTCATGAGGAAGAACCCCTCTGTGGTTCGAAACTAGTAGAGCCTTTCTCAGTATATTCACGTGAGTAACCCGCGATTTTTAGTTAATTTAGTATGTCTCACGATAGTTATTATAAAATTTCGTCATGACTATCCGCCACAAGTTATTAAGGTAACCTTTAAACGACACAAACCAAAAACGCAAATACGTGGGCTTGAAAAACGGTAACGCTATAAAAAATAATCAGAAGCTAAATTCAAATGAATAAGAACTCCAGTCTGGTCTCACGGGTAGCGGGTAGCAAGTAGCGGGTAGCATAATTGAATTATTTCGTTAACGTAATGAAACTGGATCCTGAGACGATTCCGAGGGTAGATGCATAAAGAATTTTATCGCAACCGACGTTGAACACGGATTCATCTGTGTTGTGTTGCTAGATGTGGCTTCGTGGAAAAGGGTTGGTTTTATTTTTTTTGATTTTTTTTACTTTTTTTTGTTTATGACTCTTTTTTTGATTAGTCGGTTTTTTAGGAAAATTTTCATTTATATGGGTTACCCGAGACATAATTATCCATAGCATGATATTATGCAATTTTAGAATTTTATCTTCAATAAAATTGTGGTCTTTTTTTTGTAAAATTCCATCAATATAACAGAACAAAAACGAATACGTTGAGAAATATATGCACAAAATGAATTAAAATACAAATGTCGACATAACCATCCACCATCTTGCTCTTTATTTGATTTTGTCATTTGGAGTCCAAATAAAAAAAAATATCATTCAACAAGAAAATCCAATGCAATTACACCAACCGTATTTATTTGTATTTGTCAATAGAAAAACCAATTTACCCCCACTCCGTATAGCCGAACAAAAAAAGATACAAATTGCTAAAAGCATAGATAACATAATGTAAGAATAAGTACCAAAACTGCTATTGTTGACCATCGTTACATCGATTTTAGGTCTTAGAAATGTGAGGACAAGCATTATGCTCGATATTTGCTAAGTATAGCCTATTTCGAGACAGACGATTTAACAAATAAGTCTAATATGTCTATCGGCTACAATATATTTGTCAAACCCTCGAGAGATAGCGAAAAAGTGGTGAAAATCGGCATATGTGCGATTTTTTGTAAATATTATTTTAAGTGTGGTATTGATGTGCGAATTTTTTGGTATATTTAACGTTTGGTGATAAAAGACATCTCGTTTATAAAGCATCTGATGTTTTTTTAGTAATAAAAAGTAATAAAGAAGGTTATAAGACAAATCTAAAAATGGATGGAACTTTTTTCTTTGATTAGTTAGTTAAAAAGAAAAAGTAACTTATTCCAGCTTATAATAGAGTCCTTTTCTCCTTAAGTCATATAATTCTCGGTTCATAACTAAGGTTTTTGCTAAAGCCTTTCTCAGTTCAGAAATGTGTTCAAGAATCTTGATCTAGCAAAATGTAGCTACGCATCAATCACAAAAAAAAATTAATTTATATAAACCATTTGCAAAATAAATTGTGGTGGTCCGGAGGTTTAAGACGCTTCTCATGCATAAGGGTCCGGGTTCGAAACCTACCAACATCAAGTACCAATGTAATTTTTTCCGAGTTATATGTACTTTCTAAGATTATCTAGACACCACTGACAAACAGTGAATGAAAACATCGTAAGGAAACTTAGGCTTATAATTTCTAATTATTGTAATCGCCAACCCGCATTGAGCAAGCGTGGTGATTAATGCTCAAACCTTCTCCGAGTGAGAAGAGACTTTGCTCAGCTGTGGGCATTTATGGGCTTTTAATGATGTTTACTAAAATTAAAGCTAAGACATCAGAAACAAATAAATTGTTAACACATTAAACGCCATGGGGGTCACCGATGACCGACGTTAGCGGAGGATTTACCTTCAACAGTTTTTTATTGACAGTCAAAGGCTTAAACACAGGATCGCATAATTATAAGCTTAATTAATTAATTAATTAATTAATAACTACAATTTAATATAGATTGAATTTCAAACAATATCACATGTCACTACAACCACAGAGATATTTCACTTCGATATTAACAATTAAAATAACTTTGATTAACACAGTTTACTTAGATCAAAGGTATTGGTAACATTATCGAATTAAATTGTTAATAATAATTACGCAGCTGTGGTTCTCGGTTATATCATTTACAATGGAATATTTCGGTGAATAATCTGAATGGAAATTATTTTCAATTGATGGATTTGGTCATTGATGAGTAATTCTGGCATCAAGACTTTAATTTGAACTAGTTCATTTCATAGCAGATCTATTATGAAGGCCAAAATAAGTATGGGATTAAATTTAATGTAGATGCACTCTTTTATCGTACTCTCATCATCCATAGAACAACAATCTGTTAATACATAACTGAATTGATTTTGATTCTAAACATGAAATAAAGAAAAATCAATTATTGAGCGTTTTCAGGAGACTAGAAGGTGTTTTTCGGCTTACTCAGCATTCTGCGATATGAGAAGTGGCGACTGTTGCGCTGCTTCTGATATGAGCCTCTAGCATGGCTTAAAACCGGTCGAGTTCCTCGTCGAATAATTACGTGATTGAGTCGAAAAACATAATAATTTGTCCCGTTTACCCATGAACACAATTGTAATATACGCAATAATTACCAAACTAAATTTCGCAAACCGAAGCCATTCATATAACCTACTACATTTTTTTTTTTTTTTAAGGGGGGAAAATCATCGAATGACTGCTCCCGCCTGGGTGAGGCGGAAAGGAGTGTCAGACTCTTACTGACTAAAAACCACCCCGTTCCTTCTCCTGCACGTCGAGCCGGAGCCCCGGTTACCCGTTAGGTTCTCCGCGACTCCGAATCGGCATCGGCCCTATTGGGCCCCATCTGTGGTGGTCTGATGGCTCTTTGAGGCGCGCGCGGAACGCGACGCGCCGTACGCTCGGGTCTGTTTCTGGTCGGACGGGGAGCCACCCATGCTCGCCGTCCGCAGGCCCGCGCTTACGGTGGCCGGAGATCGTCCCGCGATCCCCGACGCCCGGTGTGTCCTTCGCGATGGCTGGGTTGCGAGGAGGCAGCGCTTCGCTGTCTCACGCGTCCCGCCTCCTCCTTAGCTAGCATGACTGCTTCGCAAAAGGAGGAGACGGCATCCCAGTCCCCCTCGCTCCGCATCATGGCCTGCACTAGGCCCGGACACGAGAGGTCGCCATCGCCGATCACTTCCCTGAGGGCACGGCGGTGCTCAGCCCACGCAGGGCATTCTCCCACTGTGTGTTCCACCGTGTCCTCAGGCTCCTCGCAGTGATGACACCCGGGCGTTTCCTCCCGCCCCATCAGACACAGGTACCTCCCGAAACTTCCATGTCCGGTGAGGACCTGCGTCAGGCGGTAGGTGAGGACGCCGTAGCGTCTCTCAAGCCACTCCTCAAAGAGGGGACTTACCGCTGCAATGGCAGCGAGCCCAAACCTATTACATTTACAAGGCAGTCAACCTCACAAATAGACACAATGGAAATGTTTATTCAAAAAACAATTAAATAGACATAACAGTTATATGAGATGTGACTTCTAACCACATTATGAATGTGACTTCTATTCGGGCAAAAGGTGAAATGAATGAAAATGAATTTTAGTAAAACTTGGTGTATGTATTTCGTTTCATTAATGTTCGTGTTTTAACCACAACGTTATGACAATGTCATTCATTTGTAATCAAGACTTAATATGACAGGCGAATAATGTCATTGTTTGTGAACACACTCACAGGTGAACGAAAAATGGTAGATTGATGCAAAAAATAATTGTATTTAAAATAAATAAAGTATCGTTTTCACGTAGTAACTTAATTCGGAATCTACCTTAAGTCTTTGACAGCCAATAGGAAACTTTTAAAGGGAAATCCTTCGTTAACATTGATCACCGATGACCCCTTTGGCGTTTAACATGTTAAGGTATTAGAAATCAAATGGTGAGATATTTTAAAATTTATAATTCTATTGTTTTCTTCTATCAACCACGGGCCTTCTACTCTTCGCACCTTGTTGCACAAAAGGCCTAACTTGTTAGGAGGAAGTCTAGGGTTTTTGGTGACACCTGTAAGTATCTACAAAAGGACATCAAATTCTTAAAGTATTCCTTATACTTAGCTTATACTTATACTTAGCTTATATAAATTCTTGAACACATTTCTAAACTAAGAAAAGCTTTAGCAAAAACCGTAGTTATGAACCGAGAATTATATGACTTAAGGAGAATAGGACTCTATTATAAGCAGCTCCGAAGCTCCTACTATACACCACGTATTACGGTATATCGCTTGGGTTCGAGTACCAACTATTTCCATAGTACCAGTCCAGCTACAAAGCCTGACAACAATATACCATAAATTTTTTAGTCTTCCTCATAAAACATTTAAATTAATTCCTCTTCACAAAAAGAAACTAAAGCACCACCATCTTATACTCTCATAAACTGCGCTTAAACTATTCATACTAAGGTAGTAATACTATCAAATTAAACTGACAATTACAGCAGCAATAATTTCTTAGGGTTAGTTCACACTGAGACGCAACGCGACGTGTCAATATTGGAAGATGCTACGCCCAGCGCGGTCAAAGGACGACTTAAAAAAACAACTTTATATATTCACTATAAGATACACATTTCAATTGGGATGATGACAGGGTATGAAAATTAAAAATATAATTAGTCCGTAAGTTAGGTAATGAAAAAATGACCACCTAATGACCTCAAGGATGACGGCGGCACAGTGGTCACGTGCCGCCGTGCAGTGCACAGAGAGGCTCTAGGAGAGACATAGGTCTCCATAGGGAGGTGCCGTCACAGGCGTTGCACTATGAGGGCACCGGAGTTGGTCTACTAAGAGGACCCGGTGCCCCCTTTAAGTGCGGATGGTGGCCACCGGGGAGGTTTTAGTGAGGTAAGAATCCCACACTCCCTAGTCTTTTTCCCCAAAAAGCTAGGCGCCTTTGGAAGGTTTCCCCCCGTCAACAAAAACAAAAGGTAATGAAAAAATATAAGAAACGTATTTTTTTATTTTGTCGTATAGTAAAACAAAACTTATATAAAACGAATCAAAGTTTAGGAGTGGGGGCTAAAACGTCATTTTACGAATAAAATGTACATGAAAGTGACGTCACGCGACATTTCAAATCAATATATCGTCGAAAGTATTCGTTTCTGTAAGAAAATAAAAAATACGTGTCTAATGCTTTAAAATAATCTACCAGACGGACATTAAAATAAAAATTAGGCATCTACTCTATTGTAGCTCAATATGATTCGTAGCGTCGCTTCGCATCTCGATATGAGCAAACCCTTACACTCCCTAAACTTAGTCACTATATTAGGTCGACATAATAATATTTGCCTTCATAGTCAAACGAATATAGATACTATCTCTTTGATCATCCTTTAATGGGTTTGATTATCTAACACAAAGTTAAATTGGCTCATATTAAAATTCTTTCAGGATAGTTTCTTCTTCGTGTAGATGTCTGAGTCAATTATAAGATGCTTGGATTTTATCTAGTTGTTCACAAGTTTTTAGTGTTGAAATTTATGTTAGTCAAGTTGTTCAAGGTGCAATTTTGTGGACTTGTTAAAATGTAAGATGTATGTGGTTACAGTTAAAAAATTGATGTATAATGTAATTTTGTAGAATAGCATTATGCGATTTGACGTTGTACATCAATTTACGTTATTTCTATTCATTATCATCATTAACAGCCTATAAGGGGCCACTGCTGACCAAAGGCCCCTTCAAGGAAGGTTTGAGCAACAATCGCCACGCTTTGTCCAATGCGGGTTTGCGATTTCAAACTTATAATTAGAAATTATAAGTCCAAATTTCCTCACGATGTTTTTCTTCACCATTTATCAATGGTGTCTAGATAATAAATAGAAATATATAAGATATTTCCACTATTCGTAAATAACATTGATTAATTTAGGACATTTTAAAATGAGTTATGTTAAGTTAAATATTGTAATAGCATATAATATTATTTTTAACATACTTTCTGTCCACAGTTTTGTGACGATGTCGCAAAAATTCCAATAAATCGTCACCAAATTTTCTCAAAAATATTTTTTAAATTCATCATGAACAAACAGACAAACACCAGAAATACCTAAGTAAAAATCAATTAGCAAACATATTTCTTACAACGACATAACAAATGCACAATATCATCCAAAACTTCCTTCCTTAAGAAAAAAAAAATAAAAAAAAAAACTGACCACGTTCACCCCAACCACAGACTTCGCTCAAGCCACATCCAGTACTACAACTCTGTATAATTTTACCGTAGCAAGTATGCCGCTCAAATTACAAGACGAGCGTTGCAGATTGAAATGGGCTGAGAAGCAATGCTTAAGTATTTTCACGTTTATATTGAAGGCCTAGTCAGTTTATTAAATGCATAGCTATATTTCTGAATCGTTAGAGGTAATACCATTGATGTTTTGTATGAGTGAATTTTAATTGGCTTCAATGTGTAAAGAGAAGTAGTTCTTGATATTTTATACAAAATAATCCTTAGATTAATTAGGTACTTGAAAATGCTATAACTGAGGATCAAGAAATAAATAGTGAGGACGGATCTTGGCCACGTTTTATCAGAAAGCACTATGCTGATGTCGTTTTTTAACTGATGAGCTCGCTAATCGAGTACAATGACTCCAGTTGTACCCATTATTCACCAGTACCCGTCTTAGATAAGTAAAGAAAAATGAGTAATTTATTCATAATTAAAAAAAGCAAAATACAAAACATATTTATAGGCATTTAGGGTGGGTATTTAGGCATATAATAAGATAAAACACCGAGTCATAATCATCACTAATCCAACTCTAACTTTATGAAAAATTATAAGATTGCGCGGAACTTTGACGGTTCGTCGGAGATGTCTCGCGCACGCCATTCATAACCATAGTCTGGTTCAAAAATATGGCGGCGCTGACGCTCCGTCAGAATGACTTCTATGGCTAGATGTCATCCTAGGTCCAAAACCAATAATAGACGGTGCTGTGGCTGTGCCGTCATATCTAAAATAAGTAAAATTGTTCTTATAAAGTTAGATGCCTACACTAGGACAATCCTGTGTGGTGATCGAATACAACGTCACTCTCTAAGTCTCCTTTAGTAGACGACTGATGACCTCACGATACCTACCCGCGGGTACATTAGGCATGGTGACAACTATACTCTATTTTATCATGGAAGGTAAACCGCCTTTAAAATACCAATGTCGGAATACTGAAACGTTACTAAATTTCAAGTCGCGGTTAAGTATAGTTCTGTCACTACAAATTCTTTATAAAATGACAGAGATGGCACGATATTTAAGCACGACTTAAAATTGAGTAACGTTTCAATGTTCCGGCATAAATCCATCTCCTAAGTGTAACAAACACTTTTCTGGAAACCGCATCAAAATTGGTTTCGCGAATCGCGAGATAGCCGCGCACAAACATACATACCATACATACAGGTCAAACTGACAACCTCGTCCTTTTTTGAAGTCGGTTAAGAAGTACCGAATTACTTGCCAAACCAATACTGCCTACCTTTTTAAAGAAACTGAATGCGACACTATTCTCACCTTCCCTTTTCAACATAAACCAATATCATAAACAATATTACCTACACAAAAAACCACTATGTTTTCACAAAAAACAAAACTAAACATAACGTTTGCTCCTAAGTTCGGCCAATAGGATCAATTCGCAGAATAAATTGCTCCTGACATAGAGCCTTCTACATCGGATTTATTAGTCATCACCGAGTAGGAACACGTAATAAATATAAATAAAAGTCTTCATTGATAATATTACTGGTTGGCCGGAGATAGGAGCCTCCGTAACTTAATAAGCGTGTGTAGTGTTACTTGGGACTATGATAGGGAATTCGGTTCGGAATGTTTCGCTGATTTAAGGGGATGTGATGTGTTACGTGTTCTCTTAGTCGTGACTTGATTTTCGTTAATACTTTAGGGTAGACGACTAATTTTTATTTTAATGTCCGTCTGGTAGAATATTTTAAAACATTAGACACGTATTTTTTCTTTTCTCACAGAAACGAATAGTTTCGAAGATATATTGATTTGAAATGTCGCGTGACGTCACTTCTCAGTACATTTTATACTAAGAAATGACGTTTTAGCCCCCACTCCTAAACTTTGATTCGTTTTATCTAAGTATTGTTTTATTATACGACAAAATAAAAAAATACGTGTCTAATATTTTTTCATTACCTAACTTACGGACTAATTATATTTTTAATTTTCATACCCTGTCATCATCCCCATTCTGAAAGTGTCAATGGTCTAAACACTATATAGGTTATTGAATCCAGGTAGTGTATGATCCAACGCATCGCCATTTGATTAATTACTTTACTCAGTAAGCCGAATTAAAAATACATTTAACAGGTAATCAATTTATTATAAGTTTATACGCAATATAAGACCAATTACAAAAATCATTATTTATAATTATAGCGCAAATTACTGCTTAAAGAGGTGAGCAGAATGTCGCTACGTACAATACACCGACTTTTCAAATATTGTAACCCATATTGTCAGAATCAAAATAGAACATAACATAACATCACGCCTTTTTATCCCCGAAGGGGTAGGCAGAGGTTCACATTTCGGCACTTAATGCCACTGTACAATGTAACACCCACTTTTCACTATTTATGTTATGAGTCCCATGTAATAGGGGGTGAGCCTATTGCCATATACCGGGCACATTTCCAGACTCCGTGCTACCACTGAGATTTTTAAAAACCCAGTAATACTTTGCCCCACTCGGCCAACGAGGCAGTCGTCTTCTAATCAAAATAGAAGAACCTAATAATAAATATTGTGCTTGAACTGAGAACGAACTTTTACAACCAACAATCGTGAAGCAAAAACTCACCCACTATACATTTCCTCGCAACTAAAACCATGAACACATTCCAACTACCAGCTGGAACCAAGTTTAAAGTGCATGGCGACCTAATTATAGACCTTAATGCTTGACGTAAGTTTAAGTATGCGTACAGCTTCACTAGCTCCCTCTAGGGTGAAATATCCCTAGTTACAAATGCGACAATGACAAAATATTATTCTTAAGAAATAAAAAATTTAGACAAGTTGTATAAAATATCAACAGCACATGTCAGTCCACTGGGCTTTTTTATATAAAGAAGGTCCATTGTGCCACAATTTCCACGGTTTTGGGTGGGGAACGATCCAATGACTTCACCTGCCTGGGTTAGGCGAGAGAGAGTGTTAGACTCTTACTAACTAAAAACCACCGGTGTTTAAGGTGGCCGGAGATCCTCTCACGATCCCTGACGCCCAGAGTGTCTCTCGCGACGGCTTGAGCGTGGGGAGGTTCGTTCCCTCACGCGCTCTGTCTCCCCATAACCACCACGCTTGGAAGGTGAAAAGTGACACAGATATTTAGGTTTAAAAATATGGATCTGGATTGCTCCAATCATATTGAAATTTATACGACAGAATTCATTTATCTATCCAATTTATTTAGACAATAAGATAAACCTAACATTACAATAAACGACACCTACACACAGATACGTAAATAAACAAACCACGCAATAATTAACGAACATACTGTTGATTAACAAAACTAAACACGTGTATTGTTACCCACCATTCAAAGTGAACACCTAATTAAAATAATTTAATTATTACTGTATATAATTAAACATTTAATCAAGGTAGTAGAAACTAATTAACGTAATTCTATTGATGGTGGTATTAATTTTGGGGATAGTCCATTGATATTGGATAAAAGGCTAATTAGATAAACGAATGGGTCGGCTCGAACGGAGAGATCCCACGGCCTAACAGGAAACCGACGTGAAACAACTTGCGTTGTGTTTCGTCGCGTGGTGAGGTTACCGGAAGCCCAATTACCCCCTTCTCTAGTCCCCGTCTCCCGAATCCTCGAATCCTCCACAATCCTCAAAATTGCCAATTCCCAAAAGGCCGGTAACGCACCTGTAACTCTTTGGTGTTTCGAGTGTCCATGGGCGGTGCCGTTTGCTTACCATCAGGTGCATCCGTCTGCTCGTTTCCGGCTTATGCTATAAAAAAACACTAGTAGAGCTTTTCTCAGTATATTCACGTGAGTAACCCGCGATTAAAGTTGACAGATTACAAGTGATTTAACCCCAAAGAAAACTGTTTAGGTATACGAAATTTTCACAATCAAGCAATTAACTATAAGGCCCACAATATTTTAAAATAGAAGCTGAAACCTTTACGTCTACCTACTTTAGTTACAAAACCAATTACAGCGAGTCTATTGCCAAACGCTATCCCTATTTCATATTCACGTAAACACCATACCGCTTCGAAACAACAAGGCTAGCAAAGAAAAAAGATCATTAGTACATCTCTAACATACATTTCGAAACATATAATAAGCATATAGGCATCGAACTTGATGACGACATTACCGGCTATCTGCACTCGTAATGTAAAATGAATCGGTACAAAATGTTACCTCCCATCATACAATAATGATACAGGGAATATTTCTTCGTAAAATACCAGTGTTACGTAAGTTTTTATGATGTTTTAAGTGCAACATTTTAATATAAAAAATCTCAAATTCCCAATCCAGAAGGCCGGTAACGCACATGTAACGCTTCTGGTGTTTCAGGTGTCCATGGGCGACGCCGATTGCTTACCATCAGGTGATCCGTCTGCTCGTTTACCGGCTTATCCTATAAAATAAAATGCAGCACGATCTATTGTAATCTATTGTAATAATATTTGATATTTTTAATTCATTTACAATGTTTCTAGATAGATACGTTTGGGTCACGATGGTGCTGACGTAGCATATAGGCTAAAAGCTCCTAAAATAAAATAGAAATAAAAAAAAATGGCAATCTCATGATGATAGAGACATATATCAACTCGTCTTCTATTTCCGTAGAAATGTACTAACAGAGTGCGTATTTGATTGAATCCGGCCATCTACGATCTCTGATAAACTTTGATGAGCCTTTAAAACTACGATCTTCAATCTGACTCCCATGACAAACATCTCAAACTACATGGTAACACAAATCAAGCGAAGCGTCACCGATTCATGGTAGATGTCCGACCCACCCACACGTACGAAGCGCTCTTCGCATCAAGCTTCCTTGTGCGTACTGCAAAGGAGTGGAAATCTTTGCCAGAGTCTGTCCTTAAGGGTATAACCTGGGTGTCTTCAAGGCCCAAGTGAATAGGTTGCTCATAGGACGACGTGCTCCATCGTAGACCGCATCATCGCTTACCACCAGGCGAGATAGTAGTCAAAAGTCGGCCCATCAAATATAAAAACATCAAGTAACTTTTAAAGCATTTTATTTTATTCATAGAACCAAAAGATTGACGTTTGATTTGGATCTATGTAACAATCTTCTGGCTCCCAACGTAAAATCTAGATTTCCATTCTGACATTTCGATTGAAATCAAGATGTAGTAAATTGACATTTATTATCCATGTGAGTTGAGCACAGTTGTAAAAAATACGGTCAGTGGTATCATTTCTACTTTTTATTCCAATTTTGATTGATTCTTTTACAACAACATCACGCCTTTTTATCCTCGAAGGGGTAGACAGACGTGCACATTACGGCACTTAATGACACTGTACAATGTAACACCCACTTTTCACTATTTATGTTATGAGTCTCACGTAATAGGGGGTAAGCCTATTGTCATATAGGTACCGGGCACAATAATTCTAGATTCCGTGCTTCTACTGATATTTTTTTTTTATAAAAATTCTGTAATGCTTTTCCCGACCCGGGATCCGAACCTGGGACCCCTTGCTCGGCAGTCTCACTTGCGACTATTTGGCCAACGAGGCAGTCAGTGATATTAGTTGTTAAAAAACGACGGACTAGTACAATATTTCGATTAGACATAATAAACGTACCTTCATGCATGTCGAATTGATAAGTATAATTAATCACTTTCCAGCTGAATTATCATACGTGAAACTAATTTTTAACTTATTAGCAGTACGTTACATGTATTTATCTACCTTTATCCAGTTATATTGTGCAGGTTCTCTGCCCTCTGTCAGTTGAAACCTGTGAACAAAAAATAAATATTTAAATATGACAGACAGAGAAGGAAGAATTTACCGTAACTTTTATAGATTACAGCTAATTTTTTTTTTAAGTTTGGGCTCACCATGCCTCAGCACGAATGGGTCCGCTCCGGAGTGATACCACGGCCTCACAGAAGACTGACGTGAAACAACGCTTGCATTGTGTTCCGTTGCCTGTGTCAGGTTACCGGAAGCCCAATCCCTGAATCCTCCACAATCCTCATAATTAACCGTCACGTCATTCTCACGACTCTGACCCAAGATGACCCGCGCCAATATAGCCCTTATTATAACGGTGTAAGAGCTATAATTGGGCAAAACAATTGTTCCGTCGTGACGTACTTTTTAGAAGACGAAACAAATATCAGATTTTAGTTGGTGATATGTTTGATTTTATGAATTGTTTATTTACTTGCGTTTTATTCGATTGTGAAACCATTGTTTCTAAGTTAGATTCAAACATAACATGATACAAACATCAATCAAACAAAACATCTACTTAGTGCGCGAGAGCCATGCTTCGGCACGTATGGGCCGGCTCGACCGGAGTTATACCACGGCCTCACAGAAAACCGACGTGAAACGACACTTGCGTAGTGTATTGTCGTGTGAGTGAGGTTACCGGATACCCAATTACCTCCTCCACAGTCTCTCCAATCCTTGAATACCCCACAATCCTCAGACTCCCGATTCTAAAAATACCGGTAACGCACTTGTAACGCCTCTGGTGTCCCAGGGGCGGCGTCGATTGCTTACCATCAGGTGATCCGTCTGCTCGTTTACTAGCTTATGTTATGTTAGTTAACGAGTCTACGACTAACTGACTTTGCCACCAGAACAAAAAAATTAGTGTCATAGGAAGTACAGCAATTACAAGACATAATCAAGATTCAATACACAAACATCATAAACGAATTACACTGAGTTTACATACAAACATACATATTTATACGCAAGACTGATTCTCCGATATATTATTATTTGTGTACATACGTACAGATTTATATTTATTCGTATAATTGTATTAGATGTTCATGATTCTGGAAAACAAGAAATTAATTGGGATACCTTTGACATTTTGTTATTGGCCCATGGAGAGTAACTTATGGAGTATCTTGCTCATTCTTCTCTATAGGAGTCTACAATTTAGAATGAGCAAATAGGTTCACTCTTAATGTTTTTTGTTGATGTTCAAAAGTGCCTTCATATAACTGACTTTGATTTTGGCCACGGTTTCGGCAACATTTTTTTCTTTATTCTTTAAAAAAAATATTCTTTAAAAGAAAAAGTTATCATTACGCATTGGGTGATTTGGAATATTATGTTAAGACGATGAATGAAAATGATTATATATGTTACTCTTATACTAAAAAAACGCTAAGTGGATTTAAATGAGATTAATTATTTATAATTATTTCGTATTTATATATTAATAGCCTCCGACAGTCCCATACTGGATTATTACATCATACATCAACAGCCCATAGGTTGCCACTGCTTATCAATCAAGGCCTCGTCTCACACGGAGAATGTTCGCTCAAGCCGTGATTTCAAACTTATAATTAGAAATTACAAGTTTAGGTTTCCTCACGATGTTTTCCTTCACCATTTGTCAGTGGTGTCTAAATAATCTTAGAAAGTACATATAACTCGGTAAAAACATAATAAACCTTCAAAATGTCTTCCAAGACATAAGAAACTAGGCACAAAATATTAGGGCGTCTTTTCAAATAATCGTTACTCAATTAACTTCATTATAAGATCGTCAATAAATATCAAAAAATAATTCCATTAATACTTAGGCATATTTTTACCTACAAAATTAAGTCTTAGGTCACAACTATTATATTAGACGTCGCTCCCACATAATCGAATGTAGGTACCGTCCTTCATTATCGAATATTTTGCAAAAAGCCGGGCGATTTGTTGGAGGGACATTAGGGGGTCCGGGACAAAAACCGGGACATTTTTCCACCGGGAACTTTGAATGCCTTGACCTGTACCCATGTTTTATACAAATTGTAGATAAGAAGTAGGGTGGGTGTGTCTTAGTGTGGTAGGGAGACTGTATTCATTATATCCTGGTGAAATGTTATTTAATAGTCATAATCGATGTAGCCTTAAAGACAGCTGGAAGTATAATATTAGACCTTGAAAGTGTTTTTATTAATTATTAGTCAAATTTCCGTGGTGCTTGGCGACTGCGGTTCACCCAGTTATACAGTCTCTTTTTTGTGCCTTTAGGCTTAATTCATTCTGTCTCCTGCAGTAATTCATCAAGGGAAGTGGAAACTATCGTTTTTTTCTTCTCCTCTTATGTTATCTTCTGATTCACTTCGTTGTGGGAACCAAGACAGTTATTCATGTCCCTGAGACTTTAGTGTTCCGGTGTTTTCATGGTTGTATCTACTGTAGATCTTGGTTTACAGAAGTTGCAGCGGTTTTGGGAGGTAGTGGCGGGCTTGTCCCAAAAAAAAGACCTTGAAAGACCATCATTTATCAATCGGCACGTAACTTTAGCTACTAATTGTTGGTTACATTTTTAGTATTTTAATTCTAAAAAACACACCGGTCAATCTCAGACCTAACCTTATATCGAAAATATTCGCACTTTATTAAATATTACAAAATTACACCAAAACGGAAAACTAATTATAAAGGGAAATAATCTACAATTTATTGAAACTAACATAACGACAGAAAAACGCCCGCTTCTCATATATGAGGGTGCGGGTTCGAAACCTACCAACAGCAGTTACCAATGTGACGTTTTCCAAGTTATACGTACTTTTCAAGATTATTTAGACAACACTGACAAACGGTGAAGGAAAACATGGTAAGGAAACCTGGGCTTATAAGTTTGAAATCGCCAACTCACATTGAGCAAGCGTGGTGACTAATGCTAAAACCTTCTCCGTGTGAGAAGAGGATTATAAAAATAATAAACGACAGAAACCAATACCTACTAGAGAATATTTTCTTCAAAATATTCATATCTATAATATATATATCTCACAACATTCATAACCATCCGTCAGCAACACTTAAACATTTCCTTCTCGAATTTGCCGTTTTTTCTTCCAATACAACTTATTCCATCGGTCCACTAAGCACCTAATTTAATGTTTTGTCAACATTCTTTGCTAACAATATCAATAAATACAATATTTATTGACCTCTATACTGTTAATTTTTATCAATGGAATTACAATTCTATGTCGACGGTACAGTTTATATATTTGCTTGCTTCTATCTGTCCTTTGTATTGGGAAATCAAATCCCAGTGCCTTTGTGTTAGGACGACATAATTGACGCTCTATTCGTTTGAAAACAAAAGAAAATTGGGATCAATAATACTTTAGTACATGAGTATAATTAAGTGTATTGGTATATAGTATATTATTCATTTGTGAATTGGAAGAAACCATGACAGTTGAACTAGTTGTTTGAATTACGATTCCATAACAACATAACATCACGCCTTTTATCCCCGAAGGAGTAGGCAGAGGTACACATTACGGCACTTAATGCCACTGTACAATGAAACATCTACTTTTCACTATTTATGTTATGAGTCCTATGTAAAGGGGTGAGCCTATTGCCCTATACCGGGCGCAATTAGACTCCGTGCGACTACTGAGATTTTTACAAAACCAGTAATGCTTTGCCGGAATCGAACCCGAGACTCCTTGCGCCGGGCAACCCGAGTCGCACTTGCGACCACTAGGCAAACGAGGCAGTCTTAGGTCACCTTTGGTGTTTCGGGTGTCCATGCGGCGGCGCCGGTTGCTTGCCTTCACATGATTGGTCTGCTCGTTTACGAGTTGATTCCATAAAAAAATCTGCCCTTTGTTAAGATAGGCAAAAATGGGCCCAAAGATATAGTAAAACACACCAAACTATAAAAGATTAGTAACACAATAAATTCTTTCAAACCAGGTATTACTTAATTAACTAAAAATTGCGGGTTACTCACGTGAACTGACATCGACATCGCCGCGACCGCGCACGCTACTCATGAGGAAGAACCTCTTAGTGGTTCGAAGCTAGTAGAGCTTTTCTCAGTATATTCACGTGAGTAACCCGCGATTTTTAGTTAATTTAGTATGTCTCACGATAGTTATTATAAAAACACGTATTACTTATTACCAGTTGAAATACAATGAACATTTTTGATAAATAAAAAGCTAATACATATTTCTTCATTCCAATATGCCATCCCACCCACGCAAGCAGCTCCCAATAAATTGAATTCCATATTAGAAAACGTCAATTTAAAAATATATACGAGGTCGAAGCAAAAAGTATTAATATAATAAAACAATTACGATATATTTTCTTTATGACCGTCGTAAATATTATCATAAATAATATTGTTTTGTTTGGGCACTTAATGGCTTTATCGGACTGGACGAAGTTCGACTTATGGCCAGTGAAACGAGGGAGAAAATAAAAACAGATTTTTCGTTGCTAGCCACGAGTGTAATTTAGATTGGAATGAACTGTTGTAATTGGGTATTTTCCTAATTCAAAAATAAATTTGTTCGACTGTTCAATACAAAGAAATATTAAAAAATAATCACTCTTTTATTAATTGATTTTACGACCAACTTAATTTTAGTTTTTTTGCAGCAAATTTTTAAGAAATAGTGCGCTTTTTGTCGTTAAAAAACGTGACGTCACCATTCACAATCTCGTACAAAATTCATAGGGAACTGTTATTTTTGACAGTTCGAAAAAAGTATTGAATCTGACTAGTTGGCAAGTACCCAATTGGAAACAGGTGGTGTTCGTGTAATTTGTATAATAGAATACACAGTATCATGTATCTAGGTATAATTAAACAACACCCACGTATGTCATGTTGACATTTACATTATACATATATTAGTTAATTCATTATCTAATCCCATACTCTTCATCAAACACTTTATGTACTAACTAGCTTTTGTTAGCGGCTTTGCCCGTGTTTTCGGGGGTGAAAAGGGGTAGGCAGAGGTGCACATTACGGCATTTAATGGCACTATACAATGTAACATCCACTTTTCACTATTTATGTTATAAGTCTTATGTAATAGGGAGTGAGTCTATTGCCATATACCGGGCATAATTTCAAACTCTGTGCTAGTGCCGATATTTTTTTTAAAAACCCAGTAATTCTTTGCCCGACCCGGGAATCGAACCCAAGACCCCTTGCCCGGCGCAGTGGCACTTGCGACTACTCGGCCAATAAAGCAGTCTACATATATGTGTTACCCCACATAATAATCTACCCTTTTCCCAAATTTCACCCCGGTCTCTTCAGCCGTTTTGGCGTAACTGAGTAACAAACATACACACAAACATGCAAACTCACATGTCTTCCACGTTTTTATTAGCGGTTCAAGCTAATTTCGACCATCGGCCCTTCATCGTAAGGTCCACAGCGAGCAACCTAACATTCGACAAACTTATATTTGCGTTTGGTACAGTAACTGTGTCTGAGATCGAGCCGCACAATTAAGTTTGATTTTATTAAACGTACCCACAGAATTATACTTTAAAATCATACTCATAAGTCGATATCAATCACACACACATCCAAAAATAAACGAAAATAATCGCTAGACCAAAATAGTGTCGCGGAGAACCTAACGGGTTACCGGAGCTCCGGCTCGAAGTGCAGGAGAAGGAACGGGGTGGTTTTTAGTCAGTAAGAGTCTGACCAGTCATTCGATGATGTTCCCCCCCTTAAAAAAAGACCAAAACAGTCCATTCTCAACAACTACACCATGGTCACTCCACGTCGACTTATTTACTTCAAATCACAATAGCTGACGTGACTTCACGTCACAGTGTTGCCAGTTGACAGTTGACAACTACACTTTTTTATACCCACGTCAATTCCATTGTGTTACCATCACTTTGTGTTACTAACACACAAAAGGGTAGTTTTTTGGGTCATATTAAAGTCAATATTATGACTTGACGGTTTCCTAAAAGTGTAAAATATAGTTGGGAACAATTTATTCTATGTCCACTTCAATATTATGTTGACGTGGCCATGTGACGTCAAATGTTTTGACGTCATGTTTTTGTCGTTTACATTTTTGTTTGCAATTTTGAAGTGAGTTTTTAAAGCGTGGGTTTTGTACAAACAACTTTTGTTTTATGAAATGGAGGCATTTTAATGTCATTAGGTATGTAAAAGTAAAGCCGAGAACACACTAGGGGATAAATATCCCATAACATCAATCGGTGACATGTGAAGCGAAGCCTGCCGACGTCGCCTGACATATACGGTGACGAAGCGTAACTTATATCCACAGTGACGTTGATGTTGCCAGACAATTCTTTTTAAACAGATTGTGAAAGAAAAAGGAAGCTGTAATGTCATTTAGTTTAGAACATTAAAGAGATAATGAACCAAATAGTAAGTACATATTTAAAAAAAAAACTTTACCCCACACTAGGATTTTCTCCTGTGTCGTGGGTGCGTTTACAAACATACAAGTTCACATATACATGACACCCAGACCTGAAACAACAATTTGTGAATCACACAAATATATTTGAATCTCTGAAATCTAAATTAAATCAATATTAAAATAAAATATTTCCAAAAACAAACAATCAAAAACCTTCCCATCGTTATTAAAAACGCCATTACAAAACGATACAAACAAATTAGACACATAAGCCCCAGCACATAAGGTTCTATATTATAATTTTCCAGTCGAGTTGCTTCGCCCGGATAATTTACTAGTCAAATAGGCTTATTTGTCGGATCAATGCATTCGCAGCGATAGCATCGCTCGCGGAACCATTTTATAGGATACCGTATTAATTAAGTGTTCATTTTGTGGAAAATCTTCATTAAAAAGCTTTGGACGAGCTCGTTTTATTTAAGTAGTTAGATTGGGTTTGATATATCGACGTGGCTATGGTAGCTTTGTATGGATGGTTTTCAAGTGTTTCAAGTGCCAATGTGCTGCTTTGAATTTTTTCATATCGAGGTTGGGAAGTGACAACATACGATAGTTATACATACATACCTATAATATAACATCACGCCTTTTATCCCCCAAAAGGGTAGTTAGAGGTACACATTATACCACTGTACAATGTAACACCCACTTTACACTATTTATGTTATGAGTCCCATGTAGTAGGGGGTGAGTCTATTACTATATACATATGCATTATTACTATATGCATTAGATATTGTTTTTATAATATTTTTTCCGACCCTGGAAAATCGAACCCGAGACACCTTGGCCGGCAGTTGTATGTGCGACCACACGGCCAAAGAGGCAGTCGCTAGTTATAGTACCCTAGATTTCGTGTTATGACTTAAGGGAACAGTGAGTAAAGATCCCTAAGATCGGAAAAGGAGTATACTCCGACCAGGCGAGGTGATCGCGCCTGGCGGGTTTTCTGCCCAACAGTTGTTCGTAGGTAATTTCTATCCGTGTTAATTCACATGCGCGATGTAAAATGTTGTGATGTAATCCGTTTATTTGTTTGCATCGATGGTCTCAGTGCGTGAGCTGTCATTTGACGTTTGTCAAAGTAAAACAATAAAATATAATATAAGGTTGGATTGACACTATAGCTCTACCTACTAAGCTAATAAAATCTAGCTTACATCGCATTCATTTAAGCAATAATATAAAGAAATTTCCTAGAAAACGGTGTACCTTCTCCGCCATCGGTCATTGCACCCGGGAAAGGAAACCTTATAACAATCTGGTTTATGTCTGAGAATTGAGTAAACTGTCTGAAACCTTTTATTGAACAAGATTGTACCGCTCTGCCAGTATTGGGAGGAACCTTTTGGTTATTCGGCTTCTAACGTTTAGCTAGCACCTTACTTTTAAGAAATTTTGAAGTTAAAATATTAGTTGTTGTTTCCTATAGTCTCCTTTATGGATATGGAAGCTAAAGAAGTGAAACGTTTAGAAGGCTGATGATCTTAATAAAAACTCAGACTTATTCAAAAATAATTTGAAGTGTGGGAGAACCATGCTTCGGCACGAATGGGTCGGCTCGACCGGAGTGATACCACGGCCTCACAGAAGACCGACGAGAAACAGCGTTCGCGTTGTGTTTCGTCATGGGAGTGAGGTTACCGGAAGCCTAATTACCCTCCCCCCCTGCCTCAATTTCCCCAACAATCCTCAAACTTCTAATCCCCAAAAGGCCGGTAACGCACTTGTAACGCCCGCCTCTGGTGTTCCAGGTGTCCATGGGCGACGCCGATTGCTTACCATCTGGTGATTCGTCTACACGACTACCGGATTATGCCCTAAAAAAGTGTATTCACTTGTTTTACAAAAATTAGATACATATCTGCCAGCTGTTAAAGACAAAAACCGCGCGAATGTCCGACTGAGGTAGTTGCCACGTTCGAAAACTAAATCATTCCACGATATTACTATTTGGCAGTTTAGTGTTTGAAATACTTAAATAATATTATTAGTGACAAGTATAAATATATTTTATATAAAACGTTGCCCCACATTCGGATTTTCTCCTGTGTCGTGGGTGCGTTTACAAACACACAAGTTCACATACACATGACACCCAGACCCGAAACAACAATTTGTGGATCACACAAACAGTTGCTCCGTGCGGGAATCGAACCCGCTACATGTTACGCGGCAGTCGGTTGCCCAGCCACAACGCTAACCGTGCAGTCTACTAATTTTCGACTCAGTTAAAGTTACATAATTAAGTTTCATTTCGGTTAATGAAATAATTATAACAACTCAAACTAGGTTGACCTACTGACATCACCTAATTCCTATATAAAACTTATGCATATTTACCACAGAACATATAATGATATTTACCATTATGTTCGTATTTGGTATATGAACAGACATATTTGACTGCACGGTTAGTGCGGTGGCTGGGCAACCGGCTGCCGTGCAACGTGTCGCGGGTTCGATTCCCGCACGGAACAACACATTGTGTGATTCACAGATTGTTGTTTCGAGTCTGGGTGTGATGTGTATGTGAAATTGTATGTTTGTAAACGCACCCACGACACAGGAGAAAATCCTAGTGTGGGGCAATGTTTAATTTAAAAAAAAAAAGATATTTTAACCTTTTTGGTCTAACATTAATAAAAACTTTGACTTCGTCTTTGAAATAATCAAGAAACGCGATAGAGGTGAACATTCCCTACTGATGCCAACCTACTTGGTGTTGGAGGCTTGCCAACGAGGAAGGAAGAGATACGTACAGTAATATACTGTGAACCTTAGTTAGAATATTTTTGAAGATTACTTTTTGATACGTGTGTTTTAATCTAGATAGATGCGAATCTGTTTTAATACGAATATTATTCAAATTTGTATTTAAATACTCATATTCTTACAGTACTCGAGACTAGCAACAGGCTGCGCGACATCGCCGCGACCGCACACGCTGGTCATGAGGAAGAACCCCTCTGTGGTTCGAAACTAGTAGAACTTTTCTCAGTATGTTCACGTGTAAAGTTATTACAAAAAATTGTGTGCTTAAGGTACAACCAGTACTAAGAATGACTGAAAAATGTATTTCAGTAAAGTGTAAAGTACAGTTCAGTAGATAAAATAAAATAAATTTAGCTGACATGGACATTGAACCACAAAGTTTCCATGATTTGCCACACACAGTTCATAACCTTTTAAAACAATTCTATTCTAACATTCGAAATTCAACTACAAAAAGCCTATTAAACATAATTTCCTTAAACTTTTTTTATCTTAAATCAACATAAATCGTTATAAATTGGGTACCGAGCGACTAGCTACAATATTTTAGAATCACATTTTATTCGTTTTCCTTCGTTATCGAAATGTACTAAATCAAACGTTAGCTCGGGGTTAATAACCTTGTGAAAACCGGAGCAATACTCTTTAGTTGTAGCAAAAGATTTGTATAAAAACAAAAAAAAGTATTTCGTACAATTAATATGATCAAAGAGATTTTCACAGAAAATTGACGTGAAACAACGCTTGCGTTGTATTTCGTCGTGTGAGTTAGGTTACCAGATTCCCAATTATTCCCTTCCCCAATCTGTCCAATCCCTGAATCCCCAACAACCCTCAAATTCCTAATCCCCAAAAGGCCGGTAACGCATTTGTAACGCCTCTGGTGTTAAGGTGTTCATGGGCGGCGCCGATTGCTTACCACCAGGTGATCCATCTGCTCGTTTACCGGCTTATCTCATTAAAAGACTACTTAAAAACCTCAAAACATCACATTAAACCGCTTGGCAACCACAGTACATCACCACACATTACATCAACAGATTATGACTTATGGATAGGTGACATAATTATTTTAACAACTCTAGGTAGAATACAGCATTTAACGCGCCAACCCAATACTCGGCAGTCATAATCCCCGCGGAGTAATTAATGGGTTGCCGGGGCTCCGGCTCGAAGTGCAAGAGTAGGAATGGGGTGGTTTTTAGTCAGTAAGAGTTTGACACTCCCTCTCGCCTCACCCAGGCGGGAAAAGTCAATGGATCACCCCCTCTCCCCCTCAAAGCGTGCAGATTGTGGCATAATGGGCCTTCTTTATTTAAGAAGGCCCAGTGGGCTGTTATGTGCTGTTGATATTTTATACGACTTGTCTAAATTTTTTATTCGTTAAGAATCATATTTTGTCATTGTCGCATTTGTGACTAGGGATATTTCATCCTAGAGGGCGTTAATGAAGCTGTACGTATACTTAAAATTACGTAAGTCATTGAATGATTTTCCCCCCTCAAAAAAAAAGACATTGTGCACCCACAATTACACACAATTAAACCACACAAAGATTACAATATATCAATGTTTTTTCTTACAAAAGTGTCGTAGTAAATATAATTTATAGACTTATCGTTAAGACAGTAAGGGTGCGACGCGAGTGCGTGGGCGGGGTGGACTAGCCATGAGTCACTGTAACTATATTCCCACTGGGGGATTCGTTAGCGGACTACTATTCTTTATGAGGTGACTTAAATTATTAGTTGAAGAAAATGGTGTATGTTTTGTTTTAGTTTTAAAGACTTTGTTAATGTCGTGTTTAGGGAGTTATCACTTTATGCGGCGGAAAGTAAATAATATTTAAAATATTAAATAAACTGTTTAAATAAAATATAATCTAATGTGAAAACATTTTTGCTAAAATACTAAAGAAAAGAGGTAAGCTAACTAATAGTAAAAAGTATGAATATGAGGAAGGTACAGAATAATGAAATGATAAATAATGGAACGTAGGTGAGCAGCCTACATCGTGTGTCAGATATGTCCTAGAGGCTGCATAATTATAGGTTAAGATGATAGAACAAAATGGTGTTTTAAACTCATAAATACCAACAGTTGAACATAAAATCGACAAAAAGTGAACCCAAAGAAGCCAAACCATAACACTAATGCCCGAATACTGAAACGTTACTCAATTTTAAGTCGTGCTCAAATATCGTGCCATCTCTGTCATTTTACAAAGAATTTGAGAGACAGAACTATTTATTTATTTATTTTTATTTATTTATTATTGTGATGTTAACACGGCTTTACACCAATTACATTAACACACGTACAAAGAGAAATCAAAGAGAATCAAACGGTTACAGTAACAGAAAAAGAAGAAAAAAAAATGAAACATAAATAAACGTCACATTAAAAAAAAACAAAAAATACAATTAACTCGTCGAGTACCGTATTTATAGACACAAAGAACAATAGGTTGCGGTCACCGGTGACCGCTTGGTGTTTGACAGTTTAAAATTCAATTAAGAAACATAAAGAAAAATTAGACAATTACAATAATAAATGACAAAAAGGAAATATCACAGTAAAATGAAATCAAAACATTTAATTATACAATTCAACACAGACTTCAGAGACTTCAGAGAACTATACTTAAGCACGACTTAAAATTGAGTAGCGTTTCGGCATAATACACGAATCCTAGTAACATTTCTTCATCACAATACTTTATTGGACAACAATTACAATACAATAACAGTGTAACATTACAACAAATATGGCAGAAATTGTTCGTAATATTCCGTCTTCAAGCTCATATTGTATTTCGAAGCAAACAATCACTAGGATATAATTTCCGTCGATTTATTTATATAGACTTCTGGTAACTAGACTGTGTGTAGCTAATATTAAAACCTAAATATCTTTAAGTGGGTAGTTTTCTCAGTCGAAAACTATGCAATTATTAAATTTCTACTCTTCATAAACATAACATCACGCCTTTTGCTCCGAACGGGGTAGGCAGAGGTGCACATTACAGCATAAGTGTTCTTGTTACATTAAGATGCCTTTTTTCACTATTTGTGTTATGAGTCCCATGTAATAAGGGGTGAGCTTATTGCCATATACCGGGCACATTTCCAGAGTCCGTGCTGTTACTGAGATTTTTTTAAACTTAGCCAGACCCGGAAATCTCGACCAACGAGGCAGTCAATTCAACTATTCAACACAATAAAAAATATATACGTGTAAGTAGTAGTGTATAAGTGTAAAAGACGTATGCTTCGGCACGAATAGAACGGCTGATACCTGACCAGTGTGATACCACGGTCACACACAGAAGTTCAACGTAAAACAACGCTTATATTGTGTTTTGCCGTATGACAGCTTGAGGTTACCAAAAAACCAAGCCCGCCCCTCCCAGGTTGACAACGCTACTGCAACTCCTCTACTGTTACGGGCGTCCAAGGGCGACGGTAATTGATATACCCGCTATCTCTCTCGTCTCGTAAGTCTATTTAACTTTTTTTTATGGCATAAGCCGGTAAACGAGCAGACGTACTACCTGATGGTAAGCAATCGGCGTCGCTCATGGACACTTGAACACCAGAGGCGTTACAAGTGCGTTACCGGCCTTTTGGGGATTAGGAGTTTGAGGATCGTTGGGGATTCAGGAATTGGGGAGATTGGGGAAGGGAGGGTAATTGGGCCTCCGGTAACCTCACTCACACGACGAAACACAACGCAAGCGTTGCTTTACGTCGGTTTTATGTGAGGCCGTGGTATCACTCCGGACGAGCCGGCCCATTCGTGCCGAAGCGAGGTGAGCACCATGTTAGACTTTAAGATTTTCAATGTTTTTTATTTTAGTAAGTTATTAGTATAATGCGTCAAGCGTGTCTTTGCATTGTTCTTACATATGCGTACAGTATTGAAATATGTATCAGAGATATTGTTGAACATACTTTTTTAAAAAGAGTAACGAATGAAGTTTCTTGCTCGTTCTTCTCCATTCGAATCTACATTATGGAATGAGCACCTAGCTTCACCTAGTTTCACTGACGGACTGACTTACAGACTATTATTTATTTTGTATTTGTTGACCTTTCAAAAGTACCAAACTATGGTTTAAACTGTCACACATCAAGCGGTCACCAGTGACCGCAACCTATTGTTCTTTGATTGTGTCTATAATGACGGTACTCAACGAGTTAATTGAAATAAATGCTTTGACTTTGACTTTGAAGCATGGCTCTTCCACACTTAGAAGAACTTCCGTGGTATAACAAGTCACAAAACAAAACGAGTCGAGCTTCAACCTCCCCTTAGTACCTTTAAACAAGAATACTGAATATTAATTAATTTAGGTAGGTACCCGCACGAAATTAATTTACCAGTACCCAGTAAATAGGACAACAAACTAATAAAAATTCCGACGTTCTTCGAATGAAATTATAATAAAATTGTTAAAAACAAGAAACTAAACATTTTGATTAATGTCGACCCAACACGAGTTTTAAATGGAGGTGTTATTTTTAAAGAAGTACCAGGTCTTGACTGCACGGTTGGCGCGGTGGTTGGGCGATCGGCTGCCGCGCAACGTGTCGCGGGTTCGATTCCCGCTGTTGTTCCGGGTCTGGGTGTCATGTGTATGTAAAATTGTATGTTTGTAAACGTACCCACGATAGAGGAGAAAGGCCTCCGGTAACCTCACTGGCACGACGAAACACAACGCAAGCGTTGCTTCACGTCGGTTTTCTGTGAGGCCGTGGTATCACTCCAGTCGAGCCGGCCCATTCGTGCCGAAGCATGATTAAGGAAAGTACACAATTGTAGAGGTAGTGAGCAATCAGTGGTGTCCATAACCCGTTGTCTCACTACGATTTTCTGTTAGGCAGTGGTATCAATCTAGTCGAATGAACCCTCTATTATCAAAGCATTAGTCTCCTAGGTTAGAATTTTTTTAAGTTCTATCGGAACAATGAAAGAAGTCGTTTAGTCATCAGTACAATAAATTGTCGAGCCATGAGTTTAATTCTGGGATCAAAGAAAAGGGTTATTTAGTATTTTGTTTAATAGCCAATTTACAGAGCAATAGAAACAATACAATATTACGCTAGTACCCTAAGGAGCTAAGCAATTACCATACAAAATGTCGGAAGGAAAGAATGCAATTCTCATAGGGACGATAGAAAAAAAGATCGGTAAAGTCGGGCTTTAGATAACTACTTGAGGAAAGATGCATCAAAGGAAAAGATGTGTTAAAATTAAAACAATACAGTTGATATTCTAATAAAAATGTGATATGTGAGTATCTAGTTTTTTATTGCCTCAGCGAATGATCACAAAGGCAACTATTGACAAGGGTGTGTCAAAAGTTTTGAAGAACATAAATTTCAGTAGTTTTTTTTTCTAAAAGAATGTCTGTGTTATAGCTTGGAGTCCGAAAATATTACTACAGACAAGATTAACATATTATTACTCAGTAGTTAGAAATGTTAAACAGTTAAATTTGTAGGGGAAACTTTATTGTATTAGTATATAGGTATGTATAAGTGTTAAGTTTTTAATTTAATTATAATTAGATAATAAGTAATTACTAAAAGATGTGGTAAGACTGATGGCTACACTATCGTATTGGAATGTATCTGTAATGGTAGTAGTTAGTGCATTAAATAAATAAATAAATAAATATTTTGTTAATACGGTGTAAGTGAGGTTACTCAATTACCCCTATCTCTAATCTCCCCAATATCTGAATCCCCAACAATCCTCAAATTCCTAAAGGCCACTAACGCACTTGTCTCTCACTCCTCTGGTGTGCCGTCAGGTCCGATCAGGTGATCCGTCTGTTCGTTTACCGGATGGTTCCATAAAAAAATTATATAAAAAGAACTAGGGAAAAATATATTTTGTAAATGTACACCCTACTTTCAAAAAATAAACAATATGACGTCATACTAATATATTTTACCGAAAATATTACAAAACATTTCCCGAATAGAATTGAACAGCATATTTACCAAATAGTTTCTATATGTACCTACGCTGAAATATGAAATATGAAAATGTGGAATGCGTTTGTACTACATAGAAATATTGATTTTATTTATAGGAGTAATAACATTAGTGTAAATATAACCGACATAACGTCATAACATCACGCCTTTCATCAGTTGGCAGAAATATTCATTACGGCACTTAATGCCACTATACAATGTTACACCCACTTTTCACTGTTTATGTTAAGAGTCTCATGTAATAAGGGGTGAACCTATTGCCATATACCGGGCACATTTCAGACTCCGTGTTACTATGGTCATTTTTTTTAAAACCCAGTTCTTTGTCCGACCCGGAAAACCAACCCGAGACCGAAAAATCGCGGGTTACTCACGGTAGGCTGCGCGACATCGCCGCGACCGCGCACGCTGCTCATAATGAAAAACCCCTCTGTGGTTCGAAACTAGTAGAACTTTTCTCAGTATTTTTACTTGAGTTTTTTTAAGGGGGGAACATCATAGAATTACTTCTCCCGTCTGGGTGAGGCGGAAGGGAGTGTCAGAATCCTACTGACTATAGCACCATACCGACAATATACCACCCCGTTCCTTCTTCTACACTTCGAGCCGGAGCCCCGGTATCCCGTTAAGTTCTCCGCGACTCATTTTCACTTGATTTAGTTAATCAGTTGATCCGTCTGCTCATTGAACTCCTCCTATCCCATAAAAAACAAACAAAATTACTAAACTAACATCAAGTTTTCATTTAGAAGCAATCCTCTAAAATCTCAAACACCCACCTAGATTATATTTAGGTCCATCCTAATGTCAGCTATGTTATAAAGTTCACACATGTAACGACTAAACCCTGATTAACCCATTTGGGACCAAATGCAAACTACACATAATGTAATAAAAAAAACTTTATTAACTCAATGATATGACGCCCACAAACTATAATCAGCAAAAAAAAATCAAAAAATATTTTTAGAAGTATTAAAAAAAAAGCCGTCCTTGATTGGGGACAACGGTCTCATGTGTAGTACTTTTCGAAGTAGTAACTGTTGTCGACACATAAGGTTCTAACGCATTATTTGCATTGATATCACAGTTTTTTTATGATGAACTGCGTATCGTAACAGATATTAACTAAATCTCTGCGGAAAATGTCTAAATCAATTTGATGTGACGCGCCTATATTTTTTTTTGAGGGTATAAATCATGCATTGCGTTTTCCGCCTGGGGACTCTTACTGGTTAAAAACCAACACGTTCCTAATTCTGCTTCAAGCTGAAACCCCGGTGACCCACTAGGTTATTCATAGTAGTCGGGCATCTGTCCCACTGAGCCATCTCGATCTAAGGCGGTCTGATCTGCACTTTGAAGCACGCGCGTAACGCCACGCACCTTACAGGTACAGGTCTGGTTCTGGGCGGCGATCTGTTCTTGCTACTATGACTGCTTCGCAGAAAGAGATGTTTTCCAGTTCCCCTCGCTCCGCACCACAGCTAGAATCTAAGCTGGACGTGGAAGATTATCGTCGTCGATCACTTCCCTGAAGACACGGCGGTGGTCAACGTATACAGGGCATAATGCTACTCTATCCTCTGGGTGGACTTCGCTGTGACGACACCAGAATACAGCTGGAGGAAATGCCCCCTATTGCTGAATTCTGGTATTGGATGCGACGCCTGGTACTGTAGGTGGACTTTTGCATCTTCGGTCTTGATGCCCATCAGATTTTAGAATATGAACGCGTAAAGATATGTGGGAATTGGTGATGCTCTTCGTGAATTTGCGTCTGTTGTCACCAAGTATTAGCTATAACTAAGTTTAGCATAGGCTAAACTAAGGTCACCTATAGAGGTGACCTTTATAAATTGGAAAACAAAATACAAATCAGGTATAAATGTTTTAAAAATATACTACAGATGTGCCCATTGTCCCCATACGGGGACACCATCAATTTTTCTAACTTTCCCCTAAGCGGAATTGAAAGTATAAGAATATTCTTCAATATTGTTTTAATTGACACTATAAGCAAGCAATAATCACAAAAAAGTTTTATAAATCTACATAATAACGTACTATAAAACGCCTCTGCTTTCAATAATAATTCCCATTTCACTTCCTCTTGATAAAATTGACAATATAACCCATTTTTTGTAGCAATTTGTCAAAAGTTCTAATAATTTTAGGAAAGTACACTACTCCTCATTATAAATACCCATGAAATGTGAAGATAGGTAAAATAATTAATAACCAGCGGGTAAAAGAAAACCTGTCCCCATATGGGGACGGCGGGCTCAAATGGGTTAAACTTAGTTTAGGAAGGCGCCTAATAACTTGTAGTTAGGATACGTACTTATATTTAACCTTTACTATAGATTAAGTATCGATAGTATCACAAACTATTAATTTAGAGTTAGGGCTTCAGTTTTAGTTAAGTCCTCCCTAATGAATGTTTAGTAGAACCTTTATAGACTGACCCTGTATTTATATGTACTGGTTCTTTGCTGTGCCGATGAATAGGAAATGTTTTTAATTATTATTTGCCAGTCTGTATTTCCTGAAGGGTAACCCGGGAGTCTTCAAGGTCCGAGTAATAAGGTTGCTTATGGGACGACGTGCTCCATCGTAGACCGCATCATCACTTACCACCAGGCGAGATAGTGGTCAAACGTCGCCCCATCAAATATATAAAAAGAATGTTATCGGCTTACTCACGTAATTGTTTGACAAGGAACTCGACTAGTTTCAAGCCATGCTAGAGGTGGCTTCCACTGCTAGTCGACAGTCGCCGCGTCATGTGTCGCGGAATGCTGCTCATGAATACGAGCCTCTAGCATGGCTTAGAACCAGTCAAGTTCCTCGTCAAACAGTCACGTGGAGTAAGCCAAAAACATAATAATTAATTCAGTATGTCTAACGAGAGTTTTATAAGAAATCTTTTTCTAGCAGACCTTGGCCTGATAATAAATGACGTCAAACCAATGATATTATTTAATAAGACATAACATCACGTCATAAGATCTGCTAGTTCTTTGCTTTTTTAAAAAAAATGTCTCCCCGCCCTAGAATTTTTTTTCCAGTGTCATGGGTGCGTTTACAAACATACAATTTTACATACACGTGACACCCAGACCCGAAACGACAATTTGTGGATATCAAACCCGCTACACGTTGCACGCCACCGCACCAATCATATAATCATAGTTACACCACAAACAATCATAATACCATTCAAATCTTATAATGTTGTGCCCGACAGGACATTATGTCCTAATTATGTTCATCATCTAAGTCTTACATATATGGAAAACAATAAAGAATTGAGTAATGAAATTCACCAATTAGTCTAAGTAATAAGTAGCTTACTATAATAGCCTTACTATTACCGGGAACTATATTACAGCAACAACGTGAAGCTCAGATACCAAATACTGTAGAACAAAGTAATTTTGAAAACTCAATAACAAGGTATTGTGTGAGCGATCAAATTCTACACCAACGCCCCTAGCGGCAAATGAAGACATTAACATAACTTCCTTATTTAAGACACTGAGATATACTTTAAATTGTAACCCAGGCCAGGTAAAGCCAGCTCAAATGACTACAAACCCCACATATAACTAACGTTCCTCCGCCATTTTGTCAGCTAGGAAACATAAATAGCAATTAATTGTACAATATTCAGTAACTATATAAGTTACAGCACTATCCTCGGCTGAACACTACTATATATTCAACAAACTGCTGCGCTAATCTTAAATCTTCGCTCAAATTTAATACAGCGCCGCTTCGTTGTTTCTCGCTCTTCAAATATAAAGGTTGGTTCAGATGGTGTTAGTGTTTAAGCGAGCGATGAGCGTTAGTCACTGGTGTTGCTTGGTGAGTATCTTATGTCTAATAGTATGTTCATATGATATTTTGGTATAGTTATGTATATTGTTTAAACGTTGCCCCACACTAGAATTTTCTCTTGTATCGTGGGTGCGTTTACAAACATACAAGTTCACATACACATGACACACAGACCCAGAACAACAATCTGTGGATCACACACAGAGTTGTTCCGTGCGAGAATTGAACCCGTGACACGATGCGCGGCGGCCATTTGCCCAGCCACCGCGCCAACCGTGCAGTTCTTTAATGGTTTATTGTTGTATTGTAATTTAAAGCGAATTGTAAATGAATTTATGTATTACTTACTATTATAAAAATTTGTATGTTTGTTTGTTTGTTTGTTTGTTTGACTGTTACTTCTTTCCGTCAAAACGGCTGAACGGATCGAGATGGAATTTGGAACAAGTGTAGATTATGATCTGGAATGATATATGGGCCACTTTTTATCCCACGGGAACGGCTGAACGGCTTGTATTTGATACAACGATTCACAGATTACCTATAATGATCCAATTGCACGGTGGGCGCGGTGGTTGGGCAACCGACTGCCGCGCAACGTGTAGCGGGTTCGATTACCGCCCGGAGCAATTCTTTGTGTGATCCAAAAATTTAAGTTTCAGGTCTGAGTGTCATATGTATGTGATATTATATGTTTGTAAACGCACCCACGACACAGGAGAATCCTAGTGTGGGGAGACATTTATTTAAAAAGAAAAAAACTAAATCAAAGAACGATCTAATCTTATTTTTCTACGAGGCAATCATATCAGGCCCAATAATTAAGTAATAGTTGCGCATATAACTCAGTAATATACGTAACAGAATAAATGCCAAACGTGTTTAAGTACGAAAAGACTAACAATTTACACACACACTATACTTCAATTGAAATATTCCAACATTTTAATACTATCAGAATAACGAGTCGAGTAGCGCTCGTCACTTTAGCACACAGCACATCAAGCTACACTCCCACCATTACAATTTCAACCTTATTCCCTAAACCATATAGAAGAAAATCCAATGAAGCGAATGTAAAATTTAAGGGTACTTTCATTTTCTGGCAACTAAAGTTAAAGTTCAGTTCATACGGTGACAGTAATTTCGTTGGCAGGCGGATGTGACGTCACACTGTCAATTTGGGTGAGCAGGTTACATTAAAGTTGCATGTTTCATTGACTTCCTTGAAGGAAATTGCTTGGTACTGCTCTTGATGGAACCTTCCGGGTTCAGAATAAGGTTTAACTCTTTGAGTACCGTCATTATAGACACAATTAAAGAACAATAGGTTGCGGTCACCGGTGTCCTCGCGGTGTTTGACAGTTTAAAAGATTGTTTGCGATATTCTATTCATAACAAGTTAGTTTTAAAGTTTACTGGTGAAATGGAATTTCACTTAAGTTTCAATATTTTTGTTTTTCAGTAATTTTATCAACATATCTTCACGTCTTTTATCCCCGAAGGGGTAGGCAGTGCACATTACGGCACTTAATGCCACTGTACAATGTAACACCCACTTTTCACTATTTACGTTACGAGTCCCATGTAATAGGCGGTGAGACTATTGATATATACCCGGCATATTTCCAGGCTTTGTGTTACTACTGCGAATTTTATACAAAAAACCAGTAATACTTTGCCCGACCTGGCGATCGTACCCGAGACCCCTTGCCCGGCAGTCGTAGTTGCAACCGCTCGGCCAACGAGGCAGTAATTTTATTAAATAATGGCTTTATTTTACTATCACTGACTTATGTCAGGTAACTATGTAGTTATAAAACAAACAAAATTATACAATGATTAATTTTCAAATTAAACCATACAAAAAAAACTCCCTTATATTTCCTGTTACATAATACTTAATAGCCAAACGCTGGTTTTAATAAACAGGTTCTGTTCATTAGGAAGCGGTGATTATCTCGGCCCACTGGCTCGTGAAGTGTTGCCTGTCTAAAAGAAAGAGTTGCCATCAATTTACACTATACATACATATAGTACGATAATTAAGGAGTGAAATATGGGGGGTACCTGGCATGTTTTCCGGGAGTTTTGAAAATGGATAATTTTCAAGTATTGATGTGCTCTTTTCGATTTCCATTTTGCACCTTTGTACGAGCGGCACGCTCGCGCCGCCATCTTGGAAAAATGGCAGCCAAAAAGTTTTTTTACAATATCTCTTTTCCTGTATATTTTACGAGAAAACTGTAAACTACAAAATTAAACTACTCACATTTTTCTACAGTTTATGTCTAGATAGTTTTTTTGTAATCTAAGTGCTTTTGGCGCTAAAGCACCGCAAAGTACATTGTTATGACCATTTTGGAAAAAAATATAAGTGCCACGTGAGAGTTGAGCAAGCGGCGTCTTTTAACCTGTCATTGAGAAGGTAACCTATCAATACTAATAATAGTTATTTTTTACTTTTTAATTTTGACTTTTTGTTAGTTTTTGGTTTTTTGAAATCGGTTTTTATTACAGTGTAATCGTTTACAGGTCTAATGCTTATGTGATTGTGGTATATACTTTAAGAACTTGCCATAATATCTAGCTGGTTCTGATGAACCGCACATAAGAGATTTCGTCTTGGGCACCCATCGATATGTCATAGTCATTATTTTTAACTGACTTCTCAAAAAGGAGGAGGTTGTCAATTCGGCTGTATGTTTTTTTTTGTGTATATGTTACGCGATTATTAAATGAAAATGTTTGTAATGCATCTGCAGAAGTGCATCACAAATAATCCGGACCAAATTTCATCGGCGACTTCTCGATCGATACGGTCTCGATCATTAGTATTTTTCAAAATTCATTTTAATACGCATGTACAACAAAACTGTAACAAGTAGGAATTCAATAAAAAAATCAAGGATACTTAGATTAACTCAAGGAACAAAGCGAGGACAAACCTTGTGCTTTGCCGTCACGCATTCATTTTTATTCCACCTGTGAATGTAAAATTTTCGTCGTTATTTACTTCTTTAAAGTTTACAAGTGAAACGAGTGAAACAAGTGAAACAAGTGAACCAAGTGAAACAAGTGAATTTATTTCTGCAAATAGGCTACAAGGCAGCACATTTACACGTCAATTTTATCAAGCGAACGATGAGGTTGACCCAATCACGCTTACATCACCTGACAATGAACATGCTTCTACTCTCTCTCTCTTTAAAAAAACCAATCATATAAATATCATACCAGTTAAAAATAAATACTAAGCTACGTCATTAAAGATGAGAAGCAAGGTAACAAAGTATTAACAGACTATTACTTGAAGATAATGCGATATTGATTGTAAGGAGATACCTGTAATGAGGCTAAACTAAATAAGCAATACAAGTTTCTTACCTGCTATAAAGTTTTAAACATGTACTAAGATTTTATAAGGATGTATGATGATGATATTTTCGAATGGGCCGGCTCGACCGGAGTGATACCATGGCCTCACAGAAAAGCGACGTGAAACAACGCTTGCGTTGTGTTTCGCCGTGTGAGTGAGGTTACCGGAGGCCTAATTACCCTCCCCTTCTCCAATCTCCCCACTTCCTGAAATTCACCCACTTTTGGTATAATAGCTATTATTTATAAGATATACGACTGCCTCGTTGTCCGAGTGGTCGCAAGTGAGACTGCCGGGTAAGCGGTCTCGGGTTCGATTCCCGGGTCGGGCAAAGTATTACTGGGTTCCCCCTATAACATGGGTTTTTAAAAAATCTCAGTATTTGCACGGAGTGTAGAAATGTGCTCGGTATATTATTATGGCAATAGGCTCACCCCCTATGACATGGGACTCATAAGATAAATAGTGAAAAGTAGGTGTTACATTATACAGTGGCATTAAGTGCTGTAATGCGTGATGTTATGTCATGTTATGTTATAAAATAATTCACACACAAATCAACAGCCTATAAGTGGCCACTGCTGACCCAAGGCCTCGTATCACGCGGAGAAGGTTTGAGCATTAAACATCACGGTTGCTCAATGTGGGTTGGCGATTTCAAACTTATAAGCCCAGGTTTCCTCACGATGTTTTCCTGCACCGTTTGTCTGTGGTGTCCACATAATCTTAGAAAGTACATATAACTCGGAAAAGTCACATTGGTACTTGCCGTTGCGTTGGTAGGTTTTGAAACCGCGCCCTCATGGATAAGAATCGTCTTAAGCCGATACAACCGCGAAATTAATTAAAATAACTTATTACTTAACTAAAATAACTCTACACTTCCCTATGTTTGACTGTCAGAGAATACCTTAAGGTTAAGTCCGTCATTCACTGGCCTTTTTTGTGAAGAAAAATAAATAAATAAGAAACGTTTTACTAAAAAAACTGACTTTTCATCAAAGTTAGTAGACGAATCAATTAGTAAAAACAATAATTTAAAAAACTAGTTACAATACTTCTAAACTTGAAGCTATACAAAATTCAATAATACTATAACTGAGACAAAAGCTCGCATTCGCAAAATCACTCGTCCACCGACGCAGTTTACTAAAGCCGAAAACAAATGAAAAATTCCGTTTTCCGTCTCAATAACCGGGACAAAAGCGTTTCCTTAAGAATTCAACCGACAAAATTCATTCAAATACAGCCAAATAACTCTGTACAGTGAACATACACGATTCCCCTTTTCCCAATCATCATGAGAAAAATTCTCGAACGTTTTTTTCCCCAATAGCGCCACTGGGGTACTAAAGACCTTCAGATCGGCCTGTTTTTACGATAATAAGACAGAACAGATAGTGCCATCCCTAAGGTATAACCCGAACCATTTTTTATTTGCAATTACCTGTCCGGTTGATGACTCTCATAAAATATAGGGTCGGCACGCAATTTAAAATGTGAAAGTGATATATTTATTTGTTTAGATAAATAGTTTGTGATTTTTATGATGAATGCGGAGTTGTATTGTTTTGTTTTATTTAATGTTTTAAAGAATGTTGTTCTACTTTTCTTTATGGTGACTTCTTTTGCCTTGATTTTATTCAATGTAATTGAGTATTGACAAGAAATGAGTTACAATTTCATGAAATGTCGTGGTGGCCTCGAGGTTCAAGACGCCCGTTTCTGATGAGGTTACGGGTTCAAAACCTACCAACGGCAAGTACCAATGTGACTTTTCTGCGTTATATGTACTTTTTTAAATTATTTAGACGCCACTGACAAACGGTGAAGGAAAAACATCGTGAGGAAAACTGGGCTTATAATTTCTAATTATAAGTTTAAAATGTATGTGGTCATATCAGTGATCAAAGGCTTGAAGCTTTTGTTGGCGGTTCTAATGTAGGATTTTTTAATATCATTCTGGCTCCCCCACTGTCGGTTGGGGCTAGAAAACTGTACATAATTATTATTATAGGTTTAAGGTTTAAGGTAGTCTACATGAGAAGGTTTGCCTTATTATTCACGCTTGCCAACAGTTTCTATTGTGTCATTATATTATCAAATCGCAGTCAAATCAAATCAAGAATATCTCTCAAATAAGATTCTAGTGTTTAAGAGAGCGATGCACAATTCTATCAAAATTAAATATATACTCCCCTATTCAATACTTACGAAAACCACGCGAAGAGAAGGAATGGTAAAGTCTATTCTAATCCGTACCCACTTGGCTTAAAACAAATACCGGCAGTTAGCAACAAAACATCTCGGAATCACTTCGCTTCATTCAAAATTCAAGGAAAATACGGGTCTATCTTACTCTTCACCACAAAACCTTAGCCCATAGCTACCCATCCACAAAACAAACGCATTTACGTCGGCATAAATATCCACATTTATTATTCATGAGATTCCCTTTAAATTAAAATGGACAAACAAAACTCCTAGACCGATCTTAATCAGAACTAGTTACGTAACATAACATCACGCCTTTTATCCCCAAAAGGGTAGGCAGAGGTGCACATTACGACACTGTACAATGTAACACCCACTTTTTACTATTTATGTTATGAGACCCATGTAATAGGGGGTATTTTTTTTAAAAACCCAATAAAACTTTGCCCGACCCTGGAATCGAACCCGAGACCCTTTGCCCGGCAGTCGCACTTGCAAGCACTCGGCCAATGAGGCAGTCATAACAATTACAAAACATTAATTAATCGGCTCCTAATTTACATTCCTCTTATTACTGGTCGCATACTTTTAAATAAAAAATAAATCATTCGATTTGGAACGAGACCGAACAAATTAGACAGCCAAGTTGACAGGTGATCGGTTCACATTATTTCGTTCGTTTGTTCAAATATTCATTCGTTCTCAGTCGTAGTAATTTTTCAGTGGAAAAGTTTTTTGATGACATTTTTACATATCGACGGTTGAAAGGCTAATTGATCTAAGCGACATTGATTTTTTGTGATATTGATACCTACATCACGGCGAAGGAGAATTCGCTGATTTCGAATATGTATTAACTCAATTTCGCAAATAAATGTCGCTTAGACCAATTAGCCTTTCAACCGTCGATATGATGTGTACTGTTTTTTTGTGAATGACAATACATGACGTTGTTTTGAATTAATGTTACATTACTATGAATACAAGAATTAATGAGTGTTTTGTGAATTAATACTACATTACTAAAAGAATTACAATTAAATAACACTACTCTTTTTTTATGGAATAGGAGACAAACGAGTAGACGTATCACCTGATGGTAAGCGATTAGCGCCGCCCATGGACACTCGCAATACCAGAGGAGTCACAGGTGCGTTGCCGGCCTTTTAAAAAGAAGAACGCTCCTTTCTTGAAGATTTGAAGGTCGTATCGGTTCGGAAATACGGCCGACGACAGATCATTCCACAGTTTTGCTGTGCGAAGCAGAAAGCTACGTGAAAAGCGCACAGTTGTGGCCTGCCAAACATCTATATGATGGGGATGCATATGCTGTCGTGAGGGTCGATGGCGAAAAGATGCTGCACGTCAAAAGACTCATGTATAAAGTCAGAAAGCATCGTTATCATATTATAAGGAACGATATTTTGGACTTTTCTTGACTGGCGATAATAGGGTAGATGCCTAATTTTTATTTTAATGTCCGTCTGGTAGATTTTTTTTAAAATATTACATACGTAATTTTTATTTTCTTACAGAAACGAATACTTTTGATCATGTATTGATTTGAAATGTCGCATGACGTCACTTCTATGTACATTTTATACCTATCTACCTTTAAATGACGTTTTAGCCCCCACTCCTAAACTTTGATTCGTTTTATCTAAGTATTGTTTTATTATACGACAATTTAAAAAAATACATGGCTAATATTTTTAATTACCTAACTTACGGACTAATTAGATTTTAAATGTTAATACCCTGTCATCATCCCAATTAAGTATGGCGAAAGATTTTAGAATTAAAAAAGGGATGTTGTGCCTACTATAATAACACTTGCAACAATTCAACTGACGAGGCAATCTAAAAAAATACTTAATCACAAAACCTTAAAATTAATTCTTTTCTACACAAAATGTATCTCGGTACATGTTTCACCGAAATATCCAAGTAATATACTCGCTACCTGTTTAATATTACCGCCACTAAATCCTGACTACAAGCCATTTCATAAGCTTTAGTTTTGCATAGAAATTACACCATAGCATAGGTAATTAAGGTATGTTCTTCGTTGAAACGAGATACGGAACAAAAGGGAGATTTTATAAAAGATATCGATTAACGTCCATTGAATAGGTTTTTCTTGACGAACATTATTAAATTTATGAATAAGTTGTCGGTTATTGAACGGGCTTTGGGTAGATAGGTTGTTAGAGGTGTTTAATTTGATTGAAATTGATTTTTTAAAGTATATTTTAACATTTCGTTTGTATATGTGTTTTAGTATAAATATATACATTAATTGTAAATTTTATAGTACTCGTGTGTAGGTACACAGGTATATACCTCTACTATAATTATATTTATTTAGGTTTATCTCTGAAATATGGTAGTGTTTTATCTTCTATTTGGTCAACTAAATCGTTGCTTGCTTCTTGCTCCCACCATTAACTCTTCTCTGCATCACCCAAAGGTCAGACTGGGAGAAAATGCCTACGGCATTAAGTTATGTACACTTTGTGCATGAAGCTTAAATAAATAAATATTAACTCGTATTACATTATGTTCGTATCTTGAGATATTAATTGATTGGTATCTAAGGAACGGTAAACGCAGCAGAGGAAAACAGTTAAAAAGATGGGAGGACGAACTAAGACTAACAGCCGGCCCCGACTGAAGAAAGAGTGGCCAGCGGTTTCCTCTCGAATCATTATATCTCTCATTATAATCTGTCGCCCAGTTCTTAATACCTATAAGTACACATAGGGAGAGACTGTGGAAAGCGACTTTTTTGTGTGTTTATGACCTACCAGTTTGTGAAATAACCAGGAGAAACATTAATTTGTCTTAACATTCATGACAAGCATGTAATATAAGTACTGTATTATGATTTGATTATATCTTCATAATCTTTTCAAAGTTAAATCGATCACAAATTTCAACTCGGATATCTAACGACTTGGCCCACGACACCAAAAAGTTTCGCACACAATCACATCTTTCACTACCATAAATTCGAAACGATTATAAAACAAAATGCATTTCTTCTTGTAAAACATCGTAAACTTGTGTAATAAAGCATCATTAAACCAAGTTTTAACCGTTAGCGAGGTAAACAAGACAGTTGATTACGACTTCCACGCCACGACTTCAAATGATCAAAGTTAGTCAAGTTGAAGTCTTTTCGCGGCTTCTTAGTGATGTTTTTCTTTTTTTTTTCTTGTAATGTGTTTATATTAGATGTAGACAAGTAAATCAAAGTTTATTATTTAAACATGTTCTGTCATAGTGCAATAAATTCTTGATATAGAGGTATAATTTCTGGGGCAGTAATACATACATACATACATACATAACTTCACGCCTGTCTCCCATGGGGGTAGGCAGAGACTAAGGAACGCCAATTACTACGATTCTTACATACCTCTTTCGCTTCAATTGGGGCAGTAAATTCAATTGTTTTCTAAATTGTCTGAAACGACATAATCAAATCATTTACATAACATAACATCACGCCTTTTATCCCCGAAGGCCCGAAGGGGTAGGCAGAGGTGCACATTATGCCACTGTACAATGTACAAACACCTAATTTTCACTATTTATGATATGAGTCCCATGTAATAGGGGGTGAGCCTATTGCCACATACCGGGAACAATTCCAGACTCCGTGTTAATACTGAGAATTTTTTAAAAACCCAGCAATACTTTGTCCGACCCGGAATTCGAACCCGAGAGCCCTTGCCCGGCAGTCGCACTTGCGACCACTCGGCCAACGAGGCAGTCAAAGCATTTATTTCAGTAGGTCATTAACTAGGCACTTTTGAAACGTCAAAAATTGAATTGTCCATCCGTCTGTATGCCAGTGAAGCTATACAGATAGGCTAACTAGACAGATATTGCAATTAATTTTGTAAGTATAAGACTGAATAGTTAAATAATAATTATATCTGAGTAGTCTGTCTGAAAAGTTAAGTCATAATTGTTAACTAAAAATATCGGTTTACTGACGTAAATGCACTGGAAAAACACTTTACTGGCTTCGAGTCACAGAGGGTCATGCAGCATTCTGGCAGCGACGACGACCTACGCTGCTCATGAGGGAGAGTCCATCTGTGCCTCGAAACTAGTAGAGCTATCGTCGATATTTTGGGTGGCTCCCCGTCCGACCAGAAACAGACCCGAGCGTACGGCACGTCGCATTCCGCGCGCGCCTCAAAGAGCCATCAGACCACCACAGATGGGGCCCAACAGGGCCGATGCCGATTCGCAGTCGCGGAGAACCTAACGGGTTACCGGGGCTCCGGCTCGAAGTGCAGGAGATGGAACGGGGTGGTTTTTAGTCAAGTCTGACACTCCCTCCCACCTCACCCAGGCGGGAGCAGTCATTCGATGATTTTCCCCCTTAAAAAAAATCCTCGGTATATTTATGTGAATAAATAGGTATTAAAAAGTTTCTGATTGTTCAGTTTTTGACTAGGCATGGACTTTTTCCTCATAAAACGATTTGCCACAAGTACTCTCCACGCTTGTCGGTTTAGAGAGTGCAGTCCCAAAGGTACAGGTTTGTAAGAGAGTTCTGTATCACGGTCTCTGTCAAATATGTAGTCCCTTAGTTGGGGTCTTACAACACGTATGAAAAGAGCCGGGATGGCAACATGGGTCTTATAAAACGTACGAAAAGAGCTGGGATGGCGACAAAACATATATTCGTTGCCACTGGGGTGAAAACATTCAAACACCAACCCAATTTTCATATTATTATTAAGGGAAGCAAAACAACAAAACACTTAGATCCCTGCCTACCCCTCACAGGAAAAGATTAGCGAAGTTATACGACGCTTGTTTTCTTCGCTCAAATCTCTTCATGAATTTTAATATGAAAAGTAGGACTATTGCAGGATGTGCGGAGTTTGGTACTTAAAATTGTTATTTGGTACCGATTAATGCCTTTTGGTACTGATAAGTGCCGTTTGGTACCGATAAGTGCCGTTTCGTTGTTAGTAAGTGCCGTTGTTCGTTTTGTAGTGACATTTAGATGATAATTAGAGGTCGTAAGAGGCTGGTGGTCGAGTGGTCTTAAGTAAGGCAGTGTATGGCAATGGCAACTATATTATCTTATACTCTTATACTATTACCTCTATATAATGCGGAAGAGTTAGTTTTTTTGTTTGTTTGTTTGAACGCGCTAATCTCCGTAACTACAAGTCTGATTTGAATAATTGTTTTTGTGTTGGATAGCGCATTTATCAACGATGGCTATAGGCTATAAAACATCACGCTACGACCAATAGGAGCTGAGCAGAGCGTGTAAAACCGCGCGGAAGTAGCTAGTTATATATAAAACGCACGTTGGTTATTATTTGTGTATATTTGAAGTACAGCTAAAATGTGCTGTGATTTAGCACTGGGATTTTCTAGCTAATTTAAGAGAGATAAGTATGATATTTAACGTAAAAATATGACTTATATAATGACTATCGTGAGACCTACTTATTATAATTAAGGATAGGTATATCAGAACTTTGACTGCACGGTTGGCGCGGTGGTTGGGCAACTGACTGCCGTGCAACGTGTCGCGGGCTCGATTCCCGCACGGAACAACCCTTTGTCTGATCCACAGATTTTTGTTCTGGGTCTGGGTGTCATGTGTATGTGAACTTGTATGTTTGTAAACGCACCCACGACACAGGAGACAAGCCTAGTGGGGCAATGTTTAAAAAAAAAAAAATAAAATACTACTTATTATAATAAGAACAAACAAAGCCTTCAACACTCACTCACACATACTAACCATGTACATTATTTTAGGGTAAAAGTCACAATTACCGTCCAACCAAAATCGAGCGTCACACTAACACATTTGCACGTAGGGTCAATTCTGTGTCAGTTGACTTGCCAGCCTCATTTCCTGAAGGAAGCAAGGACGGACGGCCATTGTTCAGATACCCTTACAACTACTTTGAAGATATTGTATAAGCTCGTCGATTAAGCGATTGGCTTCTTTGTTCAGGTTTTCTTGTGTTAGAAAATGTGAAGGAGGCTTTTTAAGAGTGTCTTTTAAAAACAGTAATGGTATTTAGTTTAAAAAAATGTAGGCTCTAGATATTTCTACTTCTAAACAAACTTTAACAATATCTTAAACATTTTTTTATGGAATAGTTGGCAAACGAGCAGACGGATCACCTGATAGTAAGTGATCAGCGCCGCCCATGGACACTCGCAACAACACAGGAGTCACAGGTGCGTTGCTGGCCTTTAAAAAGGAATACGCTCTTTTCTTGAAGGTTTGAAGGTCGTATCGGTTCGGAAATACCGTCGACGACAGATCATTCCACAGTTTTGCTGTGCGAGGCAGAAAGCTACGTGAAAATCAAAATCACACAATTATGGCCTGCCAACCATCTATATAATGGGTATTCATATGCTGTCGTGAGGGTCGATGGCGACAAGATGCGGAAGGTATCAGGTCAAACAATTCCTCAGAGCACTCCCCGTGGTACAAGCGATAGAAAATGCACAACGAAGCTATAATTCTACACATTGCCAAAGTGTCCAGCCGGTTGTTATAAACTCTACACAGACACACTTTTTCTAGATATCTCTCGTCAAGTAGACTAAGGTTATGTAAAAATGTCAAAATGACGTACAAAGAACGGGTAATTTTTTTGTGTTGACACAGTCGATATCGACACAATTCAACTATTTTACTAAAACCTTACCAAACAACCAAATTGCGAAATAATTCAACATTTATAAATAAAATCTACATTAGAACTAACACAATACCCTAGGCAACGACTAATTACCTCCTAACAGACTTACGAAGCAAATCTAGACTCCAAAATATCTAAGAGTCATTCCCTTTGGGGGAAGGCTATAAGATAAGTAATTTTAATGTCCCTTTCCAACGGCCCTATAGGGACCTATTCGAAAAGTCTTGTGAGAACATGTTTAAACAAATTGCTATTACGAGACCCGAGTTTTGAACATTTAGGGAACAAATAGGTACACATACCCTATATCTTTCGAGGTGACCAAACCAGTTCATCGTGGACTCGCTTTGTATGATCTTTCCGAATATTCGAGGGTCAGTTTAAACTGGTTTTTTATAGCTTGATGTGTAACCTATATCCTTCAATTTCAATGTGTATTGTTTGCTGAATTTTGCTTAAAGACACATTTGAGATTGGTTTGTTTACTTTTTATCGGTCTGACATGTTTTTTTGTTGAGCAGTTATGTTAAGCTGGGGAGATTATTTTTTTAACGTGGCCTTTTTTATTTGAGAAACGCCACAATTGACTGCACGGCTGGCGTGGGGAACTGACTGCCACGCAACGTGTTCGAGTTCGATTCTCGCACGGAGCAACTCTTTGTGTGATCCTCAGATTGTTGTTCCGGGTCTGAATGTGATGTGTATGTGAACTTGTATGTTTGTAAACGCACCCACGACACAGGAGAACATTCTAGTATGCTGCAACGTTTTTAAAAATAGAAAATTAATATTTTCGGCATATTGTTCACCCCTTCGAGAATAAAGAGCCATAACGTTATGTAATGTTAATACAACTTCAACTATAGCATGAGCAAAGCCACGGGTAACAGCTAGTACTTAATATAAACGCATATAACGTTCAGAGCGTCAGTTGGCAGGCCATTCACTGCTGCCAAGTCAAAGCCATGCTCCACTACTTCGTAGGCTTCTACCCCCATTCATACAAGATCCAAGCTAATGTTTGTCCATTCAACTTTGTTAGTTTTTATCTAGGCTATAGGGTTGTGTTTCGAGTACACTTGGAACTAAAGAAATTTGTAATGAATACGGTTTTGTTAGACAAGCCGTTACGTTGAAGTTTGGTAATATGCGCGTTGTTTGGATTTGTTTGCGCTGGCGAGTGGATCAGGGAGGCATTCTAGTTTTGTGATAGACTTCAAAGGGCGTTTAAATTTATATTTTAAAAGTCTACTAAACTGTATAATTTACATTGTAGAAAGAGAGTAGAGGTGCATATTACGGCACTTAATGCCACTGTACAATGTAACACCCACTGTTCACTATTTATGTAATGAGTCCCATGTAATAGGGGGTGAGCCTATTGCCATATATCGGGCACAATTCCAGACTCCGAGCTACTGCTGAGAATATTTTTTGACCAAGTAGTACTTTTCCCGACCCGGGCATCGAACTCGAGAACTTAGCCCGGCAGTCGCACTTGCGACCACTCGGCCAACGAGGCAGTCAAAGTCAAAGCATTTATTTCAATTAAACCGTAATTTGGTACTTTTGAAACGTCAACAAATACAAAATAAATAATAGTCTGTCAGTCAGTCCGTCAGTGAAGCTAGGTGAAGCTAGGTGCTCATTCCAAAATGTAGATTAGAATGGAGAATTCAATATATATACCTCTATAGTTATACTATACACTTCTTTTAAGGGAGGAAAATCACCGAATGACTGCTTCCGCCTGAGTGAGGCGGGAGGGAGTGTCAGACTCTTACTGACTAAAAACCACCCCGTTCCTTCTCCTGCACGTCGAGCTGGAACCCGTTAGGTTCTCCGCGACTTATACTATACACTACACATACATTTTTTCCATAATTACTAGCATTCCAAACGATTTATGGTGTCCTCAGTAATTCACCATAATCCAACTATCAACTATAATCAAAATGCACCCAGGAGACAGAAACCTTAATAAATTACGACTAAAATGGGTGCACAATACATTGATAAACTTGCAAATGTATATTGGATGGATGCCAAGAAAAGTTAAGGTATATATGTGATGGTTGCCAACAGTTCTGTGCACGGTAATATTATTGCACGCACGAAATGTGCAACTTGCTCCGTGCATGCATAGTGTGCAAGAACAAAGCTAACTGCAAAAGTATGCTTTGGCTTCATAATGTATGTGGGTTAAGTGATTTTCTTGCTTATTTGTTTTGCAGAAGATTTTTAGGGCCAATAGTTGTTTTATTCCGTTTTATAATCCAACAAGGTCTAATCCATTTCGCATATAATTCTTTTCGCAATTACTTTTGAGATCGAAACTATGTATCAATCAGATTTAACTGAATATTATGAAGGCCATAAACATAAGTATAACATAAAGCTTCGAAAATAGATTAATGAGTCTCAATTATCTTATTAGTTCATTCAGCTAAAGCTCGGTCATGTTCGACAAAAAAACAAAAAACCGAAATCTTTCTGAAAATCCTACAACGATTTCAAATACCAATACTAACTCTCAACAATACCTACAAAAAAAACAAAACAAAAGTCTAAAAAAAGGTATTGTATTATTTTAAGAACAGAAAAAAGTACGAAGCATATCTTCAAAAGGTTTCTCGAACATTCATTCGTTGGAACGTGGACTGGCGTTACGTGAGCATCATCTCTGCCAGCCTTTTGTCTAAGGAGTCTATTCAGTACAAACCTGTGTTTTTACCCTATGGTACGACTAGGTATTATAGATGTAGTTGTATGCGTCTAAATGGAGAGGTATAAAAGTTACATTTACTGTGGAGAAAATACAAAATATTGTTCTTTGTCCGTGAGACTTTAAATGACATAACCTCACGCATTTGGTTGACCGATTGATTTGAGTATGACCAGAAACGAGATATAACTTCCTCTTTTTACCAGTGATGTCATTGGGTCCCACTAAACAGCGACAAACTTGTTATAGGGTGCACACGGCACAAACGTGCCGTAATTTGCTGCTCGCGAACCGTTTACTGACTGCCCGCGCGCGTGCAGTCACCGCAATGGTTTGGTGCTCACAACGTTAATAAAGAAAAATTTTAGGTGCACGCACGCATTCGCTGAGCATTCGCTAGATGTGGAGGCAATCTTGGGTACTACACCGGTCAGAAATCCAAAGTTCATTGTATGACTCACTAAGAATTATCAAAATTCCAAAAATAATGTGGATTCTTTATACAATCTTCTGGCTGAAACCTACACAGTCATGATTGCGATCGCTTTGGTCAACGAAGTTGCCAATCACATCACTATAAGTGCCCACTGCTGAGCAAAGCCCCTTCTCACACGGACGTTTGAATATTAATCAGCACGCTTGCTCAATGCGGGTTGGCGATTTCAAACTTATAATTAGAAATAAGCCCAGGTTTCCTCACAACGTTTTCCTTCGCCATTTGTCAGTGGTGTCTAAATAATCTTAGAAAGTACATATAACTCAGAAAAAGTTGCCAATACTTAAGTCTAACGTTCTCAAAAATTATACCAGTTAGTTGACAAAACCTAACTGAAGATTTTCTAAACCTACTGCTAACAGCTCCAACACTTCAATAGGCACACAATAGCTAGTATCTACATTTCCCATTATCAACAACACCAGTAAAACAATGGGAGTTCTATCTTGTCAGACAGATCTCTTTGTAGCAACCAGATCTCTTTGTCAAAGAGATCTAACTCTGAACTGATGTCGATATCTTATGAGTTATTTAATGAGGTAGTGTTTGTATTGATTAATGATTATTTATTATTAAGTCACTTGATTTCGTGGGGGCCCGGAGTTTAAGACGCTTGATTCACATGAATGAGGGTGCGGGTTCGAAATCTACCAACGGCAAGTACTAATGTAACATTTTCCGAGTTATATGCAAGTACTTTCCAAGATTATTTAGACACCACTGACAAACGGTGAAAGAAAACATCGTGAGGAAACCTGGGCTTATATTTCTAATTATAGGTTTGTATTCGCCAACCCGCATTGAGCAAGCGTGGTGATGAATGATGATCTCAGAGTGAGAAAAGGCTTTTCTCAGAAGTGAGCATTTATAGGCTGTTGATGATGATAATAAAGTCAATTGATTATATTTAATTTGATGTGAAACTATTTATAGATTCGTGTATTTTTGATAAGAGATGAGATAATAAATTAATAATTAACGTTTCACGAATTTATCATATAACTGTTTAACGACGACTTCGACTAATTTCAAGACATACTAGGAACTTATATTCAACAGCAGCATTGCACAATAAACTGCATCGACCGTCGCACAGTCAAACGACAGATAATACATCCTTCGTTATAAAAAGTTCTTACTCTATAAAAATCCAATCATTGCCAAGCCAAAATGCACCTAAACATATAACTACTAAGGAAGTTAATATCTATGATAACTAACACAGAAATAAGTACAACAATAAACACGGCCACGTCGCAACATGTTCAACACAATACAACATGTTATTGGATCTCTCTACAATCTATCAATTACACACTAATTGACAGATGTCTGAATCCTGACCTTACAATACAAACATATCGAGTTTCGATCGATATCTATATGTATTTGTGTATGTATTTAATATGGTATTCCTTACTCAAATTCTTATATTTGGGAACATAGGATAAGTCCAGGCAAAATGGGGTAGAGGACATAAATCAACTTATAAATTATAAATCTTAACAGAAATTTGAATTTCCGATATGTTCAATAACACACCGTAAAACCTATATAATGTTCGTCCCGAAGTAAAATGGTTATATCTTGGTAATACAACAGTTTTACAAGGAAATAAAATAATGAAACAAAAATTATTAGTGAACCATTTCAAAGAATGGACATTATGGCATACCCCTCCTTGCAACAACACCTATGGCGAACGAACTACCGCCTACATTGTACCCAGACTTATAAATAGTATACCCTCAGAAATAAAAAATAATATTACGCAAAAGAACATAAAATGTAAACTAAAGCAATATTACATAAGTGTTAGTTAGGAATGTGTTTGTTTATCCAAGGTTGTTTATATTGTTGTCGTTAACGTATATATTTGTAAAACCTCATTTTATAAAAATTCGATTTCGAGATCGATTTATGATAGCACAAGTTTAAACCTTAGTGGATTTTGGTTGCTATTTTAAATGGATAATCCTGTACTTACCTATTGTAAATACGATAAATAAAAAAAAAAAAAAAGTGGAGCTAAACAATGGTTGAACGTATTTTGATCGAGGAACACATCACTTATTTTCATCGAGATGACAAAATACACTATAGTCTCTTCAAATTCCATATAACAAGACTGAAACCGCGTAATAATACGTAATTTAATACTTTGATTCTAATGTAGACAATCTAGTTTCCTTATGACATAGAGCATTTCTTTCTTTATTGAAACAAAGAGTTTCCTTTTTCTTGTATAGAAGCACTATTTTATGGATTGTCAGTATGCATATGGGAGCACCATGTTAAACTACAAAACTACACATTTTTTTTTTAATTCGTTGTTTATTTTGTAAATTTTGTAATTTGTATAAATAAAACGTCAAGCGTGTTTTTACGTTGTTCTCACATATATTAGTATTATTGGATAATGCATCAGAAAAATGGTAAAACATTTTTTTTAAAAGAGAAACGATTTGAATTTCTTGCTCGTTCTTCTCCATTCGAATCTACAATTTTGAACAAGCACCTAGCTTCACAGACGGACAGGCTGACAGACTATTATTTATTTTATAATTGTTGACGTTTCAAAAGTACCAAATTCTGGTATAATGGGGTCATCATTGACAGGGTATGAAAATTAAAAATATAATTAGTCCGTAGGTTGGGCAATTAGAAAATATTAGACACGTATATTTTTATTTTGTCGTATAATAAAACAATACTTACATAAAACGAATCAAAGTTTAGGAGTGGGGGCTAAAACGTCATTCCTTAGTATAAAATGTACTGAGAAGTGACGTCACGTGACATTTCAAATCAATATATCTTCGAAACTATTCGTTTCCGTAAGAAAATAAAAAACACGTGTCTAATGTTTTTAAATAATCTACCAGACGGAGATTAAGAAATAAATAATGCTTTTTGACTGTAACTCTACAAGAAATTTAATTTTAGAAGAAAATATCCTACAAATAAGACATTGAAGTACAAGTATTTTCACTTTAAAAGAATATAAAACCTCTGCCGCACAAAGAAAGACCTCAATAGAACATCTCACTCAACAAACAAACACGCACTTTCAACTGTAAAACACAAAATTCCTTTCTTGACTTATTCTCAGTCCTTGTACAGTACATAAGTCAACACGAGGCATGGTAACACCTTATATTTCGCATTGTAAAACTCGGTTCCATGTCAAACAACTTTTGTTTGAAGACACACCGAGGTTCAGGCTCTTCAAATAAGAGATATTGACATTAGAGTACATTAGAGAACAAAGGGATCATTGGTTTTGAATCGCTATACGATACATCTGGGATGAACGTTAAAGTTTGATTTTAGAACAGAGTTTAAAAAAAAATGCGTCTTTTTATCATTTTTTTTAAACGACTTCAAAAATAGAAATGAGGTTCTCAGTCAGACCTGTATGTTTGAATGCATGTGCGCGATTATCTCACGAACTGATTTTGATGCGGTTTTCAGAAAAATGTTGGTTACAGTAAGGAGAAGGTTTTAGTATATTAATCAACCGACTTAAAAAACAGAAGGGGTTTGATAATTGATTTTTGTAAACGTAGTTTATGATAAAATAACTTATTTTGGGAACTAAAAAGAAAATATTCTAATTAAATATGCACCGTTGAAATCAGTTTGAAGTCGTGTAAGAAATACATTCATCAACACAGTAATTTTACACATTTAACTGAGACGCTACCGATGATGTGTTTACTATAATCATCAACAGCCTATAAGTGTCCACTGCTGATCAAAGCCTCTTCTCACACGGAGAAGATTTGAGCTTAAATCACCACGCTAGCGCAATACGGGTTCGGCGATTTCAAACTTATAATTATAAATTATAACCCCAGGTCTTCTCACTGAAGGATGTTTAATAAAAGTAATATCCAATATTGTTGCACGTTTATTTTACTAGTTACTTAAAAACAGACATCAACATCCTATTACAATTCTTATACGCTTCCGCCATGACACTTTTTATATTAGAAAAAAATAAGAAAGAGAAAGAACACACATCTTCATATTTTGTCTCATCATATATTACATTGTCTATAGCTCAACATTCCATTCCGTTCTACTCAACAGCCTACCTCAATGTAATATATGAGAAACATAATTTCGGACACATTTACTTCTAACGTAGCAGACATTCAAATATATCACTTATAATAAAGGTAAACATATCACTTTTACTTATTAATTACCAATCCCACTTTTATAACAAAATTTTAATAGTAGTTCCTTCTTCAACGGCTTTGTATACATATCAGCCACTTGCTCAGTGGTGGATATATATTTTACATTTATTTTTCCAATTAATATTAATTCTCTTACATAATGATATTTTATATCTATATGCTTAAGTCTTTTTACAGTATTAGTGTTTGCTACCATAATAGCGGACTGATTGTCACATAATATTGTAACTGGAGATACATTAGAGATATTAAAATCATTAAGCATATTAACTAACCAACTAGCTTCACTTGATGCCGTGCTCATTGCTACATACTCTGCCTCAGTGGATGAAATGCTTACAGTACTTTGCTTTTTAGAGCACCAAGATATAAGGCAATTAGAGAAAATAAAACAATAACCAGTTGTGGACTTCCTATCCCTAAGATCTCCTCCCCAATCAGCATCACAATAACCCAACAGCTTATCACCATTACATTTATAAGTAACCTTGTAGTTTATTGTGTGTTTAATGTATCGCAAAACCCTTTTCAAAGCTACCAGTAAAGTTTCATTAGCACGGTCCTGAAATCTACTCAATATTGATACTGCTACACATAAATCAGGTCGAGTTCCAGATACAGCATACATCAAACATCCAATAATTTGTCTACACAAATTTTCTGTATTTTTATCTATTTTACATTCACTTTCCAATATTTTAGTATTAAAGTTTTGATCCATTGGTGTACTTATAGGTTTACAGTTATACATATTAAATTTTTTTAAAACATTTTCTAGATACACTTTTTGACATAATTCTGTTACCCCTTTATCTAAATTCTGTTTAACATTTATTCCCAAGAAATCTGAAACCAACCCCAAATCTTTCATCCTAAATTCCTTGCTTAGCATTAACTTAAATTCACATATTTGGCTCGCCTCAGTTCCAAAAACAAGTAGATCGTCAACATAGATTAGTACATACATTTGTTGTTTATTATTACATTTAGAGTAAAGACAAGAATCACACTGAGATCTTTTAAAGCCTTCTCTAATCATAACAGAGTTAAATTTTACATTCCAGTACTTAGGGGATTTTTTAAGTCCATACAGAGACTTATTTAACTTAACAATATTTTCCCCATTGTTATATGCCCCTTCAGGTAATTTTAAATACACATTTTCCTCTATATCACCATATAAAAATGCTCCTGTTACATCCATTTGTGAGACAGGTAAGTTAAGTTTTGTTGCTACTACTAAAAATAATCTAAATGTCGACAATTTTGCTACAGGTGCATAAATATCATTTAAATCTATTATATCATTTTGCTCAAACCCCCGAGCTACTAACCTAGCTTTATATTGCAAAACATTATTATTACTTTTAATCTTAAACACCCATTTACTACTAACAACTTTAATATTATCAGGTAACTTACAAACATTCCATGTATTATTTTCCTTGAGAGTTTGTAGTTCTTTTTGAATTGCTTCCTTCCACTTACAACAGTCCGGACTACTCATGGCTTCTTGAAATGTCTTAGGCTCACTGTCAGACACCAAAACATTATGGCATTGATAAAACTTAGTTTTATTCCTCACACGATTGCCTCGCCGTCTGGTAGTTATTTCATTGCCACTTTGTCCACTTGAGTCCCTGCTTTCACTTGGCTCATACAAACTTCCCTCACTTTGTGTACCACTACTAGTTTCTTGATAACTGTCCTCTGGAGGGTTTAAACATGTTTCTTCACTAGGCTTTTCTGTTTCACTGATTTCACTAGCTGATAACTGTACAGGTAGATCATCATAATATAAGTTGCTATCACACTTTCCTATATCACTCTGATTATTTTCCAGGAAAACAATATCTCTTCTTATTTCAACACTATTACTGCAGGGGAAATACACTCGATACCCCTTTGTTGTTTCTCCATATCCCACCAGATAACCTTTTTCTCCTTTTGGGTCCCACTTCTTCCTTTGTACCTTTGGTATGTGGACAAAGACAGTAGTACCAAATATTTTTAGGTTATTTATATCATATGTTTTGTTGAACCACAATTCATAGGGAGATTTTGTTGGGATGCTGCTTTTACCTGTTCTATTTAAAACATAGGCTGCGGTATTGATTGCTTCTGCCCATAATTTCTTTGGCAAATTCTTAGCACACATCATTGTCCGTGCAGCCTCAACTAGCGTTCTATTTTCCCGTTCTGCACTGCCATTCTGCTCTGGGGTGTAGGGAACAGATGTTTGGTGAATAATACCCTTTACTTGGAACATTTCCTGGACCTTTTTGTTAATAAATTCTGTTCCATTGTCACTTCTGAATATTTTAATAGTATTTCCTGTTTCATTTTCTACCCGAGCAATAAAGTTTCTTATACACTTCTTAATTTCATCCTTATTTCTCACAAAGTAAACCATCCTATACTTTGAGTAGTCGTCTTTAAAAACAACAAAATATTTGGAGCCTCCTACTGACGTCGTTTCCATTTGTCCACAGGTATCTGCGTGAATTACTTCACATATTCTGGTACTCACGTTATCACTCGCAGGATAGGGCAAACGTTGAATTTTACCCTTCAAACAACTCTCACATTTCTTCGAATCGAGCTCATGAAAACTGACATTTTGTTTCTTCAATATATCCTTTACATATTGTATGTTTTGATGTGCTAACCTTTCATGCCATGAATTCAAATCTCCGTGAATAACTTTTGTAGTATTAACTATACAATCCGTATAATAACGACAGTCCAACACATACATATTGCCGCTTCGCTGTGCAACCGCTACAATTTCGTTGCATTTATAAAATTCGCAACTATTACGGTTTGTTATTAAAACGTAACCTCTACTCGTGACACGATTCACAGACAACAGATTCATTTTTAGTTCAGGAACGTAGAGGACGTTATCTATGGTCGTGTGAATCCATTCGGTCCCGTTCCATACTTCAAGCGCCACCTGCCCGCATCCTTCGACACTAATCTGAGTTCCATTACCTACAGTTACCAACTTGTTTGTAACACTCGAATACGATGAAAAAAGTTTATGATCACAACACATATGCTCACTAGCACCGGAGTCTACTAGCCATTGAGTTTTATGAAAAATGTCACCGATTGCACTCTCTACAATGAATGCATTGTTTTCTTTTTGTTTCTTGAAACGACACTGACTTTTAACATGCCCAACTTTATTACAATAATAACACCTTCGCTCAAATCGACAGTCTTTGTTATTATTATTATGATAATTGTTTGAACTTGCGCTTTGATTAAATCTACACTCACTTTGAAAGTGTCCTTGTTTATTACACTTGTAGCACTTCACTAGTTTTTTATTAAAGTTTTTCTTAGCAACAAACGCAGCGGAAGATGTTTGCGCACTCTCGCCGCCGCTTTTCTCCTTTATTCTTTCCTCTTCTATTAGCAGCCTGGCTACTAAATTGTCGTAGGTCTGCTTATCGTCGGGTGCAGATTCCCAGGCAGATACAAAGTGTTTGTATTGATTGGTAACGACATCAATTACTTCGTAATCACGAACTTATCTGATATAGTTTCACCGAGCTGTTTCAATTTATTTTGCATTTCCTGAATCTTCGATAGAAATGTAGACATCTCTGTATCTTCTTCGTATTTAAACTGAAAGAACCTTTGCTGAACAATATGAATGGTCGTCTCCGATTTTTGTTCATAGACACTTAACAATTTACACCACATCTCAGCAGAGGTTTCACATGATAAAATATGCACCATTACATCTTCAGACATTCTTGTAACTAGCAATGTCTGCGCTTTTGCATCGCTAGTTTCCCATCGGGTACGATCGGCATCATTTTCAGGTTTTATCTTAGTGCCGTTTACTATGTCATACAAGCCCTGGCCTCGCAATAAACCGTAGTCTGGAACCGCCATATATTCCAATTCTTGGAACCTTCCAATTTTATTGCCCCTTGTCCGTGTAATAAGGATTCCATTGTTTTAATTTATTTTACTCCTTCTTGCCTCGTTCCAACCAGGAACAAGTAATAATCCTTCCCGGCAAAATGCTAACCTTCAAGCACACGACGCCGCACGTGCTTTATTTTTCACGTTGTTACCTTTTGCCAGTATTTACTCCTTGCATATACTTTTATCCAATCTGATTATGAGTCTGGGCCCATAACCTGAAGGATGTTTAATAAAAGTAATATCCAATATTGTTGCACGTTTATTTTACTAGTTACTTAAAAACAGACATCAACATCCTATTACAATTCTTATACGCTTCCGCCATGACACTTTTTATATTAGAAAAAAATAAGAAAGAGAAAGAACACACATCTTCATATTTTGTCTCATCATATATTACATTGTCTATAGCTCAACATTCCATTCCGTTCTACTCAACACTCACGATGTTTTTCCTTCACCGTTTGTCAGTAATGTCTGAATAATCTTAGAAAGTACATATAACTCGGAAAAAGTCACATTGGTAGTTGTCGTTGGTAGGTTTCGAAACTGCAATCTCATGCATGAGAAGCGTGTTTAAGACCTCCGAGCCACTATGACATTAATTTACCATCATCGTTTATGATTACCGCAGTTTCTATTACGCAAATTTCACAAACAACATTCAGTAAACACGATATAGAAAAAGTAAATCAGAGATTTCCACTAACTAAATTCAAATAAGTGTGGGAGAGCAATGCTTCGGCACGAATGGGCCGGCTCGACCGGAGTGATACCACGGCTGAGCAGAAGACTGAAATGAAACAACGCTTGCGTTGTATTTTGTCGTGTAAGGTTACCGGAGGCCCAATTACCCGGGCACCTTCTCAATCCCTGAATCCCCAACAATCCTCAGATTCCTAATCCCAAAAGGCCGGTAACGCACTTGAAGGCCGCAGGTGTACTGGATGTCCATGGGCGACGCCAATTGCTTACCATCTGGTGATCCGTCTGCTAGTTTACCGGATTATCCCATAAAAAAATATCAAAATGGCGGTTATGTCCTTTGAGCACCAAGATTATTATAAAATAGCTTTGACATGTCAAATTAAATTATTAAACATTAACTAATTATGTATCTGATATTTTGGATTGCAATCCTTTTATTTGAGAGATTTTGGTTTGATGAAATAATTAATTAATTTGTATATTGAAGTACGTTTCTACTTAGAATAGTGGTGGTTTATTAATTATTTAAAATTAAACGTATTGTATTCTATTCTACCTCTATATTAATCCACACTTGAATTAAATGAGGTAACTTGCCTCGTTGGCAGAGTTTTCGCAAGTACGACTCGAGTTCGATTCTCGAGTCGAGCAAATTATTGCTGGTTTTTTTTAAATCTCAGTAGTAGCACGGAGTCTGGAAATGTGTCCGGAACATGCCAAAAGGCTCACCCCCTATTACCTCTATATGGGACGCATAACATAAATAGTGAAAAGTGGGTGTTACTTCTGTGTGCACCTCTGCCTACCCCTTCAGTAATAAAAGGCGTGATGTTATGATTTATGGAAAAATATTGTTATATATTATTATTTATAATTGACGTATCTCGTGACCATGCTGGTCTATTTCTCGGTCAGAGGTTAAGCATTGCCATACAACGTGGCAATACTGCCAGCCTTCTGGGTACTTTACCTACTGACGTCGATGCGGACGATATTTTTGATTCTCTCTGTAAATAGTCATTTTTAGTTTTCTTTTATGTATTTAATTTCCTTTTTTAGTTTTGGTGTATTATACGTTACACATATTTATTTTTTCCTTACTTTTAAAAATATTGTAGAAATTGTGTAATTTCAAATGAATTTTTAACTTTATTGCAAAGTACAAGATTGAAAATTCACAGTTCGTTGTAATTATCTTGTTTATCTCACGGTTTGATAACAAAAGTATACCATAAAGAATATTGTGAAACCTTTTCTTGTCAATAACGGAAAACTTTTACATTTGATTAAATGGTTTTTCCGCACATGTACTCACGAATAACATGGTGTACTATAAATAAATATCCTTACACCGAAAAATATAGTAATACTTACAATCGAATAACTATCAATATAATAAACTTGGATTTGAATTCAGTGGTGGAAAAATCGCGTGGAAAATCCATTGCTGGCCACTAGTTCACACACCGCAAACCTAACAAAATTTGTTCGGTAAAGTTCCGCGATTTAATACAGGGCGACGACAAAAAGCCTATTATTGGCAAGTCGGCTCTTATCATGTTAAAAGGGAAGGCCTTTAAGTTTGACTAAATCCGAGCATTTCTTTTTTATTGATAAATGGACGAACTGAAGTATCACTCGACGACGTTAGCAAGAATATATTATTGGAAAACGTAATTTTGTGTTTCGATGAATCTTTTTTGCTTGTCCGCGGCCGAATTTGTCACGGCCCGTTTCGGGGATTTACGATGAAAGCGGGAAAATGAGGAGGGATTTCCGAAGCCCGGAAATGTTATTTGAACAATCTCTAGAAATCGTCTAGTGAATAGATTTGTATCTTGTTAGGTACAGCGGTTATAGAAATTCTTTGATGATATTAATAGATGTCGTTATAATGGCAAACGATTGTATTTGAGATGAATGTTATAGTTCTTTTAGGTATAACATTTTACCTTTTGTGTATCAAAAAGGAGCAGGCAAACTTATACATTTTATAATTGACTGTAAAACCTCTTTTTAGCAGTGAATTGTATGATGAACCTGCTGCTATACTCTGCATATATTTCCAGGTTTTTGTTAAGGGGGAAAATCATTCAATGACTTCTCCGGCCCGGGTGAGGCCAGAGGGAGTATCAGACTCTTACTGACTAAAAACCACACCGTTCCTACTCCTGCACTTCGAGCCGGAGCCCCGGCAACCCCGGTAAATTTAACAGCATATTAGAAAGCCTGATGAAATATAACCTTTACTAAGCTGTCATTCTTTCGACCACTTGACCATCAATTCAATCTTCAGCGAACAACACAAAATTAAAACAAAATAATCCCAACGATTTTCCAAAAACGCTTTCCGATTCTTGAAAATACTGGACAATACGACGACAGCTCTCAAAATCCATGAGAGAAACTTAGAACTGGAATATAATTAAGAAGGGGCATTGAATTCTGAACACAACTCTTGAGTGGAGGGTTAAAAACTTGAGATTGGAAACAACTGAGATACTGGTTGAGCACAACCCGATCGAGTGGGGGTTGGGGTAAAATAAAAATGGCCGCGGATAGAAAAAACAAATGAAAAATGCATTCTATTTCTTTCTGGTGTTGTATGCTGTGTCAGTGTGTAATGTTTTATATGTAGTGAGAATGTTTACAGTTTGTAGAATAGATTAGGAGCGACTGTCAAGCAGATTTAGAGTTAGTACTAGGACACCATGGTGTCGCAGCCAGCCAGTATACATTTTGTTGGTATTGTGACCAACAAAATGTATATAGCTCTATAGAGTTACTCACCTGGTGTCTGCTTGGTTGTACAACCAGTCTGGTGGCGCAGCTAGCTCGGATGCTAGCATTAGAAGTCTTTTTTTTGTAGTGTGGACTCTGGTGTCTACTTGGTAGCTTACGGACACCACGGCAACTGGTTGCGCCGCTATAGTATCCCGGTGGATTATAGCCCTTAATAATCGAGTCTAACTTTATGATTATAGAAATTATAAATCAATGTCATCACCACGTTCATCATCGTTGTACCAAATCATCATCACTACCATCAGCTATGTGGTAATTACGTCTACTACTGAACATAATCTTATCTTAATATTTTCTTGATCAGCCGGTTGAAAACAAACTACATCACGTGATGTTTATTAATTAGAAAGTCTCTTTTAAGTGTGGGAGAGCCATGCTTCGGCACGAATGGGCCGGTGATACCACGACCGAGCAGAAAACCGACGTGAAACAACACCTGCGATGTATTTTGTTGGTGAGGTTACCGGAGGCCCAATTACCCCACTCCCTAAGCTCCCCAATCCACGAATCTCCAACAATCCTCAAACTCCTAATATCCAAAAGGCCGCTGACGCACTTGTAACGCCTCTAGTGTTTCATGTGGTTGGTGGGGCAACGCCGATGGCTTACCATCAGGTGATCCGTCTACTTGGTTACCGGCTTATTCCATAAACAAAAGGAAGACAAATATCAATGAAATTCGTATTAATTATAATTTGGTACAATTCAGTTCAAGGTCCCACAAATACCTTTTCAAACCTAAATTTATCACAGAAAGCACTAGAAACTTTCAATTAGGCACAATTATAAAATTTCTTCAATTTATAACTTAATGAAAAGTCCAAAAAGGGTATGTAATTGTAATCACTGTGGCCTCGTTCGCCACCAGACGATTGTTTAAATTAAGAACTTCGTCTGAAATAAGGTCAACGAACATCTTCCTGTTTATCGTTACAAATGTCATTCATTCATTACGCTAAACTTTTTTGTAATATCACACCTGCTTTTGTTTTTTGAAGAGGTAAGCAGAAGATTGCCGTGAATAATTTAATTTACCAGGAGCTATATTTATATTTTTCGGCTTACTCACGTAATTATTTGACGAGGGACTCGACTAGTTTCCAGCCATACGCGCTACAGAGTAGCAGCGTGACAATCGCGGTCGCGGAAATCTGCTCATGAATATGAGTCTCTAGCATGGCTTGAAACTAGTCGAGATCCTCGTCAAATAATTACGTAAGCAAGCCGAAAATCATAATGATTAATTTAGTATGTCTCACGAAAGTTATAACATAGCATATTTATACATACAAATTTACCGTGCTACAAGATTATTACACAGTAAAGGGTATATGCGTGTAAATGTAAAAAAATATAATCCAAGACAAACTTGTTGACCTTGAACAAGAGAATGTGCTCGAAATTCTGAGTTACATAGATAACCAAAACAGTAAAAGACTGGATTTGTCTTTTTATAACCTACCGAAGCTGTTATAAGCTACAGTTTCGCTTTAGCACATAAACAAGATGACTTATATGAAACAAGAAAGTATATAATAAGTATTCCTACATAAAAATGCTTGTCAAATATTAAAACACGACCCACCAACAAAACTCCCAGCTGACCACGAAAAGAAATAAACACAACAGAATCAATACAATACAATACAATACAGTTCGATACAATAATACAATACAATACTATCCCAAATTCCCAAACTAATAACACAATAATTTATCCATTTTTAGAACACATTCCTAATACAAAATGGCGGAGTAGTCGTAATAATTAAGAAGATGGAGGATAGTTCGATAAATAAGTAATATTGCCTGTAGGCATTGTTTCTCGGTGTGCCACAGGAGAATTCACTGGTGTCTGGCCCGATTAATGATTCAAATAGATACGCTACTTAAAATTAGATGCTGATATAAGGAATTGGTACATTATTTGCTAGTTAGATGGTTAGGTTTTTAAGATGTTTCGGGGAATAATTGATAGTGGATGTTTGGTAAAGAAGTATTTTTGTAGTGTGAATATTTTAGACTTAACAGCACGGTTGGTGCGGTGGCTGGGAAACCAGCTGCCGAGCAACGTGTCGCGGGTTCAATTCCCGCACGGATCAACCCTTGATCCACAAATTGTTGTTCCTGGTCTGGGAGTTATGTGTAAGTGAACGTGTATGTTTGTAAACACACCCACGACACAGGAGAAAATCCTAATGTAGGGCAACGTTAAAAAATACCCCATTTAACAAATTATGGCCAGTAGTTTAGGGAGTCCAGTCAAAATCATAAACCTCCATTTGGCTTCGCCATAGTCGAGTAAAAAATGAAAAAAAGTTCGTTAAAAAATAAGACAAGATCCTAATAAAATTATTTACATACACAAAAATTATTTTCAGCTTTGAGAGAGCTGGTATAATCCATAAAGTATTCTATGACGCTCCACAAAGGGGCGGAGTCAGCGAATACCAAAATCGTGCTTACAACAGAATTCCGAACAGACGCTAGATAAATGTTTGGAAATCGTAGGCTTATGTCTACCGCCTTCCTTTTTACAATATAAAGAAAGAGACAGAAGGTTTAGTCGCCTTGAAAATAGAAACAGCAATAGTTTTTGCCAACCAGTAGCAGTAACCTCTATATGGGATAGAATGACAAACGAGCAGATGTATCACCTGATGGTAAGCAAACACCGATGGAATATAAATTCGTTACCGGCCTTTTTGTGGTTATAGAGATAAATATTACGTGATGTTACCGATATAGCTAAGAAATTAGTATTTGATGTCCTTTTGCACCCCCAAAAGTGTCCCAAAATTTCCTTTTTAGGTACCAGTTGTCTGTCATTTGTCAAGGATCAGGGACCACAAATTTTTCTTCGGTAAATAGTGTTTATTGTTACATAAATAAGTTTTTTTAAGAGATAAGCCGATAAAGGAACAAACGGATCACCTGATGATAAGCAATGGGCATCGCCCATGAAAACCTGGAACACCAGAGGCGTTACAAGTACGTTACCGTCATTTTAGGGATTAGGAATTTGAAGATTGTTGGGGATTTAGGGATTGGGGAGATTGAGGCAGGGGGGAAGGGTTTAATTAGGTCTTCGATAACCTCACTCCCATGACGAAACACAACGCGAATGCTGTTTCACGTCGCTTTTCTGTGAGGCCGTGATATCACTCCGGTTGAGCCGACCCATACGTGCCGAAGCACACTTGACTTGTTTAAATAAATGAGTATAATAAATTTTGAAGTAACAAGTATGATTTTTCTATTTTAATCACCACTTCCAAAACTATGTCACTATAAAGTAATACTTCTGCAATTCCCCTGCCTCGGTCCCCGGGACTTGTTTCGTAAACAAACACAGGCAAGTTTTCCTTGGCATAGTTTAGTAGGAAGTGTCGAGAAATTCGCCTCGAACCCATAATTCAGTAATGTCCGTCTCGAATGCCCTATTTTATTCAATAACAATACTATTTATACTATCTTGATTGTCTTTGTTTTATGTAGCTTTTATTTAGGGTATTATAAGACTTATTACACATTTTTCCTCTTTTGGATTCAAATAATTTTGAAAATCTTTCGATACTAGTGTTCCAAGAAGGTATGTATGTACCTATACCACACTTACACTTACATTGAACTCAAGACCTATATCCCCGTAAAAGAAAATTAACCAAACATGTGCCGTAGTAACAAATAGCAACTGTGAACCAAATTTTGACAAAATCTCTTTAAAAATACACTTTCAAACACAACTTTACATATCTTTCCTTTCTTTATAAGACGCCTTATACTTTTTATTTTTTAAACTTTGCCCCACACTAGAATTTTCTCCTGTGTTGTGGGTGCATTTACAAACATACAAGTTCACATACGCATGACACCCAGACCCGGAACAACAATCTGTGGATCACACAAAGAATAATTTTTCCGTGCGGAAATCGTACCCACGACACGATGCGTGGCAGCCAGTTGCCCAGTCACTGCGCCAACCGTGCAGGCATACTAGTGCGACACAATAATTTAGGGATCACAAAAAGAGTTACTCCTTGCGAGAATCGTACCCGCCACACAGCCACTTCCCCAGACACAGCGCTAACCATGAAGTCAGTCGCGGAGAACCTAACGGGTAACCGGGGCTCCGGCTCGACGTGCAGGAGAAGGAACGGGGTGGTTTTTAATCACTAAGAGTCTGACATTCCCTCCCGCCTCACCCAGGCGGGAGCAGTCATTCGATGATTTTCCCCCCTTAAAAAAAACCATGAAATCAAGTCCACTAATAAACCACATAAAAATACGTTTACCTTAAACCTAGCCCCACAACATCCACTATTTCATACAAACGACACTCTTATACCCATCATCCATTCATTTCATACACATCGGTAACGATTTCAATGCGATATTAAATGTATGATATATTTGGCGGTGTGGACTAAAAGCATTTTATGTTACACATTCGTTATCGAGTCTGGCGGGATAAAGAGTGGCGCCTGTTGATTGATTGTTATTGATAGATAGATGGTATTAACTAAATATATTACTTTATATTGTATATCAATGCTTTGTTAGTCGAATGGTCACTTAAGTGAGGTAAGGTCTTTGGTTCAATTCTCGGGTTGGGTAAAGTATTATTGAGGATTTTCAATCGTCCAACAATTCTGAGTGGTTTACTAAAAGTCGTGGGTTACTCAGGTGTAAATACTGAGGAAATCTCTACTAGTTTCGAACCACTTCCGAGGGGTTCTTCCTCATGCGCGGCGTGCGCGTCGTGGCGATGTCGCGCAGCCTCTGTGGTTCGAAACCTGTATAACTTTTCTCAGTATTTGCACGTGAGTAGCCCGTGACTTTTAGTTGATGTAGTATGTCTCACGATAGTCATTATAAAAATGTTCTGAGTAGTTCTTTGGAATAGTGCCCGATATATGACAATCAAAAAACTAAAAGGCTCACCCCCTAATACATTGGACTCGTAACATAAATAGTGAAAAGTGGGTGTTACTTCTGTGTGCACCTCTGCCTACCCCTTCGGGGATAAAAAGGCGTGATGTTATGTTATGTTATGTTATAAAAACTAGAAGTGAAAATTACATCGTGCAATGTGCAACGTGAATCTTTACGTAACCCCATAAGTTTAAAGACGCGTGACAATATTTGTTATTTAACCTCTATAACTACTAATAAAATATCTAGTAGTTCACAGCTCTCCTGATTAGAAACATATTCAAACCAGAACCGACCTAACAAAATGAATGCTGAAACCTAATGTACGGAAAACTGCTTCTCTCAACACTGGCACAACAAAACTTTTCTAATACTCGGATCTCGAAGTATTCTTCACATCAAAACAAAATCAAGGAAAAGTACTTAGTACTTCAATCGGTAGCTAGCCTACATACTAAGTATGTTTGTGGAGCATTGGGAAAATAGTTGAGGAGAAAGAGACTACTTGCAACACCAAAGGTAACAAGATAGCAGACAAATTGTTTATGTTCATGATTGCTGTTTTCTTTTGGTAATTTGAAAGACCTGGTACAAGTCATACTAATTAAATGTACGATTAACTTTACGCTAATCATAATTATGTCAAGTTCCATGACTATGCAATGACACGAACGAGTGATATTTCAGACAAATTATCCAGCCTCCTTGCTATAAGATAAATTGAAAATATCGCAAAATCTATACTAATATCATAAAGCTGAAGAGTTTGTTTTTTTGTTTGTTTGTTTGGACGCGCTAATCTCCGAAACCACTGGTCCTATTTGGAAAATTCTTTTTGTGTTGGCTAGCCCAATTATCGAGGAAGGCTATAGGTTATAAAACATTACGCTACGATTAATAGGCGCCGAGCAGAGCGAGTGAAACCGCGCAGAAGTATCTAGTATTTTATATGCTTGAACAGCTCAATTTAATGCAGATTAGGAGCCTCACTTAACAAGGGTATGGTCATTATGTCTTTATTGTCTTTTAATAAATAAACGATTTTATTCTACCACATCAATCTACCTACATCACAACTATCCCCAGCCTCCCCTACGTAGTGTAACGTACTTCTGAGTCGAGCTGGCACCCTGCCAGTACCCACTACCTGCGCTATAACAGCTCATACTCGTACCTTAACGCCTTTTTTATGTGCCAGCATCAGCTGAATAATTAATGTAGGATACGTATGTTCAGTCTGTAAGTTTGTCTAATTAGAGTGTTTTGGAAAAATTTATAGGAAAATGTCTTATGTAGAAGAAGTCTATAGACTTACAATGGAGATAAAGGGATCTTCATGTTTTGGTTCAGTCACCTAAATTACTATGCTTTAGGATCGTAGCCGAGGTGTAGATAACAAGGTTTTTTTTTAAACTTCGCCCCACACTAGGATTTTCTCCTGTGTCGTGGGTGCGTTTACAAACATACAAGTTCACATACACATCACACCCAAACCCGGAACAACAATTTGTGGATCACACCAAGTGTTGTTCCGTACGGGAATCGAACCCGCGACACGTTGCACAGCAGCCAGTTGCCCAGCCACCGCGCCAACCGTGCAGTCAAGTTTCAGTTTCAGGTATATCAAAGGGCGCTGGTGCCCGATCTCTATCAAAGTCTCTTATTAGTCAGCTCATATGGGAAGAATAAGTTTAGTGACATATTTATTCTGCCTTGTCATCACTATCCATTCCTATAGGGATAAGCAACCATATTACTATGTGCATGCTATTTTCAGCGTCAGCTTCAAAGGCTTCTACTGCCGGAAGTACATTATACTTACATTTTGTTATGACATTACACAAATATGCTCTCATGTGCTCTATTTTTACCGGCTACCGGAAGCTGTAATACTCTATGGACGGACAAAAATAGTTACTTACTGAAATTTTTACTTGGAAATGTGTATCAGGGAAGAGATAGAGAAAGTAGATGATATTTAAATATTTGATTTTAATTTCCTCGTGTGTCAAGTGGACACAAGTACGAATCCTGAGCAAGGTGTATCGAACTTACTATTTGTAGACTGCACAGTTGGTGCGGTGGCTGGGCAACCGGCTGCCGTGCAACGTAAAGTAGTATTTTCTTTCGGACAACCTTGCCACAAACTCCCAAAACCGCTGCAACTCTTATAAGCCGGTGACCCTAGAGCCGGTGGCCGTAGACTCTCTACAGTAGATACAACCATGAAAACACTGGAACTCTAAAGTCCGGCGCGTTCCAGGCATATGAATAACTGCCTTGGTTCCCACAAAAAAATCAATCAGAAGATATTATAAGAGGAGAAGAAAGAAACGACAGTTTCAACGCAGTTAATTTAGTATGTCTCACTGATAGTTATTATAAAAACTCAAAATGTTTAGAATCGTGCCCGGTGTTTGGCCATTGAGTAACATCCTATTACATGAACCCCACAACATGAAATCTGTAAGAGTGTGTATTAATATTGCATATTGCATGCATATGCATATATTTGCATATCTTAGACTTATACTTCTACTTATTTACTTATTATTATATAAAGCCGAAGAGTTTGTTTTTTTGTTTGTTTGTTTGAACGTGCTAATCTCCACAAGTCTGATTTAAATAATTATTTTTGTGTTGGATAGTGCATTTCTCGAGGATAGCTATAGGCTATAAAACATCACGCTACGACCAATAGGAGAAGAGCGTGAGAAAACGCGCGGAAGTACCTAGTATTGTATATGTGCAATGTCCCTCTGAAGCTGCTAATCACTTGGGTGAAAAAGCCGTTCTGGTTATCTGGTGTTATTAAGTCCTCACAAATATCACAATTTCTTTAACACGCGAAATTAATTAACATTACGAAACAGACGTCGGGAACCATCAGAAAACAAAACTACACAATATTAGAGTGGATATACCCCGAATGGCAGTAGTTGTTGCGGTTAAGTAATTTAATTCCCTTATCGAGCGATGTTCGAGGTCTTATCCTCATATAGCTAGCGATACATGTACGTACTTCTTTTTCCTCTAGATGGCGTAAGGAAGATAATTGTGGACTGTGTACCAATTAATTTGTTATCTTTATACTGATGCTGATTTTTGTTTTGTATTGTTATTGTAGTTTAATGTATTACAATGATTACATGTTGTTATAGTTTGCACTAGAATGCCTCGTTGGCAGAGTGGTCGCAAGTCTCACTGCCAGGCAAGGAGTCTCGGGTTCGATTCCCGGGTCGGGCAAAGTATTACTGGGTTTCAAAAAAATCTCAGCTGTAGCACGGAGTCTGGAAACATGCCTTCAGCATAAAATTTTGCCTTCGTACACTTACGTACAGTATAAGAATATCATTCACAAATCCAACAAGACACTTTAAAAATCGCTGAAAGTATCAAAACCTGCAATATCAAGAGTGGCTACTGGCCAGCATCGGCCAACATCCACACAACATCTATCAGTTATCTGTCAGCCACTTCTAGCATCCATACACAACGGAAACGGATTCGTTCTGAATTCAAATTTGAATTTTCAACGAACACTTTGTACCGTTAGAAAAGTTTTTCGTTTGAAAATATTGATGGGTGCGTTCTAAATTCAAATATGCAACGGTTGTACATTTGTTTTAGTTGGAACAAACAATGTTTGTTTATAACAACAGGATACAGCTTTTGACAATTCTCTTAGGAATAGCAACGTACACTGAACAAACTATGTATTTCACTGTCTACCTTGCCATTGCCTGCAATTTTCAAAAATTCAAAAGGTCTGATTTAGGAATCGAACACAAAGACACTTTTTTCGATAGTCGCACTTACGCCTCATTCGCACTATGCTAGTATATTAGTTGAATAGCGAGTTATTTAGTATCGGGCGAGTAATTAATAGAAATGGATCAGCTGAACTTAATGTTTTACTCAATTACTCGACTAATATACTAGCATAGTGCAGACAGAGCATTATGACCAGCTTTACTCGATTACGACCGATAACGTAGTGCTAAGAATTATAAACTACAAAAATCAATATTACTTAATTCAATAGAAACTCACTTTCACCGCAACATCAAAGAGTTCATGTTTTCCAAAAAGAAACTATCTAAACATTATATCAGATAACAGATAAATAAACAAACTAAAAATCAAACATATGGCAATGACGGAAAACTTATAGAAATGTCTCCGAAGATATTGACTTTGTAATAACGAGGGTCGCTCCTGATAGCTGCAAAAGGTCACCTTTTACACCAATACAACACAATACTATACATACATACAACACTTTTTTATACCAATACAATACAACATTATCCGTACAACACAAAATATCGTTTGAAAATAAATCTCTTTGTAACACCTGACAAAATAAACAGTGTTGAATTCACGCTTATGACTTTTTTGATGGGATAAAATTTGTAGGTACTTAATCCATTTTTTTAGTGGGGAAAATCATCGAATGACCGCTCCCGCCTGGGTGAGGCGGGAGGGAGTGTCAGACTCTTACTGACTAAATACCACCCCGTTCCTTCTCCTGCACGTCGAGCCGGAGCCCCGGTAACCCGTTAGGTTCTCCGCGACAGGTATCTTCATGAGATTAAGATGTATTGTATGTTAATATCTTGATACTTTTTGTAACATACGACATAATAACGACTGCCTCGTTGGCCGAGTGGTCGCAAGTGCGACTGCCGGGCAACGGGTCTCGGGTTCGATTCCTGGGTAGGGCAAAGTATTACTGGGCTTTTAAAAATCTCAATAGTAACACGGAGTTTGGAAATGTGCCCGGTATATGGCAATAGGCTCACCCCCTACTACGTGGGACTCATAATGTAAATAGGGAAAAGTGGGTATTACATTGTACAGTGGCATTAAGTGCCGTAATGTGCACATCTGCCTACTCTTTCGGGGATGAAAAGGCGTGATGTTATGTTATGTGTTTTTTGTAACATAATAATTATTAACTTCATAATAGAAGCATTCATACATTAGCAATTTTTTTTCATGTTGTAGGTAATAATGTAATATACTTATTAATAAAGTTGGATGTCATTTGGGAAGGCCTGTGTTCAGTGCTGGATGTCTTATAACTAACATGATGAATGATGAATAATACTACCCAGTCCCCAAGCGGTCACCGGTGACCGCTCTCCACTTACTCCATTATAGACCTTATTTCCGATGTTTAGAGACTACTTTTATATGAACAATTGTTGTGGATTTTTCATTCGGGGATTAAGAAGTTAAGTACAAAAAAAAACATACATCAAAAATATTAGGGTTGTTTATGGGTTAGAGTCACTATCACAAAAACATAGTTGATCATCTGTCAAACTGTTCTATTTTCGTTACAAAATAATACAGTAAAAACAAACGCCTATTGTACCAATACCTACGCTTTGTTTTTCCTCCAACATTACGAGAAATGTAAAGATTAATCAGAACAAACAAAATCCGTAATACATTTACACATAAAAACGAATTCTAAAAATAAAGAAAGGCCGCCATTTTGAAAATCCACAAGAGCTAATCTGCGCGCGAAAATATCGTATTCAATAAACGATAAATCACAAATTTTAAATTTCGATGTTCGATTTTTAGAATTCGAATTTAGAAGCGGGCAGAGTTTAACTCATTGCTATTGGTTGTTCGTTTCTAAACGTTTTCGTTTATGAGCAAGGAGGTTTATCTTTATGTTCTTTTCCTTTTAAGGGGTCAGCAGGAATGATGCCTGTATTATATTGACGAGTAAAATGGCGGATGTCCAACAGGGGAACCGATAAAGTGGAATCAGCTTACTTTATCGTCTATTTTAATGTGTGCATTGTAAAATAACAGCGTTGAACAAGGAGAACCGTTATATGTGCAACGTACCAGTATTTCAGCATACATTTTTAAATACACAGAACTCACTATGCATTGTGTAATCCCATAATTTTAGTTCTATGTGTTGGTGTTTATATGAAATTTTATATTTGTGAACGCACCCTTGATACAGTAAAAATCACACATAACATAACATAACATCACGCCTTTTATCCCCGAACGGGTTGGCAGAAGTGTAAATTACGGCACTTAATGCCACTGTACAATGTAACACCCACTTTTCACTATTTATGTTAAGAGTCCTATGTAATAGGGGGTGAGCCTATTGCCATATAACGGACACAACTCCAAGCTCCGTGCTACTGCTGAGATTCTTTGAAAAAACCCAGTAATGCTTTGCCGGACCCGGGAATCGAACCCGAGACCCCTTGCCCGACAGTAAAAATCTTAGATTTCAAATTAAAAATTGCTGGAGTAATGTTGAATATATTTGACTTTGAAAGAAAGAGTCTCTCATATAAGTAGGTATCGCCCCAACACAAACGCAAGCTTTATAAAAACCTTCTACTTTGTGTATCCATTTGATGAAAACACGTACAAAGTTCCCAATCCTATCAGGATGATGTTCGACTCACCAGTTTTTAGTTTCAAGTGCAGCCTTTGACACAAAAGTGACGGTTCAATGATCGAGGTGAAAACAAAAAGAGTTAGGCGACTATTTGAAGTCGATAGTCGATACTTTACGAGTCCGACCCGAATCGAGAGACTTTTAATCGGAATGCTATTGGAGTTTGTACGTTGACGTTTGTTGTTGCGTTCAGAAATAGAGGTGAATACGTTTTTGCTGAATTTGTATCACTAGAGGTAACATCGACTGCTGATGTTATGATTGAGCAGTTGCTATTGCGACTACCAAGCCAGGGACTCTCGAGTCGGGCATAGGGCTGTTGGGGGATATTTTAGTTTTCAATATCGCGTTCCTTTGAATTGGCCTGGGCCTGCTCTTTAAGTTCACTCTTGTTGGAGGTTGGAGGTTGGAGTTTTCTACACTTCGTAGGCGATTTGCAGATCGTAGATAAAAGGTTCGGGTTTATGTGAGACCGTTATTGCTCGGTCTCTTTCAAATGTACAATCCTGTTGTAGAAGAGTATGAGAGATGTCAACTGCGTCCTTTTCTGTCTTTCTTTCATACGGCAGATAACAAGGACATATCTAAAAATATAGCTTTCCTTGTTTACTCAAATTGTACACGGATTACACTCGTTGGTCGGCGTACAATTTTTAACAAGCACGGCTCGTCAACCTGCATCAATCTATCAATCTTTTCTGATACATTTTCAACTTTATCCGTTTTGTTATAAAGTCGAAATTCTTGAAGGAGAATTTAGAGTAGCTTTATGTGCCGGTGTTGGGACTACCGCAATATTTCTCAAAGCTGGGATGTCGTGTCATTGCATCCCTCGATCGTTCTCCGATAGAAATGTAACAATACATAACAAATTGCTTTTGTTATAGAAAATATGTTTGTATAAAACGAAGCATTTTGATTGATTGTTTCTATTTCATATGTAATATAATATCCAACGGTTCTAAGACAGAAATATATATACAATAGGTGCTTAATAAAACGTGAGTGTGGAATGGGCCGGCTCGACCGGAGTGATACCACGGACTCACAGAAAACCGACGGAAACAACGTTTGCGTTGTGTTTAGACGACGGAGGCCCAATTACCCCCCTTCCTAGTCTTCTTGGTCTCCCGAATCTTCGTATCCTCCACAATCCTCAAATTCCCAATTCCAAAAAGGCTGGTAAAGCACTTGTAATGCCTTGGTGTTTCGAGTGTCCATGGGCGGCGCCGATTGCTTACCATCAAGTGATCCGTCTGCTCGTTTACCGGCTTATGCTATAAAAAAAACGAGGATCGGCGGAAACTAAGATTCTGTCCGTCAGTCTATCTGTTGGTTTTTTTTATTGGAATGAGGTGGTAAATAATTATGTATACCTGACTGTAAGCAATCAGCGCCGTTCGATACCTTTAGTGAGTATCTACGAAGCCTTTAGAGAGTATCTAAACTAAAATATGTCATACGTTGTAGACCATAAGAGAGAATTTCCCTGAATCCCTATTGAAAAGTTAACAATATTTAATTTTTACGTTCTCAAATTTGGTAAAGTTAATTATCTGATTCTCACTCTCAAAAGAGGTACTTATGTAAAGGGTGATGGTATATTATCATGTAAGAAATTTGTATGCATAGGTACGTATGTAAGTCCGTATCAAGACAAGTCGTGTCTATGAATAAGCAATCTATGACTGTATACAGCGTCGTAGCCCGTCTATATAGAGAGTGTTTCTATAACGCCATAGTTTTCTACAGCTTCTGTTTTACGTCTATGGAAGCGACCTAAAATATATATGAAGAGCCATTGTAGACAGTATGTAGACAGAGTTGCAATTGATAAAAGAAAAAAAATAGATAAAATTCTGAAAAAATAACATTGTTCTTCAATGAGTTACTCTTGCCGTCAACTTTCATTATTTTTATAAGTCTATGGCGAACTCCGTTTCCCCACCAGATGGCTTCGTTTTATATAATACTAGCGACCCGCGCCGGCTTCGCACAGGTGGTATATGCATGATTATACATAAAAACATATCTAAAGAATTTTTCCATCTATTAAAAAATCGCATCAAAATCCGTTGCGTACTTTTAAAGATCTAAGCATACATAGGGACAGAAAACCGGCGGATTTTTTTTTAAGGGGGGAAAATCATCGAATGGATTCTCCCGCCTGGTTGAGGCGGAGGGAGTGTCAGACTCTTACTAGAAACCACTCCGTTCCTTCTTCTGCACGTGGAGCCCGAGCCCCGGTAACCCGTTAGGTTCGCCGCGACTCCGAATCGGCATCGGCCCTGTTGGGCCCCATCTGAGCGACTTTGTTTTTACTAAGAAGTGATTTTGTTTCGTGATTAAAAGATGAAGAAACATTTTATTTTTGTTTTATATCTTATAAACCTCACGGAGCCCAAGACTTTTCCAACGAATGCAAAACCGTGGAAATCGGTTCATGCGTTCTGGAGTTATAGGATCAGGAAGGAAAACCTGACTTATTTTTATATTTATTAGACAACTACAACTATTATAATGTTTACGTTTAACATTTTAATAGTTGTAGAATTAACTTAATTGTGCCGTCAAATTCCCTTACACTAAATAAAGTTGAGTCACAAAATGAAACACACTGTGAACTTGAATACACAATTAAAATCACGTCCTGTACATTGAACGTAGATTCATGACCTACTTAGGAGGCATCTTAAGTTCGGTCATGTAACTATACTTAACGCTAGGAGATTAGAGGTATAACTTATGTTATCTAATGGCATTTAGGCGCGGCCGAATTACGGCCACTTTGTTGACGTTGCTGTTTAGTTTAAGAGATTGTAGACAGCTGAGTAAGCTGTGTTAGGTTCGATATCGGGGTTAGGTAAAAAATATTGTTAGTGTTAATAGTTATTGAATTTTAACTAATTACAAAATTAGACTGCCTCGTTGGCCGAGTGGTCGCAAGTGTGACTGCCGGGCAAGGGGTCTCGGGTTCGATTCCCGGGTCGGGCAAAGTATTACTGGGTTTTAAAAAAAATCTCAGTAGTAGCACTGTCAGTCTGGAAATGTGCCCGGTATATGGCAATAGGCCCACCCCCTATTACATGGGACTCATAAAATAAATAGTGAAAAGTGTTCCCTCTGTGTACACCTCTGCCTATCCCTTCGGGGATAAAAGGCGAGATGTTATGTTATATACAAAAATTGGTTGTATATACATATTTACTTTCTAAGATTATTTAGCCACCTGACAAACGGTGAAGGAAAACATCGTCAGGAAATATGGAATTATAATTTCTAATTATAATTTTGAAATCGCCAACCCGCGTTCAGCAAGCGTGGTGATTAATGCTCAAACCTTCTCAATGTGAGGCTTTGCTCAGCAGTTTATAGGCTGTTGGTGATGATGAACCAAAAAAAGTTATGTTCTAAAAATCATATTCTACGCGGACTAAGTCGTGCGCTAGTAATAAATAATTACAAATAGAACCAAAATTTTAATCAAATTAATACAACACTAGTCTCAATTTCAATATTCATACTACTCTAATAAATCTCGTAAAACAAGATTCTCATATAATATATGTACATATATATAATTATATGTATATGTGTTCTCGTATAATATGTTTGTACATAATTTTCATTTACGCCTCGCCGTTGTTAATCCTGTGTTTGAGTGGTGTAGTTTATTATATAATATTATATATAGTTAGATATTTCATATAGTACTATAATATACTGTCTGAAGTTTTCATTCAATGTTGTATTTATTTGACTAAAATTTATCATTTGCAAATTGCAAATTGAATGGACCATTGGTTGTGAGGTTATTGTGGTTAGACATGCGCTCTGCAAGGCTTAATTCGATTACTTTTTTTGTTATTTCATAACATAATATAACATAACATCACGCCTTTTTCCCCGAAGGGTCGCAAGTGCAACCGCCGGGCAAGGGGTCTCGGGTTCGATTCCCGGGTCGGGCAAAGTATTACTGGGTTTTTAAAAAAATCTCAGTAGTAGCACGGAGTCTGGAATTGTGCCAGGTATATGGCAATAGGATCACCCCCTATTACGTGGGACTCATAACATAAATAGTGAAAAGTGGGTGTTACATGGTACAGTGGCATTAAGTGCCATAATGTGTACCTCTGCCTATATCGGGGATGAAAGGCGTGATGTTATGTATGTATGTATGTAAAGAAATGACTTCCCTACAACGTCTTACCTATAATTTTGAAATCGAGTTTGATGAAAAACCAAATGATGAGAAACCTGGTGCATGCCAACAGAGATGCCCAAATAACATATATATATTTTTTTATGGCATAAGCCGGTAAACGAGCAGACGGATCACCTAATGGTAAGAAATCGGCGTCGCCCATGGACACCTGGAACACCAGAGGCGTTACAAGTGCGTTACCGGCCTTTTGGGGATTAGGAGTTTGTGGATCGTTGGGGATTCAGGAATTGAGAAGATTGAGGAAGGGGAGGGTAATTGGGCCTCCGTTAACCTCACTCACATGACTAAACACAACGCAAGCGTTTCTTCACGTCGGTTTTCTGTGAGGCCGTGGTATCACTTCGGTCGAGCCGGCCCATTCGTGCCGAAGCATGGCTCTCCCACACTTAAAAGACTCATAAGACAACTAAAAATGAATATGTACCTACATACAATACCGTACATACCCACTTTTTTGAAACACAAACCGTAATAATATATTTTAAAAGACTGAAAAACAAACTAGCCAGTATCTTTTACTTAAAATACTGTATCGAAGCAGCTCTAGCTAGCTGTACTGAAAACTGAATGTTACAGCCGGCATACAAACGAATGTTTTAGTACGATCGTCACGTAAACTGCAGTATTGCGAATTAGTTGTTTTTGTGTCACCGACAGAGAAGTAGGATACTTGTTTATTAAAAGTTTCGCTTTGGACTGTATAATGGAATGGGTACAATATATTTTTATTATAACTAGAGGTATAGTGAGACATACTGAATTAAGTACTGAGTTACTCACTTAAATATGAGCATTTTTATCGGATAAGCCGGTAAACAAGCATACGGATCACCTGATGGTAAGCAATTAGCGTCGCCCATGAACACCTGAAACACCAGAGGCGATATACCTCTAAGTGCGTTACCGGCCTTTTGGGAATTGGGAATTTAAGGATTGTGGAGGATTCAGAGATTGGGGAGACTGGGGGTAATTGGGCTTCCGGTAACCTCACTCATAAGACGAATCACAACGCAAGCATTGTTTCACTTCAGTTTTCTGTTCGGCCGTGGTATGACTCCGGCCGAGCCGGCACATTCGTGCCGAAGCATGGCTCTCCCACACTTAGGATGAGGAAAAGTATCGAGGTGGCCTGGAGGTTTAAGAGTAAGTAGGTTTTTAAGCTTCAAGTGTTGCAAGCGTACATAGGCCACGACAATCGCTTTCTATCAGGTGGCCCGTGTGCTTTTTTTTGCCACCGTCGTGGAGTAAAAAAACGTCCATTTCTCATGCATGAGACTGTGTGTTCAAAACCTACCAACGGCAAATACCAATGTAACTTTTTTCGAGTTATATGTATATACTTTCTGAGAATATTTAGACACTAGGTACTGACAAACGGTGAAAGAAAAGATTGTGAGAAAACCTATACTTATATATTATTATAATTTGTAAGTATTTTTTTTTAAGGGGGGAAAATCATCATGACTGCTCCCGCCTGGGTGAGGCGTAAGGGAGTGTCAGACTCTTACTGACTAAAAACCACCCCGTTCCTTCTCCTCCACGTCGAGCCGGAGCCCCGGTTACCCGTTAGGTTCTCCGCGACAATTTGTAAGTATAGGTTTGAAATCATTGTCTAACAAAATTATTTAGTAAAAAGTTTACTACCTAGTCAATTCTCTATTCACACTCAAATCCAATGACGCTCGGATCGTTATGATTGGCGGATTAACGGTGACTAGCCATCGCCAATCAGAATGCTTCGTCTATCATCAAGCAATAGTGTAGAACGCATCAATATTGAATTGGAATTATATTTATATGGTGGGCGACATTCATTTGTTTTACTAATCCGATTGTTTAATTGGGTACTTTCTATAATCTAGAGGTATACTAACAGTATAAATCTGAAGAGTTTGTTTTTAGTGAATATACTGAGCAAAGCTCTACTAGTTTCGAACCTCAGATCTCTTCATTTTAGACACTTTAATTAATTGATTTTATGATCAACTTTCAGGGTAGTTTAATGACCAAGTTACGTTCACTCGAAAGTAAGCTTACTAATAGGGAAATTGATTTTTAATTTCAACCAATAGCGAATTTGATTTTTAAAATCAATGCAAAATGCAATCCAGCAAACGAATCATATCTCTCGTCTTTCAAATATTAGTATAAGCAAAGATTGATTGCCTATATCTACGATAACATCAATTAAAATGCAGAGCACGCCAAAAAATAATTAAAAAAACAATATCTTGAATAAACTGAGGTTCTCTTTCGTTCCAATTAATTAATTGTCGGTGACAGGAACATTGGATGTTCTTCTACTTGTTTTTATTATTAATTAGTATGCACATTGCATGGCTGAATACTGAGTGCGAAAGATACATAAACTCACGACGTTTTTCCAAGGGGAAACGCAGGAACTACAAAGCACTACTTTTTTTATATTTAATGGGCTGACGTTTGGCTGCTATCTCGCCTGGTGGTAAGCGATGATGCGGTCAACGATGGAGCACGTCGTCCCATAAGCAACCTATTCACTCGGGCGTTGATGTCACCCAGACCACCCAGAATTCCATTCTTTAGCAGTACGCACAAGGAAGCCTGATGCGAAGTGCTTCGTGCGTATGGGTGGGACATCTACCATGAATCGGTGACGCTTCGCCGATTGTCTTAAGACTTCGTTAGGTTTTTTCAGATTAATTCATCTGCTTAAGTTCAACTTGGTTTTAGACCTGACTGTCTAACTAGATTCAATATTTATAATTGTTACTGCATTAAAAATAAAACAATTATAATATGGTTGTTATTATCATTATAAAGTCACAGTGTCAAAAAAGGAATTTCCATACATTTGCTTCGTTTTTAAAGCGTCAACGAACTTGATTGAGGAGCCTGGTCATATACATTACACACATTTGGAGGATTCTGGAACTAGCCTTCTCTCTTCAGTAGCAGTATCTCTCTAATAAAATCAAATTAGTTTCAGTGAAGTAACAGTAGGCTGCGCGACATTGCCGCAACTGCGCACGCTGCTCATGAGGAAGAACCCCTCTGTGGTTCGAAACTAGTAGAGCTTTTGTCAGTATATTCACGTGAGTAACCCGCGATTTTTAGTTAATTTAGTATGTCTCACGATAGTTATTATAAAGACATTACATTTTGTATAGATACAATTATTATTTTTGAGTGGTATACTTTTTCTCAGCTCTGAAAGCTGGTATTCACCTACATTAATTCTTACTATTATTTATTTATTCATTATTATTATAGTGACGGACTAGTGCTGAAAAACAGAGCTGCGATTTGTATTATCGCTCTCGGGCCACATCATTTTAACTGAGGTTTTAGCCTTTTTATACCATGTACACTATTTTTTTTTTATTTTCTACTATTTTTTTTTGTTTTTATTCTTTGTAACGGTGCAAATATAAACTGTTTTTTTTTTCTTCTTCCTTTTTACACAAAGCATTTATTTCGTTTAAACCACATACAAACACTTCTACAACATGGCCTCACGGTAAACTGTTTTAAGCTAATATATAGCGACTAGCAAACCAGCAAACCCGGCGAAATCTGTTTCGCTACCAGGCTTCGTTTTATGTATCTAACATTTCGTTTGGTGATTAAAAGATAAACAAAAATTTTTTATATACATATTTTATAAACCTCACGGGGTCCGAGACCTTTCCAACGAATGCAAAACCGTGGAAATCGGTTCGTGCGTTTTGGAGTTATAGCGTCAGGAAGGAAAACCTGACTTATTTTTATATAGTAGATAGTTTTATTTTAGCAATTACATTCCCACACGAACTAAAATCAATCTAAAACCCACCATTCTCAGTTATAATCTCTCCTTACGTTCCCAAGCAGCAGTAGTAAGCTCACGAAGAATTTATTTAATTAGTCTTAATTGTGGCCTTAATTACATGTTTCGAGAATTGTTCACATGTTCCAAACTTAGGAACACAAGCCATTGGAATGTGAGACATTCTGATGTTTACATACCATCATATACAAGGTGTTGTTTTAAAGCCGCCTCATTTTCTAGGAGGTAACTCGGCTATCGATTCAGAGTCCGAATCAATAAAAAAATTGTAAGCAAATATTTTTATTTTTTCTGAAATTACGGAAATCCGTAAGTAAATCATAGTACACGCCGCGCCGCCGTCTTGTAACTAGCTTTATAACGGGGCTTAACACACACAAACTCAAACACATAATTGATATTATTCCTAATACCATAAAACTCTAATAAGACACATTGCTGTCGCTTATTCTGAAATACTGTCGAACTTAAACGATTTATTACAGCCGTATTTTTAACTATTGGCCCGAAATTTTTTCTTACATTGAACCTTTATGACTTTCAAAACTACACCTTGTATAACGCGTATTGTACTTGAATATGTCGTCGGCAGTGTGGTAATGTAATCTAAGTAAGAGGTAATGTGTACAATATTGGAATTGATGGAAAGCCTATTGCCATACACTGGATATTATTTGTGATTCAAACTAAGGCAGGTTTTTCTTCACCTTAAACAGATATCAAATCGAATTCGATTGACAATAATATAAGCATTTAATTCTGGGTTTGTGCACCTTCTCAAGTTATTTACAATTACTTTATTTAATGAAACCTATATACGATATTATCTAATAATATTTCACATAACATGTTATGTTAACATCACGCCTTTTATCCCCGAAAGGGTAGGCAGAGGTGCACATTATGCCACTGTATAATGTAATACTCACTTCTCACTATTAATGTTATGAGTCCCATGTAATAGGGAGTGAGCTTAATGCCATTATACCGGGCACAATTCCAGACTCCGTGCTACTATTGCGAATTTTTTTAAAACCCAGTAATACTGTGCCCGACCGGGGAATCGAATCCGAGACCCCTTGCCCGGCAGTCATAATATATCAAACTATAAAATATGCTAAAACACTTGGTTACATAACAATAAATTCAACACTTATTTTGCTTCACAATAACTTACTACTCATAGCAATTAAAACTATCTTTAGACACACGCTAAAAGGTCACAAACATAATGTCACATAATTGACATTTACTCAAAAAATAGACCACTATTTTTACCTTCATTACATTTAAAATAACTATTGCTACAACATAAAAGAAAAAAGCGACTAAATTGTTATTTTTAAAAACGTTAAAAGCTAAAACAATGTGTCTTGTAGATAAACTCAACTAAATACTAACAAAGCTAGAATTTAACATCGTTTAACTTTTTAAAACATCTTATCAAAGTTATCGGGCCAAAGGGCAAGAGTCCAATCTATTCGGTGAGCATTTAAAACTATTTTCGCTAAAATAAATTAACACTAGAACATGGCGGCGATAGATAACAGCTGACTGAGCATTTTGAATAAGATAAAAACGAATTTAGTAATTGTATTTTGTGCTTTTTATTTTTCGAAGAGATAGGTAAAGGTACACATTTAAAATTTTAAATACACTGACTGCCTCGTTGGCCGAGTGGTCGCACTTGCGACTGCCGGGCAAGGGGCCTCGGGTTCGATTCCCAGGTCGGGCAAAGTATTACTGGGTTTTTAAAAAATTCTCAGTAGTAGCACGGAATCTGGAAAATGGCAATAGGCTCACCCCCTATTACATGGGACTCCTAATATAAATAGTGAAAAGTGGGTGTTACATTATACAGTGGCATAATGTGCACCTCTGCATACCCCTTCAGGGATAAAAGGCGTGATGTTATGTATGTTATGTAAGGGTAGTAAGGGATTTAAAAAACAAACTTGAATCTTGACTTTTTTGAAGTCGGTTAATTAATATACTTAAACCTTCTCCGAAGTACAACATATACTTTTCTGATAAAATAATAGGGAGTGTGGGGTTTTTACCTCACTAAAACCACCCCGGTGGCCACCCTCAACACCTGTATGGAAGCACCTAGTCCTCTAAAAGAGACCTGCTCCGAACCCTCCACTGTGCAAGGCCTGTTATGACACATCCCTAGGAAGACGCACAAAGGCCTGCCAAACGTGGGGATTGTATACCCCCATCTTTCAAAAAAGAGAGGCTTTCACACATTAACATCATATAATGCCCACTGCTGAGCAAAGCCTCTTCCCATACAGAGAAGGTTTAAGCATTAATTACCACCCTTGCTCAATGCGGGTTGACGATTTCAAACTTACAATTACAAATTATAAGCCCAGGTTTCCTCACGATGTTTTCCTTCACCGTTTGTCAGTGATCTAAATAACCTTAGAAAGTACATATAACTCGGCAAAAGTCACATTGGTACTTGCCGTTGATGGGTTTCTAAACTCGCACCCTCATACATGAGAAGCGGGCGTCCTACGTCTAACGTCCCGGGCGTTTAACCTTCGGGCCACCACGGCTTTCGTTCAGCACTGGTCTTATTCTAACTGATGATAATGAGAACCACGAATCAAACGTACAGATTATTTGCCCGACAGTCCCATCACCAACCGTATAACTATCAGTACATAGTGAATTAATTAACTTTATTTTAGTCACCACTATATCATTTGGTCACATTTTACGATATTGCCGAGTAAGTTCGTCGCGAGAATTTATCACCACTGTTACTGTTCCAATTAATTCGAAACAACCTAATTAGATATATTTTCAACTTGTACATTTTTTTATGGCATAAGCCGGTAAACGAGCAGACGGATCACCTGCTGGTAAGCAATCGGCGTCGCCCATGGACACCTGGAACACGAGAGGCGTTACAAGTGCGTTACCGGCCTTTTGGAGATGAGGAATTTGAGGATCGTTGGGGATTCAGGAATTGGGGAGTTTGGGCAAGGGGAGGGTAATTGGGCCTCCGGTAACCTCACTCACATGACGAAACACAACGCAAGCGTTGCTTCACGTCGGTTTTCTGTGAGGCCGTGGTATCACTTCTGTCGAGCCGGCCCATTTGTGCCGAAGCATGGCTCTCCCACACTTAACATTTTTGTGTGCTAAATTTCTTTGTGTAGTCAAAGGTAATGTTCTTAATTGTAACATTGACTGCCTCGATGGCCGAGTGGACGCAGTTGGCAAGCAAGGGGTCTCGGGTTCGATTCCCAGGTCGGGCTAAGAATTACTGTTTTTTTTAATTCTCAGTAGTAGGTCGGAGTCTGGAAATGTGCCCGGTATATGCCAATAGGCTCACCCCCTATTACATGGGACTCATAACATAAATAGTGAAAAGTGGGTGTTACATTGTACAGTGGTATTAAGTGGCGTAATGTGTACTCTGCCTGACAGGGTATAAAATTAAATATCAAATTGTTCCGTCAGTTAGGAAATGAAGTAGTATTAGACAAGTATTTTTTATTTTGTCGTATAAGAAAACAATACTTAGATAACACGAATCAAAGTTTAGGAGTGGGAGGTAACTACATCATTTTAGAGTATAAAACGTACACAAGAGTGACGTCACGCACAATTTCAAGTCAATCGAAAGTATTTTCTCCCTGAGAAAATTAAAAATACGTGTCTAATGTGTTTAAATAATCTACCAGACGGACTTTAAAAGAAAAATTAGTCAACTACCCTATTCGAACACACAGACTCAAAAAATATACTCTTTTATCATTTCGTGTGATTTCATAAAAAGTTCTAATAAATAGGTGCCCTTTGAACCGTTGATTAATCCTTTGTTCTACTTTCCATTTAACTCCTTTTTCTACGAATTATATTATTTCAAAATGCCTTGTTAGCGTGACGTCTAACTACCAGAAACGTACATAAAAATGTATAATTAAAAAAAGAGTTTTGAAAGAAAAGTATTTATTATTTTTAAGTCGTTGTGGGAAAATTAATTCTTTAATTCTATGTTTTAAAGCTGGCAACTTAAAGTGTGAAGTTGAAATATTTTTAAATTCCATTTTTAAATTTGTTGTTTAGATTTAGTGCGTATTTTTTGTTTTATTAACTGTCGAAAACTATGCATTATATGAACGGATTTAACATTGTATACGGTATTAAAATCATAATTATGTTATTGTTCAAGAAAAAAATAACATTTCATAAAATTATTTCAGTGCGTAATTAATTTAAATTATTAATTCATTATTTGGACTTATAACGCATTAAAACAGACAAATTACCCATAAAATAAAATCAATTTAACATCATTCACTTCCACGAAAAACACCACATAATATGCATTAATTGTAACAATTAAAAAGTCTACTACATAGCAAATAAAACTTAAATTTACTTGCAAAAACATGTAATATATAACCTTTTTGATACATGAAACTAAGCTTATCTACTAACGAAGCAAACAAAAACTGAAGTATTAGGAAAGTTAGGAAGAAAGTCATTAGTCGAAAGTTAAATCTTTGCTCTCAGCCGATCTGTTTATTGGTCAGATCTGATTGGAATACCGTTTCGTACTGTGATTTAAAAAAAAATACTGATATAAAAAAAATTCTCAGTGGAGTCTTCAAATGTGGGCTCACCCCCTATTACATGGGACTCATAACATAGATAATGAAAAGTGAGGGTTACATTGTACAGTGACATTAAGTGTCATAATGTTGATGCACTTCTGCCTACCCCTTCGGAGATTAAATACGTGATGTTATTTTATTTATTTATACTTTATTGCACACACAGAAAAAAATTGTAAACATTGCAATAGTAATTTGAGTACAATGGACGGTCTTATTACACGTGGCGATTTCTTCCAGGCAACCTTTGGATGTAATTTAAAAAAAAAAAGGATCTCGGAATGGGTGGTAGATGCACAATAAAATAAAACCAAAATAGAAGAAAAACAAAAAAAAATCAAATTAAACAATCAATAAAACTAACAGACTACATATAATACATCCTAAAATGATAATAATGGGCAATACTATGTAATAAATATATACTTAAATGTAATATGATAACTACATATAGTTACATGTGTGTGTTATGTTATGTTCTCTTACGACACCCGCGGAAAAGTAGAGGTACAAATGTATTATTGTACTAGCTACTTCCGCGCGGTTTCACACGCTCTGCTTAGCTCCTATTGGTCGTATGTTTTATATTTATAGCCTTTAGCCATCCTCGATAAATGCGCTATCCAATACAAAAAGAATTATTCAAATCAGTCTTGTAATTACGGAGATTTGCGCGTTCAAACAAACAAACAAAAAACAAATTCTTCCGCTTTATATAATAGTATAGTATAAGATTATTTAGCTTATTTGACATAAATTTATTATTTCAGTAACAAAATACTATACAGAAACTCCTTAAAATATAATTCTAGAAGTTATAACGACGGACCAGGCACACATGGGAGCGACAGAGGTTGAACTCACAGTCAACCGCAAAATGTTAAAGTTTTAACTTTGCGGGACTTTTGGAGACAAGTTAGTCTCAGTTCTAAGTAATCTAGTACCGCGTGACGTTTAGTACCTGTTGACAGAGTCAATGTACTGGTAGTGTTGTCTTTAAAGAAAAATATGAGATTATATTATATCATTTGAATTGGGTAGTGTCAATTGTAAGTTAAGCATTTATGGTCATGCAATCAGACCACCATGGATGGGGTTCAATACAATATAATACCGATACGGAGCCGCGGAGGACTTGCCGGGGCTCCAGTTCGAAGTGCAGGAGTAGGAACGGGGTGGTTTTTAGACAGTAAGAGTCTGACACTCCCTCCCGCCTCATCCAGGCGGGAGAAGTCAATCGATGATTTTCCCCCCTTAAAAATGGTCAGGCAAGCTAAACGTGTATACATAAGTTCAATGGGTTGAAGATATCTATTTCTTTTTTAAACGTTATCCCACACTATGATTGTCTCCTGTGTCGTGGGTGCGTTTACAAACATACAAGTTCACATACACATGACACTCAGACCCGAAAGAACAATTTGTGGATAACACAAAGAGTTGCGCCGTGCGGTGCGTGCGTACTACACGTTGCATGGTAGCCCAGCCACCGCGACAACCGTGCAGTCTTCAGAAGCATGCATGCAAACATACGTACAATCTATATATATAAAAATGAAAACCGTGTCCCGTTGTCACGTCATAACTTGAGAACGGCTAGACCGATTTGGCTGATTTTTGTTTTGTTGTGTTTGTTATCGTCAGAAGAAGGTTTTTATGACAGTAAAAAGTCCTGAAAATCCTACGGGAATGGGAGAAACGGGATTGCGCGTACGAAGTCGCGGGCAGAAGTTAGTACATTATACATTGCAAGTTAAACACAAGCTTATAACTTGTAAAAATGGCGGTTTACAGGCGCAATCTGTGTATGTTGTGTATTATTGTACACCACACTATGCCACGGTCGCTCCAAATGACACTTATGGAATGATGTAACATAACATCAGGCCTTTTATCCCCGAAGGGGTAGGCAGAGGTGCACATTATGGCACTGTACAATGTAACACTCACTTTTCACTATTTATGTTATGAGTCCCATGTAATAGGGGGTGAGCCTATTGCTATATACCGGGCAAAATTCTAGACTCTACTAAAACTGAGAATTTCTTTTAAAAAACCCAGTAATATTTTGCCCGACCCGGGAATCGAACCCGAGACCCCTTGGGCGGTACTCTCACTTGCAACCACTCGGCCAACGAGGCAGTCAGAATGATGTAGTGGTATATTATCCTTATAATATGTGGGATAAGGGCGAGGGACGTAATTAAGTAATTTTCCTCAAAAGAGGTAGCGATGTACTCATGGTAACACATCGACCTATACAAAACCAGTTCATTGTGGACTCGCTTTGTATGACTATTTCACACGTTTAACGGTCAGTTTATACTGGTTTTTTCAGCTTGTGTAATCGTGGAAGTAAGTACACTACAGTTTGAGCTGTTATACCTATTTAGAGTCACGTTGTAAGAGGTGAATGCAAGTGGTATGTTATCATTAGACGTTTTTTGTTAGAATGTTTTCTTTTTGTATTTTTATGGGCTAAGCTCGTGAACGAGCATAAGGATCACCTGATGGTCGCCCATGGACACCTAGAACACCAGAGGTGTTACCAGTGCGTTACCAACCTTTTGGGGATTCATGGATTGGGGAAGGAAGGTATTTAGGCCTACGGTAGCCTCACTCACACGACGAAACACAACGCAACTGTTTTTTCACGTCGGTTGTCTGTGAGGCCGTGGTATCACTGTGGTCGAGCCGGCCCATTTGTGCCGAAGCATGGCTCTCCCACACCTGGATGTCTCCAAGCTGATGATGATGATGGTAATGACAAAAGTGTTACTATTACCAAATAAACATTCTAGCAGAAACTCTATGTTGTAGAAAAGTAATGTTAACTATAAAAATTCAATAAAAATACAGGACGACTATAGTAAACGATAAACGTAAGCACTGTGATTGCAAATTAAGATACACATTTAAATTGAGTTTAAATAAATAAAGCAACGTTTTTGTGTTCGAAGCGTAAAGCAAATGTTTTGTTTATTCAAATGTAAACGTAAATGTTTATGAAACGTTTATAAAGTTGCAGTGACATGAACATTTTATATGTCATGTAGCACGATATAGTATCTGACTGTAGGTATAATGAAAATGAAAATGTAAATATTTATTTATAAACATAGGTACAATGGGATGTTACATGTTATGGTATAATATTGTGCATCTGTTTTGTGATATGTCACAAAACAGATGGACTAAATGTGTACATACACATTTAGTTAAGAATTTATTTGAGTAATTAATAACGTCATTATTATTTTGTTATATGATTATTAATCAGGAATACATGACGTAGCTAGCTCCTGCACCGGCGGTTCCGCCCCATGGGCCTGTTGGGTGAAAAGTAGACTATGTAATAACATAACATAACATCACGCCTTTTATCCCCGAAGGGGTAGGCAGAGGTGCACACAATAGTAACACTCACTTTTCACTATTTATGTTATGAGTCCCATGTAATAGGGGGTGAGCCTATTGCCATATACCGGGCACATTTCCAGACTCCGTGCTACTACTGAGATTTTTTTTAAAACCCAGTAATACTTTACCCGACCCGGGAATAGAACCCGAGGCCGCTTGCCCGGTAGTCGCACTTGCGACCACTCGGCCAACGAGGCAGTCATTCTCATTATCTTCAAATCCTTATTTATGAGATAAACTTGAAAAGATCAAGTCTATCGTCTGATGGTAAGCAATCAACGCAGTCAATGTATACCCATTTGGCGATACATGTCACACGTCAAATGACAGCATTACAGCTCACGCACATAGACCATTGATGAAAACAAATCAACGGATGACGTCATAAAATCCTACATCGCACATGTGAAGTTTACATGCGAATTAACACGAATAGAAAATCCCAACGAACAACTGTTGGACAGAAAGCCCGCCAGGCACGATCACCTCGCCTAGTCGGAGGATCCTCCTTTTCCGATCTTAGGGAACTTTACTCTGTGTTCCCTAAACCCACAACACCAGAGGAGGTTCCAGTTTGTTTTCGGCTTTCTAAATAGAAATGCACTTCAAAGTCAACAAATCCTTACTTCCTTATTAATATTATAAATCTGAAAGTGAGTTTGCTTGTTTGTTTGTTTGTTCCACCTTCACGCCGTAACTACTGAACCGATTGCTTTGAATTTTTGCAGACGTAAAGTTAGAAGTCCGGATTAAATAATAGGGTACTTTTTAACCCGGAAAAAATAGATATTCCCGAGGAAAAACAAAAGTATTGGTATAGATGGCTCTGTGTGTATTGGTATGTGTCGCATAGGCTACCTTTTTATTCTTTTGTGACTAGAGCGAAGCCGCGGGTAAAAGCTAGTACAAAATAAATAATAGTCTGTCATTCAGTCCGTCAGTAAAGCTAGGTGAAGTGCTCATTCCAAAATGTAGTTTCGAAAAATTCCTATGCCTAAAATGTTCTTAATCAATTCAACACTAACTCCTAATTAACCCAATAAGGGATCCCAGTCTCATCTAAATTTGTTTCAAAATTAGTCCTGAAATTCTAAAGTATCTACCCTAACTTTCTTATTTATGTCATTAAAGATTTATAAATACTAAAGCCTTAATAGTATTTCGAAATAAATGAGACACAAGACATACATTAGTCTCTTTAATTAGTATCTTATTATTAATTTACTAGAGTCGAAATTAAATCTAATTTATAGATGAATGTCTTATCGTTTTTAGTTAAATTAAGTTTTAGTTGTTAAGTGATAAAGATACTTGTATGAATATTTAGGTTAAAAGAAATCTTTATATTTGACTGCCTCTGCTGAGCAAGGGTTCTCGGGTTCGATTCTCGGGTGGGGTAAAGTATTATCTGGTTTTAAAAAAATCTCAGTAGTAGCACGGGGTCTGGAATTGTGCCCGGTATAAAGCAATAGGCTCACCCGCAATTACATGGGGCTCATAACATAAATAGTGAAAAGTGGGTGTTACATTGTACAGTGGCATAATGTGCACCTCTGCCTACCCCTTCGGGGATAAAAGACGTGATCTTAGTATTTGTCATATTACGTATACACGTAAACGTATTACACATGTTTTTGATACCTATGGCCATTCTCATCAACCACCTTTAAACCATATTATAACTAAAAGTTATTTAGCGTAAAGTACCACCTAAACTGACTCCTTACTTGTACTATTAGGTAACTTAAAGGTTAGTCGAAACAAAAGTAGCATTAAGTGTCAGCTAACTTAGAAGGTTTCTTTCAATTTAGTACAGGTTGGTGAAACGAGCATGCGTTCTCAATTACGGCTTGACTAAAAAAAACATGACACAAATAGCAAGTTTATTCACTCATGTTATTAAACCCATATTTGAAAACCAACTCATTACCATACACATTTGCAAATGCCGTATTATTTCAAAAAATATCCTTATAAAAATACCCAATAATTTATCAACCAAACCAATATTAATTTAGGATAAGCACAGTCAGAATTTAATATTATTTCATAGTAACTAACTTAACATGACATAACATCACGCCTGTTACCCCCAAAGGGGTAGGCAGAGGTGCACATTATACCACTGTACCATGTAACACCCACTTTTCACTATTTAATTTTATGAATCCCATGTAATAGGGGGTGAGCCTACTGCCACATACCGGGCGCAATTCCTGCGATTTTTTTTAAAACCCAGTATTACTTTGCCCGTCCCGGGAATCAAACCCCTTGCCCGGCAGTCGCACTTGCGACCACACGGCCAACGAGGCAGTCTAACTAACTTATACTTATAAACTTATAAATAATTCCATCTCAAAAACATTCCTAATTAGGTTCACAGTCAAATCTAGAATAATAAATATCTAGATCCAGTCTCCTATCAAATCTAAATAAAATAAATCTCCCTAATGCGTCTAGTCACTTAGAAACAAACTCGAAATGTACGAAAAATTCAATTTTGAAAGTAACATTAATCATTATGTACAGTTAGCATAAAAATCTCGTATGCAGGTATGAAAATAAAGGTTGATTTGGCTGAATTGACCAATTGTTACAAACGATTCGACTTAAAAAAATTGAGTTTTTAAAAAGCATTCGATTTACTAAAACAATTTTTACAATATGTCTTTTTTATAAATCAGCTTATATAGTTGTGATAATATACTGCTGGACATAGAGCCCCATTTACATGCGAGGGTTTGCCGCAATTTCTACGCTTGGAGATAGTAGTTCAAAAAGTCCAGGTTTATCAGAGAGAATGGCTACTCAGTTTCCATTAACCCGTGGCATGCCATCGGCCACGTGGTTTTTTGCCTTCCATCTTACCAATAACAACTAATTTGTCGAGATTATCTAACTGGCGGCGGGCAATGTGACCGAATTACCGTTATACAGTTATATATATCGCGCTGTTCCAGGATTGAATAACACCCAAAAGAAGACTTCTAGGAGTGGTAAGAACGTGTCTATTTCTTTCTTAAGTGTATTAGAAATCCGATGCCGATACGGATCTGTTGAAGACTTAACGGGTTACCGGGGCGGCTCGAAGTACAGGAGTAGGAAAAGGGTGGATTTTAGTCAGTAAGAGTCTGACACTCTCACCTCGCCCGGGCAAGAAAAGTCATTGGAAGATTTTTGAATCTTAAAAAAGTGTATTACCTCTATAAATAAGTTTTCACCCTTAAAGTGTATTATAAATAAGTTGGCTGACTGTACATTTTGTATAGAAATATTCATGTATATTTAGCTTGGAAGAATTACTCAGTAAGTAATGATAAATAATGAGTTTCTCGAGTATCAATTAATCATTTCAGTTCGCTCGCGTTACAGGTGTGTGGGTACGTTAGCTATGCAAATTGTGATTTATTATTTTAATGTACGTTGCAGAGTGGTGGTATACGTATTAATATTTTATTTATGATTTTAAAATTGGTAAGTAGATGTAGATTTTGTGTTGTTTTTTTTTGTATCTTTAAGTCATTTTTCTACATTATTTTAAGATATTACTTGAATTGCAGTCCCTGTATCGAAATTCGACAGCACTCAGATGTTTTATTTATAAAGCCTTTTAAAAAAAAATCAAACGTTTTCTTTTTATTTTTAGACTCTCCTGAACTTTTTCTTGTTATGAGTACTTATTAACACGTTAAACGCCATGGCAATCACCGGTGACCGACATTAGGATTTGCCTTCAACAGTTTTTTATTGGCAGCCAATGCCTTAATGGCAATTCAATTATCTGCACTACACTAAGTTTAACCGTAAACATAAATATTTTTTCAGTCATTTACCAAATGCAAAATAACAGTATATATATAACTTACGACCCCGTAGCCCAAAGCCAAACCTTAACTCACAAAGCCAACATCGCTAAGATTATGACATTCCACTATAATAGTATACACGTGTCTAACCAAACGGCCACGAGGCATATATAGTGCTAAATTAATAGCCTTTGGTCCTGCCTCCCAGCGATTATGAGCCCCAACCAACCGCTACGAACGGTACGCCGTAGCACTTCGTAGACGTGCTACGAAATCGTAGCGCTACATTATCGCTACGTCAATTTGTCCGTACATTTAATTGGTATGATTTATACATTAGTTTGTGTTGTACAGTATAGAATATATCATTTTGTACTTTTACTCTTCCCATGGGTATCACAAGAAGGACTATACATTTGCTATCTCTAACCTTTTTTTTTGAGGGGGGAAAATCATCCACTGACTTCTCCCGCCCGGGTGAGGCGGGAGGGAGTGTCAGACTCTTACTGACTAAAAACCACCCCGTTCCTACTCTTGCACTTCGAGCCGGAGCCCCGGCAACCCGTTAAGTCTTCCGCGGCTCCGTATCGGCATCAGCCCTGTTAGGCCCCATATGTGGTGGTCTGATGGCTCCTTGAGGCGCGAACCTACCTGACAAAAAATTATGCCTGAAGATCATGCCAAACCCCTCTTATTTATGGAGGTCCATAGTAACTGTGGATTCTCATGGCCTACTTCTGTGTAATATTATATACTAGTTTATCGTAGAAAAATAATATTTTTACATAAAATTTCATAAATAAAATATATTTTTTAAGCTTTGAACTTAAAAATAGATGAAATTCTTTCATTTTATTTTTGCCTAGCTACAGAATACTTGCCTAATTTATAGTTGAATATTTTACAAATTATGCGGGCTTGTAAATTTTGTTAGTCTCAATTTAAAATAATGAAATAGCCAGACGCTCTTTGATGTGAACTTTGTTATAAATTATTTTAATATTTTTTGTGAAATACATTTACTAACAGTCAGGCAGTCTAAAAGCATTTTAGAGGTAAATAGACACTCAATTAAATTTTTTTAAAGTGTAAAATATATATCCCTAAAAGTTGACAAAATCTATTACAGATGAATAAAATTTGAGTGTGTTTGAAATATTATAATAACCGCTTTTTACTACATGCATATGAATATATATACGATACACATACCAAAATAACATATTTTTATTGTTGCTTTCTGTCGAAAAGTAAAATGCCCACACCCACAGCCCCATCACCAAAATGACTGCACGGTTGGTGCGGTGGCTGAGCAAATGACCGCTGCGCAACGTGTCGCAGGTTCGATTCCCACACGGAGCAACTCTTTGTGTGATCCACAGATTGTTGTTCCGGGTCTGAGTGTTATGTATATGTGAACTTTTATGTCAAAGCACCCATGACACAGGAGAAAATCTTATTTATTTATTTATCGTTTATGTACACACATACAACACAAAGGACAACATATATAAAAATAAAGTACATAGGTTCCATACATATTACATATTCCAACTGGAATTTCTTCCTGTGGGCCTGTGGCAGGAAAAAGAAATAATGACACCGTGACACAGTGTATTTTAATATAAGAGCAACGTATTTTTAACAAATAAAAATATCTACAACAACATATAATATCACAAGCACTATTACTGCGAAGTACTTGTAATATAACAAACAAAAGCTAGTTTCACGCCCGTAGGATGCTAACCCACAATCAAATATGATACAAGATATTTGATACGAGGTTTTGACGCAAAACCATCAAAGGAAAACATACAGCAAACGAGCACGTGTTTGTATTACTATGACGAACACATCAAGCTATACATAACCACTCTATCATGATCCAGCTTTATACGATCTCTCTGCATAGTCAACGGTCAGTTTATACTGGTTTCGTAAACCAGTTTTTCTTGGCCTCGCTTTGAATGATCTTTCCGCAAGTTCAACGGGCAGTTTATACTGGTTGAATAGGTTGACGTGTAGTCGTGTGGAGATACAGTTCAAGGTTATATATTAATTTAAATTGTTATGTAAATCTTAATTACATAAATAATAGTATGGTGTCGCGAGAAGTGATAGACATTTCGCTATATGTAGGTGTATACTTATATAACTTATATAAGTGTATCTTCTATTTGCTCAACTAAATAGTTGCTTGCTTCTTGCTCCTACCAATGCCTCTTCTCTGCATCACCCAAAGGTCAGACTGGGAGAAAATGCCTGCGGCATTTAGTCGACCTTATGTACACTTTGTGCATGAAGCTATATAAATAAATTAATAATATATGTTATACGTTAGCTGTTGCCCACGACTACATCCGTTTAGAATATGAATTATAGGACATACCTTATTTTTGTTTCAATTTTCCAAAACAAAAGTAGCTTATGTTACTCCCTAGTACATCAGCTACATGCCAATAAAATCCCCGTCAAAATCGGTCCAGCCATTCCAGAGATTAGCCAGTACAAACAAACAGAAATGTTATTTTGGTATGTGTGTCGTTTGTAGATTCATATACATGTGGTAAAAAGCGGTTATTTTAATATAACAAACAGACACTCCAATATTATTTATCTGTATAGATGAATAAAATTATAATTATTTATGGGTGAAACTATTACTATTCACCACAATCAATGCTGTTTACTATTAATATTAAAACAAATAAGTACTTTCAAAGAGATTTCGGAAAGCGACAAATTGTATTATATTGTATACCATCACGCCTGTTTATCTCTAAAGAGCAGGACTAACCCGGTGTGCCTTATAACAATTATCTAATATATAAAAATAAGTTGGGTTTTCCTTCCTGACGCTATAACTCCAGAACGCACGAACCGATTTCCACGGTTTTGCATTCGTTGGAAAGGTCTCGGGCTCCGTGAGGTTTATAGCAAAGAAAGTTCACTTTTAATCACCAAACGAAATGTTACATAAAACGAAGCCATCTGGTGGCGAAACGGAGTTCAACGGGTTTGCTAGTTGTATATTGATAATAGCTATATTGAGAACCGTACCTCAAATCCCAACACCCTCAGTTACATTCCAACCAACCACCACAATTTCACCAAACAAAACCAAAATCCTTAATTTAAAAAAAACACACAAAGCAAAATAAACGTCTGAATTACAAAACCCAATCTTACAGCTTAGACAATTAAGTTTAAATTTGTTTCACTGCCTCTGTAGCGATGGAACCACAAGGGAGATGGCAGATATTGGGAGATTAATCTTAATTTGTAGCACGTTTGTGCTGGGTGGGTAAGCAGAGTACATGGTTATATAATGGAGTAGTTTCAAGGTTGATGCTGATGGTTTGCATTGGGATATAGTTTGCCAAACAACATAGCATACATATAACATCACGCCTTTTATCCCCGAAGGAGTTGGCAGAGGTGCACATTACGACACTTAATTCTACTGTGCAATGTAACACCTAATTTTCACTAGTATTTATGTGTCCCATGGAATAGGGAGTGAGCCTATTGCCATATGCTGGGCTAAATTCCAGACTCCGTCCGTACTACTATTGAGGTTTTTAAAAAACCCAGTAATACTTTGCCCGTCCCGGGAATCGAACCCAAGACCTCTTGCCCGGCAATCTCACTTGTGACCACTCGGCCAATGAGGCACATGATTAGGTCACATCATACTACCATCTTAGACGAACTTTTTGCCAATCTAGAGAATAATAATAAATTGTTTTTATTAATAATAAATTGTATTACAATATAGGAACCATTTTGTGTTAGTATGCGTCTTTTAATCTGCAGCTTAAACACTAGGGTTAGAAAAGTAACAACTTTAATGGTATGATTAACAAGATTATTGATCTGAAGCCCTTGTCAACAGCTAGACAATAAGTTTACTTGTAAACTAAACTACCAATATAGACAGACAACCTCACAAATCGTTCTAGTTACTGCTATTTACTCTTAGAACTATATCAAGATTTTGATAGGCTGTCTTTATTAATCAATCATTACTTTGGAGTTTGAGAGTTCGACTAATGAAAAGATAGTTACTGAGTCTTTTTTTATGGAATAGGAGGCAAACGAGCAGACGGATCACCTGATGGTAAGCGATCGGCGCCGCCCATGGACACACGGAACACCAGAGGAGTCACAGGTGCTGTTGCCAGCCTTTTAAAAAGAAATACGCTCTTTTCTTGAAGTTTAAGATTTTAGTATATTACTAGCTGTTGCTTGCAATTTCGTCCGCGTAGAATGTCAGTTTTAGGACATAACATTTTTATTTTTTCCAAATAAAAAAAGACAATGTTACTCATTAGTACACTATCTGCCGTAAAAGTCCCGTCAAAATCGGTCCATTCCCATTTCATAGATACAAGCCAGTACAAACAGACAGATAGACAAAAATTTTAAAAAAATATAATTATGGTATGTGTATCATATGTTTATTCATATGCATGTAGTAAAAAGCGGTTATTTCAATATTACAAACATACACTTCAATTTTAGTTATCTGTATAGAAAATTTGTCATATCTTCTACGGAACAATTTTTAGTATATGCAAACTTTCCGCCTGCAATATCACCTGCGTGTTGAAAATAATTCAAAAGGATAAAAACCAAGTGTGAGTCAGACTCGAGCTCCGAGAGTTGTACTTGTATGTACAGTAAAGGTCAAAACTGCTACCGTGAGTGATGTTCACACGGCAATGCGTAAGTAATTTCATATTAATGTGCATAAAAACACGTGCGTACTGTTATAAACCTTATTACAAAGCGGTAAAGCCTAAGTCAGCCTTTACAAATATAAAGTACATTTCCATCGCATTTTGCTGATACTGCATTTCCGTCTAATGCATGGAATTAATATAATGAAATAAAAATCAGTTAGATTCTGGACGCCGTCACACTATCTATTGTGCTCTGAGTAATCTGAGTATTAAGAGAGACATTATAGAGACATTTCTTCAAGTTTATACTAAGACTATATGTGGTTGTGGTAAACATATTAAAGTGGTTCCGTAGAACATTGTCTTTTATTCTAAAAAAGGGACAAACGGGGTCGGCCTACTAACAGTACGCATAAACACACGCACACGTACGCACACGGATAAAAATATGCGTGTGCATGTGTGTATAAGCGCTGCAGCGCAACCGATAGTAGAGTTACGGTGGCAGTGGACTTTTAACCTTTGACTGTACACAAGATAAAACAAGTGAGTAAATAGTACAACATACAAATGAAACAAGTGAATTTTCAAATAGACTACAAATAGCATTTTTACACGTCAGTTTTTAAATAACTTCATACTGCGCAGTCTGCCTCCGTAGGTTCCTATAAGGGACTTATAAGTCCTATAAAGGATCTGTTTTTCCCTTACGAGATACGCAACCCTAAATTGTAACCTATATAGTGATATAGGCTAGCTGGAGGCTGGAGAGTGCTCCAGCCTCCTAATTATCTCTGCGACGTGAAGATCAACAAATACACTTTTTTATTTATAACATTAGTAACAATTTTGTATTTTTGTTAGTAATTTAAATAACATGAAATTAAACATAAATATTAATAAAATTATTAAAACAAATGTACCTATCAGAAAATAGATCTTCTAAGAAATCTGTTTCTAGAACACGAAAATGGACTAAGTATTGTGAAATAATATAATATTTAGATTTCAATGTTCTACTTCTAAGTATCTAATATTCATTTCTTAGTTAAATAAGGAATTATAGAGATATTAAACATTATTTTAAGATTTCGAAACATGAACTGTTTTTAAGAGAAATGAGCAAGAGAGAAAGCTAATCAATGTGCTTGTATAGAGAATAATTTTAATCAATGTGCTTGTATAGAGAATATTTTTTTATGTTTTTCGGCTTACTATAACTATTTGACGAAGATTTCGACTAGTTTCAAGCCTACAAGAGGCTCATATATATGAGGATCATTCCGCGACCGTAGCCGAGTTCTTCGTCAAACAGTTACGTGAGTAAATAAATATAGTATTTGAAGTATGTCTCATGAACGTTATGGTATAAATATAGAATAAAACTTGTTTAATTAATTATTATTAAAAATGTTGCCCCAATTTTCGTAAAATATTGAGACATACTTGAAAGAAATTCTATAAATATGACTAGGGTAAAACCAGGCCAGTTAGCTATGATATATGTAAGTATTCAAAAGACGAAGTCGTAATTTATTTCAGTTTCTACATATTATAGCCTCATCTATAGTCGGTTTAACTCGTCAAGTACCGGTTTTATAGATACAATTAAAGAACAATAGGTCGCGGTCACCGGTGACCGCTTGGTGTTTGACAGTTTAAAGAACACATATTTCCAACATATGTATTGGTCAAAGGGTTAGATAAAAATGATTCGTTTTTAGAATATTTAAGGCCGATTTTCAATCATCAGTTAATTTTTAACTATAGAATAAAATTGGCATACGGTAGTTTTTACTATGGAGGAATTGTCAAATATATCTAAGTCGGCTCTTAGAGCCCATTTTTCCAATGCCAGATAAATTATAACTGAGAAATTACTTTGAATATTTGACAACAGGGATGATGACAGGGTACGAAAATTAAAAATCGATTTAGTCCGTAAGTTAGGTAATGAGAATAATCGAACCCGAGACCCCCTTGCCCGGCAGTCGCACTTGCGACCACTCGGCCAACGAGGCAGACAGACAGGAGAAAATTACAGACACAGCTATACCCACTACCTAAATTCGTCTATGTAATGTAGCCAACGGACCAAGCTAAGCAAAATGATTTAATATAATACGAGCCGTAACAACAACATTTGCAACGTTATTAAGGAAATAATTACAAACATTACTGTGCAACATTTTGTTATTTAGACTATATTTGCTTCTACCACCGGCTTTGCCCGCATAACCAGTGATTAAAATGTAATTATTGGTAAACTACGTTTGAAAAAACCGACTTCAACCCCGTTTTTTGAAGTTGGTTAATTAATACACTAAAACTTTCTCCTAAGTGTAACAAATACTTTTCTGAAAACCGCATCAAAATCGGTTCAGCCAGTCGCGAGATAGTCGCGTACAAACATAGATACTAACATACAGGTTACACTGACAAATTTCTTCTTTTTTGAATTAATCTATCCCTGTTCCAGTTTTTAAGAACGGTTGAGTAACAAATATACATACATACAAACTCACTCACAAGTTTTCGCATTTATAGTATTAATAAGATTTTATTACACAGAAAACCTTCGGTCTTGTTGTCATACTAGCACCTATGACAATCGATATACTATGCTACTCAAAGGCTAAATTAAAGTTAAAATGTATGATAATTAATCGTCAGAAATCTGAATCGAATGATATTAATCAATCTGTTTTATCTAGTTAAAACATAGACGTGTAAAAATGCTAGTTTATGAAATAGATACTTAAATGTCGTTTCTACGTCATTTCTTTTTCAACATTAAAGAAGACAGTGTGCGTATCAAGAAACCCGAAATTCCTATTCAATACGTTCTCCAAATAACGCACGATACGTTTTAATTTCGTCAAAGCTCATTCACTTTCCAATATTTCAAATTTCGATTATGATGAGCTCTCAATAAGAAGTAATAAATGTTTCTTTATGATATTTTCCTTATCTATACGTCATTGAGGTCGGACGTCGAAAATAAAAATATAGACAAAAAGAATCATCTCACAATAAATCAGAAGGAAATCCCTTCGTTACGAACACAAATCTTTCTATTCCCTTCGTGTACTAATTGCTTCTTCTAATTACTTACAATTTTAAATCCTTCACCCTTTTAATTCAATATTTTAATTATGTTCCCACAGAAAATTCACCACAGATTCGAAATTGAGAATTCGAAATACAAAAACAATTAAATCTTAAAAGCGCCAACAACACTGGCCATTTGTGTCGAAAAAAGAAACAAAACGTTCTTTTTTCAAAATACTATCTCAGCGTAATAAAAGAGTCTTTATTTGAATTTAGAATGAATAGATTAGCAAATCGTCTTTGTGATTATTTCATTAAATTAATCTATTTTATTATTGTGATGTTAAATGTAATTTATCTTGATGTTATATTAATAACGTAACTAATGTTCTCGTGAAACTTGCCCCTAATTTCGTCTAGATAACGCCTTCATCGTAAAGGAACATCGCTTAGGCAGTTTCGCAAATCGCCAGTCATCGTACTTGACACTTTCTATTAATTACTTTAGCGTGGTGAAAAAAAACCTTTTATTTTATTTTGTTCTTTTTTCATCGTAGCCTTTTGGAAAGCGTGGAGGTTTTAATCAAAGTGCTCTTTCACATTTTTATGCAAATGTTAAAAAATAATAAGAGATTGTTGTCGTGTTTTTATCGCCGGCGTTAAAAAGTAAGCATTCGGATTTGTGGTTTCGGAATATGAATTTCGCGGTTTGACTGTGGATTTTTTTTTACCTGTTGGTAGAATAGATGTTTATAACCCAAATAACTCGTTTTTATTGATGTACGATACATTTTTGATTTTGAAGATATTTTACTATTACTGCGAGATAATTGACATTTTGTATGCAATTTTACCCTAACACTTAATTTTATCCGTCTAACTTAAATATAAGATTTTATACCACAACTGACATTTAAAAAATGTCACAATGGTACAAACTTTTTTATTCTTCAGACATTCATGTCAGCGGTTCGTTCTATATTTAAATCCTTCACCTTGACATTCCTGACATAACTAAACGACAAAAATGACCTTGTCTTACCTGTAAAAGCCGTTACAACGTTACTACCACACACTAAACTTTACACAGATTACAACAATAGTTTCAACACTAAATATTAAACACTATCCAAGTTATTAAAACAAAAAAGTTGTTCAATTTATTCACAACCACTTTTTTTAATCTGTACACTTAGTTACACACACACAAACACTTCGATTTTCGAAATATTCGGGTTATTTTTACGCGGCGCGGCACACGTTCGCACATACAGCCTAAAGGCGGTACACTGGCTGAATTTCACGAAGTTAGCCGAGAAACGGGGGTGTTATTGTCTCTTTCCCTCACGAAGGAACTCGGAGGGTTGAAGAATTTCGCAATTAAAAATCGTTAATAAACACGATTATATGACGTAATGATAAAGTGAAGAGCGAATGAGTTATATGTTGATGGTTATCAGAACATCTGTGATCGTTGGTCCAGTATGTCAACCCATATTTTATTTATCATACAGTTTTCCTGGGAAACGTTATTATATTTATTTTGTGTTGCCCGCGTTTAGATTTGCATTTCCTAGAACTTTAATTTCCTCTATTTTTATTTTTTTTAAAAGTAAACAGTTCACTACTAGAAAAAAATAAAATGGATAAAGAGGTTTTGGTCAAAGAGTTCTGAGTTAGGTACCATAAAAAACAAATGTCATTGAACTTAGTCCATTGTTAGCATATAGACATAACATTGCGGCTTTCGATCTGAAGGGGAGGCGGTGTTTGGTAAACACATTTCACTGAGTACGTGTGTGTCAGTTTTGGATACACTTTAGTGTGCAGAAGATAATAGGTCTGAAGATAGATTCTTACGTTGAAGTCTTTGATCTTTAAACCTATATGACTTATTATCTATCTTTTATACAAATAATGCACAAACAGATTCTCAAATGTTCCCATTTTGTAGGATACTAGCCGCGAATTCATCAGCGTGGAATAATGATTTACAGCTCCTCGTCCGTATGTGATAGCGTGGTAGTAAGTTGACCCGACATGTCAGTAATATTCATGCAAAATTTGACGTAAATCCATGCAGCACTTTTTGAGTTTAGCCCGGACATACAGACAAACAGATAAGAATTCTAAAAAAACATATTTTCAGCTTCGGTATCGTTTGTAGATCACGCCCCAAGCATTCTTTTAAAAAAGTATTCAGTGTACAGTCTTAATTTTCCAACGATTTTATTACACGTATAGAATAGATGAATGGTAGTAATTGAAGGTTTAAATCTTATTGACTAATTTATTAAATGGTCACACGGTGGGATTTCTGAGAGTGCATTTTATTCAAGGTCGTAGTCCTATTTGAAAACGTAAAGATTTACTGTACATATTTCATCATATTACCACAAGACAATCGGTGAAGCGTCACCGATTCATGGTAGATATCCCATCCACATGCACAAACCGCTTCGCATCAAGCTCCCTTGTGCGTACTGCTAAGGAATGGAATTCTTTGCCAGAGTCTGTATTTCCTGAAGGATATAACCTAGGTGTCTTCATGGCCCGAGTGAATACATTGCTTACGGGACGACATCCTCCATCGTAGACCGCATCATCGCTTACCACCAGGCGAGATAGTGGTCATACGTCGGCCCATCAAATATAAAAAAAATAATACTAGCTTTTTCAGTTCTCGGATATTCAGGGGTATTTCTAAATATTACCTTTACGGTTAGGGTATCTTGCCTCTTTGAGGACGAAAAATGATGTCTCAAAAATGTACTACTTTCAAAATCAAAGTCAAAGTCAAAGCATTTATTTCAATTAAACCATAGGTTGGTGCTTTTGAAACGTCAACAAATACAAAATAAATAATAGTCTGTCAGTCAGTCCGTCAGTGAAACTAGGTGAAGCTAGGTGCTCATTCCAAAAAGTAGATTCGAATGGAGAAGAACGAGCAAGAAACTCCATTCGTTACTCTTTTTAAAAAAAGTATGTTCTACAATGTCTCTGATACATATTTCAATACTGTACGCATATGTAAGAACAATGCAAAGACATGCTTGACGAATTATACTAATAACTTACTAAAATTAAAAAATATATAAAAATCTTGAAGTCCAACATGGTGCTCACATATGCATACTGACAATCCATAGAATTAGTGCTTCTATACAAGAAAAGGAAACTCTTTGTTTCAATAAAGAAATGCTCGATGCCATAAGGAAACTAGATTGTCTATATTAGAATTAAAGTGTTAAATTATGTATTAAAATTCATTCAAATTCATCTTATACTTATACTATTATATAAAGCGGAAGAGTTTGTTTGTTTGTTTGTTTGAACGCGCTAATCTCCGAAACTACGGGTCCGATTTAAAAAACTCTTTCTGTGTCGGATAGCCCATTTATCGAGGAAGGATATAGGCTATAAAATATCACGCTACGATTAATAGGCGCCGAGCAGAGCGAGTAAAACCGCGCGGAAGTAGCTAGTCAGAACTAAAGATCTACCTATAACTGTTGGTAATAGATAGTGCGATGGCTTATACATCGGCTGTAGGATCCCTTTGCTGAACAAATATTTGTATGATCTGCAGACATTTGTTCCGGTTCTCGCGGTGAATCACGTTGTTGTGGGATTTGTGTTTCGAAACATACATACAACATAGAAGGAGATATGTAAAAACTATCATACTTTTTATATGTCTGTTATTTAATTCATTTGTTTTTACGACTTTGACGGTGCTGTCTACCCACCGTAATACCCTTTTGGATACGGCGTGTAATCATTCAAAGAGCCATCAGACCACCACAGATGGGGCCCCATCTGTGGTGGTGAACAGGGCCGATGCCGATTCGGAGTTGCAAAGAACCTAACGGGTTACCAGGGCTCCGGCTCAAAGTGCAGGAGAAGGAACGGGGTGATTTTTAGTCAGTAAGAGTCTGACACTCCCTCCCGCCTCACCTGGGCGGGAGCAGTCAATCGATGATTTTCCCCCCTTAACAAAAAAAAATACAGTTTTGGATGACGCTTGTGTCTATGACCAAATCTTAAAAACCATTCAGTCGCAGCTTCGCCCCATCCGTCCAGATTATTATGAAGTAGACTACCAGATTATTGCTATCCACCTTCTCCTTATCTACATGCTTACCAATAGACTTGGATATCTCCGTGTGAAGGTATCAGAGCTGCTGCCCGGTCTCTGTCAATTATGCAGTCTTTTAACTCTTACAATACCCATGCAAAGAGGTGGTGGTGATTAATATGTTATACTCTGCAGTCATATGATCATCAACAGCCTATAAATGCCCACTGCTGACCAAAGATCTCTTCTCACACATAGAAGGTTTGAGCATAACATTAATCACTACGCTTGCTCAATGCGGGTTGGCGATTTAAAAATTATACATATTAGAAATTATAAGCCCTGGTTTCCTCCCAATATTTTCCTTCGTCGTTTGTTAGTGGTGTCTAGATAATTTTAGAAAGTATATATATATATATAACTCAGAAAAAGTCACATTATTGGCACATGCCGTTGGTAGGTTTCGAACCACCACAGCCACCAGGCTACCACGACTTAAACCTCCGGTCACCATACGTCCTATAAATTTAAAACAATTCACAATAATCTTAACACCCACGTCCCACACATTTAGAATCTCACACTAACTTAAAAGATTTGTTCTAATGCCACTGACTTTCATACTTAACCTGTCGACGACTTTCAAGCAAAACTTACGTGTAAGCAATGAAATAACTTAAGCAATAACTTAGGTACTCACTTAACTTACTAACTTAAGTTAAAAAATAAGTCCCTCTTAGTAGAGCTTTATGTACAATGTAATTTATTTAAGTACCTTGAATTATGTTGTTCAAACATGTAATTGTGAATTATTTTTCTTTTACGTTGACTTATAATATGGTCAGTCAGTAATATTATTGCTAAGACGCCTGGGTGGTTAATTTGCAAACACGCATTGCAAATGCGTACGCATGTCAAGGTAACCTGTTCTATCCTTGCATTTTTAACCTTATTGTTTTGGCAATGAAGGTGAAACTTCATATGATATTGTGTGTTAGCTTCATGTGCTATAGTCTGTACACCTACTTTGATTTGCTGATTAGAATGCTTCGTTGTTCGTGTGGATGTAAAAATTGTTGAGTTCAATTTCCAAATCAGCTCTATTATTGAGATTTATTCGGTTTTTTTATAAATTCTCGCAATAGTGTCATCCAATTCTAAATACACTGTTCATCCAAGAACTTGGGATCATAACATAACGATTGATTTCATCATAGTTCAACAGCTTCAGGGTTAAATTATTATGTTTTCGGCTTACTCACGTAGTAATTTGACGAGGAACTCGACTAGTTTCAAGCCATGCTAGAGGCTCATATTCATGAGCAGCATTTCGCGACCCGCGACGCGGCGACTGTCGCGCTACTACTGACTACGGCTGACTGAGTAAGCCGAAAACATAATAATTTATTTAGTATGTCTCACGAAAGTTACAATACAAATATAGCTTCCAGGTTCCTAAAAAGCGCTGCTTCTTCGTTTTAAACCTGCAGCTCCTCAACCATCTCTTAGAATACTACATAATATAACATCACGCCTTTTATCCCCGAAGTGGTAGACAGAGGTGTACATTGCCTACGGCACTTACTGCCACTGTCCAACGTAACACCCACTTTTCACTATGTATGTTATGAGTCCCATGTAATAGGGGGTGAGCCACATTTCCAAACTCCGTGCTACTACTGTCATTTTTTTAAAACGACGTAATACTTTACCCAGCTTGGGAATCGAACCCGAGACCCTTTGCCCAGCAGTCGCACTTGCAACCACTCGGCCAATGAGGCAGTCTTAGAATACTAGAAGATTAAAACAAGACATAAATGTACTCAACCATCATCATACCTAGCTTTAACAACCCAAACTCCCATCCTCTTACAATCCAATTGTTCCATGATAAACCTCTATGTAAGTCAGTTGCCACTGGCCACACGGACCCACAGCAACCCGTTCGAAAACGCATGTGATTTGAATAATCCCTGGCTACAAGCTAAGTTACTTAGAATTGAGTGCTCCAATATCATCCATGTTTTTGTTTGATGTCCACACGGCTACACATCAAGCTTTACATAACCAGTATAAACTGAACGTTAAATGTGCGGAAAGGTGATGCGACGCGACACCAGGATAAACTGGTTTTGTATAGATTGATGTGTGCCCGTGTGTACTTCCAAAGCTGTTTGCTGTGTGGTCGTTGGAGATCATTTTATATGTATAAACTGCTATATATTCGAGTGGATTGTTGGTGAAATTACTGTTAAATAAGAGGTGTTCTGTTTGATATTAGAGTTGGTGTTTGATAATCACTATTACAGTACGTTTGCCAGTAATGAAACTAATAAAAAAATAGTGTATTTTATTCAAATAAAAGATGATTTCGTTAATAGTATATAACTATATACATATGGGCCTGCGGACGGCGAGCATGGGTAGTTCGCCGCTCGACCAGAACCAAACCCGAGATTACGGCGCTTCACAATCTGCGCGCGCCTCAAAGAGCCATCAGACCACCACGGACGGGGCCCAATTGGGCTGATGTCGATACGTAGCCACGCAGAACGTAAAAGGTTACAGGAGCCCCGGCTCGAAATGCAGTAGTAGGAACGGGGTGGTTTTTAGTCAGTAAGTCTGATACTCCCTTTCGCCTCACCTAGGCGGGAGAAGTAATTCGACCATTTTCCCCCGTTAAAATATATAGATGAATGACAGATAATGACCCCATCTTAATAATATCATTGATCATAAGACATACCTAACATTAATATTGATAAAAACAGCTAATTAGATACTCATTGAAAATTAAATCAGCGGCGGTATCACTACCGCCATCTAGTGAATACACAGGTAACTAAGCTTTTACTTGAGCTCGTATATTTTGCAAAGCCAATGACAGTGTATTAGCATCAATACAATATCATTACCCAAAAATATTGAGACGTAATTATCTAAACAATCGTTTTTTCAAAAACGATTAGAACAACTACTCGAACTTCAATTTATTTGTTGTTTTATGTTCGAAGTTAATCCTAACTAATATTATAAATGCGAAAGTAACTCTGTCTGTCTGTCTGTCTGCTACTCTTTCACGCCAAAACTACTGAACGGATTTGAATGAAATTTGGTATACAGATATTCTAGACCCCGAGATAAAACATAGGCTACTTTTTATCGCGAAAAAGGGGTTGTTGTAAGAATAATTATTACGATTTATCTGAAAACCTGAAAACGGATATCTGACAGGTAACATTACTATGGTAACCAACCTGATGATTTGTAATTGTTATGACGTCCTACTTTCATAATATATTTTGGCATCAACATATAAAAATGAAGTTCTGTGGGTTTTCAAGGAATAATATTAGTATTCAGCTGCATCAGGGATCAGGGATTTTAAAGACAAAATACGAATTCAATTGACTGAATACAATTTATTCATAGACTAGCCTCTGTCTGCGGCTTCTCTCGCGTTCTTTTAATGGGGTGAGGGAAGGATTTACAATAAAAAAATGAAATGATGCACGATTCTATGCTGGTCACAAATAACCCGCATACCAATTGTTAGCTTTCCACATTGAAAATTGCAAAATACCCCATACAAACTTTCACCTCTGTTTCACGGAAGTGGAAGGGGGTTAAAAAAGACAAAAAGTAGCCTATGATACTCTCCATCTTTTCAACTATCTCAAATCAAAAACCTTCCTGACTCCGTTCTGTCGTGAAATACGGACAAACAAACAAACAAGCACATACAAATTTATATTATTAGTATACATTTCTTAAGTCATCTGACATTTGTGTGACAAGTGAGTTTACAAAGTCAATGTGTCATAGATTTTTTTTATACTATGGTATTAATATTAAGGTATGCAAAGAGGTTGACAGCAGTCTAAGGAGATAAAACCACGAATAAAATATTTTCAGTTTACTTGAATTCGTATTTTTTATATGTATATCAAAAAAACTAGCTAAATGCACATAGCTAAAAAATATATTAGTCCTTTTCATTTTAGACCGTCAAGGCCAAATTCACTATGATAGTTTGCTGTTTGTTTATGGCATAAGCCGGTAAACGAGCAGACGGATCACTGCGCCGCCCATGGACATCTGTAACACCAGAAGTGCTAGAAGTGCGTTACCGGTCTTTTGGGAATTGGTAATTTGAGGATTGTTAGGGATTGGGGGGGCTGGGGGGGGTAATTGGGCCTCCGGTAACCTCACTTACACAGCGAAACACTCCTTTAGGTAACCGAGGGCTGGGCTCGCTGTCATTGCAGCGGAAAGTCCCCTCTTTAAAAGTGGCTTTAGAGAGGCCATCAATGCAAGGACCGCCCGGAGAACACGGTGGAGCATACCGTGGCGGTGTACCTTGCATGGGCTGAGCACCGCCGTGTTCTCAGGGATGTAGGAAACGGTGACCTCTCGCGTTCGGCTCTGGTTCAGGCCATGGAGCGAGGGGGATTGGGATGCAGTCGCATCCTTCTGCGAAGCAGTTATGCTTGCCAAGGAGAAAGCGGAGCGTGTGAGGGAATGAACTTCCTCACGCCCCAGCCGTCGCGGGAGACACTCTCACCGGCCACCGTAAGTGCGGGTCTGTAGACGCAGAGCAAGGGTAGCTCGCCACCCGACCAGAACCAGTCCCGTGCATACGGCGCGCGCCTTACAGAGCCATGACACCATCATAGATGGAGCCCAGTAGGGCTGATGCTCGATACGGTGCCGCGGGAGGCCTAACGAGTTGACGGGGCTCCGGCTCGACGAGCAGGAGTAGGAACGGAGTGGATTTTAGTCAGTAAGAATCTGTCACTCCCTCTCACCTAACCCAAGGCGGGAGAAGTGATTGGATGATTTTCCGACCTCAAAAAAAATCTCCTTTAGGTAATGACAACCCGATGTGTGAAAAACTACCAAAAAAACTCCTTATATTACTGGTATTGATTACGCTGTGGAAATTATGGACAATAGAGCCAAGGGATGTATTAAGTCTTATAGAGGACATTAATATCAACATTAAAGTACATGTATCATATGTAACTAACCTAATATCAGAATACCTATTTTTTCATTTAAATGTTTGCGATAGTAACGCACGTCGCACCGGTACATATCAGGTCACATTATAGGAGAGAGGAAATCCCAAAATGACGGAAACTATGCGCTAAAAAACCAGGACCAAGGACGTTGAAATAAAGAGGGGCTCTTACCTTTTAAACCATTGAACCTATTTGGTGAAATTCGGCGCAGCGATAGTTTGAGACCCGGGAAAGGACATCTAAAAGTTTTTAACCCGAAAAACCCACGAAACCGGGAACTGTGCTGTTAAAATCACTGTATCTATTTGATTGAAATGCGATACAACATTGATTTGCAAACATAGAATAGTGAAACTTCACGAGACGGGCACTATACGGGTAAAACCTCTATGGGATTGTTTATTTTAGAAACCACGAAAATAAATTCATTTCTCAATAAATATAACCTAGGTACTGAATCGATTGTGATGATATTTGTTCCAGTTGTACAGCCATAGAATATACCTTGACAAAGACTAATTTAAAAAACCCAATTTATACAGAAGTCGTTATTTCACGCGGACGAAGTCGCGGGTAACAGCTAGTACTAAAATATAACCACCCATTAACCTATTTCTTAAGTTCAAAATCTATTCTGTTCTCCAGCCAGTCGCCAGTCGATGTCCATAATTTATGTTGAACACGTCGTCACGTCATACCACGTGTCGAATTCTCACTATTTTCTCAGACACGCTTTTACGGTAGACACATACCGAAAGGGGAGCTAAGTAGTACAATAGAGATGTGCATAGAATTTAGTGGAAGCAAGTCTTCATGACGATAGAATAGAATATGTTTATGACTATCTCTTTTCTCATGTGGGTATCCTAGAAACCGGCTAAGGGATTACATATTTGAAGAGAGTCGCTCTCTAATAAACCTGAACATTTTAAACTGAGATTTTCATTTCCAACCGACGAGCATGCATGAAAAGATTGATGACTGTTGATGAAGCGAAATAGGTATGTAGGAATCGTAGTAATTGGCGTTCCCTAGTCTTTGCCTACCTTCATGGGAGACAGGCGTGAAGTTATGTATGTATGTATTTCCAATCCATCCATCTAGCTGAAAGATTATGTAAAACCTTTTTTTGCAGTAGAGGTATAAAGGTCGATACTTCAACAAAAAACTGTCACGAGCCGTTGATGATAGGATGGGTTTGGTCTGTATCCTATCTACCCATTAAACCAACGTGAATTTTAATCTATGTCAACATCCATCAATATTTTACAACTATTAACTATTACCGCATCATCGCTTACCACCAGGCGAGATAGTGGTCAAACGTCGGACCATCAAATGTAAAAAAAAAACTAACACAATCTACAACAACCATATAAGTATGGGAAAGCCATGCTTCGGCACGAATGGGCTGGCTCGACCGGAGTGATACCACGGACTCACAGAAAACCGTCGTGAAGCAACGCTTGTGTTGTGTTTCGTTGAGTGAGTGAGCTTACCGGAGGCCCAGCTCCCTTCCCCCTTCCCCAATCTCCCCAATACCCGAATTCACGAATCCCCAACAATCTTAAACTCCTAATCCCCAAAAGGCCGGTAACGTACTTGTAACGCTTCTGGTGTTCCAAGTGTCCATGGGCGACGCCGATTGCTTACCATCAGGTGATCCGTCTGCTCGTTTACGGCATATGCCATAAAAAAAATTATTCATTTGTTTTTCCACACAAAAAGAACAATGCAATTAAGATTATCTACCTATTTTCACGTGTTGTCGTAAAATGCGTTAAACATCCTTTGTGTGCGAAAAACATGGACATTAAAAACGATGTCAACAAACTTTACAACATGTTAGCAACACGAAAACATGACATGAACATGAATACGAAATTTGCAACATGTTTAAAATACCTATCAACCGGAGCTTGCAACAAAAATATTGTTGTTTTGTTTTTCATTGGCCCATTAGTTGCTGTGATTGCGTGGTTTGTGGTGTTTTTGTATTTAAAATATAAACGAAAATGTGTGGTATTGCTACAGGTGTAGAACACATTTTTCTAAAGCCCTATTCTTCGCCTAGGTGTCGTAAGAACCGATTAAGGAGCAATCCACCGGAAGACCAATTACCCCCTCCCCACTTCCCCAATCCCTGAATCCTCAAATTTCTAATCCCCAAAAGGCCGGTAACGCACTTCTAACGCCCCTGGTGTTCCAGGTGTCCATGGGCGACGCAGATTGCTTACAATCAGGTGATTCGTCGGGTCGTTTACCGGCTTATGCGATAAAAAAAATACATTTAACAGAGATCTGCAACTCGGTTGCCAAACGTGACGCTATTTTGTCAAACCCCTCTACTAGAAGAAAAGTCCGTCAAGTGAAACAAGTGAAACAAGTGTGAAACAAGTGAATTTATTTCTGCAAATAGGCTACAGGCTTTTACACGTCAATTTTATCAAGCGAACGATGAGGTCGACGTCGTCGTCCAGCAATGGACTGATATGGGCTGTTGAAGATAATTGATAGTTAGGTTTTCTTCTTAGTTCATTACATATCTATCTATCCTCTCATATTTCGGGCCTGCGGACAGCGAGCATGGGTGGCTCCCCGTCCGACCAGAAACAGACCCGAGCGTACGGCGCGTCGCGTTCCGCGCGCGCCTCAAAGAGCCATCAGACCACCACAGATGGGGCCCAATAGGGCCGATGCCGATTCGGAGTCGCGGAGAACCTAACGGGTAACCGGGGCTCCGGCTCGACGTGCAGGAGAAGGAACGGGGTGGTTTTTAGTCAGTAAGAGTCTGACACTCCCTTCCGCCTCACCCAGGCGGGAGCAGTCATTCGATGATTTTCCCCTCTTAAAAAAAAAAAAAAAAAAATCCTCTCATATTTAGAAACACTTACATCACATTACACTTTTAGGTACCCATTTTTAGATGATTTTACTTGATTGATAAATATATATTTGTGTTCTCCTATGCCTGTGTGTTGTACATTTAAAAAATAAAAAAAAAAGTATAAAAAAATAAATTGAATAATTTATGGATTTTCATACCAAAAACACTGGTAACATTTTGTGTAACCGCGAAATGCCACCATAAATAAAAACAACACAAACACATCTAGGTAAAACAGAAAATCGACAAAACCTCTTCAAATCCGTTACTTCAAAAGACTTCCCTATCCAATTTACCAACACTATAATGAGCTCTAAAACCCAGTTAAGTAAAGTTACATTAAACCGTCGATAGCTATCGTTATGCTGGCGCCAGACTTGTGCGCACTTGTTTGTTCGCATAAGTGATTCGTTGCTATGCGTGCTATGTGTTCGATGCTATTTTGTCTATGCGATACAATGCGAACACTTAAGGCTACTATCTATGTTGTGTCCAGGCAAATTTTGCATATTTGTTATTACCATGATGTGCGATTGACATGACGTTGCCGCAACGTAAACAGAGTTTAGAATATTTTTACGTATTCGTCTTGGATTCTAGACAAATGCGTTACGATTACAAGACGAACAATTGCATCTTGCGTAGAAACAATCAGTACTGAGTTCAGGACGCGTCATTTGACGTATGACTTTCATGAGACATACTCAAGTAATTATAGGTAATGTTTTTCGGCTAACTCTACTGAGTAGCAGCGCGGCACTCACCGCGTCGCGGGTCGCAGAATGCTGTTCATGAATATGAGCCTATGGCTTGGCTTCAAGCTAGTCGAGTTTCTCGTCATATAATTACGTGAATAGGTCGAAAAACATAATTAACGTTTGCTTGTAGCCTGTGAGTGAATGACGTAGCGTTGCCGCAACACAATGTTTATTTTTTCTAAGCAAAATGCAATCGACATGCATTCGTCAATGGACGAAAGCGTGCGTATGACGTGCAGTTACGTGGATATTAGGTGAGTAGGTTTTATGTGAACAAACAAGTGCGCACATGTCTGGCGCCGGCATTAACCGTACACGTTAACATTAACTCTGTGGTAACTGGCAACAATAATAAAGATATATTTATGCTTTTATAAATTGACATGCGGTTGGTTCGGTTTTTCGGTTATTTTGTGCATTAAATTTTCCCGTATTTATAATGATGATGTAGTGTATTTAAAAACTAATTTCAATAAATAAATAATTGTGTCAATTTTGTTTAATAGAACGCAAAAACGATGGACTAAAGTGACCACATTTCCTACTGCAGAATTAACATTGATTCTGCATTAAACTAGCTCATTCCATTTCGTTCTGAAATTAAATGATATTTTTTTAATTTTGGGGCAAAAACGAATCAATGATAGGTCCATTTGCCGAACTCAAAATAAAAAGTTTAAAGATTGTAAATAGGGGGGGCACCAACAACCGGAACGGGCTTGATTTCAGTGTTCCGGTGTTTTCATGGTTGTATCTACTGTAGATCCTGGCTTACAGAAGTTGCATGGGTTTTCGGAAAGATGTGGCGGGCTTGTCCTAATAAAAAAAAGAAACTATTATAACACTAAATCTAAAAACGAGACACCTAATTAACCAACAAACGATAAATTACCCAAAACACTTAAACAATCACCCATCAAAGATTTACCCTTATCCCTTTTTACCACGTCACAGTCACAGACCATCCACCAAAAACTACCACAGCGCTGTATTTTTATACCTACACAATATCATAAATATTATACGTCACATAAAATATGGAAGCGTAAAGAAATATCGTCAGATAATGACACGAACTAACCCCATTTAGCATGACAGCCATGAAGTGAGGCAGTCATCACATTTATCATTTTATTCAGGGATCGGGAACCTTTTTTATATGTGTGGGTGTATTTGTGGATAGAATACTATTTTGGGTGCTTGAAAAACTGTGTTCTATGATATTAGTGTTGCTAGTATATAAATGTGTTTCTTTCCGAAAGAGAAGAGAGATTTGTCGTACTTTACTTCTCGTGATCATCAACAGTCAATAATCATGTATTCGGCTTACTCATGTAACTGGTTGACCAGGAATCCATTTTGTTTTATTTTTTAACGTTGCCCCACACTATGATTTTCTCCTGTGTCGTGGGTGCGTTTACAAACATACAAGTTCACATAGACAATGACACCCAGACCCGAAACAACAATTTGTGGATCACACAAAGTGTTGTTCCGTGCGGGAATCGAACCCGCGACAGGTTGCACGGCAGCCGATTGCACAGCCACCGCACCAACCGTGCAGTCTTCATATTCATGACACGGATCGCGAAATGCTGCTCATGAATGAGCCTCGTCAAACAGTTACGTAAGTAAGCCGATAAGATAATAATTAATTTAGTATGTCTAACAAAATGTATAATATAAACATCATCAACAGTCCATGATAGTCTATTGCTAGGCTTATGGATCTCCACTTAAGATTGGCCATAACCTTTTCACTTCGCTGACGTGTTAAAGAATGTGATTTAAAACGTCCACATTTTTTAAAGAACTCTGCTACCCGGTATCTGACAAAGAAGTTATTTAATCAGCTCTTGATGACACCAGCCGAGATAGTAGAAAGTTGTGAGTTGGGCACAATGACTTAAGAATCATTAAGAACTCATTTCTTTAGTCATTGGATGGGCGGTGCTGGTGTACGTGTCATTTTCGTGAACGGACGCCGTTAACTGAGACTGGACAGCTTCAGACTGTATTAGTTATCCTCAAGGTTATTTTCTTTTCCTTTCTCCTTCACTGAATATGGTGTTACATTGTTCTCACATAATTGAACCAAAACATGGAATAAAGAATTGTATTGTGAACCTGGTTGAAAAAGAGTAACCTATGGAGTTTCGTTCTGTCCTTCTCGTTCTTCGCTATAGGAATCTACACTTTGGAACGAGCAAATAGCTTCACTAGAGGACTGACCGATAGACGAAAATTTTCTTTTTGCGTTTAAAAGTACCTTCCTGGTCTAATTGAAATAAACGATTTTGACTTAGACTTTTGTTAAAAAATAAATGTTTTCTATTGATGAATGATCTCCAAATGATTCATCATGATCATCGTATCAACCACAAGACGTCAATTTATTAACATTTTCAATCATAGATTTATTTATCACAGGATATCGAACCAAAATCCATGTTCTGTTCACTATCCCTGTCATAGTGGATTCGTTTTATTTCTCGGAGTGTACCGTCTGTCGCGGTAGAGGATAATGCATAAAATATTATTGCTATTGCTCCCATCTTGGTTCGGAGTGGGGGAAATATGGCGTGTCCGTATTGATATTGTGGTGTAGTCGGATTTTCTACTTTATTGCTATCTTTTTTAGTGTGTGGACTATTAATGTGGGTTTTCGATTGTTATTGCTTTAAATTAATTAGGTTTTGAGACATTATTTTGGGGTTTTCTGGTAGTTTTATTTTCCAATTTAGCAAATATTAGTCCGATTTTGCTTCTCTTTCGCCTAGGTGTTCTCATTTCAAGGAATTTGGGTAATAAGCATAGATAATAAGTACTTTGTATCAGTGTGTTATCAGATGTCATCTCATGTCATGACAAACTTTTTTTAAATCACCCCTTACCTAGTATAATCCGACCTTCTTTTCCCTTCCGACCTTCAAATTCATTACTCCCATTTTTTACACAAAAACAGTGAGATTATACTTAAAACTAACAACGAAAATAAAAACAAATTACGCAAAAAAGAACGAACAATTTACAAAACATGAAAGCTAAAACAAAATGTGTTTACTGAATTTCAGGGTTCGACAACCTTCGGACGAGCGATGATTGAGCCCTAACCGTTTAACCTGGCAGCCCTTTCAATTCAGAAACTCATAATTCCCTTTTTTTAATATATTTATAAAGGATAACTCCAACCTCAGTCAGTATGTTTACAGAAATTGGAACATTTTTGCTTCATCCATACCGCTCGCTTTAACCAAGATACATATTGCGTGCTGAAACTCTCTTTTTCATTTATGTTACGGTTGATTTTCGCTTGTGTTGCCTGCATTTGTTTTCTTGTCTATGGAAGGGAAGGAATGTTCTACGCTGCTTTATGTAAGGAATGGTTATAGGGTATGTACACAAATGTTGTGTTATTATTTATAGTGCGTTTGGTGTATGGGGTCAGTGTGTCAATGGCCTGCAACTGGACGCCATGGGTGCTTTCTATGGTGTGTGCTGTTAAGGGTTATAAATAGAAATAGTGTTTATGAAAGGGAAAATTGTATTCGACTGCGAATCATAGAAGCCAAGAGGCGGTGTTCACAAATGCGTTTGCTAAGTACATGTGTATATATATCATACGTTTAGAGTACAGAGAATATATTATGTATAGTGTAGTAAGATCGGAAAAGGAGGATCCTCCGACCAGGCGAGGTGATCGGGCCTGGCGGGCTTTCTGCCCAACAATTATTCGTTGGGATTTTCTATCCGTGTTAATTCGCATGTAAACTTCACATGTGCGATGTAGGATTTTGTGACGTCACCGTTGATTTGTTTTCATCGATAGTCTTTGAAATGTGTTGCTACACACGTTTGAATTCCCATAATGGTCAGCAGTGGTGCATAAATACTTGTAGAATGTATGTAACTCTAATTTTCTACCAATTGTGGCAAGAGTGTACTAGGGGAAGTGGAGGGGAGCCTATCTCCACACACAAGGAACTTTTCCATACTCCGTGCCCTGCTGATCTATATATATAAGAATGAATCCCTTTTTCCCTTGGTCATGGCATCACGCGTGAATGACTGGACTGATTTCACTAATTCTTTTTTTATTGTGTTTGTTATTGTCAGGAGAAGGTTTTCATGACAGAAAAAATCCTGAAAACCCAACGGGAATGGGAGCAAACGGGATTGCGCGTACGAAGTTGCGGTCTGAAGGTAGTATTAAATAAATAGCATGATGTTTATAAAACCTTAGTTTCTAATAACGTCCTTTTCGACATCGAAATGAAAATTTTATCATAACTCTTATTTGTAACTGTTCCCCAACCGTCATAATCTTCAACAAATAACATATAAAATTACATTTAAACTTAAACATACGTAATTAGAGAAAGTCGTTTTTTATTTATAGAATTTCGTTTCAAAAATACTTTCAGTAAGGCTTCTGGGGACTCTGAAACAATATGGCTTCCCTTATATAATAATATTGGGAACGATATATACTTAAATTTAATAAGGAATACTGTTGGAATGAATAAATAAAATGTTGCAAAAGATTTCAATAGGTATTACATTAAGAGACGTTGGCCAAGTGATCGCCAGAGCGACTGCCGGGCAAGGGGTTTTGGGTTCATTGGTGCCTAGCCTATTGCCATATACCGATATGGCAATATGCTCACCCCCATACCCCCAACATAACATCCCGCCCTTTGCTGAAGGGGTAGGCAGAGGTGAACGTTACGGCCCTTGATGCCACTGTACAATGTAACATCCATAACATAACATAACATAACAGTGCGCCCTTTTTCCCCGAAGGGGCAGAGGGCAGAGGGCAGAGGTGCATACAGAAGTAACATCCACTTTTCACTATTTATATGTTAAGAGTCCCATGTAATAGAGGTTAGCTAGGGGGGGGGGGGCGTATTGCTTTACCATGCCCGTGAATCGAACCCAAAATCCCTTGCCCGGCAGTCGCACTTGCGACCAATCGGCCAACGAAGCAGTACAAGGATAAATAATTCCTTTAACCCACTTTACAAAAGGAGGGTTGCGCCACTCGCCCCGCGCTAATCACATCGAATTGGGAAAATGTTCAATCATTTTTTTTAAAGTTGCTCTTATCAAGCGGCGTGGAATGATTGCCAATTAACAGGTACAATTAGAGTCGGCCCTTCTGATTGATTTTTAGCACAACTCTAGTAACTTGTCTATCCTTTATTTGAATTAAGTATTAGTTGTTAACGCGGTAGGATACCTATATTTTGGAGTAATGTTTTTGTAGTGATATAATTTTTTGTAGATATTTTGTTGTTTGATTTTAGTTTTGAAATGATAATCAAATCGACTGCACGGTTGGTGCGGTGGCTGGGCAACCGGCTGCCGTGCAACGTGTCGCGGGTTCGATTCCCGCACGGGACAACACTTTGTGTGATCCACAGATTGTTGTTTCGGGTCTGGGTGTCTTTGTGTATGTGAACTTGTATGTTTGTAAACGCACCCACGACACAGGAGAAAATCCTAGTGTGGGGCAACGTTTATTTAAAAAAAAAATAAAAAAAAAATATCTAAGTGAGAGAGCCATGCTTCGGCACAAATGAGCAGACTCGACCGAAATGATACCACGGCCCTACAGACGACGTGAAACAATGCTTGCGTTGTGTTTTGTTGTTCTCTCCAATCCCTGAAGCCCCAACAATCCTAAAATTCTAAATTCCCAAAAGGCCGGTAAAGCAAGTACGTTACAAGTGTAAAAAACGGTCGATATTTGGAAAAAATATTTAAAACTACTTGATTCCGTACAGTAATTATACTATTTGCCTTCAAAGACTTCAAAATTATATTTTTTTTTAAGGGGGGAAAATCATCGAATGACTGCTCCCGCCTGGGTGAGGCGGAAGGGAGTGTCAGACTCTTACTGACTAAAAAAAAACCACCCCGTTCCTTCTCCTGCACGTCGAGCCGGAACCCCGGTTACCCGTTAGGTTCTCCGCGACAATAGAAAAAATGGCTTATGACTTTCATCAAGCATTTATCGACACGTGACCTGATATAATATTATGTAATAAATACATATCCATTACCCAATATTCCCCTATAACGTCTCACCACAAACCTATAAACTAAAGATGCAACGCCAGATTATCCTTACGCCACGAGAGGTTCAGGCCAACACGAGCACTCTCGAGCACTCTCGAGCGTTCTCGAGCCACTTGAGCTCGAGCCTCCGCCCCAATCTTTACGATTAATTGAGAGGGCCAACGAAAACCTTGGTAAATTGCCCGTACAAACTGGTGTTCTGGTATTCGAGCGTAAGGTTTCAGTATTGGTATGTAGAATTGGAGAATTTTGTTGGTTATTTGGAAATCGGAATAAGAAATAAAATTGTACCACAGATTTTGATTAGATATTGCTGTTTTTATAATGAAGTTCCCGTTAGATAAAGAGGTCTATATGTCGTTCCAGAGCATAATCTATCTTTTTTCCAAATTTCATCTCGATCCATTCAGAATTAGGTAAATAAGACATATTCTTGCTTGTAGGTAGGAAGGCATCTGGTTTCTTTACCAGAGTGAAACATGGATGACTGGATTTTTTGATTTTCATGAATTTCAATTTTCCTGAGATACATAACATGCTTGACGAAAGTGGATGTATTGTAGAATCATTTAGGTAATACATTTTATTTATTTCTTTTATAAACATCGTTTAGAAAAACCGACTTAAACACCCTCTTTTTCGAAATCAGTTCATTAATATACTACAACTAGACTGTGCTACAACCTTCTCCTAAGTATAACAAACACATTTTTGAAATCTGAATCTGAAAATCAAAATCCGTTCAGCCAATCGCGAGATGAGCGCGCACAAACATACAGGTCAAACAGAGAACCATTTTTTTTTAAGTCATTTACAAAATATCTGTATACTAGCTACTTCCGCGCGGTTTCACACGCTCTGCTCAGCTCCTGTTGGTCGCAGCGTGATGTTTTATAGCCTATAGCCATCCTCGATAAATGCGCTATCCAACACAAAAATAATTATTCAAATCAGGCTTGTAGTTACGGAGATTAGCACGTTCAAACAAACAAACAAAAAAACAAACTCTTCCGCTTTATATCTTTATATAATAGTATAAGATTATACACCTCTACCAACACCTTCGAAGAAACAAAAATCTTGATATCACGTATGTAAAGTAAACAGAAACAATAGATTAACATATTGAAGCTGCCTCCACTAGAAGCGTTCTGTGAAACCGAATCTTTGGAGCACCTCGTTAGCGATACGTTGGAGAGTCAATTTAACGTATCGAGTTATTGTAGGCAGGGTCAAGAGTGGGACTGTTATAGGGGAATATATAGGTAGTGTATATGTGTAGAGGGAATAGAAAAATATGTGTGGAGTTCATGGGGTTCATAGAGGTAATGTAATATTCTTTTGACGCTATTGTAGACTTCATAGAAGTTATATTACGTGTTTTATGTAATTATAGCTGGATGAAGAGCTTTGCTCGGTGTTCTTATTAGTACATCATTTGTTTAAGAAAAAAAAAGAAAAAGAAAATAAAATAGGAGAAAAAAGATAAAAAAGAAAACAGAAAAATTAAAAAAAAAACGTTTAGATCGAGATTTGAACTCGTCGTGCATAGCAGGCGTCCGCTCTTCCTACTAAGCTATTTGAACGTTTTCTTTTTTAATCAATAAAAACTCGGACTAAATGACATTTTCTGAAAATGAAACCTAGCCAGATCGATTTAACTCCTTTCACCCCCGAAACCCAAGAAAACAAATTTTTACGAAAATCTATGGAGCCGTTTCCGAGATTGTTGATATATATTATTGTACAAGAATTGCTCATTTAAAAGTATTAGTGTGTACGGGCTTACCGGTCATCGGCTGACGGAGAAATGTCTATAGTAATAGTAAAAGCAAATTATTTTAATTTATAACAAACATTTGACTGCGCGGTTGGTGCGGTGGCCAGGCAACTGGCTGCATCGCAATGTGTAGCGGGTTCGTTTCCCGCACGGAGCAACTCTTTGTGTGATCCATAGATTGGTGTTTCGGATATGGTGTCACAACACAGGACAGAATTCTAGTGTGGGTCAGCGGTTTTTTTCAAAAATTAATAAAGAATTTTAATTAATAAACATTAATAAAAATTAGTCATTTTAACCCGTGTCCCACTTCTCTATGTTTAGATTACCTAACTACCTAGCTATAATATATTCCCTAACAAATAGCACTACCCTTATCTGATAATCTAAAATAAATAGCCCTTCGGTACCCTCCTCAACTGGCCTCTTTTTATTAAGGACCATAGAGTATGGGCGGAGTCGAAAAAATATCGGCCTATCTTATATTATCTATGGTAGTGTTAAGGGCGGGAAATGTTTAATTAAGAATTCCTGTGACAGCTGTCAAAATTATTTTTTCAAGAAAGTGTTATGAGAAACAATGCCGTTGTTTTAGTGATCACAAGGTGTGACGACAACCGAGCAAGGAGGCCTGGGTTCGATGCTCAGATTGGATAAAGTGTTGTTACAACCGCTGGAAAATACGACTTGTAGGTATTACCAAAGTCAAAGCATTTATTTCAATTAAACCATAGTTTGGTACTTTTGAAACGTCAACAAATACAAAATAAATAATAGTCTGTCAGTCAGTCTGTGAAACTAGGTGAAGCTAGGTGCTCATTCCAAAAAGTAGATTCGAATAGAGAAGAACGAGCAAGAAACTCCATTCGTTACTCTTTTTAAAAAAGTATGTTCTACAATGTCTCTGATACATATTTCAATACTGTACGCATATGTAAGAACAATGCAACATACCTAACTTAGAAATCAACTTTACGACCTTACCTAACTTATGCAGCACTCAAGTACACAACAAACTAGATTACCTCTTTCAAACATTCGTCTAATCTAATCTAATTTATTCATACCACTAAAATATTACTTCTAGGACGAGTAAAGGACATTTGAACACTATTTAACTCACAGTTTATCGCAGTGACGTGATAATGGCGCCCTCTGGCGTTTATTTAGAACATATTTCATGCGCTTCACTTACTGCACGGGATATTTAGTGTTGCCATAATTAAACTGTGGGTGATTAAAGTCTCTCTTAATAATGTACAAAAGATCGTGGGCATTTTTCTGGTTATTTTAAGTTAAGGAGTTTTTGTTTAGCAATATTGGTTAGTCATGGTTGTTAGGTACGTTTTTATGGGATACTAGCTGTGCCCGCAACTTCATTCGCGCAAAAAAGTGACTTTGAATAGTTCTTCACAGCTCCTCCCCCGTAGGAGAAAGGATGATAATATGTAGCCTCACGTTGACCCGATCTGTTAGTAATATTCATACAATATTTTAACTAAATCTATGTAGTACTTTTTAAGTTTAGCCCGGACGTACATAGGTACAGACAAACAGACAAAAACTCTAATAACTATTTTTTGGCGTTGATATCGATTATAGAAAACGACATAAGTGCTCTTTTAAAAAAATATTCAATGTACAGGTTTGACTTTCTTACAACCTGACGGATCACCTGATAGTAAGTAGGTAAGTTAGTAAAAGACTTGGAGAAAGAAGATACTAGATGTCGGTTTTTTTATTCCAAAATTCTCCGTCTTAGCAAAATTTTTATAAGCTACAGCTACTACCTATTTCCCGTCTACCCAACTCAATATGATTTTATAGTGCGTCATATGTCGTATGCGGTACATACATTCATCAGATCTAGATGTACCTACTGTAATATTAGGGTCAGGAAATAAGACTCGTAACTACTTTCAATTATTTTTTTAATAAACAAACACAATACGCCCTTTTTTGAAAGTGTAATTTGTTTTCAATAACCTTAACCCATTTTGATTGAATTTAGGGGCGGGTGATTTTTTTTTTTTAAACGTTGCCCCACTCTACGGATTTCTCCTGTGTCGTGGGTGGTTTACAAACATACAATATAACACACACAGACACCCAGACCCAGAACAACAATCTGTAGATCACACAAAGAGTTGTTCCGTGCAGGAATCGAACCCGCGACACGTCGCGCGGCAGCCAGTTGCCCAACAACCGTGCCAACCGTGCAGTCAGTAATTACCTACTTATCTAATATAATTTTACATCTAAGCCGAAACCATCGACCGAACTTTTTCAATTCCCGCCAAAAGTGTGGCACGTCTAACATTGCCATGTTTTACGCAAACATTCATCAACAATGAGCTTCACTCAAATAATTTACTAATTAACTTTCATATAAAAACTAAGTTATTAAAATATCTAATAAATAATATTTTAATAATATCTAGCAAGCATTTTATTTACGAACATCATTTAGCAAGTGTTGCCACTATATAAAAATATACTCTGCATAATAAAACATAAACTGAAGTATTTATTTATGAACATCATTTAGCAAGTGTTGCTATTCTATAAAATATTATTCTCTGCATCTATAACCTAACAGTAAGGTACCCATGCTATGCTAAACATGCCAATTCAAGTACAACTGCAATTAAATTTTGATATAAATTCTAGATAATACAATAAGAATCTACGAAAAAGCGCTTTATTCAAATAAGGTGCAATAAATACCCGTACATCTATTAGCCGGTGTCGAGCGAGGATCGCGCTAACTCGTTTTCTCACTTCATTATCACGAGAGCGGCGCGGAATTATAAACAGCTGAATGTCGCACTGCCATCTAGCGGCAGACACTTTTTTTAATCTAGTTTTAAATTCTAATTTCAAATTATAAACACTTCTTGTTTTTTTTTGAGGTAAATGTACTTGCTTGTGTTTCTATTTTGGTATAAACCTTTGAAGTAACTATGTGCAAACAGGCAAGGTATAACGATTTTTACACAGACATATTATAAATATAACCTTTTTTTTTGTAAACGTTGCCCCACATTAGGTTTTTCTCCTGTATCGTGGGTGCGTTTACAAACATACAAGTTCACATACACATGACACCCAGACCCGAAACAACAATTTGTGGATCACACAAAGTGTTGTTCCGTACGGGAATCGAACCCGCGACAACTCGCAGCCGGTTGCAGTCGAGTCATTGTTAATCGACTAATCTAATAGGTACTTAACATATTCTCGACAGAAAATGCACCAAAATATGATATATAACCAAGCTTAAACTGAATCAGACATTGTGAAACAATGCCTTAAACATTTGGGCAAAAAACGTCAGAGCTAACGATTATACATCGGCCGCCATTTTCTTGTAATTGACAGTATGCTGGACGTGAACACGAACATGGACAGTGTACGATTGGATTCCCAACTTTCTATTCCCATGCGGTAGAATATTACATGAACTGCGCATCAGATGTGAATTTGTCTGTGGTTAGTATTCCTGTTGAATAGATTTGTTTAAACTGTCAAACACCGCGAGGACACCAGTGACCGCAACCTATTGTTCTTTAATTGTCTCTATAATGACGGTACTCAAAGGATTAATAAAGTGTAAGGGGATCATTAGGCAAACTGTCTTTAGAGTTTCTCGTTCAAGATCTCTGATTAAATCAATGGTTTAGGTAAATAGGTATTTTAGGGATACAGTGATGTAGGTACCTACATAACCCCACGCCTGTTTCCCATGGGGGTACACATACATGTCTCTTTCGTATCTCTGGGGATGGGGGGGTGTTACATATCTTTTTCGCTTCATCAACAGTCATCAGTCTTTTCGTGTATGCTCGTTGGTTAAGGGCGTATATGGTGATGTAAGGTTTTGAAATCTTCAATCTTTTCATTTATAGTGCAGACAGTAACTGTCCGATGTTTGTTAAGAGATGTCTTACTTCAATACGGACCATATCGAGGTGAGCCATCTCTACCGTATCATACACTGCCGTGTCACGCGGTAGAGTAAATAAAAAAGGTCTAACTCCTAGTTTCTATTATTAAAAAACTAGCGACCCGCTCCGGCATCGCACGGGTGTAATATGCATGTATCATAAATATAAACCTTCCTTAAGAATCACTCTATCTATTAAAAAATTGCATCAAAATCCGTTGCGTAGTTTTAAAGATCTGAGCATACATAGGGACAGACAGATAGCGGATAGCGACTTTGTTTTATACTATGTAGTGATATCGGAGTTAAAACTATAGGTTGTACTAACAACCTATTTCTTCGTATAATAAGAGATGTAGGTAACGTTAATCCTAACTTTCCTTACTTATATTATAAATCGGAAAGTGAGTTTGTTTGTTTGTTTGTTCCGCCTTCACGCCGTAACTACTACATCGATTGCTTTGAAATTTTGCAGACGTAAAGTTAGAAGTCTGGATTAAATAATAGGGTACTTTTTATCCCGAAAAAAAATTGATATTTCCTAGGAAAAACAAAAATATTGGTATAGATAGACAGACCGGAGGTACTAATTAACATGATTTTTTGACTGAAGGTAGTTGAACGGATGGATAGTCTAGTAACATAGGCTACTTTTTATCCTTTTGTGACGCGAGCGAAGCCGCGGGTAAAAGCTAGTTTTAATCTAAATAACGCAAAAACAATTTGACCTTAACTACCTACGTGACTTAAAAATTCTACTTCCACAGAGTTTTAAGTCTCATAACTATACCTAACTACACAACACAACTTTTCATTAACCACATTGTAGAATAAGTGCATAAATTCAGACTGGAACAAAGGCTAAAATTTCTCATGTGCTTGCTCCTAATTACACCGCATCCGAACCGCAGCACCGGCAATGTATGGTGGAATATCCTTCCAACTAGAATATGGTAGGCAGCACATTAAAGTACCCCATTGAGTTCAAATTAATTTAAAGGATTTGTGGTCTTATATTATTTAGGGATAAAGTTCAAATTGTATTAAAGAATTTCCGCTGTTTAGAACAACGCACATCAAGCACTACGTTGCCTGTTTGATCGTCATGTCGATGAAGCCACCATAATTTATCATACATTATTGACTTGTAAAATTCATCCTGATATGACTGGAGACTACTAAGGTAGATTAAACTATGAATGAATGTTTCTCTTAAATATTATTAAAAAGTGTTATTTATTGCAAAATGAGAGTTTATCAAGGCTTTTTTAACATTTTTAGATTGCTAAATCCCTCCCATCAAGTGTGGGAGAGCCATGCTTCGGCACGAATGGGCCGGCTCGACCGGAGTGATACCACGGCCTCACAGAAAACCGACGTAAAGCAACGCTTGCGTTGTGTTTCGTCGTGTGAATAACGTTACCGGTTACCGGAGGCCCAATTACCCTTCCCTTCCCCCAGTGAGATTACGGGAGGCCAAATTACCCTCCCCTTCCCCAATCCCCCCAATTCCTGAATCCCCAACCATCCTCAAACTCCTAATTCCCCAAATGTCGGTAACGCACTTGTAACGCCTCTGGTGTTCCAGGTGTCCATGGGCGACGCCGATTTCTTACCATCAGGTGATCCGTCAGCTCATTTACCGGCTTACGCCATAAAAAAAATCAAAATAATTGTAAAAGAATCCTTTGTTCCAACGAACAATCTTAGATCTAGGACAAACCCTCACAGTTCCAAGGTGACCTTACCCAAGTCCTAACTGTAATCTCCCTTCAGTTAATTCAACAGCCAAATAAGAAAGAGATAAACCAGAGTAATCAATTTGGGAATTCGCATCACAAACATGTACGCTACGTAATGTAAAGGGCTTCTTGCTCACCTCCCAACCTGCCCAAGGTTACGGGCACCGTAAACCGTATGATTACTGTCTTACACTCCGACTTGTAAATTTTATGTATTCTGTGCTATGTTATTATGACAGATAAAACCTTTTAAATGAAATTAAAGTAGATACTGCAGTGTTTGACTGCCTCTTTGGCCGTGTGGTCGCAAGTGCGACTGCCAGGCAAGGGGTCTGGGGTTCGATACTCGGATCGGGCAAAGTATTACTGGGTTTTTGAAAAAAAATCAGTAGTAGCACGGAGTCTGGAAATGTGTGAAGTGGGGTATACCTTATTGTAGTTAGTAGTTAGTGGGTCAGATTAAAGAGCACCGTGAAACGAGACAGACGTATTGTTTTATTTTACACTAGCTCCCCACACCTCATGGCGACCCTGCCTTGCCATGGCGTGGGCGAGTGTCGGGTGGCCGGCGAACGCTGACGCCGCGGATTCTTGTGTGCCTCGGTGCACCGATTTTGAACAATTGAATAACGCTTCGCCAAGAACAAGTACAAGTGTGCAAAGTGATTTTCGCCAAGAACAATAGTGTGCAAAGTGATTTTATTTCTACTTAATGCTAACTTTCCACTTCCAAAAATTTTGCTGCATCAAGATTGTGTGTGATCAGACTCAGTGACATCAAAACTTGAACTTACCGTACTCAAATTCCTTTTGTACTTATACTCCGTAAAATGGGAAAATCATACTCTAAAACCGAAGACAAAGAACTCACTCTGAACCAAAATGCAGCAGGACCCAATAAAGCAACGATTTACGAGGACATCGAGGTCCAGAACCACATGATGACGACCAACTTACTCTTAGCAGCGGCCTTGACTATTGGTATTATGGCTGTTATATACTTCGGATGTCAGAAATGGAAGAAAAATGAACGCAAATGGATGGAAAGAAAGATGCACTTTGAATTTATAAGGCGTATGCGACAGAGACTCTCGGGAAGATTTGGCAGACCGGATGAAGAAGCTGAACCAGTTTGAAGGGGTGCTCGGTGCTACGGTGCTCTCTGCGTCTATGAGAAATATGCGTGAATCAATGGAAATACGGTTTTCAATCAATGGAAAAATGAACTATATTTTTAAGTGAAATAGTTATATGGAACAAAACTTAGAAATTATTTTAAGTAAGTTGAATGATATTCAAATTAATCTAAGAAAATTGGGCCCTACTAGACGAGTACAATATGCAGGATTACCTGCATGAAATAATATAAATATAAGAAAAATTTTTACAAGCTGAAAAGTTATTTCTAACATATAAAGATATCATTAGTAGTTTTAAAACTAAAGAAACTTCAGTAGAACTTGCAGAATATGTGCATGATATATTAAAAGAACGTATAGAGTTAACATATAAACGGATTTTGACTTATAAAACTAGTAATTGCGAGGAAAATACAACTGTAACAAACATGGAGAAATTCGATATAAAAACCGCTACTTCTTTAATACCAGTAATGGATAATTCAGAACAAACTATTGAAAAAATTATAGATGGAATTGAGATGTATAATGAATATTTAGTAGATACTACACAGAAAAAGTTACTAATAACATTTGTATTGAAAACCAGGTTATCAAAATCTGCTAAGTTAAAATTAAAAAGCGAATATGACAATGTACCTAATTTAATACAAGACATTAAGAACTTCTTACTAACTAAAAAATCGGCAAATTCGATACTTAACCAATTAAATAATTTATCTCAAAACAATATGTCAATAAGTGAGTTTGGTGATAAATTGACAGATTTATTTGTAGGTCTCACTATCGCACAAAGCGACGAAAACCCCAAAGCAAGTGAGATTTTGAGACCTATAAATGAAAAACTTGCAATTAAAAGGTTTGCAGATGGCTTGCGTAACAGGCGGCTAAGCACGATCATATCAGCCAGGGACTACTCGCAGCTGAAGGACGCGGTGCGTGCGGCCGAGGATGAAGAGCTGGGACAGCCTTCGTCCTCCAACAACATTTTTAATGCAACGCAAAGGCGAGGTAACCAATTTAATTACTATAGGTCTTCACGGATAAGTCGCCCGCCTGTAGGTCGAATGAACAGAGGACATTACAATTCGAATCGAGGACAAAATAATTACAACTATAACCAGAGAGGTAAGTACTTAAATAATCATAACTGGAGATATAATAATTCCCGACCAGCACGGCAGTATCGTGGTAATTTTGTAAATTCGAATCGTAGTCGAGGTTCCAGTAGTAGGAGTAATAATCGACCAGTTTGTTCAGCACAAGTCGAAAACCCACAAGAACAAGAAGCTACTGAATCGAATCAGTTTTTTCGGACCTAAACATTATATTTTTAATTGTGACAATAATGTAAAATACATATTCTTGCAGTTAGGTAATCAAAATGTTCATGGTTACTAGACACAGGCGCCTCAATATCAGCAATTCGCAGTAATTTCTTATCGGAACGGATACCTGTACATAGAGACCCTATAGTTATAAACGGTATAGGTGGTAAGACGTACTCAGAAGGATATGTTTATTTAACTTTGCAGGCTTCCGATGAAACATTTTATGAACATAAATTTTATTTATTTGACAATTTACCTTGTAAATCTGACGGAATTATAGGTTTAGACTTTTTGAACAATTTTAATTCTACTATTAATTTAGAGAAAAATATATTAACTTTAACAAAAGAAAAACAAAGCATATTGCCTTTACATACCTCACCCAAATTGTGTACTGCATATATAACAATACCAGCACGATGCGAAACTATTCATTACATAAAGCTAACCTCAGATGTGAGAGAAGACAGTGTGATTGTGCAGAAGGAGTTACAAGAAAATTTATTTTTGGCTGGGTTGATAGTAAAACCAAAAAATAACATAATACCTATCAGGCTAATGAATACCAGCGATAAAGATATAGTTATTTCAGTTTTTCAACCTGAATTATTACCTTTAAAACAATACAATGTATGCTCGTTTAATAAATGTGACTCTAATCCCACACGAGCAACAACATTGTTGCAAACCTTGAAACTTGATCACTTAGGTACAAGCGAACGAAACAGTATAGAGAGTATTTGTTCTAAATATACCGACATATTTCATTTACCCGGCGATAAGCTTACTACTACTAACTTAGAGGAACAAACGATTCATTTAAAACAAAATGTAAGTCCAGTATATACCAAACATACAGATTACCACATAGTTTAAAACCGGAAATAGAAAATCAGATTAAACAAATGTTAGACGATGACATAATTGAACCATCACAAAGTGAATGGTCCAGTCCGATATTATTAGTTCCTAAAAAGTCAGATAATGAGAAAATTAAAAAGTGGCGTTTAGTGATCGATTACAGAAAATTAAATGAGGTAATTCAAGATGACAAATTCCCATTACCAAATATTACCGACATTTTAGACTCGTTATCAGGTGCTATATACTACTCACATTTAGACCTTAGTCAATCTTATTACCAATGTTCATTAAAACCAGAGTCTAGACCAATTACATCATTTACCACAAGTACAGGACAATACCAGATGAAGCGCCTACCAATGGGTTTAAAAACGAGCCCCAGTGCCTTCTCTAGGACAATGTCTATTGCTATGTCAGGACTAAACTATATAAATTGTTTTATATATTTAGATGATTGCATTTGTTTTGGCAGAAATTTGGAATCACATAATAAAAACCTAATTGAAATTTTTGAACGTTTACGTAAAGTCAATCTTAAATTAAATCCGAGTAAATGTCAATTTTTAAAAACAGAATTATTGTATCTAGGTCACACAATATCTTCTGGAGGGATCCGCCCTGATCCAGAAAAAGTTAAATGTATAAAAAATTACCCAAGACCAACTAATGTTGATGAAGTCAGACGTTTTGTTGCTATGTGTAATTATTATAGAAAATTCATAAAACATTTTGCAGAAATAACCAATTGTTTAAATAAACTATGTAGGAAAAATACTAAATTTGAATGGACGGAGCAATGTGAGAATTCATTTAATTTTTTGAAAAATACTCTTATTTCACCACCCATTTTAACATACCCAGATTTTTCGAACGAATTTATATTACAAACCGATGCTTCTGGAACAGCGATAGGCTCAGTACTTTGTAACAGTGACATGAAACCAGTAGCTTATACTAGCAGGCCTTTGAATAAAGCAGAACTAAATTATCCGACAATACAAAAAGAGCTTCTCGCAATAGTTTGGAGTGTAAAATATTTCAGACCATACCTATTCGGACGTACTTTCACTATAATGACAGATCATAAACCTTTGATATACCTGTTTGGAATGAAAGATCCGTCCAGTAGACTTCTGAAATTTCGATTAGCCCTAGAAGAGTATGACTTCAAAATAACATATGTCAAAGGTAAAGAAAATGTACTAGCTGATGCTTTGTCACGAATAAGTGTAACTTCACAAGATTTAAAAGATATGAATGATAAAATAATAGCAGTAACAACAAGAGCGCAAGCTAGAAGAATAAGAGAATCTGAGAAAGGGGAGGAAAGTGAGAATGATAGTGTGAAAAGCGGTATCCCAAGTATTCGCCTAGACGATTGGCCTGATCAACCAAAAGTTGTGGAAATACTTAGAATACCGAGTGGTGCAGTCGAGTTAAGTTTAGTGAAAGGTGAAGAATTAAAGAAAATGAAAGAGAATAAAAGCGTAGATGTCGAATCAGAATGTTTCGCATTTATAGCCAATAAAAAATATTATATGTTAATCTCGATTTTAAAGCACATTACACGCGAGACGTTTTTGTGGAAAAATTGAGAAAAATATGTGAAAAATTAGGAATAAAAGAGATTTGTATTATAAAAAAAGATGATAACGCGTTATTCATAAAAAATATTGTAAAAGGAATAAAAGGAATAGACCAGTGGTCCGGACCACGCATTTGTATTTTAAGAGGAATAAAAAGAATAGACAATGACGAGGAAAAGAATTTTATTATTAATGACTATCATCTGCTACCAACAAGCGGACACGCTGGGGTACGCAGAATGATTAATAATATAAAACGTAAATTTTACTGGCCAGGAATCGAAAATGACGTCAAGAACTTCATCCAAAAGTGTGAGAAATGTCAGAAAATGAAACATTCCAGATATGTTAGAGAACCAATGGTTATTACAACCACAGCAAGTTATGCTTTAGAAAAGGTATTCTTAGATGTAGTAGGCCCATTAGATATAGATTTAGAAAATAATAAGTACATATTAACAATTCAATGCGAGTTAAGCAAGTTTGTTGAGGCTTATCCTCTTAAAAATAAGGAAACCGTAAGTATAGCTAAAAGTTTTGTGAACAATTTCATTTTAAGGTTTGGGATTCCCAAAACAATCACTACAGATCGTGGCACAGAATTCATCTCGGAAACAATGGAACAGGTATGTAAATTACTTAACATAGAAAAACTAAACTCTACCGCATACCATCACCAAACCATAGGTTCACTTGAAAATGTACATAAACATCTAGGTTCATTTTTACGACTACAGTGCGATAATCATCCAGAAACATGGAGCCAATGGCTACCATTTTGGTGCTTCACATATAATAATACAGTTCACTCTAGTACAAAATATGCCCCGTACGAATTAGTTTTTGGTAAACCCTGTGAAATACCAAGTAGAATTTTTTCTAATATAGAACCATTGTACAATCCTGATAACTACAGTTTAGAATTAAAATACAGGTTACAAGTAGCTAATAGAGATGCCAGAGAAAACTTGTTAAAGTGTAAAGAGAAAAGAAAACAAATTTATGATAAAACTGTAAATCAAATAAAGTATAATCCAAATGATATGTTGTTAGTAAAAAATGAAACAGGAAATAAATTAAAACCTTTATATGACGGCCCATATATTGTAATAGAAGAACAAGAACCAAATGTAAAAATCATGAAAAATGGAAAAATTGATGTTGTTCACAAAAATAGAACAAAATTATTTGTTAAAGATAAATAAATTTTATTATGTAAGCTTAATTTAAGTACATTTAATCTTCACATGATTAAGGATTTAGCATTTAACATTTATGTTTGGCAATTAGCTGTAAGTTCCAAAAAAAAAATGTAATCTTTAAATTTAATTTTTTTTTTCTTTTACCCCGGAGGTGAAGTGGGGTATACCTTATTGTAGTTAGTAGTTAGTGGGTCAGATTAAAGAGCACCGTGAAACGAGACAGACGTATTGTTTTATTTTACACTAGCTCCCCACACCTCATGTGCCCGGCGTGCACTCACGTGAATAAACTGGTGATATACCCGCGTCGCTGGTGAGCGTACCGTGCGCTTTAACATCGTCCAACGCGCCGCCGGAGTTGGAAGCAAACGCTCGTGGAGTCCGGCAGAGGGCGCGTTGGGCTCGCAGCGCAAGTGCGCACACCGATGCGAGCGCCAACGCCATATTCTTTAAATTATCTACCTAAAATTAAAGATACAAAGGCTTACTTTTATAATAACTATCGTGCGATATACTGAGTGACTGCGTTGCGCGACGTCGCCGCGACTGCGCATGCTGCTCATGAGGAAGAACCTCTCTGTGATTCGAAACTAGTAGAGTTTTTCTCACTAATTCACGTGAGTAACCCGCGATTTTAGTTAATTTCGTATGTCTCACGATAGTTATAATTAAAACATCTCAATAACTCTTTATCCCAAAACTGATCCGAAAGTCCTCGAACCTTAGCCAACAAAAACTGTAATCCAACACAAACACAACCTAATATATCGCAACAATAAATCAAAATAACGGTTCCCTCGTGCTTCTAACATCAGAAAATATTGACTACCTCACGAGAACACCTCAGTTACGTATCCAGACATTATTAATTCAGCCAGCAGTCCTGCATCCAATAAGGAAAGCTATAATTCAGCTCGACAATATTAAACTTGCAAGGATCCTCTCAAAACCTTGGGTTACTTATATACGTGTGGTTGTAGGAACTCATCTTGCTTGCAATTATTGTTAGATTTGCGTTGTGAAAGTTATATACTTGGCTCGAGTGAATAGGTTGCTTATGGGACGACGTGCTTCATCGTAGACCGCATAATCGTTTACCACCAGGCGAGATAGTGGTCAAACGTCGGCCCTTCAAATATTAAAAGAAAGTTTCTTTTGGATTGTGCTTTTTTATGGGAGTAGACGGATCACCTGATGGTAAGCAATCGGCGTCGCCCATGGAAACCAGAGGCGTTACAAGTGTGTTACCGTCCTTTTAGGATTACGAATTTAAGGATTGTTGGAAATTTAGGGATTGGGGAAGGAGGTGGGGGGGGGGTAATTGGGTCTCCGGTAACCTCACTTACACGACGAAATAACGCAAGCATGGTTTCACGTCGGTCTTCTATGAGGCCGTGATATTATCACTCCGGTCGAGCCGGCCCATTCGTGCCGAAGCATGGCTCTCCCCCACTTGTAGGTACCTATTGGTATTGACAGATATAATATTTTGATTTGATCTCAATCCACAAGTGCAATACTGAGCAGGTATTAGGTACCTACCTAACACATCTTGACATCTATGGGTATCAATAATACATATTTTAACTCGTCGAGTACCGGTTTTATAGACACAATTAAAGAACAATAGGTCGCGGTCACCGGTGACCGCTTGGTGTTTGACAGTTTAATATACTTCCGACCCAATCCTATTTTTGAAATGGATTTTTAGACAAGGTTCTATCATAGTCTGTCCTATAAAAGAACACTCGTCTTTACTGAACTAAAATTTATAATATGGCTACAATACTACATAAAGCACTCTATAACCATCGTTATAAACAAGCTATGTTATAAAGTTATAACTGGATCATAAAATGTGTATAGTTTTTATTTGTCCATCTATTAAACAATAAAGTCTGTCAGAAGCAATAACAAAGTTGAGGGACATTAAGTCCCGCTTTATTTTAATTGGGTATTTAAAAGTTGTTCGTGGGTCACTCCGAGTGACCTAGTGGAGACGTTGCGCAGAGATTTATTAAAATCATGGATTAACTAGAACTTGTAATATTAAGGTAAGGATTATTTTATAAGGATTACTAGCTTTTACCCGTAGCTTCGCTCGCGTCACAAAAGGATAAAAAGTAGCCTATGTAACATATACCTATATACACAGCGCCATCTATACCAATAATTTCGTTTTCCCTCGAGAATATCAAATTTTTCCGGGATAAAAAGTACCCTATTATTTAATCCAGACTTCTAACTACACATCTGCAAAAATTCAAAGCAATCGGTTTAGTAGTTACGGCGTGAAAGTGGAACAAACAAACAAACTCACTTTCCGATTTATAATATTAGTAAGGATGACCTGTTATTACGTACTAAAGCGATAGGTGAAGGTCACATAGGTAAGTATTATAAATAACTTTCGTGAGACATAATTAAATTATGTTTTTCGGCTTACTCACGTAATTATTTGACGACGAAATCGACTAGTTTCAAGCTAGAGGCTCATATTCATGAACAGCATTCCGCGACCCGCGACGAGGTGACTGTCACGCTGCTTCTGAGCAAATAATTACGTGAGTTAGCCGAAAAACATAATAATTAACATAGATAAGTAGGCATTGAGATGTTTTATATGACGATGATCGCGATTCGTTAAGTATGTAGCTATGCTAAGTAGGGCATACAGTTAGGTTTTAAGTGTGGGAGAGCCATGCTTCGGCACGAATGGGCCGGCCGCAACTTGCGTTGTATTTCGTCGTGTGAGTGAGGTTACCGGAGGCCCAATTACCTTCCCCTTCCCCTATCACCCCAAACCCTGAATCCCCAACGATCCTCAAACTCCTAATCCCCAAAACGCCGGTAACGCACTTGTAACGCCTCTGGTGTTCCAGGTGTCCATGGGCGACGCCGATTGCTTACCATTAGGTGATCCATCGGCTCGTTTACCGGCTTATGCCATAAAAGGTATCCTTTCCAAACTCCGCGCTTTTGAAGAAGCTCATCATAAGTATATTTAAAGGCAAAAACAAGGTATAGAAAGTATTCTAGGATAGCCTCACTCAGCTCAAAAGTTGTTGAGACACAAAGTAGGTACATAAGATGGGTACTTTCGAAACACCAGCCACTATTGTCTATTATAGTTACCCATTATCCATTCCTCGATGCTGAGGACACTTCTCTTTATTCTACGTACGAAAAACATCAAAAAATTACCTTATACAAATAGGTAAGTACTATTGTGACGTTTCAGAACAAATTCAATGACCAGTGTAGGTACAAGAGTTTGCCATTTTCGCTTCAATGGAATCTCAAATAGGTAGGTAAGACATAACACCACGCCCTTTATCCCCGAAGGGGTAGGCAGAGGTCCACATTATGCCATTGTACAATGTAACACCCAATTTTCACTATTTATGTTATAAGTCCCATGTAATAGGGGGTGAGCCTATTGCCATATACCGGGCACAATTCCAGACTCCATGCTATTACTGAGAATTAAAAAAAAACTCAATAATACTTTGCCCGACCCGGAAATCGAACCCGAGACCCCTTGCCCGGCAGTCGTACTTGCGACCACTCGGCCAACGAGGCAGCTTAGTAAAAATTAACGTTAAAAACAAAACAATAATAAATTTTCTTTTTGAAGTACACCTTACAGATTGATATTAAAAAACAATAATAATACTGAAACAGTATCCAATAATACACAGGACGCCTTGCCCGGCAGTCGACCTTGCGACCACTCGGCCAACGAGGCAGTAGGAAAGATTGATTTAGAAATCGGTAGCTGACCGAACTTACCTACATCTATTTTTATTTTTTGCCAACTACTACCAGTAGATCAATAACCAAGGTAGAAAAAGTCTTAAGATAAACTTACACAATTTTATTTCATACTGACAATTTTTTCTTACATTCCAATTGTGGTGTAGTAGTCGTAAGATATATATTAAGCATCCTATATTCAATATATTCAGTGTATTCTCGGAGCTCGTTGGTTTCATTACACGTTACGTTGCGTTGCTATATATTTGGGAGTGGCCACGCGGGTATTAGGCGGATGACGAATAACATAAAGAAGTATTACTTCTGGCCAAGTATGGAAAAAGATGTCGCTGATTATGTCTCTAAGTGTCAGCAGTGTAAGAAACAAAAGTATTCTACACATGTTAAGCAACCTATGCAAGTCACAACGACTGCAAATTCAGCATTAGAAAAGGTATATTTAGACATTGTAGGACCGTTGCCACCTGACATAAATGGTTACAAATACATTTTGACCTTACAATGCGAATTATCGAAATTCACAGAGGCGTACCCTTTACGCAACAAAGATACGGTAAGTGTAGCTCGCGCATTTGTAGAGAATTTTATTTTAAGATATGGCATACCGAGAGAAATAGCAACCGATCGTGGGTCAGAATTTATATCAAGTACCATGAAAGAGATATGCCAAATCTTAAAAATCAATCAAATTTCTTCTACAGCTTACCATCACCAAAGCATTGGGGCATTGGAAAACAACCATAAAACAATGGGTGCGTATCTAAGAATTAATTGTGAAAATCAACCAAATGCGTGGAGTGCTTGGTTACCGTATTGGTGTTTTTGTTATAATAATGCAGTACATACGGAAACCAAGTACACACCGCACGAGTTAGTTTTTGGTAAACGCTGTATATTACCTACAAATTTAGAAGGTCATATCGTAGATCCTTTATATGCTCATGATAATTATGCTCTTGAGTTAAAATATAGACTCCAATTAGCGCAAAAGGATGGACATAATAATTTAATTAAGTCTAAGCTTAAGAGAAAGCACTATTATGATTCTACCAAAAACCCAGTATATTATAAAAGGGGTGATTTATTATTACTAAGGAATACATCCGATAGTAAAATGGATCCTATATATTTGGGACCTTACGAAGTACTTGAAGATTTGGATTGTAATGTGAATATCTTAAAAGACGGAAAGGAATATGTAGTGCATAAAAACAGAACTAAACCTTATAAAATTGACTAATTTTTTTTCCTTAAATATTTTTTTTATTTTTTTGTAGAATTTAAGTTTTACTATTTCAAAAATGTAATCGTATTGTTATTTTAATCATGTCTATGCTTATATTGCACTTATTCTATACATAATATTGTATGCGTGCATTATGTAATTAAATATACCCTGCGCAGGTATATAAGGTATATAAGGTATATAGAGGTAAGGTATATAAGGTATATTAGTATACAAATAGCAGTTATATTCAAAAATTATGTTATTTTCAAAAATAATAATAATCATGTATTTTATTATTATTTTTTTAATAAAGGGGAAGGTGTGGTGTAGTAGTCGTAAGATATATATTAAGCATCCTATATTCAATATATTCAGTGTATTCTCGGAGCTCGTTGGTTTCATTACACTCATCCAAACACCCAACCTTACACAATAATACTTTGTCAGATCCGGATATTAAACCTTGCCCGACCAAACCTACTTTTTTATCACTTCAATGACATAGAAACCTATCCAGTTCTTAATAACTACCTACTACCTATAATACTATAAAAGCAAATCGTTTCAATCTCTTTAATACATTTTCAACTTTCTTGGATAATAAATATTGTGAGAATATATTAAATAATGTCGATTCAGTTAACTCATGTTTTATAGAGGGTTTCTTAGAGGACTTAGAGGGTTACCCACTAGCCATGTGACTTAATCACGAACGTAACGATCCCAATGAGGTTCGAAAGTAGTTGAGCATCCCCGCAACAGAACACAGACGCCATACGAATAATATATAATTAAGATTTTTACTTTTTTCCAGATAGTCGAAAATCCATTGAAAGAAACAGTAGACAATACACAGTGTCAGTATTTTACAATTTAACAAAGTTTCATGTGATGCACTTAGCATTGTATGATGCAACAGTACCCCGAGCTCTTTCATTGATCCTAATTTAAGTTAATGAGGATAGTATAAAGCTGACTTATATCTAAGTACAATCCTTAATAATCTATTTCTATTAACAACATACGAGAACTTGTAACTATCCAACCAATGACAAGTAATACAAAACTAACGCCCGAATACTGACAGGCTACTAAACTTTAAATCGCGCTTAAGTATAGTCCTGTCTCTACAAATTCTTTGTAAAATGATAGAAACGGCACGATATTTAAGTACTACTTAAAATTGAGTAGGTTTTCAGTATTCGGGCTTAAAAGATATAAACTTATCAAGTTTCTTACAATGATAATGAGGATTAGAAATAAGTTATTATATCTACTCTTCAAAGAAAGAACATTGTTTTTAAACCGAATTCGTCGATAAATTACGTGCATTTTATTTTCTGCCCCCCCCCCCCCCGTGACATTTCATGAGATTTTCCTTAACACCCTCCCCCATCCCCCAATTTCACGTGAGATTTTTCATCACACGTAATTAATGGACTTATAAACTATAATACTTATCTTAATGAGTCTAAATGCATCTTAAACTGTCAAACACCAAGCGGTCACCGGTGACCGCAACCTATTGTTCTTTAAATGTGTCTATAAATACGGTACTCGACGAGTTAATTCTTAAAGTACTGTCTCAATATGGCCTGACATTTGTAAGGTTTACACCCGAATACTCTAAAGGCTACTCAATTTTAAGTTGTTCTGAAATGTAATGCCGTCTCTGTCATTTTACAAGGAATTTGAAGGGACAGAACTATAATTAAACCCGTTAGTGAACGCGAATTAAAAATTAAGTGGCCTTTCAGTATAAGGGCCTTAATTTTTAACATTTTCTGACTCGGTTGTGCAATTGTAACCTTATTTCTGAAGTCATAGAAATGAATATAGAGTATACGTATTTCACATGTAGAAAAAATTCATTACCCTTTATTTGTTACATGTTTAAAAATGTGAATTAAATGTTTGTCAAGTCAATACAAATGACATTTCATTCGATTTAAAAGAATATAAGTACAAGTGGACAATACTATATAGAAATAAAACAGTAATAAATGGATTTTTGTTTAAAATTGTTCTTGTTATTCTTTTTAATACAGATAAAAAAAATTAAAAATTTCATAGCCAAAGTTTCTAATGTTATATTTAATGTCGGCAACAAATTGTTAACACTTTTTTTACCTACTCAGTAATATAATTCTTATTTCATAGCTTATAGGCCTTTTAGCCTTGAGAATCTTATCATTTAACTATCTTAAGTTTAATACATCAAGCATGACAAAGCATGAATTTGTGACTCAGTACACATAAACACCAAAAATGCTGATCAGTAGATCATTTTTTATGTATTTTGGCACAAATATAGATACATCAGAGTTCTTGATTTAGTTGCTTTACAACCTTACGCCCTCTCACAATGCTATATACCGAATTGGCAAATCCAAGCTCATATTCCTATAGAACAATCCATTCATTCCCATTCTCGGAGAGTAATATCTTCGTAGCACCTCTCTGACTTCTGCTACGGTTATTGCTGGCACTCCTTCATACCCAGATTTAATGTACACAGCATTACTCAAGCTGACAGGATTACAGAAATAACCACCTTCGAATTTGCTAAAAGGATCTCCGCTTTTCTTCTTCGCATCTTGGCGGATTAAGAAGACTCCATCCACAATTTCTGCAACTGTTTCATAAGCCACAAAGCCTAAAACCTCTAGAGCTGACTGCGTTAGCTTGAATTCCTTTACAGGATTCAGCCAGCGCTCAAGTTTAACAAAACCTCTTCCTATTCCATAACCAGAACGGAATGACAAGCACCTAGCTTTGTGGTAAGCCTCATACTTCTCAAAAGTCATAGACTCAGTGATTTTAGCAGCACGAACTTTTCGAATGTAGTCTATGGAATCAAATTTAATCTGGCTTACTTCATCAGCTTCATCAAATTCCCTGATGTAGTCTATGTGTGTTCTGCGTTTCTTTACAGTCGGGTCTTTTTCGTCTTCCAGCAGGCCTGTGATCAGGGATTCAGCTTGCGTAGTGATGTTCAAGATACATTTCTTGTCAATTTGATCTAATTTTAACTGATAGTCATGCAGGCGTTTTAGCTTCTTGATATTCTTCCTCATGAGGTAAATAATATCGTAGTTAGTTATAGCCTTACCGCAGCGCAGGTTGCAGTGTTGATGGGCCTCTTGAATCATAAACTTCAGTTGTTGTTGAACAATGCTTTCGACCAACACAACGGTGGCTGCATTCGGGTTCGGATTGTCGCCAAATCCGTGCATCATACCAGATATCTCCTTCTGGAAATTCGTTGAATCCGTCCCATCCATTGTAAAGTAATTCGTCATGATTATTTAAACTCTTTCTTCTCACAAAATTAACACTAAAGCCACTCTCTTCTCTACTATTTTCCCTGCAATGGAGTGTTTACCAACTGTCACTTTTGACAAATGACATTGATGTTAATTTGGGACTTGAGCTTTTTGTATAGCTTTTACTAACTTTTTTGCGTTTTAAATAACATAATTTTATTCATTTAAAAATATTGAACAAACCAGTACGTTAATTTTCAAAGTCAATTTATGATGTTCAACAAAAATTATGTCTATAAATTCGCGGACTACTTTTTGAAATCCTTTCGTAGAGTCAGATTGTATAAGATAACTAAACGTTATTCAATCAGCTGCTTGTTATCAACATTGTCACGTCAATGTCAAACTAGAAGTAATAAAAAAATTAAGAGAACGACGTTATTTCTAACTTGACGGAAAATTAAGTCAAAACAACGATTGATCTGTTGTGAACATAACACTTCAAAAGTTTACGTAATTCTTTAAACAAACTCAAGGTCCATTAAAATCAAGTAAGAAAACCTAACCTGAAAGTTATGAGTGTAAGAAGTTTTATTTTTAATACAACAGTGAGACAAACCTCTTTACTGAGGCAAATAAGGCTTTCATCATGTTGGTCTTGTGGCAAAGACGTTATGAACATACAGCCTAGTTTGTTTTGTGGAAGTTGCAATGCGTTACAACAGCCACCCAAAGATGAAAACTATTTTAAAATTATGGGGGTGAAGGAATCCTATGACTTAGACGAGTCAGAATTAGCAAAGAAATACAAGGAATTACAGAAATATCTACACCCTGATAAGTATGCTAACAGGTAATGGTTTATATATCAATATTCTGTATTCCGTGGTATAAAATTATATCTCTTCACGCAACATTTAATCTAAATTTTAAAGTAATCGTGGCATCTGCAATTGTAATAACTGATAAGAGATTCTAATTGAAGTTGAAAATCATTCCATTTTATTAACAATGAGTTGTGAATTACACTAATTCCTTCGTCATATTTATAAAAAGGGGCCTTTATCTAGCAATGAAACAGTTACTTTTCCATTTATCTTGTACATTACAGGAAATTTCAGGCTAAAGGCAAGCAACCAGAAAATAATATATCAAAATAATATTATCTGTAAAAATTCTTGTTTCAGAAAAAGAGAAGAACAAGATATCTCAGAAAAGTATTCATCATTGGTTAATGAAGCATACAAGACCTTATTGGAGCCATTAAACAGAGGTTTGTAAACATATGATAAGAAAATATCTGGCACATAACTGAATGTGTCTATTAAAAAAAAAATTCTTGGATGGTTCTCAAAGTATTTAATTTTAAATAGATTATTAGTCTTAAAATCTCTGTAAAAAAACCTGTATGAGGCCCAGAGGTTATAACTTGAAAACCACTGGTCTAGTGTTTTATCTTTTATTTGGATGAAAGGGCAAAAAAAATGTTCTAATTTTTTTTTTGAAAAAAAATATTTTCTCGTTACTTCTAGGATAGTCTTCAGTTATCATATCTGCAGATTTAAGATAAAATCAACTAAAATATTGTGTTGAAGTTTGAACACATTCAAATAATCTATTTTTAATTTGGATATTAAAATATTGGTTCCAGGTATTTACATGTTGCGCTTACAAGGCAAAGAGATACCAGAACAAACAGAAGTAGACCAAGCTTTCCTAATGGAAATCATGGAAAAGAATGAAGAAGTAGAAAATGCGGAGACAGAAAAAGAAATAATGGAATTAAACGCAGAAAACAAAGCCAAAATAAATAGTTTACAGAAAGAGGTCTCTGCTGCGTTTTTTGAAGGAGACATGAAGAAAGTTATCAAGTTATTAGGTCTTATGAAGTATTATACTAGCATAGACACTCAAATACAACTATCTATACGTAATAAAGGAATTATACGGTAAAGTAATAATGCCTAGCACTTATACCTACCTGAGTCAGGGTGGCGCCACTGTCGCAAACCTTTTTGTGAAACGGTTTATCTTTTGGTGACCAATAAGCACCTATCACTCGCAATTTTTCATTCAGTCTATTTCCCAATTTTACAGGAAACACGTGTGCTATTTATGAGTATAGAAATTCAAATGTATAAATTAGTCTTCCAAATAAAATGTTTGTTCTTGTACATAATCATTATTATGTTTTATACTTGTTACTTATTGAGTGTTTATTCAAAGATGAAAATATACTTTTTGTTGCAGTATTATTTTTCTTTCACTTATATTTTCTTTCACAAGGTTCACCCCAGTTTAATTCATCCTTTAAAATGCTTTTTGAAACATGGCAACTTTCGTTAATTTTACCGCCAAAATGAAATTGTGGGTACATATATCCGCAATTTTGTTTTGAATAATTTAATTTTACATTTAACTCGGTCAATTAACCAAATATTACCTACCAAGTTTGTCTTATGTGAGATCTAATATTAGTTTTGTATTTAAGAAATCTTATAGTTCCCTATCTATCACGGTAAGGAATAAGTAATCGGAAGCATGATCAAGTCTCTCGAGTTCGATTCACTCGAACCATGGCTCTGTCACGTGATATCGACCATTTTCCGCCTTAAAAACTCACTAAATTGTCTGTTGTACAGCCTCGAATCATTAATAAAAGCACAGTTAAACAAAAAAAAAGCTAATTATCCGAGCATCCGTTAACTTCAATCGTGCTTACCAATTAAAAATCAATTAGCTACAATGTCTACAAAGTAATAACATGTTTGTTTATGTTAGGAAAGTTTTTGCTACGTACACGGCTACGCATCAACCTAAAATTAACCAGTTTAAACTGACCGTTGAGTGTACAGAAAGATCATACAAGGCGAGTCTATGACAATCTGGTCATGTAACCAGTGTACATTGACCATTGCAAGTGTGGAAAGTTTGTACAAAGCGAGACCATGGTGTACTAGTTATGTGTAGCTTGACTTGTAGCCGTATGTACACTGAGCGGTTCATAATGATGTACTTAAATATATGATTTGTTTTCTTGTGTAGTTTCTACGGACTCTCTCAATGATTGATGGGCACTAATACACTGACACCGAGACACTATTTATTTTGCATTTCTCCTGGACTGCGTCTTGATCTTGATACTAGTAATAAACATTTTAAGGTGCCTGATTATCGTGTTGAGTCTACAAACTGTTAAGAATTATGTATGATATTTTGTTAAACTTAGATACCTCAGTAAGAGATTTAGTTTTATGCTGACTGAGAATTTCAAAACCGAAAATTCCAATACTTTGCACGACCCCAGGACGTTTCTTACATCGGAGGTATATCACAGTCCATAATATCCACTGCTAGGTGCAGCTAGTTTGTGTCTTGTGAACCCCCATTTCATAAGAAAGTAGACATTTCATAATCGCCACGCTTAGTAGATGGATTGGAGACTGCAGGTACCGCACAGTTTGACAGGCATGTTCTCTATTTAGCAAATAACGTTACTTATGTATTTAATTTTCGTGCCACGCACTTATCAAAAGCTTAGTTAATAAATATGTAGGTAAGTAGTAGGTATATATTAACTGAATATAAAATCAAAAAGCTTAATTTTCTAGTATCAAAATATGTGGTCGCAGTACACACTAAGCTCGCCATAATTCATGGCTCAAGAGAGCATCATATCACCTCCCGTTACCATCGGATCAGTATCAAAGAGTGCTTCTGAAGTGTATAAAGTGACACTGTGTAGTAGCTAAATATTTGCTGAAATGGATCTTCGACAGATTATTTTTATTTGCTTGTGCTTTTTACGAGGTAAGTGAAGTGTTATCTGTATCTATGATTTCCAAAACTAGGCGTAGGTAATTCTAGACTCGATGCTAATACAAGAAATATAATATGAATATTCGAAAAATTAAAATATCCACAGTGCTTCTTGGCCTAGAAATCGAACTCGGATCCTCTGACTTGGCTGTCGCACTTGCAATATGCAATAATGATCATCATCATCAACATCCTATGAGTGCCTCCTACTCAGCAAAGGCTTTCACAATGGAAGTTTAATCATCACGCTTGCTCAAGGCAGATTGGCGATATCAAACTAATTAATTGGGCATTATTTGAAAACCAGTCCTTCACAATTTGTCAAAGATGTATAAATATTCTTAGTGCTTCTTGCAAAATCTAATTTTAATAATATCCTTTCAGCAAACGCCCAATTCTACCACTATAACATATTGACACGAGTTATCCAAGGTGTTCCAACGAGTATAGCCCACTATCCGATCATGGCCCAACTGTTGCTGGACGCGTGGGGCACGCAGGAGTACGTGCAGCATTGTGCTGGTGTCATACTGACATCACGGCATGTCTTGTCTGCTGCTCACTGTTTCCAGTACAACGCGAATACTGGGAGAAAGTAAGGACTTTTTTAAATCCTTGTATTTGTGTAAAGTTGGAGCATCACCAACATTGCTCTTCTCACTAGTCTAGTAAGCGCCGACTAAGACTTGGCTTAGACTAAGGCTTTTTAAAAATCTAGATTATCTATCATCATCATTATCTTACTCGCCTGCCAGTATCGTACGAGCGACTTATAGGACGAAACATCCTACAGAGATCCCGCAGCAGTCTTTGACAAGTCCGAACCTTTGGAATTACGATCGCTAACCCGCCAGCCACACATAAAGATTATTAGAATGTTTCTTATATTGCGAAGACCCACAGTTCAGCAGTGCCCTATTCCGAACATGTAACTTAATAGGCTTGTACTTAGATATGTAGAAAAGTTGTGTAATTTATATGAGTCATATGTGTTTCAGTTACACCATGCCGAAATATTGGAAGATTCGAGTTGGTTCCACATACCGCACCGGTGGAGGAGTGCTCCATAATTTGAAAACTATAATACCACACAAGGATTTCGACAAATTCTTTTACACCAACGACATCTCTGTTGTAGTGGTCGCTAAACAATTCTCTTTTAATAACAATGTGAGACAGGGCACTATAATCAAGCAAGGGGTAGAGATCAAGCCTGATTCTCTTTGTACCCTCGTTGGATGGGGAGTTTTGGAGGTAAGGCTTTTTTTATCGCGGGGAACTTAACGGGTAACCGGGGCTCCGGCTCGACGTGCAGAAGAAGGAACGGGGTGGTTTTTAGTCAGTAAGAGTCTGACATTCCCTCCCGCCTCACCCAGGCGGGAGGAGTCTTTCGCTGATTTTACCCCCTTAAAAAAAGGCTTTACTTGTAATAAGTAGTTAGACGACTATAGTTAAAAGTTTTGATAAGGCCTCCATAATCAGTTACTGAAGTGAAATAAAATCAAAATTATGATCGATGGCTTAATGTGGGTCCCTTCTGATCTGGTTGTAGTCGGGGGAGGCTTACGTTCATAAATAAATATATTTTGGCTGATGATGATAATAACGACACTACAATCATACCTACTACAATAGTCCAGTAAAATATGAGGCTTTCAAAGATTTTATATGTGATGAGATGACGTTTGTTCACTATCTCGCCTGGTGGTAAGCGATGATGCGGTCTACGATGGAACACGTCGACCCATAAGCTACCTATTCACTCGGGTTGAAAGTAATTTGTCTACTTAATATTTCTTAATAATATTTGATTGAATACCTTGGGCCAATAATTTAAATATAATTTTACTTAATAATTATTTTCAATAGCCGTCAGATAACAGCCAAGAAACTCCCGGGAAACCACAGCGTCAGGTGTGTCCTGCAGGTTAACTACGCTTAGCAAATTAGAGCTTCCGCTTTCAGTTGAAGCTTGGTTGAAGCACTGATCCTATTTAAACACATTATAGATAAAATAATAAAGTTTGGAAATGAAATACCATACTTCACATCTCCAAAATGTATTCTGTATAGTGATTAGTAAGCATAGCAGATTCAAGAAGTCCGAGGGAGCTTTAAAGCTTATGGCATTTACCTAATGTTAGTAAAAAAACTGAAGAAACATGCCTCATCAAAGCAAGTGCTATTTGTGCCTATAGCATCAAAATTATACCTACGTATAAAATGTTATATTTTCTTCCAGACTGACGGTCCACAACCCGAGCAATTACAGCACACGAATCTCTACACAATAGACCAAAAAATTTGCGTGATGCGATATAACACAATCGGTGCAGTTATTCAAGACTCCATGATGTGTGCTGGTCGCGTAGATGCTGGAGGACCAGACGGATGTTTCGGTGACTCTGGAGGTCCTCTACTATATAAGGGCTTGGTAGTAGGCATCGTGTCTTTTGGATATTCCTGTGGCCATCGATATTACCCCGGAGTTTATACTAAAGTTTCTCATTATACTAACTGGATTTTGAGAACTGTTAATTCTAATAAATAATTTTGCTTGGGTTTTTGACTTTTTTTCCGACACTATATTTAGTTCTTTAATATTTGGGTTGAAAGAAAATATACTATTTTGTATACTGGGCGCACTGTTTCGGTACATGCTGAAAATCTATGGTAGTAAATAAAATAATTAAAAAAACACACTGGAATTCGTAATATTGCAACACTAAAAAAAAACTGTCAAATAGATGTCAATCAAATTGTCAAATGCCTGATGTCACGCTGTTTTCCTTTTCAAAAGACCAAAAGTCACTTTCCGTCACAGAGATTATTGATTTTTCTGTGTTATAATAAAAACTAACGTTGCTACGTTACATTTCGTAAAACCACCAAGTATTTCTTAAAGTATATAATGGGCAAAAAAGGTGTTGTTGCGACTGTGAAAGATTTCTATTACGATCCCTTCAAGTGGTGAGTAAATACTAATATAACCTCTTTTGAAAATGTGGTTATTTTTATTTTTCTTTCAATAATATTCGAAATTAGGTAGACTGTCAACATTTTATAAATAGGGAATTACAATAATTATCGTTACGTTAACGATGAACTTATCAAAGAGTGTTTGCGTAAGCACAGAATTCAAAAATTGAAAAATATGCTTCAGCGGGGAAAGCTGAGAGAGCTGTCAACGGAAACGTTTTGATCTCAGGTTTACACACTTAGAACCGAAATATCTATTAACCTTTTCATAAAATAAAATATCGTTTGCGACCTTTGTTTTGATCTCTTACAATTAATTACAACCTCTTATTGTGGAATGTGGATACGACAGTTTCTTTGATAAACATTTTGTTTACGCTTCACACAAAGGACTTACCAGACTATACTTTGTAACTGAATTTCTAGTAAATCATATCCAGTACCAAGCCTACAATTCCTTAAAATTAGATTAATATATTTTGTCTGAACTTTACACTGACTTCAATAAGATGATTTTTCTCAGAGTAGTGATTTAGGAAATCCCAAATATTACCTAGAGTACAGGCAATACATAACTAACAAACAGTCATAGGCCACGGTTACCACTTACTACTACCAGGTGGGCCCTGTCCCATTTTGCCACTGTTGTGATATAAAAAAAAACTAAATCCTTTAGCTTATGGATGTAGATAGCACCACCTATTATGATACACAGATAGGTTTAGGTTCAGGTATCTGGAAGTTTATACAAATCATACAATGTATATATATAATATATTCTCGCTCATGAGGAAGAGTCCCTCATTGATTCGAAACTAGTCAAGCTGTTGCTCATTATATTCACGTGAGTAACCTGTCATTTTAAGTTAGTTTTTTTAATCATCAATTTGTACTGGTATGTGTAAGATGCCAATTCATTATAAACGACATGCATATTCTAATAATAATGGATATTATTATGTATGTAATATCCATCCAAATGCGTTAATAATAACTATAAAATACTATCATGTAATATTATTAATACTAGCTTCTGCTAGTAGCTTCAGCCATGTTGCAGCGGGATAAAAAGTAGCCTATGTGTTGTTCCAGCCCTGCAGTGGGACGATCATGGCTGAAAATAAAAATAAATAAAATAAATGAATGTGTTATTCCAATCCAAACCATAATCTACCCCTGTTCTAAATTTCATACCAATCTCTTCAGTCGTTTTGATATGAAGGAGTAACATACAAACTATCGATATTATAATATTAGTAGGACTTCATTGCTACATTGACAGTTACAATACAGTAGTTATGTATTATATATAGTTAATAATAACCAAGTGCCAAGTTTATCAGTTATTGACATTATTATCTCAGAATGTTATTTAAACAAGAGACATTTGAGTTGGTTGATGATAACACATTTTTATAATTTGTCAGAAAGCAAAATATTACTCTTAGGGACTTTTATTTATGTAACTTTGAAGTTTAAACTACGTAGGTGATCCGTCTTCTGTATTTATTCACCCATCGAATTCTCTTCATCCCATTTTACCATTACATTATAACCTGATTATAGAAATTTGCCATTTTAAATTAGATATTACATAATATTAATATGAAGGTAACTGTATGTCATGCTATGCTACACAGGAGCTAAATAAATGTATCATAATTACAGATCATTCTACATAATTTCTCTCTGCTCATGTAGGATAAATATGCAAATGTATGACAACAAAATACTTTAGGAAAGTTAAGGTTAACTTGTATTTTCTAAGCTTGGGAATTTATAATGGAGTAACAAAACTAGTCATTCAAGATAATTGTAGCGGTTATCTTCACATGTCTCAAAGTCAATGTCGAATCAATTATAATGTTATGATGCTACACAGTGACTAATGTAGTCCTACCAATTTCAATATGCCGTCAAAAATGTCACTAGTTTCATGTAAAGTCATATATTTTTACTATATTATGTAGTAATTTTACTACTTCCATTTTTTTCCTCACGAAAATTATATGATTGTCAAGGAAAATAGGTTGAAATGTATGTTCAATATATTTTTTATAGTCTGTGCTAGAATGTTTATGTATTTTTAATCTGTACAACAATGTTTATGTTTTTTAATCTTGCAGGTCACTAGTAAAGAGCGTGGGCATATTCGCAGCCGGCGTAGTGATCGCGAGCGAGTGCGCCGGGCTTGAGATAATGCCCGCGATGCCGCAATAAACACATCATACTCCAATCAATTCTATTCTCCTAAGTTTAAGAATTATACATAAAAAATGTTAAATTATTTATTGTTCTTTTCGCTTCTCGGAGTAAGTGTTTGTCAAAAGAGGCCGAATATAGTTTTGGTGTTGACAGATGATCAAGATCTTGTGTTGGGGGGCATGGTTAGTACAGTGATAGTGATGTGCAAATAAATACATTAGGAATGAACTGTTGTTTTATTTCATTTATTTATTTCAGACGCCCATGAAGAGCGTGCAACGGTTTATTGCTGATGAAGGTGTCACGTTTACTAATTCGGTAAGTTTAATTACACAGCTGTTAAAAAACAGTAAAATAATTAATTATAATTATGGTATGTTACCTATTGCTGCAAATATCGAGGCTTGTTTAGTGGCTAATACTTACGTTTATCAATAAGGAAAATAAATAAATCGCTTAGGTATTACCGCCTCCAGAGTTCTTTACAATTTATGTAACACTAGCTGTTGCCCGAGACTTCGTACGCGTAGAATGTCCCATGAGAGCATTTAATCGGGATAAAAAGTATCCTTAGTACATAGCGACATACGGTGATCTTGCTATGTTTACAAAATGACATACCTACCCACTGAAGGAACTACAAACGTGTAGTTTGTTCGTATGTACCATAATATAACTTCTATGAAAAATCAATAACATTTGTTCATACAAAAATAAGTAGTCTCTAATCATCGAAGAAAATAAGGTTTATATTGGTGTAAGTGGAGAGCGGAGCGGTGGAGATCTTGACCAGTAGAGGTTATTGTATTTATGCTAAATTCGTTCATAGATATTTCAAAGTATGAAAGGAGGTACTTACAAGTGAGATAAGTAACATTTTGCATAATAAAGATAAGTAGGTATGTACTTAGGTAGGTATATCTAATGAGACTTCCCAAAAAACCTATGAATAATTGTCCAAGTCAGGGCTGTCCAAACAAAAATATGAAATTCAGTGTATGATTTGTATACAAGTTTTGTGTGTGAGTAAAAAATACAATGTTAAACGTCTTTATACAACGTGAAAATATTTTTCTGGCCCTCCAGCTTTTGTAAGAAAATTAATTAGCCTGCTAGGGTACCTATATAGTTTGGACAGCCCTAGCCTAAGTTTTAAAGCATGTTAGACAGTAACAACTTGACCAATTAGATATTTTTTAAGTGATTTCGGGTTCGATTTCCAATAGGCGTAAAATGTTTTCCAAGTCTGTCCAACTAGGCTATTTTGTAACTATTTGCACTCGATTGCGGTCCGCCATGTCATTGGTTGTAGAAATAATTTCAACCAATGACAGGAAAGAATGCGATCGAGCTCATTGGAAAGTTTGAATTCACAGTTACAGTTAGGGTTGCCAACCATAGGTACTTTATTTATAACTAGCTTTTACCCGCGGCTTCGCTCGCGTCACAAAAGGATAAAAAGTAGCCTATGTAATATATACCAATACACACAGCGCCATCTATACCAATAATTTTCTTTTCTTTCGAGAATATCAAATTTTTCCGGGATAAAAAGTACCCTATTATTTAATTCAGACTTCTAACTTTACGTCTGCAAAAATTCAAAGCAATCGGTTTAGTAGTAACAAACAAACTCACTTTCCGATTTATAATATTAGTATCTAAAGATTACGTATTCTACTTTATTTTTGGTAAACATTTTGGTACTTTTTTCTAACCTTTATTGCAATGCGTGGAATAACACGGTACTAACTACTTAATGGTGTTTATAAGTTAAAAAAGATTATGGTAAACGACTTATAATTGCTGAACAAAATGTTAGTGATGACTGGTCACTAACATTTAGTCCATAATTATCAGTATCACTGAGTATCACACATGTCACTATCGACGAAATTGTGTGAAAATTACGTATAGGTAATTAAAGAAACTAAGTACCTACCTACTCTAAATTTAAAACTAATGCCGATAATTGAAACATACTTTTTTCTGTAGTATTTACAATACTTTATTTTTTCTATTAAAATATATTTTATACGCTTTTCGTCAAAAAATGTTGGTAACTCTAGTTACAGTATAGCTTAGCAGTTTTCCAGCAGTTCAATATATAGGTGCCATTTATGTAACGTCTACAGATTTAGACGAAAGTAACGTCCCATCAGATACTCCATTACCTTGTTTATGAGCTCAAAGGCCATTCCACGACTGCACGGTTGGCGGCGGCTGGATATGTGGCTACCGTGCAACATGCCGTGGGTTCAATTCCCTCACGGAACAACTCTGTGTTATCCACAAATTGTTGTTTCAGCTCTTTGTGTGATCCACAAATTGTTGTTCCGGGTCTGTGTGTCATGTGTATGTGAACTTGTATGTTTGTAAACGCTCCCACGACACAGGAGGAAAGGCTAGTGTGAGGTAACGTTTAAAAAAAGTAATAAAAAAGACGTACAAAACCAACTACACATTGCAGTATGTGACCTCCCCAATATGCTGTCCGAGCCGCGCCAGCCTGCTCTCGGGCCTCTACCAACACAACCACAGGACAGTCACCAACAGCGAGCTCGGAGGATGTAACGGAATATTCTGGAGGGAAGCCGTCCAGAATGTCACCTTCGGGAACTTTCTGAAAGAGGCTGGGTACAAGACATTCTATGCTGGCAAGTATTTGAATCAGGTGAGTCGGTTATGAGTACCTATAGTCATAGAAGCATTCTAGCTTTGCGACCGACAGCGTACTAGGTAACATAACATCATAACATAACATCATGCCTTTTACCCCCGAAGGGGTAGGCAGAGGTGTACATTACGGCACTTAGTGCCACTGTACAATGTAACACCCACTTTTCACTATTTATGTTATGAGACCCATGTAATAGGGGTGAGCCTATTGCCATTTACCAGGCACAAGTCCAGACTCCGTGCTACTACTGAGACGTTTTTAAAAAACTCAGTAATACTTTGCGTAACTAGTAAGCGTAACTAGGTGTAGGTTCGATTCCCACACGGTGCAACTATCTGATTGAAAAATTCTAATGTGCAAAATATAGGGTCCTACTCGACTAGTTTCAAACCAGGTCAGGACCCATAATCATTAGTAGCATGCGCGACAAAAGCGGTAATTTTCAAAAGAAAACATGTTTGAATTGTTTGCAGAGATACATGAAAGATAATAGTTATGTTTTACCTTTGTTTTTAGTACGGCACCCCAGAGACAGGTGGTCCAGAAGCAGTGCCCCCCGGCTGGACGGAGTGGCACGGGCTGGTCGGCAACTCTGTGTACTACAACTATACCATCTCCAACAACGGAGTGCCCACTGTCTCCACTGATCAGTATCTCACTGATGTTATTGTGAGTATCTACAGTTTTTGAGATTGTATGTCCATTCAAGCTGGAATATTGCCATAATTATAAATATTATGACTAGCTTATTTGATAGGTTACATTTTTTTAAAAGGTATGATGGGGTTGGCATATCAAAGATAAAAACCAGTTAATAAAAAACAGATAAAAAAAATGACTAGCTATTGCCCGCGACTTTGTCGATGTATAATAATCATCTGTTTAATCCCATGGGAGCTTTAATGTAAAAAGTATTGTATCACCTAAGTCAGCCCATACCCTGCCTGAATACCAAATTTCATCAAAATCCGTTCAGTAGCAACGCACCTGTGTATCCTCTGGTGTTGTGGGTGTCCATGGGCGGCGCTGATCGCTTACCATCAGGTGATCCGTCTGCTCGTTTGCCTCCTATTCCGAAATCCTAACGCCGTGTGGTTTCAGTGTGATTGACGGACAAACATCTAAACAAAGGAACTTTCACATTCATAATATTAGTGTCATGCGAAAGTTTGTATGTTTGTGTGTTTTTTACTCCTTTAGGTCAAAACGGCTAAATGGATCAGGATGAAATTTGGAACATATTATGGTATCCATACCATACCAAAGTAGCCTGTGTTATTCCAATAACACAGGCTACTTTTTATCCAGAAGCTAGTATGCCATATTGTAGGATTTTTGGCCACGCCCCAACCCGAGTGAATTGAGCTGATTGATGTAACTAAATTGAAAAACTGGTACAAATTGACGTTGTGGCCGTTCACAAGCAACCTAAGCGGAGAGGCTACAGCCGAAATACTTGATGCATTTCTTTTTCTTAATTATTAATCTTCGTTTCTTGCTTCTTTAATAAGTAGATATGGTACACACGGCCACGGCTAGACATCGAGCTTTACATAACCAGTATAAACTGAACGTTAAATGTGCGGAAAGATGATGCGACGCGACACCAGGATAAACTGGTTTTGTATAGATTGATGTGCGTGTGTATGTACGTGGATAAAATAAAACAAAAAATATTATCTCCAATGATACTTTAACCTCTGTTTTTGGTTAAAGTTAATAAACATGTTATAATAGAATTTTTATTTCGTTTTATGTGTAATAACTTAATTGGTGTAGCTAGAAATAGTAAATTATTTTGTTTTTGTATGTTTCTACTATGGTAGGTAGGTATCTCCAAAATGGTCAGCCTGTTTTGTGTGTTTAACGACTGAAATTAATAACTATCATCGACGCCATAGTTTAATGACGTCGATGCTAATAACTTATCTCTACAGATGTTGATCTGTGGATTAACTCTTTGAGTACCGTATTTATAGACACAATTAAAGAACAATAGGTTGCAGTCACCGGTGACCGCGCGGTGTTTGACAGTTTAAGATCAATTTTTGATAGAAACGCAATACAACGACTGCACGGTTGGCGCGGTGCTTGGACAACTGGCTGCCACACAACATGTCGCGGGTTCGATTTTCTATTCCCGCACGGAACAACTCTTTGTATGATCCACAAATTGTTGTTTCGTGTCTGGGTATTATGTGTATGTGAACTTGTATGTTTGTGAACACACCCACGGGAGAAAATCCTAACGTTAAAAAATTAATACCACAACTAAGGTCAAAAATCGGTCTATGTTTGCAGATTTTGGATGAATTTCGACCGTAAATCTCTAAAAGCAACCGAAATCGATTAGCCATATAGTCAATCTATAGTTATTCACATCCAATCACTATTAGCTAATTTATACCATAACCAAAAATAATTATTATCTACCACCAGCCTTAGGCTACAAGAGCGCCATCTACAGAACGCAAAAATGACATAACTCATGTTTTTTACAGCGGGAACTGGGAGTGAGCTACATAGAGAACCAGACGGATCAGGACCCCTTCCTCATGGTGTTAGCGCCACCAGCTCCTCATCAGCCCTTCACTCCAGCACCTCGACATGAGGGGAAGTTCAGCAATGTTACTGCTGTTCGACATCCCAATTTTAATATTCCTGCTGAGGTAAGTTGAAAGGATTTTAAACTAGTATAAAGAAAGGAGGACTGCCTCGTTGGCCGAGTGGTCGCAAGTGCGACTGCCGGGCAAGGGGTCTAGGGTTCGATTCCCGGGTCGGGCAAAGTATTACTGGATATTTTAAAAATTCTCAGTAGTAGCACGGAGTCTAGAACTGTGCCCGGTATATGGCAATAGGCTCACCCCCTATTACATGAGACTCATAACATAAATAGTGATAAGTAGATGTTACATTGTACAGTGGTATAATGTGCACCTCTGCCTACCCCTTCGAGGATAAAAGGCGTGATGTTATGTAAAGGAAGGAGATTCTTTTTATCTTAGATTTTGAAGTGTCTGCCTCGTTTGTCGAGTGAGCGCTAACCTCTTTTCTCTCGATATATGAGACACAATATAAAACACGTAGTATCTCGCGTATATCTGCACTCCGACGGACAGGAGGTTAGTGAGACTCTTGAATCATGGTCTCATGTTCAGTTCTCAGGTCGAGCAAAGTTGTATTGAGATTTTTTCGACATTGTGAATACTTTCTCAGTTATATACGAAGTAGTACCTAGTAATAATCTGATCCCCTTTTTATATGGGACTGTAATCATGACTGATGAAAAGTGGACACTACATTGTATCTCTCTGTCTACCTCTTCGAGTAATAAATGTAATAATGTTCGAAGTGGCATTATGTTGCGTTAAAATACCTACGAATATACTTTGTTTCAACCACAGGACAAACACTGGCTAATGCGGATGCCTCCCTCCCCTCTCCCGGAGTCTATGCTACCGGAATTAGACCGTGTCTACCGGTCGCGATGGGAGAGTCTACTGGCGGTAGACGAAATGGTAGCCGATGTAGTGGGAGCGTTGGAAAAACAGGCTCTATTGGATAATACTTATATTATCTACACTTCGGATAATGGGTATCATGTTGGTACGTAGTTCGTTTGTTTATAATTTTTTTTTTGTAATGATTTATCTTCGGTTTGTATGGGTGTTGTCAATGTATCACGTCCATAAGGATGGTTTCTCTAGCCATCGGATCGAAATGAAAATTCAGTACACAAACTCATTCATTCTTTTTTTATGGATTAGGCTAGTTAATGAGCTGATGAATCACTTGATGGTAAGCGATCGGAGCCGCCCGTGGACACCCAAAACACCAGAGACGTCACAAGTCCGTTGCCAGCCTTATGGGGCATTATGATAAGCAATTTGAGGATTGTTGGGGATTCAGGGATTGGGAAGATTGTGGGAGGGGGGAGGGGGACGGTAATTGGGCTTTTGGTAGACTTACTCACACGAGGAAACACAATGCAAGCGTTGTTTCACGTTGGTTTTCTATGAGGCCGTGATATCACTCCGGTCGAACCGGCCCGTTCGTGCCGAAGCAAGGCTCTCCCATACTTGCCATCTAGTTCATAAGAATGGCTTGTCTAGCCATCAGATTGGAATGAAAATTCAGTCACTCATTAATTCTGAAATAAACATAGATTACTTTTTGTGTCTATTAACGTGTGCAGAAGCTTTACTGAGTTCACTATAGGTCTTAGTCTCTAAAATAACATTGTCAAATTATTTTATTTATTTTTGAATATTCATGGTCACATACAATTCATACTTACGCCCGAATACTGAAAGTGAAAGGCTACCCAATTGGGTACTTTCCTTAATCAAAAATAAATTATTTCGACTGTTCAATACAATAAAATGTTAAAAAATAATCAAACTTTCATTAATTGATTTTGTGACCAACTTCATTTTAATATATTTACAGTAAATTTTTAAGAAATAAGTATGCCGTTTGACGCTAAAAAATCGTGACGTCACAATCTCGCACAAAATTCATAGAAAACTTTGGTTTTCGACAGTTCGAAAAAAGTATTGAATTTGACGAATTGGCAAGTACCCATTGGCCATTTCCATCTCTGACATTTTACAAAGAATTTGTTGTGATTGAACTATACTTAAGCGCGATTTAAACTGGAAAATCCATTGCATTACTGTGCCGTCGGCATTATTTGCCAGTCTACGTTTACTGCATCTACAGACTTTCTTTATTTCTATCTTTAATATTTTTCTCTATCTAGGCCAATTCTCCCAAGTATATGACAAGCGTCAGCCGTACGAGTCAGACACAAAGGTGCCCCTACTCATCAGAGGTCCAGGCATCACTCCCAACTCCTCAAACTCGATCCCAGTGCTGAACGTGGACCTGGCTCCTACTATACTACAGCTGGCTGAAATACAGCCTCCGGAACATATGGATGGAAAGCCTATTAACCTGTTTGGACATAGCGAGGGGCAGGTGGAGAGGTAAGTGTTATTATTTTAGACTTTATTGGCAGGTGCAATAAAGTTTAAAATCCTATCAATGCACGCTATTATGTTTCGTGTCTTTTCTTTAGATTTTAAACTTTATGGTATTAAGTTATAATTGCTAGTAATATCTCATTTAAGGAATTTGAAACTGTAATCAGCTTATCAAGGTACGACAATCTTGAAATAGAATTTCGACTTAATGTACAGAAGAATAAGGTTAACATTCCATTAAAGAAACAATGTAATGGCATTATGTATGTAAATATGTTATATATTTGCAGGTATATGCTGGTGGAATACCATGGCGAGGGTCGCGACGGCTCCGTGGCAGAGTCGTGTCCGTGGAAGTATGACGGCAATCGACTGGCGGTGAGTAACTATATTCAATATACATGTTAAAGTTCAAAAGTCCATTACCACCGTGAGTGATGTTCACACGGCAATGCGTGAGTAATTTCATATTAATGTGCATAAAAACGCGTGCGTACGCATAAACACACGCACGCGTACGCACACGGATACAAATATGCGTGTGCATGTGTGTAAGCGCTGCAGCGCAACCGATAGTAGTCTTACGGTGGCAGTGGACTTTTGGCCTTTGACCAATTGTAATGTATCTTTTCTATCAAAGTTAAATTATCAACTTTATTGCTTTACTACAAAGTCGATAATCCGATGAAACAAATCAGATTTGAATAAGTTGACATAATTATACACTATAATATAGATATTTTCGGTTTTAGAAAAGTGTCGGTAATGGCAGGGTGCCTGGATTTGTGATAGATTTGTATTTTTATGGGATACCGATAAACGAGGAGGCGGATGACCTGATGGTAAGTGATCAGAGCCGCCTATGGGTATTAGACAGCCGCAGCATCAGGGTTAGAAGTGTGCTGTCGGCCTTTTGGTGTTTCATCACGAGTTTCATGCTGGTTTCTTTATGTAATAAATTCACCCGCCCCTGAATTCAATCAAAATGGGGAGGGGGGTTATTAAAAACAAATTACTCTTTTAAAAATGGGCGTGTTGTGTTTGTTTTTCACAATAACTTCTATAAATAATAATAATTATATACCAACATAAGTACACACATACATACATGATCGTCACGGCTATTTCCCATAAGGGTAGACAGAGACAATGGAACGCTAAACAACACTATCAACTTCATCTAAATTCATCAATCTTTATATTAAAACTTTCGTTATGTTATGTTCCCGGCTTACTCACGTAAGTGTTTGACGAGGAACTCGACTAGTTTCAAGCCATGCTAGAGGGTTATTCATGAACAGCTTCCGCGACCCTCGACGCGGCGACTGTTCTGTTCCTTGTCAAACAGTTACGTGACTAATGCCGAAATACAGAAACGTTACTCAATTTTAAGTCGTACTTAAATATCGTGCCATCTCTGTCATTTCACAAAGAATTTGTAGAGACAGAACTATACTCGAGTATTATTTAACTATACGCGACTTAAAATTGAGTAACGTTTGAGTATTCCGACATAAGCAGAAAACATAATAATTAATTCATGAATGTCTTCGTGTATGTTCGTCCATTGAGGGTGCTTTTAATTTAGGTCTTTTTAATCGCCTATTTGGTCGAGGTATATACATACATATATATATATCTCTTGGGTCTTGATTCTTGATAAAACTGTAAACTATATACTTGATAATGTGTTGATTTTTTGACTGCCTCCTTGGCCGAGTGGTCGCAAGTTCATCTCGGCAAGGGGTTCGCGAGTTTATTCCCGGGCTGGGCAAACTACTACTGGGTTTTAAAAAAAATCTCAGTAGAAGCACGGAGTCTGGAATTGGGCCCAGTACATGGCAATACGCTCACCCCCTATTACATGGGACTCATAACATAAATAGTGAAATGTGGGGGTTACATTGTACAGTGACATTAAGTGCCGTAATATGTATCTCTGCCTACCCTTCTTGGATAAAAGGCGCGAAATTGCTGTGCATGCTCCAAAGGTTTCAGATTTGACACAACCATTCCATAAATGGGACCATTGTCGTTGCAATGAATTTAAATGGGGATGATGACAGGGTATGAAAATTAAAAATATAATTAGTCCGTAAGTTAGGTAATGAAAAAATATTAGACACGTATTTTTTCATTTTGTCGTATAATAAAACAATACTTAGATAAAACGAATCAAAGTTTAGGAGTGGGGGCTAAAACGTCATTCCTTAGTATAAAATGTACTGAGAAGTGACGTCACGCGACATTTCAAATCAATATATCTTCGAAACTATTCGTTTCTGTGAGAAAATAAAAAATACGTGTCTAATGTTTTTAAATAATCTATCAGACGGACATTAAAATAAAAATTAGTCGTCTACCCCATTGCGGGCAAAGCGCTGGGTACAGCTCGTAGTCAATATTTTGTATTTGTATAACGTAAACTTGCTTTGTTTCATACAGGAATGCTACCCGGAATACGCGTGTAAGTGCCAGGACGCTCGCAACAACACGTACGCATGCGTGCGTCACTTCGTGAACAGAATCAACATGAAGTACTGCGAGTTTGCCGATCAAGAGGTAGGATTTATTATATTTCTACCTACCTATTTACTACGTACTAGCGACCCACCCCGGCTTCGCACGGATGCAATATGCATGTATTATACATAATAGAATCACTATCTATTAAAAGAAACAGCATCAAAATCTGTTGCGTAGTTTTAAAGATCTAAGCATACATAAGGACAGACAGACGGCGGATAGCGACTTTGTTTTATACTATGTGGTGAAGACTGCTTACTCTTTATGGCGTGATAAAGTGCATAATATTCCATGTTCTATATGAAATAGAGGCGCAAACCATTAGTCGGATATTTGATGGTAAGCAATCGGCGCACGTCGCCCATTGACACCTAAAACATGGAACATTTTACTAGTAATTTTTTTGATTATGACAAAACTTCTTATAGGTTCTGTCCATAATTTAGCAGTAGTATCATAGGGTGTTTGTCGTTTTTTTATTGCACCGTTGACGTAGTGCCTGGGCCAATCTACTGCTACGTAACGTTTCGCGGATTCGATTCTCGCACGAAACAACTCTGCCTGGTCCAGAAATGATGTTGCGGATCTGAATTAGATATCTATTTATTTGTATATTTATAAACGCACCTACGACAACGAAGAACATGTGTACCTATGTGAAGTTGTATGTTTGTAAATACACAAGAGAAAATCTTAGTATTTTTATGGGATAAGCCGATAAACGAGCAGACGGATCACCTGATGGTAAGTAATTGAAACACCAGAGGCGTTACCGGCCTTGTAGGGATTAGGAATTTGAGGATTATTGGGGATTCAGTGATTGGGGATAAGGGGAGGGGATAATTGGGCTTCCGGTAAATTCTAGTGCGACGAAACACAACGGAAGCGTCGTTTCACGTCGGTTTTCTGTGAGGTCGTGGTAGTACTCCGGTCGAGCCGGCGCATTTGTGTCGAAGCATAGCTCTCCCACACTTATTATAAAAAAATCTCTTTTTCAGGAATTCGTAGAAATATACGACTTGAACCGCGACCCGTACGAGGTCCGCAACTCAGTGGACGAAGTGTTCCCGTCCGTGCGGAACTGGTACAGGTTCATACTGGCGCGCCTGCAGGCCTGCGCCGGCGCAGCCAGCTGCGACAACCCACTCAATATCAATGTGCACTTGTGTAACTGTATAAATATATTTTCTTTGTAGTTTTTATTTGGCGTTTTATTTTGTTCATAATCTTGTTTATGTCACAAGTCTAAAGTTAGTAAAACGGGGTAAATAGAATTCGAGGGGTGAATAGATACAGACTAGGGGTGAATAAATGTTGGGGAAATGTTCTAACATTTATTTACCCTATTTCTGTATCTATTCACTCTTTGAATTCTATGCACCCCGTTTTACTGTATGTTGGTCCTCAAAACCTTGAATAAGCTATCAATTAGAGATTTGCCACAGAATTTAGATCAAATGATTCCATATAAAATGGGTCGATTTTTTTAGTATCATAATATAAACAAATAATTATTAATAATTTGTATATAATTAATCATTTGTTTTCGGTTTACTCACGTAACTGTTTGAATAGGACGTCGACTAGTTTCAACCCATGGTAGAGGCTGATATTTATTAGCAGTGTTCCGTGCCTGCGCGGTGCGAGTGACTCGGGAGCGCGGCGTGTACCCATAGATGATACACTCGTGTACCACTGTGTGTGTGTCGATCTGGAATTCGAACTCAACACCGACGCAGCCGCCAGCGCGGGGCACACACAGCGCCACGCGCTGTGTGTGCCGCACTGCCGCCGGGAGGGGGGGGTGCCACGTTACGCTGCAAACCCGTGCGGCGTGCCCCCCCCCGCCCGGTAGCTGCGGAATGCTACTCATGCATATGAACTTCTACCTTGGCTTCAAACTAATCAAATTCTGAGTCAAAAAGTTACGTAAGCAGAAAACAATAATTAATTTCGTATGTCTCACGAAAATTTTAATATAAACAAATAATTTGTATACAAAGCCGATCGAAGATAATATTTTCATATAAAAATTAACTACAAAAAACAAACAATAAACACAAACAAAACGGTTATATTAAAAGTAATATAGTAAAATAATTAAAAAGTAGCTTATTTCAATAATGTTTAATATAAATCAATCAACTTTTTATAAATAGTAACCTAATATACAATAATATCATATCAAAAAATCACAGACTGGTGAAGTAGTGGCAGCTTAGCTAATATCATCCCGAACACAATCTGAAACAAACAAATGTATTCAAACTACCATTGTTACGCTGACTATATGGTACCTACTAGTGTAGTTCCTGATCGTCAATTAGCTGAATTATTGACGTGACAACGTCTCATAAATTGGTTTGCCGGATGACACTTCAAGAAACTGCGTTACGCTCCGCTCACGTTATGCGCTCACAATGAGAGCGAGTGAGAGGCACGCGTCCCTTCCACTCGGGCATGGTTAGCCCTCCTAAGAGCGAGAGAGACAGACATAAAAAGATTTTACCACTCAAAGTCGTTGTCACGTAAAACTTTCGCCCGTATACCGACTTGACAGGCAACCAATTTTTTTTATCTAGTAGTTTAGGTCCTCTTTGCTCTCCATAACACATAAGCCAATATTTTTTTTAACTCTATAACTATTATAAAAATATTGGGCATTGTGTTATTATAAGCTTAACGTAAACAAGTGACGTGAACGCAGGCAGATGGTCCCAGGAGGCCGGCGGTCTCTCCTCCATACAAGTGTACTCCGCGGGCCCGGCCACTGGGCGGCGCACGGCCTCCATGTACTTTTGGAACTACAATGAAACGTCTCCTACAAGACGCCATTTTTACTGTACCGTTTATTCTATTATACCAATTTTTACGTACAGTCCACTCAATTTATTGAAGAGATCCACCCCCAACAAATACTCAGTACTAGTAAAAAATCAAAGTACCTAATCTCAACTTTGCAATGCAACTTAAATAAAAAATGCATAAAGAAACGAACACAAGGTCGCATTTGCGGTGTTCTCGCGACTCATTTCTAAACTATGAAATGTTTTAAATATACCACAAAGAAAAACCGCACACGATTATCTTAGTGAAGGTTGAAAATACCGCGCGAAATTTGCCCAATTTATAAAAGCCGGCCCGCTTGTGAATTATGGTTCTCCTAGGATAAATATTTTTTTATGGCATAAGCCGGTAACCGAGCAGACGGATCACCTGATGGTAAGCAATCGGCGTCACCCGTGGACACCTGGAACACCAGAGGCGTTACAAGTGCGTTACCGGCTTTGGGGATCGTTTGGAGAAGGGAAAGGTTATTGGGCCTCCGGTAACCTCACTCACACGACGAAACACAACGCAAGCGTTGCTTCACGTCGGTTTTCTGTGACGCCGTGGTATCACTCCAGTCGAGCCGGCCCATTCGTGCCGAAGCATGGCACTCCCACACTTATATCTGTGTTTTCAGTTTCCTCCTCTACGTATAATGTGATGTAAAGTGGTTACCTTCGGTTCAGGTGACGGCCGGCACTTGTTGTTGGTTCTGTATGCTGAAGAAGTCCGTGACCTTGCTCTGACACTGGAGCTCCTCCTTGTGCACCAGCGGACAGGGGAAGTATTTCTGTTGTAACACATACAACAAAGTGAAAATACAGATATTTTTTCTAATCACTGATATTTTATTAACATTACATAACATCACGCCTTTTATCCCCGAAGAGGTAAGTGCACATTATGCCACTGTACAATGTAACACCCATTTTTCACTATTTTTTATGTGATGGGTCCCATGTAATAGGGGGTGAGCCAATTGCCATATACCGGGCACAATTCCAGAATCCGTGCTACTACTGAGATTTTTTAAACCTAGTAAACTTTATCCGACCCGGGAATTGAACCCGAGACCCCTTGCCCGGCAGTCGCACTTGCGACCACTCAGCCAACGGGGCAACTATTTTATTAAGTGTAGAAAAAGCTGACAAGCGCCCTTTAAAAACTCATCACTATAAAATATGGCGTCAATTAACTCGGCATAGTAAGCAGAAAATAATAATTAGCAACAATGTGAATTAGAAATAGGCTCATTATTAAAATTAAAAAAAATCATTTATTTTTGTGAACACATGGTATTGTACCCCGAGATCTTATTAGTGGTTGGTCCAGCCTATGTTACGCCGTTAAAAGAATACAAAAACAGTAATTCTATCATCACATATTGACCATTGACAAATATCTCATAGAAAAAAAAACTTAATAATAAGAGTCCCTTTATCTCACTCTCATGCTTATCCTTCTCTATTTGCCTCTCTTTCTCTTTACAGGGGTAAGAGGGCTTCTAACAGAGTGTTTATGTCACTGGACTAAGAGATTGTACAGAAATAATTCCAATATGGTATATGTACCTGTACGGCCCTGACTCCGCCGGAGATGTCGACAGTGGGCACCACCTGCTTCGGCTTCAGGAACTTCACGAACCGAATCAACTCCGAGAAACTTGAATGCTCACTGTACGGGATACCTGCAACGGACAATATGCTATTAACAATCTGACTTCACGGTTGGCGCGGTGGCTGGACAACTGTCTGCCGCGCTATGTGGAGCGGGTTCGACTCCCGCACGGAACAACTCTTTGTGTGATCTGATCCACAGATTGTTGTTCCGGGTCTGGGTGTCATGTGTATGTGAACTTGTATGTTTGTAAACGCACCCACGACACAGGAGAAAATCCCAGTGTGAGGCAACGTTTTTTTTTAAAGAAAAATAAAATATAAATATAACATCACGCCTTTTATCCCCGAACGGGTAGGCAGAGGTGCACATTATGCCACTGTACAATGTAACACCCACTTTTCACTATTTATGTTATGAGTCTCATGTAATAGGGGGTGAACCCATTGCTATATACAGGGCACAGTTCCAGACTCCGTGCTACTACTGAGATTTTTATTAAAAACCCAGTAATAATTTGCTCGACCCGGGAATCGAACCCTTACCCGGCAGTCGCAATTGCGACCACTCGGCCAACGAGGCAGTCACTAATTAAAGAATACGAATAAATAGATTCTACATCGAAAATTATCTAAAGAGTTCTACTATACAGCAGCTGTAGCCAAATGCTTAGCGCTTGTCTACATGTAGAATAGAAAACCAAATTATATGGCATTGACGTAAATTTTGACACTTGCCAGTGTCATCCCCATACATTTTATTTTCTACTCTCTCTGTAGACAATCGCTAAAGTGGCGTTTGGCTAAAGGCCCAGTTCTATTAACCCGTCGAGCGTCCGCGTTCTTTATGATCCAACGGGTGCACACGTGACATTTGGAGCATTTTTTCTTATGATCCACCGGGTGCTCATAAGGACGCTCGAGGGGTTAACGAGTTTCATTTTAAAGAGTTAAATAATGTAACCTACCGTGTATGGTGACCATATCTCTCTCGACACTGCTGGACTTGCCATTCTCCCAGCCGCTGGGCTTGAACGCCACTATCTCTGAGAACGCGCCCTTCAAACTGTCCAGGTAGCTGCGTAGTTTCTGTTACAACACAAAATAATTAATTCCATTTCGGTTTAACTTTAGGATAAGATTATATTAGCATATAAGACTTTAAGGATTTTAAGTGTGGGAGAGCCATGCTTCGACACAAACGGGCCGGCTCGACCGGAGTGATACCACGGCCTCATAGAAAACCGACGTGAAACAACGTTCGACGTGCGAGTGAGATTGCCGGAGGCCCAATTCCCCCCTCCCCTTTCCCCAATCCCCAAATCCCCAACAATCCTCTAACTTCAAATCCCCAAAAGACCGGTAACGCACTTGTAACGCCTCTGGTGTTCCAGGTGTCCATGGGCGTTGCCGATTTCTTATCATTAGGTGATCCGTCTGCTCGATTACCGGCTTATGCCATTAAAAAATAATTAAGCACGCCTTAAAATTGTTACGAGTATTTGAGCGAGCATCGTACCTCATGCGTGAGGTCCCTCATGGGCACGACGTGCAGCTGGCAGGCGTGGGGCGGCGCGTGGCTGAAGCTGCGGCCCTCCACGGCCTGCAGCACGCGGTCCTTCTCCGGGCACGCCCACACCGAGCAGCCCACGCGCCGGGACATGCCTAGGAAGAACTTCTCCTTGCCTGCGGTACATGGCTGTGTCAGTTATTGTGGAATAAAACTTGTTTTATTTTGTTTTTTTTGTTCTTCATATATCTGGCTAAGAGTAAAAAGTGATATATGAAAAAAAATTGACAATCAACAGAGTCTGATTAAGATTCAACCTCATCACACACCAACCAGTAAATCATAGTCCACTCCGCTGGAAAAATGAGCCTCCTCTATACTCCGTGCGCTGTAGCATGGTGCGGGTGACAGTTGCCAGTATGACGTTGACATCGGTCAGTACCTCATGACTAGGGAAGTGACGTTTAGCAATTCATTTTTATCGCAGACGATATGCGCTGCATATATCTAGTTCGCTTTAATATTGTTATGAAAAATCAAATAATTGTTTAACTTGGATTTTTTTTTTTTTTTTAAGGGGGGAAAATCATCGAATGACTGCTCCCGCCTGGGTGAGGCGGAAGGGAGTGTCAGACTCTTACTGACTAAAAACCACCCCGTTCCTTCTCCTGCACGTCGAGCCGGAGCCCCGGTTACCCGTTAGGTTCTCCGCGACTTAACTTGGATTTAAGATGAGATTCCGTTTTCGGGGTTTTACTAATGCTTAGTTTCTAGGGATTAAACTGATGACAAATCTACTTATATTATATGACTATGTCTCATAGATAGATATTAAATAAAATAATTAATTAACGTGTATAATAATTTAAATAATAAGCTTGTCAATTTAATTACTTTCTTTGTAATTATTTAAAATGATCAAAATCAGGTTTATATTTTTGTTCATGACAACATTTTTCCTGGGCGCATCGGCGCGGCGGCCATTTTGTCTTCACGTGCATGAGATGCTGTCAGTCTCAGTACGAGTGCTAGCGCCTTGTATGTGACACGCATTTCGATTTCATTGTTCATTTTTATTTCCATTAAACTGTTACGGTGTGTTGAGTTTGTTTGTAGGTATATTTGTTGTTATTACGATGCCTAAGCATACGAAAAAAACTGTTTTGGGTAGTCAAGCCAGGGAGTTTGTAGTTCGTCTCAGAGACTACTTTGAAAGAGAACTACAAAATAATGGACCTTTGTTACCTTTAAATAGAATTGTGGAACGAGTAGCCGAAGCTCTTGATATTGGCCGCAATACTGTTTCCCGTATAACACGTGAGAAAATTGGCCAAGAAGGTACGTCAGAAAATAAATTATCGACACCCAACAAAAAACGGACCAAGGTGAAGCTAATCACAGACTTAGATGATTTTGCTAAGGATGCAATTAGAAATCATATTTATGATTATTATAGAAGAAAGGAGCTGCCCACATTGCTCAAACTTCTAAACTCATTGAAAGGAGCTGACTTGTTTAAGGGAGGCATTACTTCGTTGCGACAAGTCATTAAAGATATTGGCTTTGTTTACAAAAAAGTAAACAAAAGGAAAATCATTATGGAAAGGACTGACATTGCCCTAGCAAGATGCACATTTTTAAGGAAGGCCAAAAGCAGAAGTGATTGGAGCAAAGTTGTGTTTTTGGATGAGACGTGGCTAAACGCCAACCACACAATGAATAAAAGTTGGACCGACGATACAGCACAATCGTGTACCAAGGTACCGGAGGGCAAAGGTGAACGTCTTATTATTTGTCATGCTGGTACAGCAAGTGGATTTGTCCCTAATTGTTTGCTTGCATTTAAGTCAAAAAAAACTACGGAGTATCACGAGGAGATGAACTATGAAAAATTCAAAGATTGGTTTATAGGTCTATTGAACAATTTAAAAGAGCCTATGACCATAATAATGGACAATGCACCCTACCATTCGGTGCAAATCAATAAACCCCCAAACCAATCGAACCGCAAAAGTGAGTTGATTAACTGGCTGAATGAAAACGGAGTTTCAGCAGACATAAAAATGTTAAAGTCGGAGCTTATTGCCTTAGTCCGTCGTCATAAGCCAATAACTCCTACATATGCTCTGGACGAGATGGCAAGACAAAAGGGTCACCAGGTCCTTCGATTGCCACCCTACCATTGCCAGTATAACGCTATTGAGCTAATCTGGGCCCAAATAAAAGGTATGATTTTAATTCTTGAAGTTTTATAAAACACAACTTTCCAAAAATAGCATTGGAAAACGTAAGCATTACCTATGAAATTATTCATTGATTTGCAATGATATACTTTTTCTCATGAGTCCGTTTATTTTAGGTCACGCCGCAAGAAATAATACTTCACCGCCATTTACGGCAAATAAGATGTTGACCCTACTACAAGATGCCATCAACAATGTTCAACCTGAAAACTGGTCGAAGGTCGTAAATAAAATAAAAAGGGAAATTATGTCTGATTGGGATCGTGACATTCATATTGACATCGTGATGGATTCATCGTTAATAATATCTGTCACAGATTCAGATGACGAATTTAGTGACAATTCATATGTTACAGACTCTGATGAAAGTTCAGACGAATAAAATAATATACTTATTTGTGTAATTCTTTTTAGCAATTTGATTTTAATTGATTATTTAAAAAATATTGTATTCGTAGAAGTAAGCCTACCCTACAAATGTTCTGATATTGAATTTATCTATTTATAGACTTTTTAACAATAAAAATTGAACTGCGCACAATCTACCTTTTTTTTATTATACAAATATCGACTATTCATCGTAGCAGTACATCCCATCACTAAACACGTCTATGGCATTACGTTATACGAATTACACTTTGCATTTTTGTCTTTCAATTTGATTTTATTTGTAGACTAGAAAATTCTGCTAGTTTAAATTTAAGTTTCTACACATAATAATGATTTAGTATATTACAAATGTGGTGCAGCTGAAATACTGAGGTCATAATTTGTAAATCGCAGCAGCTCTCAAGAGTAAAACGAAACGTTACTGAAACTGTCACCCGCACCATGCTACACCGCATGGAGTGTAGATTGACGGATAGAATTAGTTTGTAAGATTCGAGATTATAATAAAGAGTATTTCTGCCAGTGGTAGGTCTCTATCAAAAGTGTAGTCCCTTTTTTTGAGGGGGGACAATCATCCAATGACTTCTCCCGCCCATGTGAGGCGGGAGGGAGTGTCAGACTCTTTCTGTCTAAAAACTACCCCGTTTCTTCTCCTGCATTTTAAGCCGGAGCCCCGGTTATCCGTTAAGTCTTCCGCGGCTCAGCATCAGCCCTATTGGGACCCATCTGTGGTGGTCTGATGGCTCCTTGAAAACGGAACGCTTGGTTCCGTACGCTCGGGTCTGGTTCTGGTCGGGCGGCGAGTCACCCATGCTCGCCGTCCGCAGGACCGTGCTTACGCGATCCCCGACGCCCGGAGTGTCTCTCGCGACGGCTGGGACGTGAGGAGGTTCGTTCCCTCATGCACCCCGCCTCCTTCTTAGCTAGCATAAAAGTGTAGTCCCTAAATCGACATTTTTGATACCCGCGTGAAGAGTAGGAATGACATGTATAATAAATTGTGCACCCGATTAGTGTAATACAACTGCCATTTATCATTCCGCTTAAAATGTCGATACTTATCAACCGAATTTGATCGCTATTCATCCCCTACTTAAAATTACAAAGAAGGTCAAAAAAACTAGGCCGCTTACCGATAGTATAAGTCCCGCAAACAATGAGCACGGACGAAAATTTCTTGCCGACCTTCTCGAGCGCCACTTTCTTCTGCCGCAGTATGTACAGTGCCATCTCCAGACTCTGCTCTTGGGTGGGAAAGTCATAGCGCGGGTTGCAGTATCTACGCGAATAAACAAAGAAATAGCTTTATTGATAGTTCGGACTGCCTCGTTGGCAGAGTGGTCGCAAGTGCGACTGCCGCGCAAAGGTTCTCGGGTTCAATTCCCGGGTCGGGCAAAGTATTACTGGGTTTTAAAAAAAATCTCAGTTTTAGCACGGAGTCTGGAATTGTGCCCGGTATATGGCAATAGGCTCACCGCCTATTACATGGGACTCATAACATAAATAGTGAAAAGTGGGTGTTACTTCTGTGTGCACCTCTGCCTACCCCTTCGGGAATAAAGGCGTGATGTTATGTTATGTGATAGTTCGGAAGTCTCGAATGTTACTACAGTCTGCTTTCGTGTCAATCCAAAAGAGTTTTTGATGTTCTTTATCAAGCAAATATTTAGATTTGAGGTGACTTCAATTACGATGGACAAGAAGAATGCGTTGTATTTATTTATTTAAGCAATTCTCAAGACGATCTCTTGATGTCTTCAAGAAGTAAAAATTTACACCAAACACATTTTAATTCTGTAAGACAGTGGCTGTTCTTGGATTTTATAGCGTTTAAAATAGAATTTTATAAAAGAAGATTAACCGCTATTTCTAAGACCAAACGTTTGTAGTTATCTGAAACAATCCAGCCATCAACAGCCTATAAATGCCCACTGCTGAGCAAAGCCTCTTCTCATACGGAGAAGGTTTGAGCATTGATTCACCACGCTTGCTCATTTCGGGTTGGTGATTACAAACTTATAATCAGAAATTATAAGCCTAGGTTTCCTCACGATGTTTTCCTTCACCGTTTGTCAGTGGTGTCTAAATAATCTTAGAAAGTACATATAACTCGGAAAAAGTCACATTGTTACTTGCCGTTGGTAGGTTTCGAACCCTCTCATGCGTGAGAAGCCAGCGTCTTAAGCCTCCGGGCCACCACGACAAACAATCTAGTATATCTAGTAAATAGACAAGTTTGTTAGCAATCTAAAGAAGAAAAAGTAAACTCACGTGGTATCCAAGTAGATGGTATGTATGTCCTTATTCCAGAACACGGGATAGGACTCCATGATGGGTGAGGCTCTGAAGTCTCCCGTGTGGAGCAATGTCTTACCGTTGGGCAGTGTGAACACTAACATCACTGCCCCCGGACAGCTGGGAGCAGAAACATGGTTGGGATCAAAAATTGCAGTGGATATCCCCTACTTAGATAATATGTATATATAATATAATATTAGATTTTTGGCAATAATCGTTGCTGTTGATTTTGTTTTCATTTTTATATTAATTTATTATATACATCATGCTGTGCTCTGAACATCGTTACCGTAGATGTAAGTAGTACGTACTATAACGGGCTGGTGCTGAAAATCAGCGCCGTGGGCTCGAGCCTCTGTGCCCGGTCCACGGTATTAAGCTGAGCTCCAGCCTTTTGCGCTGCGACGAACCATAGGCTTTTTTTGTGTTTCTAAATTCTTGTTGTGTGTCGTAGCAAAATAAATGGTTTTTCTTTCTTTCTTTACTTCAAAAAGTCGTCCCTTGAAAGAAAACCCCAACAAGAAAAGAAAACTACGGTATAAGGGAACCGCAACCACAACCGCAGTTAAGGAACCAGTTTATTTTCAAATTGCAACCAGGTTCCAAAGGGAACCATCCATGACGAGCATAGATAAGGCAATGATAAAAGGTTTTAAGAACCTTCGTATTTAAAGTTAAGCATTTAACAATGTAATTCACTACCGCGTGTTCCTTTAACAAACTAGGTAGAATAAATAAGAACTCCTCCCAAATTTTCTAAATCTCATCTTTTACGAAATAAACAAATTAGATTGGTTACTTATCAGAATTCCACTAAGACACTGGCCTAGAAGAAAGTGAAAGACTTACTGATTAGCTTCCACAGCGGTAACCTCGACGCCGTCGATCCGAATAGTCTCGTCGGTCTTAATCATGTGGATACACTTTGGACTCACGCCCAGCCGCGATATGCACAGATCAGCTGCAATATATATATAACGGTCAAGTCAATATTATACTAAACTTGCGCAATTTTAATGTCAATTTTAGGAACGATTAAAAATGTGTGTAGATTGGGGAAGTGGGACTTAGATTGGTAGTAAATATTTGAACAATTCGTACACTTATTTAATTTAAATAACAAAAATGAAGAACTAGCTCGTTTTACTTTATAGGAATCTTCAGTTCTAACTTTGGAAAGATATGTTACATTTACAGTCCTTACACACACATAAACATAACATCACGCCTTTTATCCCCGAAGGGGTAGGCAGAGGTGCACATTACGGAACTTAATGCCACTGTTAAATGTAACACCCACTTTCCACTATTTATGTTATGAGTCTCATGTAATAGGGGGTGAGCCTATTACCATATACCGGGCATAATTCCAGACCCCGTGCTACCGTTGAGTATTTTTAAAAAATCCGTAATTGCTTTGCCCGACCCGGGAATCGAACCCGAGACCCCTTGCCCGGTAGTCGCACTTGCGATCACTCGGCCAATGAGGCAGTCCTTACAGTCCTTTTAGCATTCAAAGGTGTCTTTTGTGGTCAAATTTAAATGGATAATCATGCAGAAATGGTCCAAAATTAGCAGATCGAGCAAACATACCTCTTATAATTGAGCTTCCTATTTCTAAGTACCACTGTATCACGACGCAAAACACAAACAAACAGCACAAAATAAAACCAAAAAAAAAAGAACATCTCACCGGTAATTTTCGAACAAAACAATAATTTATTGAAGCCCTTCTTCAGGCCCGAATAATGGTCTGAGTGGAAGTGTGTGAGGAAGTAGTGCTTCACGTTTGGAATCTCCCCGTACGAGAATGCGTCCACCGCAAAGTGTGTGCCTGCAAGTTCAAGAGATCATAGCCCAAACTGCTGCATAAAAGAATACGAACAAAAAAATCAATACAAAACTAGGAATCGTTGTACAATGCTTAATGAAAAATTAGCATTGCATCCTTCATACAGGGTAAAATTGAAGGCTAGATCGCAGAAGGAGATCCTAATGTGAATGGTTGAGTGGTATCACAGCCGGGCAGCAGTTTCAAGAGGGATGTGACCCTAATGACCGCCAACCTTCATAAGAAGGCACTATAAGAAGCATTGCATCATTACGAAAGCAATAAGACGTACCTGCCACAATCTTATGGTGCGGTATATTCCTTGTTGACACAGATCTCTTCGTAGACACAGACTTGGGCGGCAAACTGAAGTGAATAGACTCTACACCCTTCCGGGGACTGTGCGAGCTGGGGCTTTCCTTTCCTCGAGGAGACGAACATGAAGTCTTAATCTCCGGCCGAGGAGACACTTCCTTCCCTGGAGAAAGAACTCTTGTCGCCCTAATTGACGCTTCATTTTCAATCCGAGATGCCTTGTAAGGCGATTTACGAATTCTATCGCTTTTAATGGCGTCAGCGACACCTGAATTCCTACTCATGACCTCCTCATCACCATGTTTATTCACTCGAGTCTTCTCGTCAGACACAGGCTCAGCTAGACTTCTCCCTTCCGATACTTTCAAGTTTAAAACATTCGTACGTTTAGGGAAAAAACTGTCAATAGATTTCTGCTTCAATCTATCACGCACATTTCCATAATTAACGTTAAATCCTAACACTGAGTTTTTCTTATTGCTGCTTTTAAATTTGTTTTTGTCCAAAATTTTCCCCTTCACTAATTTGTAATTTGGTGGTTGAACGATGACATGGGATATCTTCTCGATGGCACTTGTGTTTAAAATTAGAACTTTGTTTTCTGCTGTCTCCGTGGATGACGGCTTTTTCTTTTTAATTTCTAGATTGACAGTGACGGCGGACCTCTTTAAAGAGTTAGGGGAAAGGAGTTCGTTCATGTTCTCGTCAATATCACTTTCTGAGCTCGCCTGTGATCTTTCTACGATTTCGCAATCGACCAATGTGTTGTCGTTTTTATGGGAGAATAGAATTCTCTTTATGGAGCTCTTTTTGGCTTTGACATCAACACTTTGGCAGTTGTCGATGCCGAAGGACACCGAGATGGTAGGTTTAACATTATTTACAATGACTGTGGAAGCAGTTTTGGAGTCCCCACAGTCGCCACATCGTTCTAGTTCTGTGTGGGAGGACACGGACACTAAAGGAGTGGTGACGCTGGTCAATTTCGGTTTGATGGGAGCATTCGCGAGGGAGAACGAGCAGCTATCAAACTGATTGCCTTCACTCTGCAGGTCTTCAATAGCTGACAAGCCTAGGCTGTGTCTGTCGACGGTCTTTGGTATATCTTTGGTAGGAGTACATTGAGAAAGCAAGTTTTGTACATTTTGCGAATTTTCTTTGTTTACCGATGGATAAATCTGAAATGTGTTAAAATGTTGCGTGAGTTTACAACTTACCGGTTTTACAGTTTTCATGTTTAGTAGGTGATAGATATTTTTACGATAGCGTTAGGAAATATAAATGTTATGAACAATTTTACCGTTACTTTGATTTCCGATAGTAAGTGAGGTAGTTTAGATGATAAGGTGAAATATTGCTGATAAAGTCTGTATACAGCCACCGAAATAAAAACGAATGGTAAAACTTGTTACTGAGCCCGAAACTTTGGGACGACTGGACCTAGATCGATTTTTTTTATTTGTTACTGTCAAGTGAAGCTTCTCATGCACTAAACTAAACCTAACTGAGAACTGACGTGAGGTTTCGGTTAAGCCCGGGTGGCTAGCTTATAAAAACATAATTTAAATAGTAGGTAAATTAATTATTATGTATTCGGCTTACTCACGTAATTATTTGACGAGGAACTCGACTAGTTTCAAGCCATGCTAGAGGCTCATATTCATGAGCAGCTACTCAATAAACAGTTTCGTGAGCAAGCCGAAAACATAATAATTAAACATAATATTTAGGATGTCTGACGAAAATTATAATATAAGTAAGTAGGTACCCTTCCAAAAGCAGATAGAAGATGTCAGTATCCCAATGTATGGTACTTTTATTTTACCCTGAGACCGGTAATCCACGCTAGTGGAGATTTAACTTTCACTATTTTAAACTTGGTAGTACAATACTTGCCAACTAACCAAATTCAATACTTTTTTCGAACTGTCAAAACGACAGTTTTCTATGACTTTTCTACGAGACGTGACGACGTGGCGTCACGTTTATTTAGCGTATTTATTTCTTAAAAAAATGCTATAAAAATACTAAAGTGAAGTTGGTCATAAAATCAACTAATTTAAGTGTGATTATTTTTTAATAATTTATTGTATTGAACAGTCGAAATAATTTATTTTTGATTATGGAAAGTACATACCCAGTTAAAATATTAACTTGTTAATTTTAAAAACTTACCCTTTTCTTAGATTTAAGTTTCAATCCATTATTTCTTCTGAGCGATAGAGAGGAGCGGCTTACAATTGAATGCTGTTGAAAAATTAAATAAATTATAATTAATTCTAACTTCGACCCTATGATAAACTTGTTGTAATTAAATTACATTTTAATCTACACATTAATTACTTATAAGAAAGATTGATTGTTGCATTGTATGTATTGAATACCTTCCATAACTAATAGACGGATTTGCAAAAGGAGAGAAAAATATTGTCCAATGGTTCATGAGCCTAATGCAATATACCAGTTACTATTCCAGACTCCATGCTACTACTGAGAATGTATTTCAAAACCTAGCAATACTTTGCCCGACTCGGGAATCGAACTCGAGACCCCTGCCCGGCAGTCGCAGTTCCACTCGGCCAATGAGGCAGTCGTTCCACTTAATCTTATGACAAAACTACTTACTGAGGTTTTTTTATTGGACAACGCAGTGGACTCGGCATCACCCTGACCATGTAGTGGTGAATACTTCGGAACATGGGGAGCCATTCTATAAGAGGATGCTCGTTATTCAAAGCAAACTGACTGTCTATGCTTGATATAAGGCCCAAACCCCTCATTCTAACTTACTTTCTTGAGTAATTTAGTAAATGTGGAAGCAACTTTGTCTGTCAAACATTCATACAAACTCAGAGCTATGGCTAATATACCTTCTCCATGTGAGAAGGAATATTTAATTTAAGCGGTGATAGTGTTGCTAGTTACTTAAAACCCCTATATAATATGATCAGAGTGCATGAATTTCATGGTCTGATGGGACACAGAATTATGTAGGTAAGTATCATTATTTAATTTTATAAGGCTGCGATTTTAGGACATAGGTGTGATTCTATGTAAGTAGGTATGTCAAAATATGGACCTTTTCTCATTATCGTCTGTCAGCAAAAAGTCAAGGTCTAGATATTATTTCTACCTTGAATCACGTAATACGACCTAAATAATTCATACACATATTGCATGTTACGATATTTATGTTGGAAAGAATCTTTCTTTTATTTTTGTATACCTACGTGAGATTAATTTTTAAATTTCGAACTCCGTTTATTCTCCTTTTGAAAGGTAAACATGTTCCTCACCTGTGTTAATGATATATCACCATCAGCATCAAGTTTTCTTACTCCCCTTGGATTCAAAAGTGAGGGAACATAGTCAGTGATATCATCACCATTCATCTTCCATTTCAATTTAAAAAATTAAGCTTGTTTTATTCCTGTTTTAAAACAAAGTTGTTTGAATTTCTTTTCCTGGCGCAAGATTTGTTTTATAGTGTTTATTTACTCTATGTACGAATCTGCGAATGTGCGAATTGCGATTGTCAGTTTGTCACTTTTGGCTTTGTCAAGTTGACAGTGACTCTTGGAATAAACAACAAGTGGCACTATTATTATTTGTGCCATTTACAAACTAAACCTTCATGTTTACAACCTCCTTGGTCATTCATAAATAGAGCGGCAACTAGTAGCCGAAAAGTTATAATCAAAACTTTCATTACTATTTTTTAATGATTTTTGCAAATATGAAAAATGGGAACCATGAAAATTATTATTAAAACTAGAAAGTAATCATACTACCTATTAAACAATAAAAACCACGCTCTTCGCACTTTTAGAATATGAAATTATAGCTGCATTAAAATTAACTCATAAATTATTAACTCAACTGTTAATTAAAATAATATATAAAAATCAATAATAGTTATCAACAATAATACTTGATTTAATTTCAGGTCATTGTGGTAAGAATAAAAACTAAAACTAGGAAAAATCGCCTTCAGACATCCTTCAGAGCAGCACTATCATTGTCTATGACAAACACGTCAGTGTTTAGATTTAGAGTTGCAATGAAAATATTTTACCCAGAAAAAGGTAACATTGTATTATGCGGAACAAATATATTATATTCTATTTAAGTGGAAAGTTCCATAAACATAACGTCATTTGTACATAAAATAAGTAAAAAATGTACAGAAATATGCTTAAATAATTTTTATTTCAAGAGCCGTTACATTTCAAAGTGCAGTTATTTTTTCAGGGGAGTAGTACTCGTAAAAACACGGGAGTTTTTCTATAGAGTTGGCAATAGTCATATAAACTTCAACATTTTGCTTTTCACGGAAGGATATTGTGTGAAGAAATTATTGTTTTACTTGAAATAAATACAAATTGAATGAAATAAAGACTGAGAATCGTTAACCATACCGTTCTTGATTTACTGCGAATGTGAGTATCTTTGGAATATATTTTTTAATGTTATGTTAGGTTAGATGTTACCTATAATTTCCGCTGACTGTCCCTAAACATTATTTCCGATATTTTCAAATTTACGCTTAATTTACTAGGGGCTGAAAGTGGCTTTTTTATTTTTGATCTGCTAGAAAATACCCTCCACGAATGGAGTAATTGTTTCTCATCATACGATTATGTTACGCTCGAGTGATCATAAATAATCAATAACATAATGACGAGGGTAATTTTCGTCGTTTCATGCAAATATTTACATGCAAACTTACCATTCATTTGATTTTAATTAACAACCCAGTGCGTTTTCACCGTTAAATCTATCGTACATATATTTTTATTTATCTAAAAATATTTATTTACTTACCCATATTTCTTCTAATCGTAAAATTTTTTTCAAATATTTTGGCAATATTTAAATATTTAATTTTATTCAAACACACATACATGTATAGTTGTATTATAAACATTTTTTGGGACTGCACTTATCATAGTTTAAAGTCAGCATTAATATTTATTTTTTGTACCTGTTTCATTTATTTTTATCTATTTTATTTTTTTGGTTCTAAAATATCTTTAAAAATAAAGATTACTTACTTAAATACTTCTTATTACTTCTTATTCTATATACTAGAATATTTAATACAGTGTAATACTTAATGAGTGTACTATTTTATATATTTACAATACAACATGTATTTATTACATCAACAATTTCTCCACAATCTGCAAGGCAAGAAGACGTGGGATTACATTAAAGTGTAGAAGACACTGAACAAAATATAATTAAACGGGAATTAATTATAAATAACGAATATGGTGGGCACAAGACGTGCTCGTAATAATGCCAATTCAGTGGTCATACCGCGTCAGAACTCTGTGTCTGACAATGGAAGGGCTCGTCAGAACCTTAGCCCTGAGGCATTAGCAGCTATGAATAAGGAACAGCTCCGGGCAGAATGCAGGAAACGGGGTCAGCGGGCCACAGGCAACAAAAATGAGCTGGTATAAAGCTGTTTGAGTTTGTGTCTGTGCTTCATTTTACTTTTTTTGCCGGTCGTAATGTGATGCTTCCAATTTTAAATTTTTATTTAGTAGATTAATAGTGATGTGATCAATGTTTTGCTATGATATTGTTTTTTTTTATAAATGTCATTGCACTTTATCTGTGTTAGTTGTAAATATTTATGTAATAAATTAGTAACAATTTTACTTTGTTGCATCATTAATTTTTGCTTTTGCAGTTTATTTCTGCATTGTATTTATGATTTTGTTGCACTGATATTTTTTCGCTAGATATTTTTTCGTGAGTTTATTTGTTAAGATAGCACAATCGTATGATATTTAATGACTATAATTCAAAGTATTTGGATCTCCAGTATTATTTGTGCAATTTAGCATCACAACTATGAAAAAATTTGGACTGTGAATTCCTCATTTAAATAGCAATTGTCGGTTGTTGCTAGGGGCGATGACACACAGAACTTACGCCATCCGTATAGCGACGCGGGCGCCACCGTGTAATGCCTAGTTCCGGTAGTAAAAAACATGCCCGCCTCTACAACTTATTACAGACAGTATTTAGAATAGTGTGTGAACTCTAATTTTGTACCTATTTCGCATAACTAACAGGAAAATACATGTTACTCAAATGCGGTTATCGATTGGGAAAGTCCCGATTAGTTTAACCTTCGCAAAAAGAGCTAGGTATTTATATTTTTCAAGATAATTGTGTTTCAATGTAATGAGTCTTGGAATAATGTATTTTTTTACTTGTTGTAGCTATTTCTATTACAAATTAATTAATTACAAAATTATTCGCACAAATAAAGACGTAATTTTTACAATTTATATTCACCCAAGACATTTTGAAATTCGCAATATCTTACTATTTACTACGTAATAATGTAACGAAATTAATTCACGTTTATTTTAAGAAATGTTTATCTCGATTGTGTTCATAAACAACGTGTATTAATAACAAAATGTCGCAGCTATTGTCAAAATACAGCAACAACAACAGCTGTATATTTGGCTGTAAGTTCTCTGGCACTATGAACGCTATCGTCAATATTCTTAGTCGATTAATATTAAATAATTAATTTTCTAATACAATGTAAATTACTACGTATTTTACGCGATTATATTAGTTTAGCATTATTTACTCATATTATGGAATTTATAAAATTACAATTAAAACACCTGTGTTTGCATATCAGAGTATGAAACATGTTTAGCATTCAAGTATCAAGCTGTAATAATATTAACAAGAACGAACTGTCAAATGTATAAAATTCTTTGGGAGTCTGGCCGAAAATAAAATGAGGTAAATAAATGATGGCGGGAAATGAGGCGTAAAAAAAAGAACGCGTACTCTATTTTATTACTTGTCTCTGCCACTAAAGCGTAAACTAAACAGAATGAAAAAAAAAAGTAATGCCCTGTTTACCGATACGCGATAGTATCGTTTATTCCTCACTCAAATAACACTTAAAATTTATACCGATCGATTACTAGTACCAAAATAAATCGTTTGATGTTTCGATACGTAAACTCGCGAAAGACGGGTAACAGATTTCAATTTCATCTGCCAAAGTATGTGATGTGTCTTTGAAGTAACTGCCTATTCACAAACAACAATAATTACTTCGGAATATAATGATTGATTGCCATGGATACTAAAGGTTTGTTTCATTCAATGATAAACGGCCGGAATTAGTAATCGATTCCCATTGTCCCGAAAGTCTCGGATCGATCTTGATTTGACGTAGAAACTTAAAAACGAATAAATGATCAATCTTAATACAAAGATTTTATATTCGGATTGATTATTTATTTTAACCGTAATAGAATAGAATAGAATAGTAATCTTTATTTCAAGCTCGGAGCTCATAAACGGTTAGTAACAATTTTCTTATACAACTGTTAATGTAATGTCGCTGTTAATCTAGATATCTAAGTCATATTCTCCATAGACTATATATTTAACTAATAATTATTATTATGGGACACAACTTAATCAGACGTTATGAAACAGGTCCTTGATCTAATATTATTATTACTTAAATCAATACGATTGCTAGCTATTTAGGTGGAACTTCATTTACTCGGAACTTTCGTTAATAATCCAAGAATTTAATTAAGCAGAATTTACTAAGAAAAGCGTTTTAGACCCCGACGCAAATACTGCTACTAATTAGATTTCAACCTTCGTTAGCTAATCCGTTAAAAGTTTAAATGAAACCATTTTTGGGTATTTAATGGACAAATATCTGTTATTTTGGCTTAAATATTGTAAGACAATGGTGTTTAATCTTCATCAGAAATCAATTCAAGGCTTCAATACTTTTTGGCTCTCTCCCATATGAAATGCACTTGCCTACATCCAATCTTCCTAATCCGAATAAGATCCAAATGTGAACAAACAGTCCAATTGTGTTTCTAGTTTTGATACCCGGTCATTGCTCATAAGAAAATCACACATGACAGACAATCAATCACCAGCTTTACAGCAGCCTTCTCTAGTCATTTATTTCATCACCATGTCAGCCTCAAGACGTCCATTACTCACCGTAGGCCTCCTTCAAAGACTTCCCAATTGGTCAATAGGTAGCGTGCTGCATCCAACCTATAATATGGGTTATTTCTTGTCACTTAATTTTACTATTCTTCAAGCATAAAATTTATTACTATTTACCAACCTTTTAACTTATCATAGGTGTCTAAGGTCAGACGGCACTCGTAAATGTGCATAATTCCAAGTGTTAGTAGTTTTTACTCAAATCTATTCAGCCATTACCTATTCATAGGCAACGTACGCAACAATATGGTCGGCTCAGTAAAGCTATGTTTACACCGATCGTGGCAATAAAATAAAGTGGTAACGATTTGTCGTTAAGCTATTTAGAAAGTATTTGAGTAACTAGTTACTGGATATCCTCCAGGACGTAAATGACTGTTAGATATTTTATTTAAAGCACTTCCCGGCAAATAAAATATCGATGGCTGTCCCCAAATGATTTTTGGGGCCTGGAGCCAGCCCAAAACAGCATATTTCAAAAATTTTTTAGGTACATCTCTATGGGATAGTAAGGATATGTATTTTTAGTATTACTTTCATCGTAGCCGTTTTTACTACAGCCCATATTGCTCTTATCGTTGTCCTTTTAACGACGATCCATTTGCCCCTTCCGACTTTTGTGAGCATTGTTGTGCAACTTAGTGGCATCTGTTGGCCGTATACTTTATTAAATTACATTAGACACCATTTGGCAATGGGTATATCGTTTAAGATTTGCTCCAAAATTAAAAAATACTTGCGATTGAGTATTTCACCCGATTGCGACGATCGAAACAATTTTGTCGCATCATCATGTGTTGAAAAAATTTGTGTTCATCATTCGTCAGTATACGCGAAATGAATAAAATGGTCATGTTTTATTAGTCATACCTCTGTAATAAATATTCGTACCAACTAAATGTAGTATTTAACGAATTTTTTATCTGTACACATCAATCTTTTCAACTAGCAATGGTTTTTTGCGGTGGATGAGTTCATTGGCGGTCAGTTTTTTGTATTTGGTCTCCTTACGTGCGGATTAAGCGTGTGGGACCACTTGAGGAGCTAGTTTATATTTGATAGTACCCATAGCTATAAGCAATAGAAATTTCTACCATATTTTATCTTTGTTTACCGTTGCAAAAAGTTGTTATGTCAAATACCTATACAAAGGCTTAAAACTCGCTCCTATTTGGACTACGCCTAACCGTCTGTTATTCAATTGGTACTTAAATTGGCGACGGAAACAAAATGTAAAGCAAATTGTTTGGTACTAAGTGACGAAACGGACACACGGCTATGTAGCTGACGAGTAACTTTTTGATTTATATAGAGCAGTTTTTATAACCAAAAATAATATTACTTTGAACAAAAGGGGTTGTGATATTCCTGCAGAAAAAAAAAGGAATTTCATTAATTTTTTTGCAGTTACGGAGATATGTTCAGATTGAAATGGCAATAACTATACTTTTAGAGGTCATACCGTGAGATAGTAAGTGAATCATTGAACTGTTTATGAAATCCAGTATCTTGTTGTAAAGATAAACACGTTCAAAGTCAAGCAAATATTCTCAGCTTCACAATACTAATATTGATACAGGAATCCGTCACATTTACTCCACGATATCAAATAAAGAGAAAAACTAATTACCTGTTGTTAGTTACCACGGTATAATAATCATATTTTGTGCTGTTGCTTAGCAAAATTAACAGCAATCAGGTAATTATGACCATAAATCATTAACATTGCTGTAATTGTGAAAAAAATGTATGTGAGAAAGTTTTTGCTGACATGCTATTAAAGAAAATGAATAATGATTGTAGAAAAGTAGTCAGCATTTTTTTGTACTTGTCTTTATACCGATAATTGACTGTTTGACTCTATTAGATGTTTATTTGATTTACATAAAATCAAACTATGTTTTATTTTGTAAACAGGTAACGATAGAATAGATCAGCCACGTGTATCCAATAATAAAAGTTAAAATACAATGAGACAAAAATCAATAACAAAACAAATCTAAGTATAACGAATACGGGTCAGTGGACCTGCGCAAACGCACGCGATGATCACGCCACCGCTCGTTTATTTCCGGAAACAAATTAACGCGCTTAATTTAAACTCTAATTTCAAGGGCATATGGTTCATTATCAATGCTCTTTGTGTTATATTTCGATGTATGTCTTCGTTCTTTGTTGTTATAATTTAAAGTCAATATCAAAGTAAGTTTTTACCTACCGAATGTTAATTAAGAATGTTATGTCGTTGGATTAGAGTACATTTTTTGTTGGCTCTGATTTTTTGGAGGACAGCCATGAAAGCATCAAGACAGACTAATGTTAACGTGGCGGACAGACGATTATTAATTACATTTTATTACGGATTTACATATTTATTTAAGAAAAAAAGAACTCTTTGTAAGAGTGGACAAATACTGTGAAAAATCTCTTTACTTTTTAATTAACGGCTAAAAATAAATTATCTACATAATTTATCACCGAGAGCTGCTATTAAATCCATTGTTGCTATCAGTCTCCTGTGTGCTTTTGCGACGATCGCACATCGCTGACGACGAGAAAAGTTACGCGTTCCTCATTTGAATTTTGTGGCGCGAATAATATAGTTTTAATTTTTTTTTTATAAAAGAACAATCATAGTTTAAGTAAGTTTTTTTTATTTATTTGTAGTTTTATTCTGTGGATGTGTTTCTTAACTTTTTAACATTGGTTACCTTGTCGATGGTTTAATGGAACTGTTACTCAAACGATAGTGAAATGAGAGAGAGCGCTCATCGAAAGTGAAATTCGTTTCGACGGTGGCGTGATGTCAGACATTTCACTCTCGACTTCGTAATAAACCAGTTATCTTCGCAGTTATACAATAAATATTTAAATAAGTGATTTTTATTGATAACTTTTTTTATCAGACTATTGCGTGTTTGTGATAAATCTATGGTGCGCATGTGCGTTTGGCGAGTTTAAAATTGGAATATAAAGAAGAATAAACATGTGAGTGATATTTGGATTCCGTGTTTAAATATTGGAACACGTGTTATCTACTAGGTAGATAGCGAATAATGAAAAACGTTTTATCATTTATGATTGACTTGAAGGGTGCACTGTTTCCGCGAACACATGCCAATAAAATGCTCGTAAACTCAAACTCAGCTATGAACTCTTTTTCTCTATGAAAGTATTGTCGCTACGTTATTTTGCGAGTTGTTCTATATTTAAATTCAAATTTTAAACATTCTATTATACTGCGAAGATTGTGTTTTTTGCAGACACAGATTAAAACATTTTAAAAGAAATTATCGCACATAAATGTTATAGTGGGCGTTAAAAATGAGAATCGCCTTCAAAAATAAAAAAATAAACAGTCAAAAATCAAGAAAGTTAAATCAATTATGTTTAAAAAGAAAAAATTAGCTGTTAGAAACGTAATACTTATGTAGTGCAAAGAAAATACACTCACGATTATTATTTTATCCGCGTGAAAAATTCGTAATCGCGGATAAGTCAAACAAATCATTCCTAAAATGTATTAGTTTGATGACGATATAAAATCAATGCGAAACAAATGTGCAAATGTAAGCGTAAATAAAACAACATCGAGCCAAAATTAAATCTCCTTTGTTTATCCCTAACAGATTCAAATTGTACCAAAGACAAAGACTTTCTTAAACGTTTTTTTTCCTGCTACGATCCATTCTTCACAAGTATGGTGGTACTCCTTATATAGGCTGACAAGGCCTTAGACCGTAAGTGCAGAATATTTTAAACACTTACACATATTTTAAAATAGACAACGAACGTACTTTTATGGACATGATATAGAAATGATAATCCCAAATGGCTTTACCGGTTTATATTTTTTTTGGGGGAAAATCATCGAATGTCTGCTCCCGCCTGGGTGAGGCGGACGGGCCGGCTTTACTGTTTAAATGTTAAATTAAAATACATGATCATGTTTTCCGCAATTTGGAAAAACCGTGGACTAGTAAATTATTTGGTTCATGACGGAACCAGAAAATTAAATCTTTAATTCTGACGCGGCTGGCTAGAAAACGTTGCCTTATAAACGCCAATAAAACTATCAGTATCTCATTGGTCTGGTTAGACTACGAGTGGACGTATACAAAAAGTACTATTTCTATTACCCTTCCAGTTCCAGGTTTAAATTTCAAAATGCATAAAGAAGAAAAGACAAAATAATTAAAATATTATCTGTTTCTATTCTGTTCTATTTCTATTCTGTTCCAATCAGGCAAGATTTCAATATCCCGTCATCATATCACTTAACGATAACCACGTACCACAATGCGTAATGTCATCAGCCTAAACTGTTTACCCACGTCATATCAATCGATTCGGTTTACCTAGAAATGCATCGACGTAAAACATTCAATTTCTTACGTATCGACTGGTAACACGCAGCAGATAGTGTAAACACTACTTACATATCTTTTGTTATCTAATCAAACGTGGTATTAATGTATTTTAATTTAATTTAATATTATTGACCTCGTTGGGCGCCATCTAGTTTTGTAGAGTGAAAACTATCGTTCTGTTGCGCCTATACTTCTGGATTAGCCTGCCACAACCTCCCAAAACGTAAATATTAAAATTTGTTCGTAGATTATTAAAAGTCCGTAGCTTTTTTAACACTAGTAAAGCCGCCGTCCCATTTTTGTCCCATTTTCAATGTAATATGATCTTTTTTATTTTTACAGTTAGGTGCGTGATACTTTTTGACTTTTATTTATTGTATATGTATTGTATGTATTGTATTTTAATAACTATTATTGAATTCAGTTGTGGAGGTCGAAATGTCGTGGTGGCCATTACGGATGCCATGCCATGGCCGGAGGTTTAAGACGCCCACTTCTCATGCATGAGGGTGCGGGTTCGAAACCTACCAACGGCAAGTACCAATGTGACTTTTTCCGAGTTATATGTACGTTCTAAGATTATTTAGACACCACTGACAAACGGTGAAGGAAAAACATAGTGAGGAAACCTGCAGCTGTAGCCAAATGTCACTTAGCGCTTGTCTACATGTAGAATAGAAAATCAAATTATATGGATTTGACGTAAATTTTTACACTTGTCGGTGTCATCCCCATACATTTAGTTTTCTACTCTCTCTGTAGACAAGCGCTAAAGTGGCGTTTGGCTAAAGGCACTGGACTTATAATTTCTAATTCTAAGTTTGAAATCGCCAACCCGCATTGAGCAAGCGTGGTGATTAATGTTCTAACCTTCTCCGTGTGAGAAGAGGCTTTGCTCAGCAGTGGGCATTTATAGGCTGTTGATGATGATGATGATGATTGAATTCAGTTGGAAAAAAATAATGATTTACCTAGAACTGCCGCTGTATCAATTCGATTCTCTTTCCTAGGCCTTTCTAGTGTTAACACGTTATATTAAACTTACTACTGCCAACGGCTTCACCCGCGTACCCAAGGGATAAAAAGTAGCCTATATATTATTCCAGGCCGTAATCTACCCTTGTTCCAAATTCCATATCGATCCCTTCAGCCATTTTTACGTAAAGTACTAACTAACAAACAAACAAACATACAAACTTGCATATATAATATTAGTAGGAAGTAGGATTAGTGTGTATAAGACCATTATCATCATCAGCTATAAGCCAGAAGTCATCATCATTCAGACCTGCTGTACATAGGCCTCCCTCAATGAGTTCCAGTTCGGCCAATTGGCGGGTTGAAGGGATCTTTTTTTATTGCATAAGCCGGTAAACGAGCAGATGGATCACCTGATAGTAAGCAATCGGGGTCGCTCATGGACACCTAGAACACCAGAGGCGTTACAAGTGCGTTACTGGCCTTTTGGGGATTAGGAGTTTGAGGATCGTTGGGATTCAGGGATTGGGGAAGGGGAGGGTAATTGAGCCTCCGGTAACCTCACTCACACGACGAAACACAACGCAAGTGTTGCTTCACGTCGGTTTTCTATGAGGCCGTGGTATCACTCCGGTCGAGCCGGCCCATTCGTGCCGAAGCATGGCTCTCCCACACTTAAACAGATCTGCAACTTGAATTAATATAAATAGTTTAAAAAAGAACCTCAATCAATCAGAACTTGATAAGTTATCAATGAAATGTTTATTAGGCTGTATTTGTTCTGATAACATACATTTGTAATGCAATCTTAAATTATCGTATCAGTTTTGAAAGTACAAGTTGCTTCATTGACCTATAGATAAGGAAAATTGTACAATTTTTTATCTTCGAGGCTTGAAAAAGAATAATTATGTAGATATAAGGTATTTACCGCTTTACTGAGGTGGACGTTGAAATCTAAGCCATAATTTCAATACACAAAGGTTTAGTTTCGAATACAATCAACCTTGACATCATGTAGACGCACTTAATAGTCACAGACAACAAATAAAATACTCCAAAGAGTGTTTCGACTACATTTTCCTTATTTTCAAAAGCAATGTATTATGTAATTTAGGAATTGAATGGAGATTGGGGAATTCCTCAACAAAAACATTACGTAGATAGACACTTAATTGAGGAAAAGATCTATGACCTCGTAATAACGCTACTCGTCATGTTGCGTACTTCGTTGCGTCCTATATGGAATAATAAGGACAATGAATCTTTTTTTTAAGCCTTTGACTGCCGACAGAAAATTGCTAAATGCAAATCCTCCGCTAACGTAGGTCACCGGTAGGGCTGCCACTTCTTTTTGGTATTTAAAGTACATTGACGATTATAGGTAAGAAAAAATAGTACACAGTACAAAAATAAAGTACCATTTATTCTTATTTAGTATTATATTTAAAAATATACTTTTTATTGCTTTTTGCAGTTTGCATTAAATAAGTATCTTTACTAAACAATTGCATCTTTACTAAAAATTGTCTAAGTGGCGCTGGCGAGTGGCAAAATCGATTCAACATATAAGTCGATAAATATCGATATCGAATTTTGCAAAAATAAAGTATTTTCGTGTACTTTATTATTCTTATAAAGTATAGAGTACAATTACCTTAAATAACGTACAATACTTTATTATAAAGTATGGGTGGCAACCCTACCGGTAACCTACGCGGTGGTTAACGTGTTAAAGGGGAAAAATCAACCTATGAATTCTCCCGCCTTGGGCGTGAGAGGGAGTGTCAGACTCTAACTGCCAAAAACCCTCCACTTTCCTTCTCCTGCTCTTCAAGCCCTAGCCCCGGCCACCCGTTAAGTCGTCCACGGCTGCACATTCTATTATTCTAGAAGAAAAATTATATTGCTGCATACACTTTAGTTGAGATGGTAGTCTATCAGTTGGTCTTCAAATACTTTTAGGTTTTTATTTCGTCGTCTTCTTTCGACTTCAGAATCGGCCGGTAGGAAGCGACATGCATGCAGTGGCTGCATGCAGTTTTCAGCTATCATTTCATTATTTCCTGACGAACGAACTGACCTAAGTTTATAGTAATAAGGCAATGTTTTTTTTGGAATATCTGTTTTTCCTGTTCGTATATTAGGTCTAAAATTGATGTGTGCTTGTCACACTAGAGTTTAATTGAATATCATTTTAAAAAATATAACCAGAAAATACACCTTGAAAATGCATATTGGTATTGGAACAATACACAATTTTAATTACTTTTTAATTAGCGGTATCATTCTGTAGCATGTTCATTATGATTATGATAACGAGTCTCTTTAGAACCGTTATGTACTTAGTACCACGTTGTGTAACAGTGAAAGTGTGAAACTATTACTGGAGACTATTACGTCATTGTATTTTTCTTTTTTTTTTCTGCTTACTGTTTGAAATTTGCTTACCCCTGTGAACTTTATTACCGATAACTTATAATATCATTGTTTTTATGTCTCATGTACCTATCTGTCTTCAAATATTGTTACTATCATATTTTATATCCTATTATCCAATTGCTTGGCATCTTGCTAACCAAGCGAGATGACAAGTCAATGTTCAAAGACACACAAAGATGTCAAGAAAATCACTTAAATCGGATTATAATATAATATTGAAAGGTCGTTTTTTCATAAATTTTTTTCTTAGGAAAACCCCGCCGTAACCTCCCAAAAAACGCTGCAACTCCTTTAAACCATCTACAGTAAACACAGTCAGTCTTACTGAAAATTGCAAAATGATCTTTGTTTTTGTATGTTTATTACGATTCAAGGTTCTCAAATACGGTCATTAGGCTAAATCTAATCATCCAAAATGTTTGCACGATAATTGCTTGCTCCAAATGAAATCAGCTCATCAAAAAAAGATTACAAGTCGATTTGAATTCTACGCTTACGATAATAGAGTTAGAATTTCCAATTAATGTTTCCGATGTTTGGCATAGACTTGTATTATCAAACTATCTTTGCCAGATTCATTCTTGTAAACAAACAAAGCGAACTCAGTGAAGCGGTTAACGTATTATCCACGGATATATGAAAGATGGAACTGTCCCAAAAAACTACGTCATTGCGTCACGATTCTCGGAAAAATGTAAAAAAAAATATTTCGGTCAAAAAATCTGCAATTTTTCTTAGTAATAATGACGAAAACTAAATTTAATCGAATGAGGCGACGTTTATTGTTTTTATTATTTGGTTTTGCGTTATAATTTCATTATTATAATTTTGCATCATTTAGCTTTTATAGTGTGCGGCTTTTGCATGCGTTCTGCACTGTCTCTGCACGGAAAGTTATCCCCCATCCTTTTCTATACATCCTACATGTACCGCAAAATGTATCCTCATAAAATCATCCAAATATTTTGGTAACAAATGAACTGCACATCAATTGATGCCTAGAAAATTCACTCTCAGATTGAAACAACGTTTAATGTGCGACATACAAACTAAAAAAAACTTCATGGTACCAACATCTGTTTAACTTCCAACCAAATAACTGGTAATATTTTTTATTCATTTTATACAATAGGTAATAAATATGGTCCATAATGAAATACTTAACTGTAGTGTAACTCGGAAAATGGCTCTAGTTGGTAGAAAATAAAAATTATAATATGAATAAATACGTATAACGTTTTGCCAATGTTACTTATTTAAATTAATAGTGTTGATACTTATGCCATTTTAAAAAAAATCTACAGAATTACAGGATTAGTCAACATATATTTAATTCTATTTTGTAACCGTAATCGTATCAGTATTTCTTTATGCAATTGGGTAGTTTCCAGGGTAGGAAAATAAAAAATTGAATTAGTCCGTCAGTTAAATAATGAAAAAATATATTATTAGACACGTATTTTTTTATTTTCTCGTATAAAGTTACAATACTTAGATAAAATGGAGTTAAGTTTAGGAGTGGGAGGTAGTTACGTCACAAACAACGTGCTACATTTTGTAGCACGCTGTGACGTCACACGATATTTCAAATCAATATATCGTCGAAAGCATTTAATTTTGTGAGAAATTTAAAAATACGTGTGTAATGTTTTATAATAATCTACCAGACGAACATTAAAATAAAATTCAGAAAACTAGCCTATTCTAGTAGAATTATATCTTTAGTTCTATCAAAGATTAACCTACGATTTATTTCATTGGCATTGGTGAAAATTTTACAATGCATTAAAGCTCTAATATTGAAGAAAGGCGTTTAACAATTCAATTTATTCACTTCTACCTATTATCGTTAGTCATACTATCATTTGTGTAGCCTAGAAACATACCGATACCTACTTGAGTGCTTACTTAGGTTGAACAGAGGTCAGCAACATCAACTTACTAATAGATTGCCTACAAGTCAAATAAATACAAACTAGAATACACTGTTACATTATGTAGACTCTTTACTAATGGATATTGAAAATAAATTATAGTAAGTACTTTCTTCTGTAATAAATGTAAATTATGTAACTCGAATATAATTGTGTTATACATAATATTGCCTTTTTTCTCGAAACAACATGTATCACATGTCTTGTCTATACACAAATCGCAATTCTCAAAGGACAGAAACTGATTTGTAAGAAAGCTAAACTATATGAATTCACTAGCTACTTGTGCGCGGTTTCACCCGCTCTGCTCGGCTCCTATTGGTCGTTCCGAGATGTTTTATAGCCTATAGCCTTTCTCGATAAATGGACTATCCAACACAAAAAGAATTATTTAATTCTAATCAGTAGTTTTGGAGATTAGCGCGTTCAAACAAACAAACAAACAAACAAAAAAAAACCAAACTCTTCAGCTTTATAATATTAGTATAGATTTCGACTTCTTTTAGTTCAAAATAAGAGGACTTTTGAGTCAATTATAACCGTTCTGTTACAATAGGTACTTACGACTTGCATTCATTTAACCTCGCGGGTTTCCTAAGAGCCGGTTGCCTAAGGGACTACACATTTAGCAGACATCCAGCCAGCAGCGATCTGATAAATCTGAACCCTTTAAACTGAGATCTCAAACCCCAGTAGAGAACCATTATATAGGCTCATAGTCCAACAGTGCATCATCGCGGGCTGGCAAAGCAAATTGATAAACAAAACGTTAATAAATCCATCAATGAAATAATGATACACTTGCCCCAATTTTTCAAATTCCATCCTCGTTTAATAAATCAGTGTATATACTGATGTACACGTATACATGTGCTCATTGTTCAGCCGTGGTCAAGTTGCTTCCGTCCGATATAATTTGGTGTGACGGTGATAACTGGGTTTATTGCGATATTAATACCGCAGTGCAACAAGATAACTTTGAAGTTGTTATGCAATAAAAAAATATGAATAAAATAAAAAAACTGCGTTTAAAAAAACCGACTTCAAAAACAAAAACAAACAAAAAGTAAAATCTAAAAAGCAAAAAATAACTATTATTGGTCATACGTACTTACATAATTATAGCTTACACACCCACTGATAGGTGAGAAGTCGGTGCCACAAACCCATAACAAAATATATCTTAGGTCGAAAAAATTAACAAATGCACTTAGTCGCCCCTATAATTTTTAAAAGTTCCTCTCGGTTTCCCTGGTATTCCATCATCAGATCCCGACTTCATGACAATGGGACCAAATGACAAACCTACCCTTTCAAACAAAAAAGAATTTCTGAAATCGGTCCAGGCGTCTTCGAGTAATCGAGTAACAAACATAAAATAAAATAAAAATACATTCGAATTGAGAACCTCCTCCTTTTTTCTGAAGTCGGTTGAAAATATGTAATAGGCACAGTTTTTGTCAAATTATGTTTCGTAATTATTATGTAAAATAAACCCCGAAGGGGTAGGCAAAAGTGCACATTACGGCACTTAATGCCACTGTACAATGTAACACCCACTTTTCACTGTTATGAGTCCCATGTAATAGGGTGAGCTTATTACCGTATACCGGGCACATTTCCAAACTCCGTGCTACTACTGAGATTAAAAAAACCCAGTTATATTATGCCCGACCTGGGAATCGAACCCGAGATCCCTCGGTCGGCATCGCACTTGCGACCACTCGGCCAACGAGGCAGTCACTCGACCAATGAGGCAGTCTTTAATTATGTGTGTGGTCAATTATTATTATGTGGTGAATAAATGGATTTGTTATCATCAGTCAGGAGAATTTTCGATCTGTAATTGGCTACGACGTTTTTTCTAATGAAATAAGCAATTTATAACTCAACTAGCTGTTGCCCGCGACTTCGTCCGCGTAGATTAATGACTTCTGACAGAATTAACCAGACTCAATTCAGTGCCCAAGTAAGATTTACCTATTTTGAAATGATTTATCGTAGTTTCAATAAATAAATAATCCCGCAGGGATCTTACCAGTACAGTGCCCGATCACGTAAGGTTTGAGTAATAAAAACCTATTCTATCGACTATTGTTGTACCGAATCTCTCTAGAATAAGTTCAGTGGTTAAGAGTTAGAGAGTCCTGGGGCATTGACGCATAGTTCCCGTTCTCGTGAGACATCTGTGAAAAAACTATCATACGTTACCCAGGTCCTAAATCATTGTTTTAATGATTCTAAATTCAACGGCTAAGAAGATTTATACAAACTCTCATTCCCTATTTTATCCCCTTAGGGGTGGAATTTATCAAAATCCTTTCTAAAGAGATACCTATGTCATAGTAACTTTATGCATGCAAAGTCTCAGCCCGATCAATTTAAAACTGGCAAAGTATCATACAAACTTTCACCCCCTATTTTACCCACTTTGGGGTGAGAATGTTCAAAAACCTTTCTAAAGGGACGTTTACGTCATAATATCCATCTGCACGCCGAATTTCAACCCGATCGGTGTAAAACTGACAAAGCTTCATACAAACGTTCATCCCCTATTTTACCCCCTTAGGGGTGGAAATTATCAAAATCCTTTCTTAGCAGATGCCTATGTGATAACATCTATCTGCATGTCAAATTTCAATCCGATCGATTTAAAACTGACAAAGGCTCATATAAACTTTCATCCCCTATTTTACCCACTTGGGGGTGGAAATTATCAAAATCCTTTCACAGCGGATGCCTACGTCATAACATCTATCTGCATGCCAAATTTCAACCCGATCGATTTAAAACTGACAATGTCCCATACAAACTTTCATCCCCTATTTTACCCACTTGGGGGTGGAAATTAACAAAATCATTTCACAGCGGATGCCTACGTCATAACATCTATCTGCATGCCAAATTTCAACCCGATCGATTTAAAACTGACAATGTCTCATACAAACTTTCATCCCCTATTTTACCCCCTTGGGGGTGGAAATTATCAAAATCCTTTCAAAGCGGATGCTTACGTCATAACATCTATCTGCATGCCAAATTTCAACCCGATCGGTTTAAAACTGACAAAGTCTCATACAAACTTTCATCCCCTATTTTACCCCCATTGGAGGTGGAAATTATCAAAATCCTTTCACTTCGGATGCTTACGTCATGACATCTATCTGCATGCCAAATTACAACCCGATCGGATTAAAACTGACAAAGTCTCATACAAACTTTCATCCCCTATTTTACCCCCTTGGGGGTGGAAATTATCAAAATCCTTTCACAGCGGATGCTTACGTCATAACATCTATCTGCATGCCAAATTTCAACCCGATCAGTTAAAAACTGACAAAGTTTCATACAAACTTTCATCCCCTTTTTTACCCCCTTGGGGGTGGAAATTATCAAAATCCTTTCTTAGCGGATGCCTACGTCATAACATCTATCTGTATGCCAAATTTTAGCCCAATCTGTCCAGCGGTTTGGGCTGTGCGTTGATAGATCACTATGTCAGTCAGTCAGTCAGTCAATCACCTTTGAATTTTATATATATAGATGTATAGACGCATCCAAGTTTGGCGTAGTCAAAGCCTTACCGAGTTAGTAGGGTAGATGCCTAATTTTTATTTTAATGTCCGTCTGGTAGATTATTTTAAATCATTAGCCACGTATTTTTTCTTTTCTCACAAAATTAAATACTTTCGACGATATATTGATTTGAAATGTCGCGTGACGTCACTTCTATGTACATTTTATACGTAGAAATGACGTATAAGCCCCCACTCCTAAACTTTGATTCGTTCTATCTAAGTATTATTTTATTATACGACAAAATAAAAAAATACGTGTGTAATATTTTTTCATTACCTAACTTACGGACTAATTAGATTTTTAATTTTCATACCCTGTCATCATCCCAGTTGTCGGAGTTTTTATCACTTCAAATTTGTTACATAGCAGCGTTTATAAGTAACCCCCAAAACTGTTATGTAGAGTTATAAAAACTCTTCATAAATATTTTAAAAGCAAAACAGACTTAACTGATCAAGGATCATTAAAAATGTATTCACAGTTGAACCGCAGTCCATCCCCTAAATACTCGAACATCACTCAGGTTTTTACTTTGCTAAAAAAAGGCCAATACAACAATAGGTGACAAGTGCTCAGAACCTTATCTCTGGACGTTTAAAAAAAGGTTAAAATTAAAATGCTCGATTTGTCACGGGCCCCCTTTAGACACAGTAACTACCTGACTGGTATTGAATGAAAGAGACAGCTAGATATTTAAAAATAGGGATTTTTGCGTCACCAGAGGCGCTGGTGTCGCAGAAAGTCCTAAGTCGGTAGGATGTTTGGTAAAAGTCAGTTAACCTTTGTCAACTAAATTGATAAGACGTAGGAGGATCTAACGGCTCACTAGCGCCAATTGTTGTGGTGAAAATCTGAAACTTTTATTGCAAGTGTGTTTTGTGAACGTGTGTGTAAAAGTAATTTGTTTTTTATTCTACACCTATGTGTGTTATTTTATTATTACACCTTTAGATGAAGTCCTGGTTTTACTTGTTTTTTATGATGTCTTGTCTCTATGGTTCATGCCGTTTTGTGTATTATTGATAGATTAATTTTAAAATATTTTAGTTTTTTTACTCTCAGAAAAGCCTTGTATGATCAATTTTAAATGTTGTGTTTTGTGAGATTAATAATAACTGGGCTGACTCGGTGTTAAAAATAAAATATGTATAAAATCTAGAAATAGCTAATTCTATAATAAAAATTATTTTCTGCCTTCTTCTGATAGCTATATAATCTCTGCCTTTAGCCAAACGCCACTTTAGCGCTTGTCTACAGAGAGAGTAGAAATCAAAATGTATAGGGATGACACTGACAAGTGTCAAAATTTACGTCAATTTCATATAATTTAGTTTTCTATTCTACATGTAGACAAGCGCTAAATGTCATTTGGCTACAGCTGCAGATGTCAATAAACTTGCAATTTTTATACTATTTAGAGTAATTCTTGGAGATACATCTACTGGCTATCGTTTTAACATGATTGTAATATTAATTGTAAAATTAATTACTGGGATGCATGTTATTATAATTATCTCACAACATATCGGACGTAGAGCGACGAGATATAGTTAAAACATGCAAATATCACCATAAGATATGCATAAATGCTATCACGCAAATGTTAATAATGTAATTCAATGACTAATTAAAATAGTGGCATGAGCATAAGCATACAGTATGATAAACATTAAACCTTCATGAACAGAGCGCCTTTTTAAAAATGCGTCTAATCTTGCGAATAGCTATGGACGATATTTAACTTTAACCATCGAGTGATCTGTAGCCCTCTTTCATCCCATCACTACATAGTATAAAACAATAACGCTATCCGCGCTCTGTCTGTCCCTATGTATGCTTAGATCTTTAAAATTGCGCAACGGATTTTGATGCGGTTTTTTTTAAAATAGATAGTGATTCTTAAGGAAGGTTTATATGTACATGCATATTGCACCCGTGCGAAGCCGGGGCGGGTCGCTAGTAAACTATAAACAAACTAGTGAAAAGTCTTCCCTCTTATTGTGTAACTGACAAAAACACAGCATTCAAAATACCAAAGCATGTTATAAGAATTTCCAACTACCCGTAGAATGCCCCTTGGTCTAAAAAAATTTCGAACTAACCCGAAAATGTCACAAAAAGGCAACATTTTTTACCTGCACTTGACCAGAGAACGCACCCTTAATCTGTAAGATTTCAATTTTAAATTTTATTCCAATAGCAAGAAAGTTGAAAATCGACAAATTGGATAGATTAGGGTGGTCGAAAATGTATACTTTTTTTAAACTGGGGGCCAGCGTGTCGAAACTGGCCGATAGTTCATAAATTGCATTCTACATTCAAAATTTCGTAGAAGTGGATGTTCATAGTTTTCAAACCGGCCATTATTATTGTTTTTCATAAACAATAGTGTTCTATTTGAACAATATTGTTTTTGTTGTAGGAAGTGTTTACTTGGAATTTTAAATTTATTTATTAGTATTATTGTTCTTCAGCTCGCCCGACTCGGGTACTACAAGCTGGCGGCCGCAGTACAGGCGGACACTGAGCAGCGCCCGCGCAACGGACTTCATCATCCACATCCAAAGGAGATCAGGTATAATATTTATTTGCTTCTTCTATAAGTCTATTGTTATCTAATGGCTATTTTCAATAATTTATCTGTTTGATTTGCTAGTTACAGATATAATTTTGTCATAGTTTTATATAGAGCTATTGTCTATCTCTAAATATAAAAACCACCTAAGTCCTTCAGTCTGGTCATAAGTCTTGGAGTCAGTCTTAATCATATTCTTAATCTTTTGGTTGTCACAGTAAATGGGCGAACTGTTTTCTATTTATACAAGCCGAATTGACAATTGGGTATTTTCCTTAATCAAAAACAAATTAATTCGACGATTCAATCCAATAAAAACATAAAAAATGAATCACACTTTAATGTTAGTATATTTCCAGCAGATTTTTAAGAAATAAGTATGCTGTTTGGCGCTAAAAAACGTGACGTCACAATTCACAATCACGTACAACATTCATAGAAAACTGTCGTTTTTGACAGTTCGAAAAAAGTATTAGTAGGTAGTTGTCGAATACCATAATTTTAATGCGCTTACCCGTGCTTATCTTTTGTTATTTTTTAAAAATATCTAAAGGAAGTGGTTATCTTTTTCGCCAACCTTGCTTAATTTAACCAAATCCAACAAAAAAGGCTGGGAATGCACTAGGAACTCCTCTGGTGTTTCTGTTGGCGCTGATAACTTATCAGCAACAACAGTTCCTCTATTACATAATTACAATTGTTTTGGTAACTACGTTATATACTGACTTCAACCCCCTTTTTTAACTCCGTAAACTAATATACCAAAATCTTCTCCTAAGTGTAACTCCTAAGCCGCGGAGGACTTAACGGGTTGCCGGGGCTCCGGCTCGAAGTGCAGGAGTAGGAACGGGGTGGTTTTTAGTCAGTAAGAGTCTGACACTCCCTCCCACTTCACCCAGGCGGGAGAAGTCAATCGATGATTTTCCCGTCTTAAAAAAATATAAAGATCGTTAAAAATCCTTACTTAATATTATAAATCGGAAAGTGAGTTTGTTTGTTTGTTCCGCTTTCATGCTGTAACTACTAAACCGATTGCTTTGAATTTTTGCAGACGTAAAGTTCGAAGTCCGGATTAAATAATAGGGTATCTTTAACTAGGCTTTTTATCCCAGAAAAATTGATATTCTTGAGGGGAAACAAAAGTATTGGTATAGCTACTTTTTATCCTTTTGTGACGCGAGCGAAGCCGCGGGTAAAAGCTAGTGATGAATAAATCTTGAAACGTGTCAACGATCACGTTTGTACAATGTTTTTCTTCGCAATCTATTCGTACTATGATGAGAATATATCTGTGAAATAGCCTATATCCGGTCCAGTGACCTAAATTCACAGGTCCACTGCTCATAGCTCGTAGCTGTCGGTTCCAATAGCCATGTTGACAGCTAGTTAGCCTGTTTTTCTTCAAATTGATGTTTAAAATGTATACTTTGAATTGTTTTTGTGTGGGCACACATTATTGTTGTGTCAGCCACAAAAATAAAAGTAATCAAGACTGTCGGTGAAGACAATTCTTAATGTATATTTTGTCCGTAATTGGAATCCCAAACTGCAAACTAACTTGATAGCTCTGAAGATTTCGGGAACTTGAAATTTTCAAGCGATAAATTTATGTAGTACTTAGTAAGTTTGCCCCACACTAGGATTTTCTCCTGTGTCGCGGGTGCGTTTACAAACATACAATATCACATACACATGACGCCCAGACTCGGAACAATAATCTGTGGATCACACAAATAGTTGTTCCGTGCGGGAATCGAGCCCGCGACACGCTTTGTATGATTCTCGTGTGAATGACGAATTCAATGTATACAATCCTTATGACGTCACATGTGATTAAATATGCACTTATTATAATTAAGTACATATATTTTATGGTATATGTTAAGTATTCGTGTAATTATGTCAGAGATGACCTCAGAAACAAGGGTTTTATACTATTTATAGACAGACACCACTACTTGTAATAGTTTGCATCAGTCATGTACGTTTTATTACACTTAGTTAAATTACAATTTTGTAGTAGTACGATAACATTAATAAAATTGGTATTGTATTGTTGATTGATTTGACACTCCACTTTTCACCCGCGGCATCACCCATGTGAGAAATGTCACCTATCTCACTATGGAACCTCCTATCTCACATCTATATAAATAAAAATGAATTTTCGTCCCTTAGTCTCGCTAAAACTAGAGAACGGCTGAACCGATTTGGCAAATTTTATTCTAGGAATATTCGTCGAAGTTAAGGGAAGGTTAAAAATCTATACTAATATTATGTAGCTAAAGAATTTGTTTTTTTGTCTGTTTGTTTGAAGGCGCTAATCTCCGAAACTACTGGTCCGATTTAAAAGATTCTTTCAGTGTTGGATAGCCCATTTATCGAGGAAGGCTATAAAATATCACGGTACGATTAATAGGCGCCGAGCAGAGCGAGTGAAACCGCGCGGAAGTAGGTAGTGTAAGAATAAAATTTTTAGACAGTACGAAGTTTGCCGGGTCCGCTGGTTATATTATAAAATGTCGTCGCAATGTAAAAGAAACGAAGACACACTTTCGCATTTCTCACGTTAGTAAATGAAATAGTATTAATGTAAAATACGATCTTTAATGATGTTCTCCGAAGCGCTTTTAGCTCTCATTCACAGCATAGACGAACTCACGACCTATTTCTATTGTGAACAGTTTAAAAGCTCACAGCGAAGCCCTCCACTTATTTATCGCAGACTCATTAATATTGTTCCTGCAGTCATTTCCTAACTAATTATGGACAATTTAATTGGTTTAGTGTTTAGTTTAGGTGCCCTTTGCAAATAGCTACCGTTTGCGTTGTTATGAAAAGACGTAGCGGCGGTAGAGTATAAGATATTTGTCATTCATCCCACGATGGATGCAAGAATAAATGCCGCTTAGAAGATTAGTCATTGGACTGATCCCGGGTAGCAGAACTATCTAGGTGCTTCCTCTTGAAACCAATCCTAATTTGAATTCAATTTCAATCTAATAAAATCTCAATAATTATTCAATGTCAAACTCAACACCCCCAACACCACAATACAACCCCAAATGTAGCTGTTAAAATGTCATTCAGAGTACGGAATATAAAACTAAACTCAACATCATTTAGTTCATTAAATATCCACGCAATACGGTTGGAACGGGTTACCGGGGCTCCGGCTCGACGTGCAGGAGAAGGAACGGGGTGGTTTTTAGTCAGTAAGAGTCTGACACTCCCTCCCTCCTCACCTAGGCGGGTGCAGTTATTCGATGATTTTCCCTCCTTAAAAAAATACGGATGGAATGGGAGACTAAAAAATTTGACAATATCAATGTCGATCGATCGGAATTGGATTCAGAAGTAAGCCCCTAATAAACCCTGACCAGCCAGACTGGTGGATGGTGGTTTCATTGGCGGTGGCACGTGCAGTGGATTGCTCGATTCTCTACAGTATGGTTAAGTTGGGCAGTGCTGGTGTATACATGTCATGTTCGTGAACGGTCGCCTTAAACTGGGACTGGTCAGCTCCAGACTGTATTATTTATTGTCTTAAGGTTTTTTCTTTTTCGATCTCTTTAACTAGATTTTGGTGTTACATTGTTCTCGCACAATCGAACCAATGAAACTATGTAACTAGATAATTGTATTGTGAAACTGATTGATAAAGAGTAACCTACAGAGTTTCTTACTCGTCTTTCTCCATAGGAATCTACACCTTGCCTTGGACTCAGCAAATAGCTTCACTTTTAATTTTTTTGTTGACGTTCAAAAGTGTTTTCCGTCTAATTGAAATAAATGATTTTGACTTTGACTTCGAGTGGACTGTTACGCCACTATCAAATGTGGAGACTCTTTGTTCGCTGTTACAACATTTGCTGAAAGAGTAGAGGGGTGGTCACAAATGTATTCTACTCTGCAGTCGCCACGACCATTTTTTAATCATGAGTTGCTTAAATAAATCTTGTTTCATCATCAAAATCCAGCCGAACTTAGTACATACAAAGCAAAGATTTCTATTTTCTAATTCCTAACACGGTGTACGGACTACGTAGTTACCGACACAACCTAGTTACCAATTACTCGTGATTATAATAGTGAAAGTAGACATTTTGAGATTAGCAATGTCTGACTGCGGATAGGCCATCTTTACTTTGTTTTTTTTTTCTTTTTGTCGGGCTTTCTCTATGGGTTTTGGAGAAAGGAGGTTGAATTTATGATAGTGATGATGATTATGATGAAGTGCAATAAACATTTAGGTTGCTATGGTAGTTTTTTTAATTTTATGCTATAAAGAATTAGAAGTAGTAAATTGGGGTTAATTCTAAACGTGGGTTTGGCTTGTATCGTTCATATTATATACCCAGAATAACAAAAGTCAAAGCATTTATTTCAATTAAACCATAGTTAGGTACTTTTGAAAAGTCAACAAATACAAAATAAATAATAGTCTGTCAGTCAGTCCGTCAGTGAAACTAGGTGAAGCTAGGTGCTCATTCCAAAATGTAGATTCGAATGGAGAAGAACGAGCAAGAAACTCCATTCGTAAAACAACTAGAAGATCATACAAATGGTTATTTGCAACAGCTTAGCCAACTAGTTGCACCACAGCTTATTGTCCAGCCGCTGCGCCGTTGTGCGATCAAAAAATAATAACTATATTTATTAAGAAAACTATAATAATATATTTGTTTCTTGTTACAGTAGAAACAAAACTCCAACAATGGACAGTGACAGCCTGGTGCTATGGCGGCGGCCGCTCACTACACTGGAGTACTTCTTCAAGGAACTATTCATATTGATCTCTACAGGATTACAGAGGTATGGAAACTTTGCAATACAATTTACTGTAGTAGTAACATAACATCACGCCTTTTATCCCCGAAGGGGTAGGTAGAGGTGCACATTATACCACTGTATAATGTCACATCCACTTTTCACTATTTATGTTATCAGTCCCATGTAATAGGGGTGAACCGTATACCGGGCACGTTTCCAGGACTAGTAGTAGTTCTTAATTGGGACAAGCCCGCCACAACCTCCCAAAACCGCTGCAACTCCTGTAAGCCAGGATCTACAGCAGATACAACCATGCAAACATCGGAACACTGAAGTTTATTAATTCGGTACTTGCCTTAATCAAAAATACATTATTTTGACTGTTCAATACAATAAAATGTAAAAAAAATAATCACACTTTCATTAATTGATTTTATGACCAACTTAATTTTAGTATTTTTTTAGTAAATCCTTAAAAAATAAATATGCTTTATGACGCTAAAAAAAAGTGATACACAATCTCCTACAAAATTCATAGAAAACTTTCGTTTTTGACAGTTCACAGGATCTTTTTAAAATGTCTTATAATAAATCATGTAATGCTCATATTTGTATTGTTCCAGGTTATTAACGTACAAACTGTTGGCACTGACGATATTTGTAGCAATATTAGGAACAGTTGTATCTTATTACGTTAGCGGCCCGCACCAGCCTTATGTTCAGGTAAACAGCATTTTATTACTACTTAAGTCATCATCATTAACAACAGCATATAAGTAGCCACTACTGACCAAAGGCCTCGTCTCGCACGGAGAAGATTTGAGCAATAATCACCACGCTTGCTCAATTCGGGTTGACGATTTCAAACTGAATTTTTTGTTGTGTGTGTGGGGGGACACTAGAATTTTCTCCTGTGTCGTGGGTGTGTTTACAAACATACAAGTTCACATACACAAAGACACCCAGACCCGGAACAACAATCTGTGGATCATACAAAGAGTTGCTCCGTGCGGGAATCGAACCCGCGGCAGCCAGTTGGCCAGCCACCGCACCAACCGTGCAGTCGTAGTTGTCTTAGGTTTTCTTTTGGTATACTATCGACTCATTAGATATGTATATTTCTCCTCGGCAATGATATATAAGACTAAAATCGATAATAAAATTATATTTATTTAATTTTTCAGTTGGTAGTAGCGACCCTATCGTGGTGGGGCTGGTGGGTAGTGCTGGGCGTGTGTAGTTCAGTGGGGCTGGGTACAGGTCTGCATACATTCCTGCTGTACCTGGGACCTCACATCGCGAGGGTGACGCTGGCTGCGTACGAGTGCGGAGCCCTCAACTTCCCTGAACCGCCTTATCCTAATGAGTAAGTAGATTTTATACTTTTTGAAAAGTAGCCTAGGTTTTCAATTAACGAAAATGATGATACCTACCTAGGAAAATGTTCATAATAAATTAAGAATTCATAATTTTACTCTGTGTAGCAATGAATCAAAAAGTTATACATTTACTTGACGTCGTGGCTCTGTGTAAAATCTACTGAGATGTGACGTCATTTACTCATTGAATTTTCGTATTAATATTATTTACTTAATTTCTTAATAACATAAAAAATACTGCTCTACAAATTGATACAAAATATCCAACAATATTTATTTTACACTACTTCTTTACTAATAATCGAATCTTTTTTAACTCTTCTTTTTCTCAATTCCAGTATAATATGTCCAGCCCAGATCGACCCGAGCAACGTGGTGTCGATATGGAACATAATGTCGAAGGTCCGCATAGAGTCCATGATGTGGGGTATAGGCACGGCGCTGGGGGAGTTGCCGCCATACTTCATGGCGCGCGCCGCCAGGCTCTCGGGGGGAGGGGTCGCTGAGTTGGCTGCTAATGACGATTCTAGGACTGGGAGGTGAGATAAAGATTTATTATTTTGTAACACTCAAAATATATGGTCTCTAAAGAAAAACCTTTCACACAAGAAACTACGACGGTGTCACAAGAAAAGTGGAGGCCCAATCATCCCCCCTTATCCCCAATCCCTATACCCCTACATCCTTAAATCCTTAATACCAAAAACCTGGCAACGTACTTATAACTCTAGTATTGTGGATGTCCATGGACGGCGCAGATTTTTTGATTGCCTACCATTGAGTGATGTGTCTCATCAACAGCCTATAAATGCCCACTGCTGAGCAAAGCCTCTTCTCACACGGAGAAGGTTAGAGCATTAATCACCACGCTTGCTCAATGCGGGTTGGCAATTTCAAACTCATAATTAGAAATTATAAGTCCAGGTTTCCTCACGATGTTTTTCCTTCACCGTTTGTCAGTGGTGTCTAAATAATCTTAGAAAGTACATATAACTCGGAAAAAGTCACATTGGTACTTGCCGTTGGTAGGTTTCGAACCCGCACCCTCATGCATGAGAAATGGGCGTCTTAAACCTCCGGGCCACCACGACATTATATAGTGATGTGTCTGCTCGTTTGTAACCCAGACGTACGTCTGTCGTATGTCATAAAAATATGGTATTTGTTTTATTTTGTATTAAACCTGGTTTTTTCTTTGTAACAAGTACAATGGGACAAGCACCAACGTTTTTAGATTTCGTTTCGTTCTAATATTTACCACCAGCGTCGACGGTTGATTATTATCAGGTTGCTGGTCTGTCAAAGATTTGACATACATACATACATAACTTCACGTCTGTCTCCCATGGGAGTAGGCAGAGACTAAGGAACGCCAATTACTACGATTCTTACATACCTCTTTCGCTTCATTAACAGTCATCAATCTTTTCATGCATGCTCGTCGGTTAAGGGTACTTTTAATTTGGCCCTTCTTTAATATATCGCCAATCTGGTCACTATTTGACAAAGATATCTAAAGTGTAATTTTCTCAAATTCCAGGGCAAAGGTAATGGTACAAAAGCTAGTCCAGAAAGTTGGTTTCGCTGGTATCCTGGCGTGCGCGTCCGTGCCCAACCCTCTGTTCGACCTGGCCGGCCTGACGTGTGGACACTTCCTCGTCCCGTTCTGGACATTCTTCGGAGCCACGGTGCTGGGCAAAGCGGTCATCAAGATGCATATACAGAAGATGTTTGTTATCATCGCTTTTAATGAAACTTTAGTTGGGTGAGTGACATTTTTATTTATTATATTACTAGGTTCTGCCCGCGACTTCGTACGCGCAGTCCCGTTTTCTCCCGTTCCAGTAGGATTTTCAACATTTTTTTTGTCGTAAGAACCTTCTCCTGACAATAACCAACACAACAAAAAAAAAAAAGATCAGCCAAATCGGTCTAGCCGTTCTCAAGTTATGGCGTGACAATGGGAAACGGATTTCATTTATATATATATAGATGTATTTTATACTGTGTACAAACTTCATAGCCGGTTATAATAATAACAACAAGAAAACCAGCCTAGAGCTGAGTAATCCTCCGCCTTACTCACCCAGCCGCCTCACCCAGCCGGGAGAAGTCATCGATAATTTTCTCCCCCTTACAAAAAGTAATAAAAAAAGAGTAATAGAACGAATACAAGAATAATAATATTTTTTACTTAAATTACTGATAGCAAAACAAAACCTTCGAGTTTAGTATTTTCTATACATTTGGAACTTTTTAGAGGTGAAATATTATTTTTTGACACATTCAGCCATATAGAGAAATATACAGAAATGTTTAAAATTAGACCATTAATTAATTATGTTTGTTATAATTGTCTAGTAATATGTGTATTAACAATCCATTTTTTCAATTCCAGCCAAGTCCTTTCCTGGGTAGAAAGGATACCATACATCGGGCCTAAGTTGGAAGCTCCGCTACTGGAGTTCCTTCGCAACCAAAAAGCAAGATTACATAAAAACGACTCTGCAGCGCCCATAGAGAATCAAGGCTCAGTTCTATCGAGTCTTCTAGAGAAGTTTGTGTTGGCTATGGTTGTCTACTTTGTCGTGTCTATAGTGAATGCGCTTGCGCAGAACTATAGCAAGCGAGTCGGTAAGAAGAAGGGCAAGAAACGGGAATAGGGACTGCGGACGCCGGGCGACGCGCTCTGTGCTATCGGTATGTTTCATTATTATTTCGAATATGTTCTTATTTGATATGACAGTACTTAAGGACTTTTTCCTGTGTCGTATATGCGTTACAAACATACAAATTTGTTTACAGTCATCAAACTCGGAACAAGTTAATAATACAAACTGCAGTCTTTTAATTGACCAGTTGATAGTTATAAGATAAGTCCGACTTGAGATTCGATTCCGAAACCTTTAGTTACACAGACACCTTGTAACTACTACCCTAACCACCGAGACTTTTGTAGTATCGTTACTAAATTAAAATGTCTGGCTTCTTTTACCATGAACCTCACCCATATTATTTGTATTTTGTAAGAAAACTAACTCATTTTTATGATTTGTCTTGCAGCGCGGCGGCGGCCGTCGGACCGCATGCGCCGGCGCCGGTAGTACAGACTCGCGCAGTCACGTGGACACGTCACACTGCCACCTACCGTTCTCATGGCGAACTAGATTGTATACACGTAAATATAAACATTAAATTAAGGATTATAATTACTATACTGAAAATATAGGCAAGATTTTGTTAAGTAATATTACTTATAACAAGATACCTAATTACTTAGGTAATATTATTCTCTCTTTCTCATATAAATCGCATCGAAATTGGTCCATACGTTAAAGAGTTACAATACCATAAACTTTTACGTTGGGAGTTTAAAAATGTAGTTTCTACACACTATAACAAGAATAAAGCTTGTCATGTTTATTGGTTCATAACTCGGAAACGGCTGCACAGATTTTGATGATATTTAATTCATTTTCTTCCCAAATAACTAGAAAAATATGTCAAAAAATTACCTTTTTTAAACAATTCCCTGATTGAAGCGTCACCAAAGAGCGCCATTGTATATGTATATGAACGGTAGGTGTTTGCGCAATAACTAGCTAATATAATTATATAGGTTATTATATTATAAGGTGCGTAACTATAGTGTTCTTTCTCATACATAAATTGAAGTGTTTTGTCATTATGTGCGAATATGCAAACGTTATGTTGGTATTTTATCGTTTTTATATAGGTATAGAAACTAATCCGCCAACAAATAGTTGTAATTATGACCGATTTCAATTTAAAATCTATAGATAGGTTATTTGCAGACTGCCTCGTTGGCCGTGTGGTCGCAAGTGCGACTGCCGGGCAAGGGGTCTCGGGTTCGATTCTCGGGTCGGGCAAAGTATTACTGGGTTTTTAGAAATCTCAGTAGTAGCACGGAGTCTGGAAATGTGCCCGGTGTATGGCAATGGGCTCACCCCCTATTACATGGGACTCGTATCATAAATAGTGAAAAGTGGGTGTTACATTGTACAGTGGCATTATATGCCGAAATGTGCACCTCTGCCTACCCCTTCGGGGATAAAAAGGCGTGATGTTATGTTATGTTATTTGCAGTGTAAAAAAATCAAAACTATTCAGAAAAGGGGCGACCGTATTGACGCAAAGACAAAACTAGTACTAGGTTCTCATATCGGTTATTAATTTCCGTCGAAATTATTGCAATATCATTATGTCATAAAATAACTTTGAAAGCAAATGTTTCGGTAATTTTTATGTGTTTGGGATAAAGCTGTTAATTGATTGAATTACCTGCTAAATATAAAAAGTTTTTTCTATCTCTATCAGTAAAAGAAATAATTCTAGAAAGTGATATTAGGTATTTCGTTTTACCTAAGAAAATTATATTTTGTTTACAGATTTTTTAATAAACGTTATTTTTATATGACGTTTGCGTATTCGAATGTAATGTCGGATTTTAGACATGGTTGCTTTTACAATAGGCAGTTTTATGTCGGAATACTGAAACGCTACCCAATTTTAAGTATAGTTCTATCTCCACAAATTCTTTGTAAAATGACAGAGATGGCACGATATTTGAGCACGACTTAAAATTGAGTAACGTTTCAGTATTCCGGTATTATTTAGTTTGATTTCGTATGCGGTCAGGCAAAATAGTAGATATTTTATGAGAGTACTCTTTGTAAGTGGGAGAAGGGGGAGCTACAAGACCGATAAAGTGACTGTTGACGTTTCGTAAGAGTATATGCCTGTTTTAAAATGACTGTGAAGGGATATAAGACAGTTATTCATGTCCCTGGGACACGCCGGACTTCAGTGTCCCGGTGTTTTCATGGTTGTATCTATTGTAGACTTACAGGAGTTGCAGTGGTCCTAGGAGATCGGGGGTGCTTATCTCAGAAAAAAGATTTATTATGTCTCTGTTAGTATAATTGACAGATATTTTGACGATTTTTTTTTCTTTTATGAAACGTTGCCCTACACTAGGATTTTCTCCTGTATCGTGGGTGCGTTTCCAAACATACAAGTTCACATACACATGACATAAAGAGTTGTTCCGTGCGAGAATCGAACCTGCGGCTCTTTGCGCGGCAGCCACTTGCAGTCAATGAATATAAAACATGAAATATTTAAGTTCAATTAGATATCATGTGCAACAGGTTCCATAAGTTAAAATATACTTTGACATCAATCTCCCTCTCCTTCATTCAATAGTTTTGTTGTACCTCTCATCAGTAAATAAAGACGATATACACTTATATACATAAATTATAAGTAATAAATAACAGCTATCGCCCGACCAATAGCTCTTGCCTTTACGACAAATGTACATAAGTAGAGTATATAATAATAATATTATATAAAGTGTAACAAAATTTATGCGAAGCCTTGCAGACTCTAATTTAGGCTATGAAAATGAAACATAAAAATAAATGTTCATACAATTTCTCTTGGTAATCGTCGTAATTTCTATGGAAAAGATATTTTGTTACCGACTTCAAAAATGGAGGAGGTAGGTAGGTAGTATGTTACAATGTTCTATTTATTAAAAATTACCAAGTCGGCAGAAAATAAGAGCGTCTACTACGCTCCTTACTTCTTAAAATTCTATAACATTCATACATTTGATCATGTAAACACGCCTTCGAAGGGCGCATCTCGATTTGATTCCCTTATTCGTACTAAAACAGAAGTTGTTCAATTTCCTGATTAAAACTAACACATGCATGATCTTTTGTATATTTTGATACACTTTATATAAATCATATAATATTAAATATAGATATAACACCAGCGTGAGTGACTAGTATAGGTGCTCAAATTAATAGCCCAATACCAAATATTTTGGGCTAAATGACATTTAAATGTAACCGGCATTCAGCCATCTTTAATAGACAAGAATCAGCAACAAGCATTTGTTTTCATAGACAAATTTTAGTAAGACTTTTTTAATTTAGAATGTTGATTTAAAAAGTTAACGAGGATTTTGATTGGTTAAAATTTTTAGGTTTTCAAAAGACAATCTCACTTTATTTTAAAGGTAAAAGGTTAACAGTAAATGTAATACCAAAATATATATTTATTATAATTTTCATGTGATTATTATTGATTCCAAAAATATATCATTTGGTGCTGTTCCTATTTTAATGTGTTGTCTCCCGTTATTTTATTATTAAAATAAGTTTTATTTTTACCTAGTCCAAGGTAGATATTATGTTTTACGTTTTATTATTTATTTTGCTATATTATTGTAGATGGTTTTCGCTTTGTATTTACGCGAGCGGGGTTGAATTTCATTTTGTGTATGCGTTAGATTTTTGTGATAGATTACCTAATGCAATTTGGCGCATTATTTAAGGTGTCAATGTGATCGTAAAGTATCCACATAATGTCAAGTTTGTTAGACTATGAGTACTTTATGCGTCACCAGCGCCATCTAGGGATCGCAAAAATGGATACGTCAATATTGTAAGTTCTAATATATACTCCCAAATTTTAGATAAATTAATATTAATATTAAGATAATACGAATGAAAGACATTTTTGTATCTCGTGTATAAAAATATGATTATAATGTTAAGTAGATAAATGATGTCCAGTATTAAAAGTAAGGATTTGTTTTTATTTATAATAGGAATGAATTCATTGTGTAAGTTTTCAGTGGTCGCATTCCTTCTATGTAGACGTTGCAAAAATTAAAATTTGATATTAACGTTTTGAATTTTAAATCATAGAGCTGTGTTTATGTAATGCTAATTATTAATTCTTGTCTTACAACGCACAGAGGGCAGAAATTCTGAGTAAAAATTAACCCTATAAAACTTTAAGTCGACAACAGCGCCCTCTACGCAAAGAAAAAAAATAATTAGCATTTCATAAAACCGTATTTAAAAAAAATGTGGGTAATTTAAAAATAGATGTGTGCAAATCTATCTATTGTCTAATCTCTATTTGTAGTTTTTTGAATTAGGTATATCTAGGTATCAAATTCTGCTAAGTGTTTTTGATTTTTGTGTTTATTTGTCACAGTTTCACCATTATAGTAGATGTTGGTTTGTGTGTCTCACCGCATATTAGTGCCTATCTTTGTATTAAAATGTTGACCTTTAACTTGTTTAATGTTCATGTGTAATAACCAAACTTCTTCATATAAAAGTGTTCTTTATACATCGGTAAAAAGGTCTATAATGGAGTGGCTGAGAGCAGATACCAGTGTCCTCTCAGGGATCAACGGCATGTCGACAGAATTCGAATGTTTAAAATATATTTATTACTTTCCATTTATCTTTGACTTTATTGTCTTACAATTAAGTCTTAAACTCCATTGAATATTTGAAGATTAGGGCAGTATGATAGGCCTGGCTTGAATAGTTGGCTAGAAGGAACAACATTTTTGTTCCAATGTAAAAATATTTTTAACTGTTCAGTTCCCAAGCGGTCACCGGTGACCTCTCTCCACTAACTCCATTATAGATCTAATTTCCGATGTTTAGAGACTACTTTTGTATGTACATATTTTGGCATTAATATCAACGCATTAAACACATGTATGACATAGGAGAGAATCCTAGAGTGGGGCAATGTATAAAAAAAAATATCTTCTGCCCACCTTCCCCCGAAGCGCACAAGTCTCATTTGATGAAATTAGGTACATTGTACTAGATAGGTAAATTAATTCGCGTTTTTATAGTAATTTAATGAAAATATCCAACCATGGTGCCAAATAACATACGGTTTACTTAAAGCTACATTTTGTGTACTTTGATTGGCTTTTCATAGTAATCACATAGTTTTTTTAGCAGAATTTGAACCTAAAACTAAACTCTAGTGGCATTCATTTAAAGTTCATTATCTAGTACTTTATTTTATATTCTACATTCTGTTCTAAGTATGCTTTATGCTACATTCCACGTTATTCTAGTTTCTTTTTAACTTTTTAAAACAAAATTTGATTTTGTGAACTTCCTGGCTATTCTTCTTTACATAAATTGGCTGCAAACAGGGTAGGCTTCAGGCCGCTTTTCAATTATGTAAAATAACAAAATTATAAAGAAAATTAAATTCTATGTAAAAGTTATTAAACCTCTTTAGTGATACATATCACTGCCATAGACAAATGTAAAAAAGTTTTTTTCTATCAGTTATTACCAAACAGGATTGTTTAATGAGTTTATTGTATGTTTTGTCCTAATATTGTATATAAAGAGAATGTATTCGTATATATCGTAGTTTGTACAGTCATGTGGAGTGGTACATTAGTACAAAATATTGCTTATTTTTTTGTAAGTTTGAGGTTTCATACTCACAAAGCAATAAATGAATGTTCACGATTTAATGTTTTATTTCTACATTCCTTTTCTGTTATGAAATACAAGATAAACGAGGTTTAGACTGCTTCATTGGTTCAGTCGACTTCAACTTCATCCTTCCCTTGAAAAAGCGTAATGTTTTCTAAAATAGTTTAAGATTTTAAAATGCGCTAGAATGGACCCACCATTCTAGCGCAAAATGTCCAAGGTCGTTGCCACCCTATCCAAGAATCAGCAGAAGATATATATATCCATGGGAGATGCGACAATAGAGAGTATGAAAATTTCGTTATTTTTAGCTGGGATCTCTAGAGATATTAGAAGATTTCTGTGTGGACTACGTAAGGACCAGTTTGATCAAGTTATCCCATCATCGAAAAATAAAAACTAAAACAACAATTTTAACACTAGAAAGACGGGAGCAGTCATTTGACCGCAATTTGATTTTAAATGTTGAATAACTTGAAATCTATTTGAGTTTTTAAACTGAGACTTTATGACTTTTATTTATTTTACTAGTTAAATGCAACTATGTATGAAAATAAATCACAACTCTTTTATTTATTATTTAAAATCTTGATCTACCTACAAAGACGGCGGCAGTCATTTGACTGCTGACAACCAATGAGTGTTTATAAGTGTAATATGAGAGGGTAGAATACAAATTATATACACTAATTCATTGTTTATAGTTTGTTTATCAAATGAGACCGTATCATTTCAAGTGTCTGTGAACTTTTACGAAATTATTGAAAGTAGTTTGTGGTCGCAACGTATTGGAGTCTTGAAAATGAAAAAAACGTTTGTTACTTTCAAAATATTTGTGAAGATGAGTCTGATTTTGACTCTAACAATACAAAACATGATAGCGACGACGATTATGTGGTACTACTTGTCAGTTCGAATTCCTCTACGGACGGAAGTGACCTGAAAGACCAGATACTTCGAGAAAATTTATCAGACGTTGACAAGTCGGGTTCTCGTGGTTGTAATCGTTGCTGTGGTAGTGATAAAGGCTGTGAAAGGAGTTTGGAAGATCCTGAGCATCAAGGTCTTTTCACAACTATCGACTGTATTTCTTGTACACACCTCAAATGGCATCTACTCTAAGTGGTCAAATGTCAATGAATCCGTTGATACAGATGCGTCTTGTGAAACTTTTTGCAAATACTGGTCAAAATGTTACGAGCATCTCAAAGGTGAAATACTTTTTTTTTCATATTTGTGACCTAGCAAAAATATAACATAATTTAGATAATTTTCCTTTTTAGATATAATTCCTTCATTTGGTATAGGAAAATGTAGAATATTACATGAAACAAAGGCTATTTATACTAAGTTCAGTGGGTGAACTTAGAAGCAAAGTATAAATTGAAGAAGACTCTCTAAAACTGAATCCTTGCCTGAAGAGTCTAGATCTTTTACTTCTCAATCTTTTGCACAAAATCCAGTAAATTCCAAAATATTATATACACAAATGCAAATACAAAACCCATAAAGAATGCGACAATTGCAAAAAGCCACTTTGCGGCTTTTGTAATGTAAACAAAATGATAAAATTAGAAATTTTATACATATTACTTAATTAACAGTATATTATACCATATTTAATACAATAGGTACCATTTCTAGCACTTAAACATAAAAAATATCAATAAAACTTGGAGCAGTCATTTGACCGCTCGCCGTCTTTGTAGGTAGATGATTTTTTCCGTCTTTCTAGTGTTAATATCAATGTGCATAAGATTTTTTAAATGGACAGATTCTGCCTATTTGAACTCACTTTCCTGTCTCCCATAGAGGTAGGCGAGACTATGGAACGCCAATGTTTACGATTCAGGAATACCTCTTGGAATGAGTCAATAGAGTAAGATACTGTATGTAAAAATAACTATTGTATCGGCTACTCTACTTATAAGAAAAACACAATTATTATTAAAAAACTCTGTATGAAAGTATGCGAAAATATTGGTGATGACTTCAAAACGTTTCAAAAAGCAGTGTCAACTAATATAATGACAACTGACAGTTATCAACTGCCACTGTCAGTGTCATTCATATACTTACTAAAGTTTTGAGGTTAGGTTTCCACCTTCCTCTATTTATTTTTTCTAAATAAGAATAATAATTATATTCAAATAAACAGTCGCAATGTTGCGACAATTAGCTTGGACAATAGTCCAGTCTAGGGGCATTAAACACAAGATTGATGTCAAGTGGGTAAGACCGGAGTATGTGCCAGCTTACAAACCAGAAAAATCTGGAGACTTGGAAAGTTTGCCTCCTATTCCTGAGACCGCTATTGGCAGAGATTATGCTCTATCTGAAGAAATCAAAGAGTAAGTATGCACATTAATACAAGAAGACATCGAAAAATATCTGACTTGTTTACAATTTTTCTTCTGTGGCAGTCTAAAAATTTCTTGTAATTTAATGTATTGTAGTTCGAAGTATTTGATTTCTGTCGTAACTCCTTATTACACCTAGAACTATTGTTTTCCAGTCATCCGGCCATTAAACCACTTTAGTCATTAGGTATTTTTAATTTTTTCTGTCATTAAACGTGTTAGCCCGTTTCGCCATGGCAATATCAGATTACGTAAAACATAATATATATATCCGTTTCTGACTGCCTCGTTGGCCGAGTCGTCGCAAGTGCCGGTCTCGGCCAAAATATTACTTGGTTAAAAAAAAACACAGTAGTTAGTAGCACGGAGACTGAAATTGTGCCCGGTATATGGCATTAGGTTCATCCCCTATTAAGTGCTGTAACGTGCACTTCTGCCTGTCTTCAGGGATAAAAGGCTCGATGTAATGTTATATCCATTTCCAGCGCACCAGAGTCAGTTAAGAAGATATTCTCAGTTGGTCACCTTGGTCGCAAGGAGTACAACATTCTGGTCAAGGAGGAACTCAAGAACAGAGTCCGGAGACATGAGTATGACTTCTCTACTGCTGAGACTAAGAGTAAGAGTTGTATTTGTTGACGTTTCAAAAGTACCAAACTATGGTTTAATTGAAATAAATGCTTTGACTTTGACTTTGAAGATAAATTCAAATGTTTACTATGAACTAAACTATATAATCATTAAAAAAAAACTTACTACATACATTACATTTGTGATTTATGGTTTAATAAAGTGTTTAATATTAATCTTTTTCTTTTCTTTTGCAGTTGCTAACATGACAGGACAGATTCGATATCTCCAAGATAATATGGATAAATTCCCTAGAAATTCCAAAATGAAGGTAAAATTAACAATCTATCTATATCTATATATATAAAAGAAAGTCGTGTTAGTTACACCACTTATAACTCAAGAATGGCAGAATAGATTTGGCTGAAAATTGGTAGGGAGGTAACTTAGAGCCAGGAGACCGACATAGGATACTTTTTAACCAAAATTTTTTTTTCCGAAAATCATGAGCGGGGACGGGAAAAAAAAAATGGGATGGTACGCATACGAAGTCGCGGGCAGAAGCTAGTTTTTAATAAAGCAAAAATATTTATCTTCCAAATTGATTTTGAGTCCCATGTAATAGGCTCACATACTATTACATGGGACTCATAACATAAATAGTGAAAAGCAGGTTTTACATTGTACAGTGGCATTAAGTGCCATAATGTGCACCTACCCCTTCTGGGATATTCGGAGTCGCGGAGAACCTAACGGGTAACCGGGGCTCCGGCTCGACGTGCAGGAGAAGGAACGGGGTGGTTTTTAGTCAGTAAGAGTCTGACACTCCCTTCCGCCTCACCCAGGCGGGAGCAGTCATTCGATGATTTTCCCCCCTTAAAAAAAAAAAAAAAAAAACCCCTTCTGGGATAAAAGGCGTGATGTGATGTTATTATTTTCATTTCTAAAAGTTATTGTGATTGTCATATAATGTCCAATTAATTGCTAGAATGTGATAATTTAGATGTCTTGATTTTTTACAGCAATTAGTTCAGGAGCGCATAGACAAGAGGAAAAAGCTGTTGAAGTTTTTAAGACAATATGATTACAAGAAGTTTGAATGGCTTCTGGAAAAACTCAATATTGAGTACAAAGGTCATCCAGAGTGAGTATTACTTTGTTCTAGACATTGTACACACGGCCACACATCAATCTATACAAAACCAGTGTATCCTGGTGTCGCGTCGCATCATCTTTCCGCACATTTAACGTTCAGTTTATACTGGTTCGTAAAGCTCGATATGTAGCTGTGTGTACCTTATTTATTTCAAACTAGTAATAGCTTAAAATATTTTTTAAAGACATTGCCCCTTTTTAGATTTTTCTCCTGTGTCGTGGGTGCGTTTATAAACTTACAAGTTCACATACACATGACACCCAGACCCAAAACAACAGTTTGTGGATCACACAAATTGCTTAGTACGGTAATCGAACCCGCGACACTGCGCGGCAGCCCAGCCACCGCACCAACTAGATCAAAAGATCCCTTTTATCTCTATAATTATTGTATCGAAAAAATAGACTACTTATAATCTTCAGTGCTGTAATCAAAGCTTATGAATTTTGTTAAATATTCCACCAAAACGAAACTCATGACCATTTAAAAACAACATAACATAACATCATGCCTTTTATCCCCGAAGAGGTAAGCAGAGGTGTACATTATACCACTGTACAATGTAACACCCACTATTCACTATTTATGTTATAGGGGGTGAGCCTATTGCCATATACCGGGCACAATTCCAGACTCCGTGCTGTAGTACAGTAGTAACTGAGAATATTTAAAAACCCAGCAATACTTTGCCGGGCCCGGGAATTGAACCCGAGACCCCTTGCCCGGCAGTCGCACTTACGACCACTCGGCCAACGAGGCAGTACATTTAAAAACCTGCCTTCAATTTATTAACGCAAATTAATCTCTTCTTTTCAGATCATTCCACAAGCTATCCCGTAAGGAGTCACTCCGCAGACTCACCGAAATGCACTGCGAAGGCATTCGTAACAATAAACTGGCGGACTACCGCAACTTACTTGAAAGTCAACAAGGTCCATTCTTAAAGGAAAAATTAGATAGTTTGAAGTTTATTCGAAGTGAGCAGATGGAATTGAAATTACCGATCACAGTCACTGAACAGGATATTAAGAAGGTTGAACAGCAGTTAGAAGAATGGACGAAGAAGGATGAGATCAAACAACAAGCTAAGAAGAAGAAGAGGAACAGTATTCTAGAAGTTGATTGATTTTATTTTTGTAATGTAATTATGTAATTATATGTTGTAGAATTTATATTTGTCTTTTTTTTTACTCAAAGTCAAAAGTCAAAGTCAAAAATAATTTATTTCAATTAGACCAGGAAGGCACTTTTGAACGTCAGTAATAAAAATTTAAAAGTGAAGCTACTTATTTACTCATTCCAAGGTGTAGATTCCTATGGAGAAGAACGAGCAAGAAACTCCATAGGTTACTCTTTTCCAATCAGTTTCACAATACAATTCTTCAGTTACACAGTTTTATTGGTTTGATTGTGCGAGAACAAATGTAACACCAAATCTAGCCAAAGAGATCGAAGAAGAAAATAACCCTTAAAGACAATAAATAATACAGTCTGTAGCTGACCAGTCACAGTTGACGGCGCCCGTTCACGAACATGACACGTACACCAGCACCGCCCAACTCAACCATATTGCAGGGAATCTAGCGACCCAATGCACGTGCCACCGCCAATTGGATCTTTGAGTGAACATGACAACTCCAAGCTGACATAAATGCATTCTACTAGTCCAATTTAATATTTAGTTAATTACAGGGCTCTCACATTAACAATGATTATGCAAGTTAAACAATATACATTTAAACAACTACGTTGTAATATTTAGGTTGAATTTCGTTGACACATCAATGTTTTTCGTTATCCCGTGGAGCTGGACCAGCGTGCATCCAAGCATTTTTATCTTCTATATAATCATTAATTTTGTAATATGCTTGTCTACATAAAGTTTTTTTTATACATAATTTAAACTTCATTTCATTTAGGTGCTGTATATCGCTTGGTATCTTGTTATAACATTTAACACAGAATCCCATGAACGATTTAACCACTTTCGCCAATCTCAAAATTGGCTGACTTAATCTATCCTTATGTCTAGTTTGATAGTGGTGTCTGTCCGACACTTTACCAAATAACTGTAGATTTTTCCTAACATACATAATGTTTTCATAGATAAATTGACATGGAACGGTCATAATGTTGATCTCTTTAAACCTCTCTCTGAGAGATTCGCGACGACCTAGGTTGTAGATAGCTCTGACGGCGCGCTTTTGTAAGATAAAGATAGACTCAATGTCAGCAGCGTGTCCCCACAGCAGAATGCCATACGACATAATGCTATGAAAGTAACTGAAGTACACTAGTCTTGCCGTGCCTATGTCGGTCAACTGTCGGATCTTCCAGACAGCATAAGCTGCAGAGCTCAATCGTCCCGCTAAAGATGTAATATGAGGACCCCATTGCAGTTTGTCGTCTACAGTAATCCCCAGAAAAGTAGTCTCTTTTACAAATTCTAATTTCTCATCATTCAATAATATGTCACATTCGCTGCTTTTAACATTTGGCAAAACAAATCTAATACATTTTGTCTTTTTATCGTTTAATACTAAATTATTTAATGTAAACCAATTTTGAACCTTTATTAAGGCGTTATTTACATCGTCATAATTATTTGTCCGTCTATTCATTTTAAAAACCAATGAAGTGTCATCAGCAAATAAAACCATTTGTGGCTCATTTTTAAATAAATGGGGTAAGTCATTTATGTATGTTAAAAATAAGAATGGACCCAGTATCGAGCCCGGACGGCGACGGAGACCTCAAAGCATCATTTTTTTAATAGTCGTGGTGGCTCGGTGGTCCAAGACGCCCGCTTCTCATGCTTGAGAGCGCTGCTTCGAAACCTACCCACAGCAAGTACCAATGTGATTTTTTCCGAGTTATATGTACTTTCTAAGATTATTTAGACATCACTGACAAACGGTGGAGGAAAACATCGGGAGGAAATCTGGACTTTCTAATTATAAGTTTGAAATCGCCAACCCGCATGGAGCAAGGGGTGATTAATGCTCAAACCTCCGTGCGAGTAGAGGCCTTCGGTCAGCAGTGGCCACTTTTAGGCTGTTGATGTGATCCATTACCTAAAATATATAAATCACTAGCTTTTGCCCGCGACTTAGTACGATTCTTTTCGATCGATTTTTCGATTCTTTCTGTCTTTTTTTTAAAGGGGGGAAAATCATCGAATTACTACTCCCGTCTGAGTGAGGCGGGAGGGAGTGTCACTCTTACTGACTAAAAACCACCCCGTTCCTTCTCCTGCACTTGGAGCCGGCGCCCCGGTAACCCGTTAGGTTCTCCGCGACCATTTTTTTTCTGTCTTAAGAACAGCCAAATTTAAGTTTTCATGCTATGTCGTTACAACGGAAAATAGGTTTCATTTTTATATATAAAGAATAGTGTATTATATAAAATTATAGAATTGTGCAAATAAAACAAAACACAAATAGTTTAAAACCATTTTATTAATAAGTAATTAAGTACAAAATTACAATTAAAAATATTCATATAAAAATATAAAGCGTATTCTGAATATCAGTCGAATTTGGACGGAGTATATTTTACATAAACACATTGTTTTCGAGTATATAGAGCGATTTCATATTAAAATTATTGGAATGTACTTATATACTTAACATTAAAGGAAGACTTATGTACTATAATTTACATAGAATATGGCGTTAGGCTAAGAAATATAAGAATATAATGCAGGCACAATCGAGGATATCATCTGATGTTTCAAGATCTGTAATAAACGATAATTTTAAACCAATAGCATTACATTACAATAAATTGGCAAGACAGGCGAAATTGGGTAGTTCCCTCAGTCAAAAACAAATACTATTTATAATAACTATCGTGTGAACATACTAAATTAACTAAAATGTACGCTCGCGACATCACCGCGATCGCGCACGCTGCTCATGAGGATTTTGAGCTCATGATTTTTAAATAACTGTAATGGCGTTAGCGTTTATAGAAGTGTCTGTGTGAAGTAAAAAGTAAAATAAAAGCGCAAGACTATTGGATATTACTTTTATTAACTTCTTTACATCGCTCACACGCGACCGCGCCCGCTGCTCATGAGGAAGAACCCCTCTGTGGTTCGAAACTAGTAGAGCTTTTCTCAGTATATTCACATGAGTAACCCGCGATTTATAGTTAAAAATTTGTATCATATAAACATTTTAAACCAATATTACGCCTGCATTATAATCATCGCATTGAAGAATTGGAAATAGTCTTGAATTCATTAAATCAATTAAGTACAACATTGTCTAAAGTTAAAATAGAAGTAAACAGAAGTTTTTCAAACACTTGGCACATAACGTTAACATTTCATACTGTAGTAATCAATCATGTTTTATCAAATGTGAACTGTGCATAAGTATAAACAAAGACATGCACGTCTTTCAATCCCCCAGGGGATAGACAGAGGTTGCACACACATACACAAGGTAATATGCATTTTCACCAATTATGTTATGAGTTTTTTCCCATTTAGTAAAGGGTGGGTCTATTGTCTTAATACAGAGAAAAATCCCGACCGATTTAATTGAGGAATTATCAAAAAAACTGAATAATTTCCAATGACACTGTTCGACCCAACAATCTTTTGTTCACCAGTGGCATTTGCAATTAACTGCTCGTTTGACCAACAAGTATGTGTAACATAACATAACATCACGCCTTTTATCCCTGAAAGGGTAGGCAGAGGTGCACATTATGCCACTGTACAATGTAACACCCACTTTTCACTATTTATGTTATGAGTCCCATGTATGCGGGGTGAGCCTATTGCCATATACCGGGCACAATTCCAACAATGACAAGTATATGTCTAACTATGTTTTGCAAGTGAGTTACTTTTATTAACATTTTGTTTACACAAACATGATTGATTACCACCTCACGTCCGAGTTCCCTTGTACGTAGTGTCAGAGCGCGGTGGTATGCGGCGCGCGCGCGTAGGCGGTGGGAATGAACCCGGAGCGGCGCGCCTTGGGGGCGTGCGCCCACAGCCAGCCCTCCACCGTCTGCTGCGTCAGGTCGGCGTACACCCACTCGCCGCGCTTCACCGACAGGTCGTCCGGGGCCTGCGCCTGACGACATACACAACTTGTTTACAAATATAAATAAGATATATGAGGTTTTTTGTTGAGGCAGGGATAATCTTCCTTGAGTTGGCTTGGCGGGTCGGGCGGCGAGCTACCCTTGCTCCACAGACCCGCACTTACAGTTGTCGGAGATCGTCACTCTCCTACGTTGGAGACGTCCCGGTTACCAGTTAGTTCTGTGCAGTAGTTACCTTATAATCGTATAGCATGACTAGTTCGGTGCCGTGGTATCGTCCGTCGCTGTCCTGCGCGGGCGCCGAGTTGTTCAGCTTGGTGTTGTTGAGTGCCGACGTGTTGTTGGTCGTTGTTGGAGACAACACTGGCTGGGTCGTGTCTTGTGGACTTGCTGGAAGCAATAAGAATACGTTCTTCATTATCTTATATCTTATACTATTACTAGCGGACCCAACAGACGTTGTCCTGCATATCCACTTGAATGTATAAACAAAAATTCATTCAAATTAGTTCAGCTGTTTAGTTTATAAATAACCTTATCATCGACTACAGCGCCATCTGCGCGGGCTGATTTGTGAATCTAAACCATTCCCAGATCCCCTTGAACACACACAAAAAATTTCATCAAAATCGGTCCAGTTGTTTGAGAGAAGTTCAGTGACATACACACTCACAGAATAATTATATATATAAAGAAGATATACATATAAAGCTAAAGAGTTTGTTTTTTGTTTGTTTGTTTGAACGCGCTAATCTCCGTAACTACAAGTCTGATTTGTATAATTCTTTTTGTTTTGGATAGCGCATTTATCGAGGATAGCCATAGGCTATAAAACATCACGCTACGACCAACAGGAGCTGAGCAGAGCGTGTCAAACCGCGCGGAAGTAGTTAGTCTAAAATATAATTAAAGTAGGTACAGTGGTACCTATTCTGTTTTAATATTTTAGCAAAGAATTTCATTGGCAATGATGCAGAGGATTTTTATTGCAATTTATACTACTATCATTTTGCCCTTATCCTCAGTTACTAGACAGAATCAGTTCACACATCCATCACTTCAGTCCAACAATAAATTTGGACTCTGCCTAAACTGTTATGAAGTAAGAGGCATGATATCACTTTTCGTAAAGTCAAAGTCAAAATCATTTATTTCAATTAGACCAGGAAGGCACTTTTGAACGTCAAAACAAAATATTTAAATCCTTACTAATATTATAAATCGGAAAGTAAGTTTGTTTGTTTGTTCCGCATTCACGCCGTAACGACTAAACCGATTGCTTTGAATATTTGCAGAAGTAAAGTTAGAAGTCCGGATTAAATAATAGGGCTCTTTTTGTCCCGGAAAAAATTGATATTCCCGATAGATAACAAAAGTATTAGTATAGATGGCGCTGTATATTGTGTGTATTGGTATATGTTACATAGGCTACTTGTTATCCCTTTGTGACGCGAGCGAAGCCGCGGGTAAAAGCTAGTATTAAATAATAAGAAAATAATGTCAGTCTGTAGGTCAGTCCTCTAGTGAAGCTTTTGCTTGTTTCAAACTGTAGATTCCTATGGAGAAGAACGAGCAAGAAACTCCATAGGTTACTCTTTTTCAATCGGGTTCACAATACAATTTTTGGTTACATTATTTCGTTAGTACCTTGCACTACAGCTGGGTAGACGAAGCCGGAAGGTATGAACCCCTCCTGTCCGTCACTCCGCACTATCCAGTACCAGTCGGGGTCCTCTCTGTTTAGCACTGAAATATTAAAATGTGGAATCAGTTTTAGCTGGATCAAGACAGAATTGATTTAGAAAGAAAGAAAGAGAAAGAAAAATAATTTATTCGCCACCAAACATGGACCACCGAAAATTAACACACAAAATAAACACTGAAAAACAAAAAAATAAAAAAGAAAACAATATAAAAACATAAAATAACAAAAAAAAACAACAATGAAGCCAAAAAAAAACATAAAAAAGCTAAATAAAAGAAACATTTAGACTCAATTCCGTCAAATATGATGTCTGCATTGCTAGTGGTTGCTAGTGATATATGCTTGTTTTATGTAATATATTATGTGACAAAAGATCCACGGAAACACTGATTGTATTCACAAATTCTAAACTTCTTTTTTTTAAACGTTGCCCCACACTAGGAATATCTTCTGTGTCGTGGGTGTGTTTACAAACATACAAGTTCACATACACATGACACCCAGACCCGGAACAACAATCTGTGGATCACACAAAGAGTTGTTCAGTTGCCCAGCCAACGCGCCAACCGTGCAGTATCTATATCATATAAAACGAACTTGAAATCAAAGAATTCAATTATCAAAGCTATGGACTAACTTGGAATCACTCTTGAATGTCTAGAAACCAAGAATTTAAGTTGGAGTGTTGTTAGAACCATTTTATACATACATACATAACTTCACTATCTCCCTTTGGAGGGTAGGCAGGGACTATGGAACGACAACTTCAACACCCCTCGAGCGTCCTTATGAGCACCCGGTGGTTCATAAGAAAAAATGCTCCATGCTGCTTTCTCTTTTATAAAATCTATTATTAATGTTTTGTTTTTATTTTGACTGTATTTTTTATTTCTATTGTAATGATCCTTGTTTTCGTGTGCCAATGGCCGAATAAATGCATTTTCTTTATTTCTTTCTCCAAATGTCACTTGTGCACCCGTTGGATCATAAGGAACGCGGAAGATGGACGGGTTAAGGTACATTGCCTTGTTAACTCACCGGTAACAAACTCCCCGCGTTCAACATCAACGTCATTTTCGTCCCTCGCAGTAAATGTATACAGCACCACATATCTTCCTGAAGGATCCTTGCTGAATGGACAGGCTTCTCCTTCGCTGCCCAGCTCAGAGTGCCCGTCGTTCGTCACCCCGTCTGATACCGATAGTCTGGGGAGATTGGATTTATTATAGGTTATTATAGGTAGGAGAATTTGCATGAAATATAAGGTACCTAATAACAAGCAGTAGATAGTCATTAATATATAGTAGATTTTGATTTTGAAGTATTATTTTTTATCTTAAGTACTTTAATACAGAAACATAGGAATTACACACATTGTATAGATCCTTACTATCCTTACTTCCTTACTTATATTATAAATCGGAAAGTGAGTTTGTTTGTTTGTTTGTTTGTTTGTTCCGCTGAACTACTGAACCGATTGCTTTGATTTTTTGCAGACGTGAAGTTAGAAGTCTGGATTAAATAATAGGGTACTTTTTATCCCGGAAAAATTTGATATTCTCGAGGGAAAACGAAATTATTGGTATAGATGGCGCTGTGTGTATTGGTATATGTCACATAGGCTACTTTTTATCCTTTTGTGACGCGAGCGAAGCCGCGGGTAAAAGCTAGTACTTATTAAATCAAAATCAAAATTGCACATATCCAACACATTTATCAACTGCCTCGGTGGCCGAGTGGTCGCAAGTGCGACTGCCGGGCAAGGGGTCTCGGGTTCGATTCCCGAGTCGGGCAAAGTATTACTGGGTTTTTAAAAAATCTCAGTAGTAGCACGGAGTCTGGAAATGTGCCCGGTATATGGCAATAGGTTCATCCCTTTTTACATAGGACTATCAGACTATGGGACTCATAACATAAATAGTGAAAAGTGGGTGTGACTTCTGTGTCACCTCTGCTTACCCCTTCGAAGATAAAAGGCGTGATATTATGTTAATTATTGTGTAGGTAACAAACACTTGTTTAATTTGTATACCTTCCTTCAATTCTATAGTTAAACAGTTATGTCATACTCACTGTGAAACGTCTCGATGCGCCAGATCAGTGGGTGAGCGACTTCTGGGTAGTTTCTTCTTGAGGTCGTGTGGCTCGCAGGGCGCGCAGTACGAGTGCGGGATGAAGCCCTCGCGCCGAGACTCCGCCACTATCACGTACACCCAGTCGTTCTCCCGGTATAGGACGTTCACTATCTGGCCGCGTTTTACCTGGAAATAGTTCCAAAGTGTTTTGAAACATCTTTTCATTGGTAAACTATAGCAATTATATTATGTAGTGTTTCATTGCCAAATGATTAGAAAACATAACATACCATCACGCCTTTTATGGAATGGGTAGGCAGAGATGGACATTACGGCACTTAATGCCACTGTAATGTTATGTTGTAAATGCCAAATTTTAACCCTTTGAGTACCGTCATTATAGACACAATTAAAGAACAATAGGTGTGCAGACAACGGTGTCCTTATGGTGTTTGACAGTTCAATGACTCAAGCAAGTATGAGGACCAAGTTTCATAAGTGTTAAGTTAAAATAGAAAAAAGTAACAATCCAACAATTTTCACATCATTCAACAAAATACAACACAAAGCTCTCACCTCCAACTCATCATCAACACAAGGCGTGAAGTCATGTAGCACCACCATCTTAGAATCAGGACTGAGTCCATGCTCCTTCTCAATCCCGACCCTCACTAGAGTCTCTATACTGGCCGAGCCTGTGATGCGGCCCATCCCTGGACTCAGGCCAGAGCCAGGACGGGACAGGTCCTTGTCTGAGTCCCCGCTGCTAGCTGGAATGAGGATAGGTAAGTATTCCGTAAGTAAAAGTATTCCTTAAGGTTTTTATGAAATTGATCTAAACAATGTCTCTTTGATCAGTGTCCTGACTGGAAATAAATAACACAGATATAGTAAAATAAGAGCTGTAATATAGTTTTTTAATTTTTACATGTAGCATAGACTTATCTAGATACAGTCTCTAACTGAATTTAGATAAGTCTTGTAAGAATTTCAAAGTATTGTGTAATTAATTTAATAAATGGAGTAATCTCATGGTTATTTGAAGAAAATTAGCAACCCAGGGCAACTAATGAACTGTTATTATGATGGTTTATTGAAGTTTGAAGACTTATACTAAGCATAACTTAATGTAAATTTTTAAAAATAGTTATAATAACCTTAGTATCAAACTAATACAATTTGCAACATTATTTTAGCATAATTAATTCATAATGTTTAAAAAACTTTAGATAAAACTAAAAAAACTAAAGTTCTGAATCACCCAAAAGCTTTTTGCATCTATGGCTGATTAAGTTTTTTTTTTATTTGCAAATTACGAACAATACATAAAATTGAGGTTCTCACGGTCAAGGGTATTGGTCATACATGTTGTCAGGTGAAACAGGATGAAATTACTAGTTTTATATATTTATAATTATATAGAAAGTCTGGGGTCATTGACTTGAAAAGTTCCCAATGAAAGCTCCATACTTACATTTCTTCTTCTTCCCCCTTCTAATTCTGACTGGACACAGAAACGCCATGTTGTAATAAACTCAACTTAACACATTACTTTGAAAATAACATTAAATCCAACAGGTTGTAGTCACTACTTTGAATAAAATACGATTTTCTCACGATTTCCTACATGTCAAAAAAGTTCACAAAACAACTTTTTTTAACGTTTCGTTACTGCGTCGTCGTAAGTTCTGGTCGTGCGTTTCGTTACCTGCATAAAGATTAAATTGATTTGGAGAATAAAATTTTATATTATTATTATAAATGTGTTTAATTTAAAAATAGGTAATTATTTTTGGGTGTACACAATAACTGATGGTGTCTAATTATCCGGTTATGTTTTCAAATCATGAAAGCCCTAGAGACAATATGTATAATCGCGTGACATAATCGCGCCATTATTTAAGTTCCTGTAGTTTTAAATGTTATGAGTTTGATTTAGAATTAAAATAGGTAAATATTAAATAATCTATATATACACGCATATACGTAAGAATTATGAAACGAATCGTATATAAATCAAATACAATGTTTATTTTCGATAGTCTTTATTTCATAGTATATTTAGGTAGGTACATGAATATTATGATATAAAGGCAGTCATCAGCTTAATCTAAATTTCAAAGATACATTTGGCACATGCAAACCGGAACAGCAAAGTACAAAAATACACAGAAATTACTTTCAACAACTTTAAATTTTAACACTAACTTCAAATATGGATATTCGATTTTATTCAAACTTAACTAAGTAGGTTAATACGCCATCTATAATTTTAATTTATACATTCATTGATTAACAGTTTCTATCTACGCAACATGCAATAATTTCATACGTATTTAACCTGTATAGAAATGTATGTAATACAATCGTTTCTAATTATTTTTAACAGAGGTTTTTAAATAGATTTAACATTATTTTATCTAAGTATTGTAGACATTTTAAGTAGTCTTAAGTTTTTAACATTTTCGAAAGTACATATCTAACAGTTCGTTCGCACATATAAAGACATTTTGAAGCTCAGATTTATTCTATGAACAGATTTCTAAATAATAGGTATTTTGACGTATTTTATTTACAATACAATGTTCATCAAGCACCCTTTTGCTTCGAAGCTCTCAACTCTTCTTGCATTTAATTACTAAAACGTTTTTACAAAATATTTCATCCTTACTTGTTTTGGTGCTTCCATTTCATATGTAGGTATTTAAAAATATTAGACATTTATTTATCTTCAGAAAAATATACATAATCACATTTAGCTATTGTCGATGACGATTGAACAACGATGCGGTATTAGAATGATATTAGCTGGCCATTTTTTCATAAGAAACTACACATCGTAAAAAACGGCCATAACCTTCTACAGGTAGTTTGCTAGGTACGTACTTTTGACATAATTTTTACTTAACAATATTTAATAAATAGCCTATAGATGTTGGGTATCTGTTAACGAGTGCCAGGACTCATGACGATGATCAGGAAACTTTATGCAGTCCATCCAGTGCTTCAACCTCCTTCCTTTAGAACTCGCTCCTAAAACAAGGCTGCCCAAAAAGTCGTTGGGCTTACCATAGTCTTTGTCCCAAACTGTCAATGTCAAATTTTGGCGGGAAAGTTCCGTGGGACGAGTTTCGAAAAGAAATTCTTCATTCCAAACTGGATTTAAGTTTCGCCATTTAATAGATGTTTTGTGCTTCTTGTGATAAGGGTCGGGATCCAAATGCCTGGAAAAAGAAAAAGGGTAAATGAGAATACATTACTACATTTAAAATTAATTAACTTTTATGAAAAAGGTTAATTAGAAGTATTTCACATTCCAATTACAAAATGACTGAAAGTTTCCAATTGAGTTGAGAGGTTGAGACCCTATTGACATAAAATCCCACGCACAAACCGAATTTCTATGTATAAAGAGGGTGAGGGTCCTCGAGATAAGATAAATAAAACCTATTTTATAGGGTTGATTGAGCAATATTGTCAAATATTTTTAGATGAAAATATTCGTATGGAAATAAAAGTTCATTTCAGTCCATGGCGTCTGATCCTTACGGGGATGGAAATATTAAACACGTCAGTGATGGTAGTCACATCCTCTCTATTGTGTTGTAGCTGTACCTACCTATTTTCTAATAAACAATTATGCAAACAGAGGCAGGCAGTAAGTTTCAAACCAACTTACAATTTGACAAATGGATCCGAATAGCCATTGCTGTCCTGTGGCGGTAGATCAGCTCCACGGCAGATGGTCACCACCAAGGCTCTCCTTTTCGTGCTATAGCAGAGAGCCAACAATATCCTGGGTCCAGTAGGTTCAGCACCTGATGATCCTGACAGAGCCAGGCGTAACTGGGCTGGAGACTTCGCACATTCTCGCAGCGCCACCGTCGCAGATCCCATTTCATCGCAACCGTATCTGTAAAAAGAAAAGGAATGGTGTTCTTCACTAGGTTTTTAAGAAACCCTATGAGGGCCTATAGTGGACGTCTTGTGGCCGATATGATGACTACGATGATAATATAGGGTTTTCTTCAGTTTCCTTATTACTATGGACCAACCTAAAGAGGGGCATAAAGTCCAAGGTCTAATTCTGAACAGTTCAAAAATTATAACCAGTATTAAAAAGGTTTACCTAATACATTACTATTAAACCTTTTTAATAGTAATGTATTAGCGCAAATTCGACTCCCACTAGAAAAACGAGTGGTGTAAAGAGTTTCTCCTTTGAACTACAGAACAGATACTGACTCAGAGCTGAAGGTATTCTAAGAGCAAATGCCTCACTGGCTGGAGGCACGCTAAGCCGTTGACAAATCATCCAACATATTTGCTCCTAGTCAAAGTCCCTGTGCTTTGTGTCTTGTGGACTGACACTACAATAAAATTAAGAAACTGCGTTTAAAAAAACCAACTTCAAAATCTAATGACAAACGATAAGTAAAAACTAAAAAGGAAAAAAATAACGCATACCTATATATGGTCGAATTGAGAACATCCTCCTTTTTTTGAAGTCGTTTAAAAAAAAATTACCACAGACTACTAAAGAGACTAACAAAACAAAACGAATTTATTCTCAATCCCCGAACACAATGTTTCCCGACTACGCATGTCCGAAGTTTTCAGAGCGGGAAAATGAAGTGTATTTAATGTTTGACCCAGTTTTTCACGGATGAGCTGGCATAACATTCAATGAGTACCTCCGTCGGAATATCAAGTGTCCTGCTTAATAGAAATGTGGCATTTCAAATGGTAAACCATTTATAGACATTCGATATTTTTATTAGGTATGCTCCTGGATTTTTTTTAACCATTTACAAAGTGGGACTGTTGGTTCCTGGAATTGAGGTTTGAATAAAAAATAGTAAGTATTCCAAGTTCAAATTTTATTAGGTAGCAATAAATACTTTTGTACCTCAATATCGAAGATTTAAAAAGATTCTTAGAATTCTTTAAAGGTAGAACCACATAATTCAATTGATATCTACCATATCACCTATAAAGATTTTTGCTTCTCTCATGTTAGGTTATCATTAAATTAGGTTCGAGAATTGAAACACCGCGCAACGATCTCCGCCCTGGTCACCGTAAGTGCGTGTCTGCGGGCGGTGAGAAATGTAGCTCGATGCCTGGCCAGAACTACACCTATGCGTACGGGCGAGTAACCTCAATGAGCGATCAGATCACTACACATGGGGCCCAGTAGAGCTGATGCCCGATACGAAGTCGCGGAAGGTCTAAAGGGTCGCCGGGTTGCCGGCAACCGATGAACAGAGTAAGTCTGACACTCCCTCTCGCCTAACCCAAGGCGGAAAAAGTAATGGGTTAATACTCCTCCATAAAAAAAAATTGAGACACTACTACAAAAATTATTTCACCCGTATGTACATAAGCAGAAGCATAGAACGCACACATATGTAGTTACGTCGTTTTTCTTTAAACACTTACTTGATTACTCTGAACACGTCGCACTAAGTTTAGCGAACCCAACTTTACTTGATAAGCTACATGTCGCCGGTACAAGAGCTGAAACTACCCACGCTTTATTTACTACGTATTTCTAGTTTGATAGCTCTCTTATATATGTGACTAGTGTAGGTACATTGGACTTTCATTTATAAATATGTCTGAAAATGTCTTGATTAGTTATGAGTACATTTTCATTACAATGTACGCAGTTAATCAACTATTGAGCACTATTTCAGTCGTCTCACAAACTGCCCTTTTAAGAGGCACGTGTCTGAACGTTGATCCGTTTTTCTATAATTTAATTTCTTGTGAGTATCAGATAAATGAAGCATGCTACTGAATACTCGAAGACAGATCAAATTTTCGGAAAGTGACACTCGTTAACTTTTTGCTTTAGATTTAACAATATTTCGCGCATTTCTTTCCAACCTTACAAGTCGAAATATGTGCTCGTCGCGGAGAACCTAACTAACGGGTTACCGGGGCTCCGGCTCGACGTGCAGGAGAAGGAACGGGGTGGTTTTTAGTCAGTAAGAGTCTGACACTCCCTCCCGCCTCACCCAGGCGGGAGCAGTCATTCGATGATTTTCCCCCCAAAAACTGTCAAACACCGCGCGGTTACCGGTGACCGCAACCTATTGTTCTTTAATTGTGTCTATAATGACGGTACTCAAAGAGATAAAAAAAACAGTCCCCTTGCCAACTCTGCATCCCTGATGTATGCTTATACTCCAGTACTGTAAAAGCCATTGTGATTATTACATTGCTCACCTGTCATCATCAAATAGTACGATCTCCAGCGATTTGACAGCGAGGTCCGACTCAGTGATGCCGAAGAAGTGCAGTGTCTCGTTAAACTCCGGGTTCTTAGTTTTGTGGACTGTTTTAGTTCGTAGTCTGTTGGAGTAGGAACCCTCTGGAAGAAGAAAATAATTATTTAGAATACCTTATCTAATGTGTTAATAGCTATCATCTTCAAAATGGTCAGAAGCATCGCAGACTAACAAATTATGCCATTTTAGGGAACACACGACGTTGATATTATCAAATTTAAACAAGAGTGATAACTTTGGTGATTATCTAATCTAAGATTTGCTCCTCAACCAATTAACATAATATTACGTCTTTCATCCCCAAAGGGCCTACCAGAGGCGCACATTACCTATGGCACTTAACACTACTGTACAATATAACACTCTATTTCGTTATTTATGTTATGTATCCCATATAATAGGGGGGTGAGCCTATTGATCCTCAATTAAAACACCAAAACAGCAATATCATAACAACAGAAGTCAAAAAATCTTACCTCTAGGTAAAACCTCCAATCTGCAAAACGGATCAGACAGTCCGGTCATGTCCATGCCGATCAGACCCCTAGCTCTTAACACAGTTACAGCCAAAGATGAGGTCGCATTCTCATACGCCAATTTAATTTCTAATGTCCCAAATCCAGCATCAGGTATCGTAGGGGGTCTCTCAATTTGGGTGGTAGGTTTAGGCATCTCTTTTCTCATGCTGCGAAGACTGTAGGCACTGCCCTTACTGCCTGTCCTTTTTAGGGAGGCTAGAGGTCTTTGTGTGAGGCTGTCCTGTCTATGGAGACTGAGGCCACTGAAGCCGTGGGATAGGATGTCTGTTTCGTTCCATTCATAGTGGGTGTCCTGGAATGAAGAAAGTTAATTTGTTAAGGTTATTTTTTTGTATTGATGTTGATTTGTCGTAAGTAAAAGTTGAAAGATGTAATTGTTATAGCACCCAATGTACAATTAAATATTTATGTTTTTTTTTTGCAAACTTATAATCATCTAAGTAAATAACATAATTTATATAACTACATAAATATTTACAACTTAAAATTAACTACAACTAAACTATTAAATAAAAAGAAAGTAAAAAAAAACAACAAAAATTATACCCTTAATTTAGGCGTCAAAGTATTTGTCCGCATCACTATCACAGGGGAAAGTTCCCAGAAGACTGGCAGCATTGCCACGTTGAATGGCAATGCTTATTTTCTGTCCGAAGAAAAAGCCAGTTATTGTTAATGACAGCTAAGCCAGTTATCGTGAATTTAACTTTACCAATATTAGTATCCACGTCTGCTATAAAAGGGAAACGTCATTGTTCTAAAGGCGATCTTTAATCAAAATTCTAATTAACGCTTCTCATTTATAAATAACAATCTTTAGAAGCATAAAATCCTTTTGTCCATTTATCAGTTTTCTTCACAAGGAAAGCTATAAATATTACTATCCTACTGATGAAACAATTATGATATAACCAAGATAATTAGACCCCTCTGAAGTTTGACGTTTACAACGAGAGCAAGACGTCACTATACACGAATACTGTTGAACGATAGAGATAGCTATACTTGTGACGTACTTCAGACAGATCAACTTATGTTGGTTTTTAAAAAATCGCGAATACTGCGTAACGTGACGTAATTAGGTTTAATAACCCATTAACAAGTAAACAAAGAAAATGTCACTATGTGACAGTCAAAAGTCATTCCACCTCATGAATAATGGAATTTCTTAGAGTAAAGTGTATGCGGCCTAGATACATTTTCGCTTGGCTGCATATCCCGATTTGCATATAAAATATACTGCGTTAATTCACGGCTGGCTTGTACTAGGTTAAGCGATTTTAGCTCTTATTTGCATATGCTAATAATAGGGGAGATGTAAGGATGTTTATGATATGAAGGTAGGAGATACAAGGTTGGTACATGAATCTTGTTACCCACGTACTTACGTGGTTAATTATAATAATTTGTATTTTACGTGTTTCATGTGGTCCCACTCGAATATATTTTGAGTCATAGACGCGATTACAAATTGAATACATCACACTAGACCTCTGGGTACCCGAGCGTACGGCGCGTCGCGTTCCTTGCGCGCCTCAAAGAGACATCAGACCACCACAGATGGGGCCAATCGGGCCGATGCCGATTCGGAGTCGCGGAGAACCTAACGGGTAACCGGGGCTCCGGCTCGACGTGCAGGAGAAGGAACGGGGTGGTTTTTAGTCAGTAAGAGTCTGACACTCCCTTCCGCCTCACCCAGGCGGAAGCAGTCATTCGATTTTCCCCCCTTAAAAAAAAAAGAGCTCTGGGTACCAATTTGTGAGTCCTTCCGTTCCATGCCGGAATCAAAATCACGATACGTTGCATAGCATCTATCTGCGTGGCCACTACGCCAACCATGTCGTCAAATTAGTTGTAGTATGGTAGGATTATGACATTTAATTTTATATAACAGAGCATTACGTCTTTCATCCCCGAAGAGGTAGGTAAAGGTGCACATTACCTAAAAAAAAAACCCCCAGTTATATTTTGCCCGACCCTGAATCGAACCCGAGACCCCTTGCCCGGCAGTCACGCTTACGATCACTCAGCCAACGAACGAGGTAGTCAATATTTTTAGACTGATAAGACTCTGATCCTGAAGATTTCATAAAACTTATATTTGTTCAGATTAGGAATTGATTCTATAAGTCTAATAAATGACAATTTATCGAGATGACGTGAGTGCGTTTATTGCAATAATGAAACGTTGGAGAGCCAATTAAGAGAATGGAAAATAATAGTGGATATATCCATCAATTGATTGATTTATTACACCACTACCTACTTCGGTGCGGTATCACCCACCCGGCTCGGCTCCTTTTAACCGTAGCGTGATGTTTTATAGCCTTTCTCGACAAATGAGCTATCCAAAACAGAAAGAATGTTTCAAATCGGACCAGTAGTTCCTCAGATTAGCGCGTTCAAACAAACAAACAAACTTTTCAGTTTTATATAATAAAATAATAGTATAACTATAAGTTTGGCTATGTTAAGTCAAGTAAACATTTTGAATTTGAATTTAAAGTTGTTAAATACTTTATTAATATCTGGGAGAGCCATACTTCGGATGGACCAGCTCGATCGGAGTGATACTACGGTCTCATAGAAAACCGGCGTGAAACAACGCTTGCATTAAGTTTCGTGGTGCGTGCGTGAAGTTACCAGAGGCCCCGAAAATCGGGTGATCGTCTGGTGTTGAGAGGGTCCATGGACGGTGTTCATTGATTACCATGAGGTCCTACGTCTGCTCGTTTACTTCCCAGTACCACAAAAAAGTGTACTACTAAATTAAGTACCTGGATGACTGAGCTTTGCTCGATGTTTTTTTTAATAATCGACATTTTCTGAAATTGAAATCTAGATAAATCTATTTATTACCCCCGAAAGTCCCTAAATAAAATTTCAAGAAAATCGATGAATCCGTTTCCGAGATCGTTGATATATAATTATACTTTTAAAGTTTGAGTTTATAAGAATTGATAGTTTGAAGGTATTTTTAGATATAAATCGCGACTGGGCGCACTGTGCTATCATTTACTTATCACAAAAAAGAATAAAAGCATAAATTACACACTTATGATAACTTAGCACAAAAACTTAACTCAAACATCCAATCTCCCTCCTAATTTACAAGCCGATTACATTCCAAGCCGACTGCTAATAGCTTAGAATAGCTTGAAGTCAGAAGTTTACCGGCTTCAAAATGAAGTCGGCCGTTAGTCGTGTCGTGTGCCGTTGACATTTATGTAATTGCTAATTAATATAACAAAGAGGACTGCTGGACTATTGTTAAGTGTTGTAGGATTTATTTATAACTAGCTTCGGCCAGGTGCTTCGCCCGCGTTGTTGTAGGAGGACAATGTGATGTGTTATATGAAAGAAAGAAAGAATGAAAAAACATTTATTTTCCAATTGTCACACAAAACAAAGAATATGAAAAATAAAAATACAGATACTTACATAAATACAAAATATTAATAACAAACTTAAAAGAATAAAGAAAAGAACAAAAATCATCAAAATATAACAAAATAATGTACATACAATACGAAGCAAATACAATACGTTTTTGATATAAAGATAAATTAAATATACAAAAAATATATATATAAATAATATAATAGTAATATTGTAGTGCGTGTGCTCATGCGAAAAGGGCCTCCACCTCAGCATATAGTTCTTGCCCAACTCAGCCCAACGCTGATTTTCAGGTGGCACCCTGCAGTGACTCACGGACGGCGGTACCCTCAATAAGGAAAAGAAAATATAATATGAAATTATATAGATAAAATAAATTACGCAGAATATGTGTGTTGTGTGTATGTGTGTGTATATCAGATCATATTCTACCCCTGTTACAAATTTCATCCTGATTCCTTTAGCTGTTTTTACGTGATAAAGTAACAAAGCGTCTATCAACCATAGTACAGACGCGCATACTGCAGTACTTTGGCCATGTCTCCCGTCGTGATAACAACTCCATAGAACTGTCGCAGGGGAAAGTAGAGGGAACCAGATCACGAGGCAGATCACCTATGCCCTGGACTGATCAAGTCAAATCGGCAATAGGAAACCTAGTGTCAGACTGCGCCAGACAGTCCACAAACAGGGAGAGATGGCGGGAGATCGTGAGGAATCTGTATCGGCTTCTAACACAATACGGCCGCCTCAACGTGCGCTCTGCCTAGCTAGAGCGAAACGACAGAGAAGAAGTAACAAACATACATACAAACGCACCAACTTTCGAATTTATAATATTAGTAAGATTAACTTTGTAACATAACATCACGCCATTTATCCCCGAAGTGGTAGACAGAGGTGTACATTGTACAATGTAACACCCAATTTTCACTATTTATGTTATGAGTCCCATGTAATAGGGGGTGAGTCTATTGCCATATATCGGGCACAATTCCAGGCTACTGAGATTTTTTGAAAAAGCCCAGTATTACTTTGCCCGACCCGGGAATCGAACTCTAGACCCCTTGTTCGGTAGTCGTAATTGCGACCACTTGGCCAACGAGACAGTAATATAACTTTGTATTAGAATTTTATTTATTTTTGATTTTAAACTTCATACACGCACACTGTGTTATGTATTTGTTATTATCTGTGCAAGTAGATTACTGGCCACTTGTGATGACAATAGTCTATGCGTTGTGTATTATCTATGCTTTATAACAAAGAATAAACGAGTGTGCTAATGGCAGTCTGCAGTTTTCGTTGTTCCCGCTATGTAATTCATTATATGTATACAACACACATACGTGTATTTAGTATTATTATAATAATGCTTTTGGAGTCGAATGCAGTTGCCAAACAAAGGATGTTTGGAAAAATTGTTTTTGGAAGAAGGAACCCAAATTTTAGTTTTAAGAAAATTTCTCACCCCTTAGATTTCTAATAGCGCAAAAGTGCCTGGTGTATAATAATAGGTGAATCTGTATAATTATGTTTGTGATGATTACACATATACGAACCTCAGTACATCCGCAATAATTGTTACATTGTTCATGCACCTCTGCCTACCCCTTCAAGGGTTAAAAGACTACATTCACAAGAAAATATGAAAGCGATTCTTATTTTTAGTTACTTACGTTATCAAATCTCTGGATATAGGATAACAGTGGATTAAAATTGGCAGCTCGTCGCGTCTGAGCGGTTGTCATGGCAACCAGTCAATTATTATCGTCCAACCATGTCGCTAACTCCTAGATTAGTTTTTCGGGTTTTTCGTTACCAAGTTAGATATTTGCTTTTCTAAATATAAACACAATATGGTAGGAGGCTGTTTGTCTTTGAAGAACTTAACAGTACTGTTTCTAAGGTCCATTTGTATGTTAGTATAACTAGTATTCTGTGGTATAACTCTTGAACGGCTGCACCATATTGGATAATTATTTTGTAAAAGAATTGATAAATAAGTTAGCATTAGATCGAAAAAATTGCAAACGTAAGTTTGTTTGTTCAAACTTCATCTCCTCATTCAATTTGTACTGTAATACAAACAAGTCGGGTTATAAAAATAAGTCGGGTTTTCCTTCCTGACGTTATAACTACGTTACGTTACAACATGATTTCCGCGGTTTTGTATTCGTTGAAAAGATCTCCGTAAGGTTTATAAAATATAAAACAAAAAAAAAGTTTCTTAATCTTTTAATCACCAAACGAAATGTTACATAAAACGATGCCATCTGGTGGCGAAACGAAGTTCGCCGGGTTTGCTAGTCTGTTATACAAAAAAGCATGCATAAAGACGTTCTATCGAACATACTCGAAAATGTTCAAAAATCGAACATCTGTCGATTCGCAAGCATGCCAGAAATGAGCATGCTAATTTTAAGCAACATTCTGACCCACATGCTACTAAGAAACAAGTGACCATTGGAGCTACCTTTTTATTAACCGTGGGCAAAGTCGCAATTAAAAGCTAGTCAACAATAAACACGACATTAAATTGCCGCTGCCAGGACAATTAATTCTAATCGTTATATACCCATTATCCTGAATCAATCAAGTCTCGCGCATTATCGTCTCCCGACAAATTGACGACGACCTCAATTAATAGGGAATCAATAAAAACGTGGGACTGTCCCACCCCCACTGGGATATGACGCGGGAGTGACGCGGCTTGCGTCAGAGAAACTGGGACTGGGGATTAGGGATGATTTCCTTGGGAATTTAGTATTAATATATTAAATTATATAGTAATTAATTCATTTGGATCCGTACCCGCTGTTTCGTATTAAAAAGTAATTTTAAGTATAACAACTCTTCAAAGAAGGTCTAATCGGAATTAGGTATCTTCTGACAGTTTATATGAAAATCGAAAAACGAATAATACTCGGTTGTACGATGCCCAGCGCGTCCGTAGATACATTTATTGCGCATGCTGCTCATGATTAGGGGTCCTGGCTTAGCTTGAAACTAGTTGAGCAACCTCGTATGACTAAAATGTCGATGACACAATAAAACAATCAAATAATAATAACAAACTGCACGGTTGGTGCGGTGGCGGAGCAAATGGCTGCGGAGCGACGTGTCGCGGGTTCGATTCCCGCACGGAACAACTCCTTGTGTGATCCACAATAGTTTCGGGTCTGGGTGTCATGTATATGTGAACTTGTATGTTTGTAAACGCACCCACGACACAGGAGATAATTCTAGTGCGAGGCGTTTTGGGCTAATAATGCGAGGGATTTTTTCTAGAGTAAAAATAAATATATATTTTTAAAAGCCCTAGTTTTAGTCTAGATATCTTGTTTGTTACCAGCCTACAGATAATTTGACGTGGAAATGACGCAAAGACGCGCCGCGCCGCCCGCGTCGCGACGTCGGACGCTCAGATTCAATTATTGTAGAATATAACCTCATTACGTCTTTCGTTCTCTCATACTTTTACGACCAATTCTGCATTCTGTGGATAGCGACAATCAATTAAATAAAATGAATTAGTAGAGAATTAACCGATAGTTATAGGACTTATCAGGAACTTCAAGAGATATGTTGAAGAGATATGTATCATCAGATATGTTGAAGCGTAAGCAATCATATAATGGTAAAATATAATGTCAAATCTGTCAAGTAAAGAGGGAATATATTTTAAAACTGATGGTCAAAGGTTTCCCTCAGGACTTTGGACTATCTCAAGCCATAGACAAATAGAAAAACCTTTTTTTAAACAGTATTTAACATTTTTATCAGTCTTTTTTGGGAAATTACCAAATATCTACATTTTTTATGGGATAAGTCGGAAACGAGCAGACGGATCTCCTGATGGTAAGCAATCGTTACAAGTGCGTTACCGACCTTTTCGGATAAGGAATTGGGGATTGTTGAGGATTCAGGGATTGGGGAGTTTGGGGAAGGAGCTCACTCATATATAAATCTGTTTGTCTGTTGGGATTAATTTTATTACCACAAGTTTAAATAGGCAATGCAACACTAAAAAATATAAGAGTCTTAAAAACGTTATATTTAAACACACACAACATCACGCCTTTTATCCTCGAAGGGGTAAGCAGAGGTGCACACAAAGTAACACCCACTTTTCACTATTTATGTTATGAGTCCCATATAATAGGGGGTGAGCCTATTGCCATATACCGGGCACATTTCCAGACTCCATGCTACTACTGAGATTTCTTTTTTAAAAACCCAGTAATACTTTGCCCTACCCGGAAATCGAACCCGAGACCCCTTGCCCGGCAGTCGCACTTGCGACCGCTCGGCCATCGAGGCAGAGTTATATTTAAACTCAATAGGTAATACTTTTGTCTGATGCCGAAATTGATCACGGAACTTATTTAGAAGCAATTCGTACTTGTCATTCACTTTATAATGTAACTTTGATCTTATTATATCTAATATATCTAATCAGAATTATGCAAATATCTGTTTGTAGTAAGTGGAGTGTGCCAGATTTAGATCATTTCATGAATACTAATAACTTGGGATTAAAGTTAATACGAGGGAATGGGCGGTTCGACACCCAATTTAGGTATATTTGGGTGGAACGTGTCAAATACATCATTACTAGTCTGTAAGTGACCACTGCTGACAAAAGGCCTCTTCTCACACAGAGAAGATTTGAGCATTAATCACCACGCTTGCTCAATGCGGGTTGGCGATTACAAACTTATAATTAGCCCAGGTTTCCTCACGATGTTTTCCTTCACCGTTTGCCAGTGGTGTCTAGATAATCTTAGAAAGTACATATAACTCGGAAAAAGCCACATTGGTACTTGCCATTGGTAGATTTCGGACCGCACCCTCATTTATTTAGAAAATTTACATATATGTATAACACTACAGATTACGCCATTAATTTTATATAAATACTATTATTTAGGTACATGAGAAGCGGCCGTCTACGACCTCCGGGACACACGACCTCCACATAAACTGCAAGCATGTCGCAAAGGCAAAATATAGAAAATACATTCGGCCAACGAGGCAGTTTTTTTTTAAAGAGTAATGAATGTAGGTAGTTGTTCGTTGTTTTGTTGTTGTTCTTCTCCGTTCGAATCTACATTTTGGAATGAGAACCTAGCTTCACTGGCGGAGAGACGGGCAGGATTATATATATTGTATTTGTTGACGTTTCAAAACTACCAAATCATGGTTTAATTGAAATAAATGTTTTGACTATGTGCAGAAATAAACTTTTTCATAAAAAACATCACATTAAAGTTATATTTAGTATCCTTCGAGCAGATATCATGAACAAACAATATGACGAGGTAATATAAAGTCCTCTTAAATGGATTGCGTCAGTTGCAGGCTCCGCCGTTGCCGGCCGGCAGGGAGGCCGCTATTACCAAGAGTATGTATTTATGTATATAGGTACCTATATGTAGCTTAGGTATGTTATATTAAACGTATATACGTATGTGCTTAAATGTAATGAGCACGGGGTTTACATTTTTCTTTTTTCTATACACAAAATCACAGTGGACTTATGGACATAGGCTAATTCACACAAAGCCACAGGTAACCAATAAAGTTATGTGAACAATACACGAAGTACAAACCCTTTGTAACAATAGGACTAATGAATAGTTACAATAGATATTTCGAATACATGGACGAAATCTGTGAGGTTTCTGAAGTAGTCACCAGCACATCAAACTACACCTTCTGGTTAAATTTCGTTATTTCATTTCCAACTTTATATTGTCTGATAATAAAGTCGAATATCATCTGAAGTGTATGGTGTAGGTGGAACTGCAAACGTACCTAAAGGTGTTCACTCACCGGGAGCATTCGCGTGTAATGTGTAATGTTACGTTACAGATCTAAGCATTACATCAGTGAAGGAGGAGAACCGAGCATTACAATGCGCACCTTGTAATGATACAATGTGTAATATCTCAATAAGTCAATACAACTTGTAACATCAATGCGCTCCACTTCCCCCATTCAACATCAATATGTTACATTACGCAAATGCTCGTTAGTCAGGGAGGTATTATTGTAATGTAATGCTCAAAGTCGAATCTATAATGTTACATTACACGTGAATGCCCCCGGTGAGCACCTTTAAATCGCCCCGGGATCGCTGGCGGGTCACGGGACATTATGACGTATTTTCCTTAAGATATTCACGACTGAACAATGTTCTTTTCATCATTTCACTGTTTGTATTTGCTTATGGTATACAGTTAAGGAAATGGTAGATAAGGCAGTCGATGGAATAAATTTAAAAAGCTTGTAATGAAAATGTACTCAAAAATGCGCAGAACTTTTGTTAAACAAACCAATTGGGAAAAAGATTGTGTTCGTTATGATGTATAATAAAAATAACCTATTAAAAATTCACAGAAAATATTAGGAAATACAAGAAAAAATTCGGTATCGTTAATTAAAATTAACGATACAAGAAACTAAAAGAAATTGAGGCGATGTTATTTATTATTTCACCTTTCTAACATTTTAATACTCTGTGGCTGAATGTACTAACAATTTAATTGGTCTATGGTTAACGTAAATTACCATAATATTCTGTTTTCTCAGAAAAAAAGGTAGAAATATAAGAAAATTTTTTGGAAGAATTTCATTTTCTCATTAACAAAGTACCTTTACATAGAATGGATAGAAAAAGTCGAAGTAATTGTATTTACACTTCGTTGGCTTGTAACAAAAAGTTTTTAAATACTTTTAAAGCTATTCAACTTCAACAAATGAAAAGATCCGGAGACGGGAACATTTTATTTTTATTCTTTGGGCGACAGGTATTTTAGATAGACGGCCTTGTTGGTCAGAAATGGTACAAAGATTTTTTTTTTTGTAGAATAAGCCGGTAAACGAGCAGACGGATCACCTGATGGTAAGCAATCGGCGCCGCCCTTGGACACTCAAAACACCAGAAGTGTTACAAGTGTGTTACGGGGCTTTTGGGGATTAGGAATTTAGGGATTGTTAGAGATTTTGGGATTAGGAGATTGGGAAAGGGTAATAGGATCTCCGGTAATCTCACTCACACAACGAAATACAACGCAAGCGTTGATTTACGTCGGTTTTCTGCGAGGCCATGGTATCACTCTGGTCAAAACGGCAAAACCCTTACTATAATATTATAAATGGGAAAGTGAGTTTGTTTGTTCCAATTTCACGCCGTAACTACTAAACCGATTGCTTTGAATTTTTGCACACGTAAATTTTGAAGGCCGGGATAAATAATAGGGTACTTTTTAACTCGGAAAAATTTGATATTCTCGAAAGAAAACAAAAATATTGGTATAGATGGCGCTGTGTGTATTGGTATACGTCACATAGGCTACTTTTCATCCTTTTGTGACGCGAGCAAAGCCGCGGGTAAAAGCTAGTAGGTATATAAGTTTGATCTTCTCAAAGCCCGTTTCACAATGTTTGATTAAGTTACTGCTAATGCTTAACTGACACATTTCGTAAAAATACTCACGTCAACTTATCCGTCAAGTAGACTAACAAAAACGTAAGTAGACTACGGGAAATAGGAGTTGAAAAAAATAGTCCATTACATTTGAAGATGTCAGAGAAAGTATTAAAAATAGAAGACGGAATTTAAAAATATGACATTAATTGGACATTATCTTGGTACAATAATTATGAAAAGCACACTGAAAGTTTCAAATGAAAAAAGAGAGACAGCGTTGTAATTTAATGAGATTATTAGGAACAAAGTATTTCATAATTATTGTAAGTATAAACTGCGTAAAAAACCGACTTCAATACCTTCTTTTTTCGGTTATATACATTTTCCTAAGTATAACGCACTTTACTGAAAACCGCATCAAAATCGGATCAGCCAATCGTGAGGTATTAGCGCACAAACATACATACATACATACATTAATACAGGACAAACTCAATACCTCCTTCTTTATTAGAATTAGGTTAAATTTAAAAAAATATACTGGCGATGCTTTTGCACAAATCATCATACATATTTTTTTAGAACATCTTTTTAAATATTAACTACGATGACATTAAACCATAGAGGTTACACATCTACTTTTTTCTGCAGCTAAAGGTACATGACAAGGCGGCCCTCGTAAGTAGTAAGTAGGTCAGTAGGTATGTCCCTGCTAATCCCTCAGAGGGCCACTGTCGGGAGTACGGCAGTGTAATTATTGTGCCAACTGATTTCAGGCTCATTTCCTAAAGCCTTCGTGTATTCCTTCAATAGCCTTGGCCATTAAATAATGTAATTTTGTGTCTTCGAGATGATTGACTGCTCGTGTAAACTACAAGGGATGTGTTTGTTTTATTAGCTTTTTGTATTTTTTAATATCAGTAATAGTAGGTAACATGTTTGAGAGTAGCCTCGTATATTTGCATGGCAAATGAATGTTAAGTATCCTTAATTAAGTTTGAAAAAACCATATTGTTACTATACTTATCTTATTAGATGAAGAGGTTTCAAAATGACCTTGTTTAGTTAGGCTAGTCTCTTATTGTCTATTCGAAGTGAGCTCGATTGAATTCTCGCCCTTCATTGGTCGAGACTATTCTCCCAACCAATAACATGGCGGATTGTGATGGAGTTCATTTCGATCTTTCGAATTGAAAGTTACAGAACAGCTTAGCTATCTATATATACAGTCTTTCTTCGATTGTATATATTTTTATTTGGCTATTTTTAATTAATTATATTTCTTACGTATTAAAATATTATACAAATCAACAACAAAAGCATTATAAATGTTACAAAATAAAGAAAAAGAATCATCATGTAAATCTCCCTTTCAAAGATTTTCCTTTTGGAAATTTCGTTGTAAACAAAATAACGGTTCCCCTTGAACCAGCCTACGTTGTTGCTATTTTAAGTAACACGGGTAGCGTTGATACAATTTGAATTAATTAGGCCTTCACTATCCAATGTTTACTGCTTCCTTGACACCTCGATTTAATGAGACTCGATAAGTGGTCGGAGATATCGTGAATGTATGGCTTTAGTCGTGCATGGGGGGTTTTAAGTCTATGGTTTGTTAAAAATTACAGCGGGAATTTTGACAAATGTCATGTTGTATTTTTTAACTCTAATGTATTTTTTAATCTACATTAGTAGATATAATATAGCTAAAAAAATATTTGTTTATTGTCGAATTTTTTAGATACCGCAAATCTAGAATACGAATAGTCTCGAGTTCGATTCTCGGGTCTGAAAAATAAAGCCATGACTTTACACTGTGCCTACATCTATTATTATATTCTGGATTCATTATATCGGACTCAAATGATGGTGTTTGATAAAATTAGAGTAATAAAATTAAGTTTTCATATTACCGAGCTATAAAATACTAACATTTAGCTAATGTTAAGACTCAGTACCGATCTCAAAAACTAATTAGCAAAAGGTCAAGAGTACGGAGATTTATCTCAGATAGGAACTTAGCTCATATTTTATTCTTTCATTGCAGGGCAAGCGTCCCTAATTGGGCGCCTTTTAACTTAAGTGCGGTGAATTGTACTCGGCCCATTAAAATACAAAAAAACGTGTTCCTATTTTGTAGACACTTTAAAACAGTAAAGAGGCAAATAAAATATGCTTTTAGAGTTTAATGCAAGGACGTTGATAAAAAGGCGGACGTAATGTCACTCAGAAATGATTGAAACACCTAAACCGTAAGAATGTCAGTGGTGTATTTATATTTTTTTTATTTTCTTTTTTAATTTACCTACTTACAATAAGAACTGGTTCAAAAATCCACTAAGGTTTTATGTGTGCGTGTACTTGCAACACCGTAATGTATGAAGTGTAATGACGGGCCACGTCACGTGACAGATGTCCTTCGTGTCAATGTGTGTGTAAGTCTATAGTAGCCAGGTACCACAGCCGTTGTTTCAAGAGACTATGTCCGCCATTTTGGACGTCCTTTCCTTTAATGATTTAATGTAGATTGTGTGATTTTTATCATCATCCCCATTCTTTCTGTTGGTGTCTCGTGAGGGCTTACTAACTGCTAATTTAAAAAACCGATTTCAACCCAAAGTATTTAGATTAGGATCGATGTTTAAGATGAGTTCTAAAGAGTTTTTGTCACAAATCAATATCGATTATTATAATCGGTAGTAAAGAACCACAGAGTTTGACAGAGACCTGGCAGCAGCAACGCTCTCTCTGGTAAACCTGAACTATTTAAACTGTGATCTCAAGGCCGTTTATAAACAATAAGTGAAACAAGTGAATTTATTTCTGCAAATAGGCTACAGGCACTTTTACACGTCAATTTTATCAAGCGAACTATGAGGTCGATATTTCCTAACTGACTACTCTGAGAAGAAATGCCGAAACAAACTCAGAGGTCCGTCTCTTTTAAAGTCCAGACAAAAATGTATAAGATTATGTAATAGACAATATGGACAATATGTAATAGACAATCATGTCTTAAGAAAAAGGTCCTGATGATAATAAAAACTGTCTGATTGCAACATGCAATTACTTAGAAATACGTGTAGCTTTAGAATAAAAATATACAATTTTACATTTCTTTTCTCAGACCAATTTAATAATGCACTTCAATTAGCTTTCAAAGAAACATGTACCGTTTTATTTAATATCCATCGTAACTAAATTAATATTTTATCTGTATATATGGATGTATATTATCTGTAGCATTTGATTTCCCGCTTTTTGTAATTAACTTTATGATTGGCTGTATGACGTGACGGCCTTCGTTTATTGAATCGAATCATAAACAAACCACTATTTGTTCGATATTTAAACGGCATTGACACATGTCATGTGGTTTGATGTGTGCATGTTTTTGGCGCGTTTTAATGAAAGATTGTTTTATATTGACCGTTTTTGTTATCTATATAAATAAAAATGAATTGCCGTTCGTTAGTCTCGCTAAAACGTGAGAACGGCTGAACCGATTTGGCTAATTTTGGTCTTGAAATGTTCGTGGAAGTGCAGGAAAGGTTTAAAAGGTGAGAAAAATATTTTTTAGGCGGTGCGAAGTTTGCCGGGTCAGCTAGTTAAGAATATTTTTTTAAATAATAAATAAAGTAAATTAATATCTAGGTAATAATACAATACGACTGCACGGTTGGCGCGGTGGCTGGGCAACCGGCTGCCACGCAACGTGTAGCGGGTTAGATTCCCGCACGGAGCAACTCTTTGTGTGATCCATAAATTGTTGTTTCGGGTCTAGGTGTCATGTGTTTGTGAACTTGTATATTTGTAAATGCATGTTTGTGAACTTGTATATTTGTAAATGCATGTTTGTGAACTTGTATATTTGTAAATGCATGTTTGTGAACTTGTATATTTGTAAATGCATGTTTGTGAACTTGTATATTTGTAAATGCAAGTTTGTGAACTTGTATATTTGTAAACGCACCCACGACACAGGAGAAAATCCTACTGTGGAGCAAAGTATAAAAAAACGAAGAATAAATATTAACGTATCACAATTTAACACATATGAATTTGCGTATTCTGAACCAAAGCATCGAACCGGGATTGAAATAACTTTAACTTTTATTATTAAATCAAATCAAAATATTAATTTGCCAGAATACAATATGGTGTCCTATAACCCAAAACTCACTGTATTCAGTCTGCAAGCATGCGTGCAAATTGTATATATCTATGTCATTATTCATTCATCCCCAGCCCTTCAGCCGTGTTGACGCGAGGGAGTAACAAACAAAATAAGCATAAAAAAAAAAAAAAAAAAATATTGCTGAATATCTATATGATAGATTGCAATACATATATTATAAAAAAAAAAAAAAAATTTCGCATTTATAATTTTCATCACCATCATCATCAACAGCCTATAAATGCCTACTGCTGAGCAAAGCCTCTTCTCACACGGAGAAGGTTTGAGCATTGATCACCACGCTTGCTCAATGCGGGTTGGTGATTTTAAACTTATAATTGGAAATTATAAGCCTAAGTTTCCTCGCGATTTTTTTCTTCACCGTTTGTCAGTGGTGTCTGAATAATCTTAGAAAGTATATATAACTCGGAAAAAGTCACATTGGTACTTGCCGTTGGTAGGTTTCGAACTCATGCATGAGAAGTGGGCGTCTTAAACCTCCGGGCCACCACGACACCATTCATAATTTTAGTAGGTTCAATACTTCACAGAGGTGCACTGCTACATGAGCACATGAACCAAAGCGAAATTAACTAAAAATCACGGGTTACTCACGTAGTTAGTAGACAGTGAGCTGCGCGACGCGACGTCGCCGCGACCGCGCACGCTGCTCATGAGGAAGAACCCCTCTGTGGTTCGAAACTAGTAGAGCTTTTCTCAGTATATTCACGTGAGTAACACGCGATTAATAGTTAATTTAGAAAATCTCACGATAGTTATTATAAAACAAACCGAAATTTTCGTTAATACTGAAATCACTTAAATGTTCATTCATGCATTGAAATTATTTCCCGGTAAACTTAAGTAATTTTTACAGCAAATGTTTGCCAGCTTTTCAATGAAATTCAAACAACAGATAATATAATGCTAAGAGGATTATAAATATAGATATAAAACAAACAATTCGAGGAAAACCTCATTGAATGGTACTTTATGAATGATTTCTGGGTAACCACTAATCCGTAGCTACATTTACATTTGTTTACATTTTACTAGACTCGTTGCCATTATTAGATACCGGCGTTTTGTTGTATATATTATGTGGTATTTAGTTGTGTATTTCCAACCACGGCTGTCGCGGTGGTTCGGCAACTGGCTGCCGCGCAACGCGTCGCGGGTTCAATTCTCGCAAGGAACGATTCTTTGTATGATCCATAGATTGTTGTTCCGTGTCTGGGTGTCGTGTGTATGTGAACTTGTATGTTTGTAAACGCACCCACGATTCAGGAGAAAATCCTAGCGTGGGGCAACATCGTCAAATAGTGGAGCACAATACGAAATGCTTTTTTTATGAAACCTTCAAAAGGTGTCTAGCTTTTAAGGATAAATACTACAGATCTAGTATTTAGCTTTAGTTTAGTAAATACTAGATCCCTAGCATTTATCCTTAAGGGTTCTTTACCGCTCTAAAGCCAATTCCGTGACCACCGTCAGCACCTTGAGATGATACGCAACATTATATCTTACCAGTACCGAACGTAAGCTACAATCTATATATTTACTACTCAACTAACGAGACTGCCTCGTAGGCCGAGTGGTCGCAAGTGCGACTGCCGGGCAAGGGGTCTCGGGTTCAATTCCCGGGTCGGGAAAAGTATTATTGGGTATTTAAAAAAAATCTCAGTAGTAGCACTGAGTCTGGAATTGTGCCCGGTATATGGCAATAGGCTCACCCCCTATTTCATGGGACTCATAACATAAATAGGAAAAAGTGGGTATTACATTGTACAAATGGCATTAAAGTGCCGTAATTAATGTGTCTACCTCTTCGAGGATAAAAGGCGTCATGTTATAAAATGAACTAACGAACCAGTCAAATAAAGAAATACCCTTATAAATAAAATATTAAAGGTTGCTTAAAAATAATTAGGCAAATACACAGCGATGTCCCTTCTAGTTTAAAATAAAACATTACATCATTTTCAGCCCTGAAAACAGAATATAATAACCAGAAATAGCCCCAAGCATACCCTTTGTACTTTAAAAAGATAACATAATTTCTCGGGAAACCAAAAATAATATATATAATTTTATCAGACAGATATTCTGCCTGATTGCGATTTATTTATGTTAAACTAGAAGTATTCTAATAAACTAGACTGCCTCGTGGGCCGAGTGGTTGCAAGTGCGACTGCCGGGCAAGGGGTCTCGGGTTCGATTCCCGGGTCGGGCAAAGTATTACTGGGTTTTTAAAAAATCTCAGCTGTAGCATGGGGTCTGGAATTGTGCCCGGTATATGGTAATAGGCTCACCCCCTATTACATGGGACTCATAACATAAACAGTGAAAAGTGGGTGTTACATTGTACAGTGGCATAATGTGCACCTCTGCCTTCCACTTTGGGGATAAAAGGCGTCATGTTATGTATGTATGTAAACTAGAAGTATAAAGGATAATGTCTAATAATAGTCTTGTTTCAAAAGGTATTTAATTAATTATTATAAACGGGTTCAGAAATTTTAATGTCGACCTTTGTAATTATTTAATCATGCTTCTTACATCCCCAAGGGGTTGGCGAAGGCACAATTATCCATGTGTAACGTGAGATATGTGATACAATACCTTTTGTGCCCTCAAGGGGAGTAGGCAGTGGTTGAAACTACAGTAGAATCCATTTATTATGACTCTGCCTATATTAACCAACCGGTTATTATGACGTAATTACACTATGAAGTTTGGTTTTTACATAAAATCTATATAAGTATATAATCCCTTGGTCATGGCATCACGCGTGAATGCCTGGACCAATTTCACTAATTCTGTTTTTGTTGTATTTGTTATTATTAGGTTCTTAAGACAGAAAAAATCCTGAAAATCCTACGGGAAAGGGAGAAAATGGGATTGCGTACCACAGAGAGGTTCTTCCTCATGAGCAACGTGCGCAGTCGCGGCGATGTCGCGCAGCCTAGCCAAGTAGGCTCGAAACTAGTAGAGCTTTTCTCAGTATATTCACGTGAGTAACCCGCGAGTTTTAGTTAATTTAGTATGTCTCACGATAGTTATTATAAAAACAATGTATAAATGTGTTTTATTCTACCGTAAATTGTAAATCATATAAATCCTTGCAGATGTTAGGTACACTTTTCCAATTCTTAGGCATGCTACGCCGTAGTAGCGTAGCACACGTAGCTGCTCCGATGTAGCACTGTAGCCATTTAGCCAACGACTGTTTCGGAGTAATACGCGAACATACAATATTTCAGCGATAAAATTCTACAACATAACATCACGACTTTTATCCCTGAAGGGGTAGGCAGAAATGTACATTATGGCTCCTAATGCCGCTGTACAATGTGACACCTACTTTTTCACTATTTATGTTATGAGTCTCATGTAATAGGAGTCGAGCCTATTGCCATATACCGGGCACGGGCATATTTCCAAACTCCGTGCCACTATTGATATTTTTTAAAAACCCAGTAGTACTTTGCCCGACCCGGGAATCGAACCCGAGACCCCTTGTCCAGCAGTCGCACTTGCGACCAATCGGCTAATGAGGCAGTTAATTATTTTAAAAATTCTATTTGTTTCAATAATTCATAATTAATTAAAGTGTATTGTAAATCAATTCAAACAAAAAACATTCAATTATAGAATGAACTCAATCACAATCCAAACAATTGTTTTGTAAGAGAATCCATTAGTTAGTGAACCAACTTTGTTTGTTTATAAACTACGCTAACTACCGGTTACTATCGGGCTACTAAACCGTTAAGCTCACGGTTACCGATCGCTGTGACGTCACTAATAGCTTAGGATGGATTACTGAACGCTTGCAGTAGGATCGATGTGTTTATTGTTTTGTATTCTGTTTTTAGGGCTGGTACACAAAACTGGGATGTGCCATCGCATCGCAAAAATGTGCAAGCCCCCTTAAGCAGCACCAGAATTTGAGAGTTGATTCGCATCAAATTCTTATCTTCTCAAAATCTTCTTTGTTTCTTTTTTCTATATCTCCTAAGCAATAACAGAAGTGCACACTTCTTTTTTCGATCCATATCACGACCTAGATTTCAATTTAAAATACGTTTAGTACGGTTGACGGTCGTCGAAGGAATGGTCACCCTGGGAGACGCCTTGTCGCACGAAATTGCATCGCAGCAATTCGCATCGTAATTTTCTGCGTTGCGTAATTCGCATCGCATCGCAGTTTTGTGTACAAGCCCTAATTCAATGTTAAACAGAAACTTATTTCCAATAACATTTAAGCTAATATTTATTGGTTAACCAAAATAAATATTGGTGTTGAACAATATTGATTGTAAAGATCTAGTGACGTCACAGGAAGATTTTTGTGCTTCCCCAAGCATTGAGGTACGGTCCTTGGGATATAAAATTATACATACACACATACATGCATATATACACACATTGTAATGTGTGTAGAAACGATATAACATTCATAAAGTTAAACATAATATACGGAATTGCCTTTATAAAATAAATATTGTATGATATCTCGCATTTGTTATATGTGTTTATGTATGTATATTAAAATAATCATATTGTTTTCTGTTGTATAATGTTAAGTATATCTGTCTATAGAAATAAAATGTGCTACTATAAGAATTATATTTAGAACTCCTCTCGCCTACGATTTAGGATTGTCCTAGTGCAGGCATTTAACATTGTAAGTACAATGGGGTAGACGACTAATTTTTATTTTAATGTCCGTCTGGTAGATTATTTAAAAACATTAGACACGTATTTTTTATTTTCTCACAGAAACGAATAGTTTCGAAGATATATTGATTTGAAATGTCGCGTGACGTCACTTCTCAGTACATTTTATACTAAGAAATGACGTTTTAGCCCCCACTCCTAAACTTTGATTCGTTTTATCTAAGTATTGTTTTATTATACGACAAAATAAAAAAATACGTGTCTAATATTTTTTCATTACCTAACTTACGGACTAATTATATTTTTAATTTTCATACCCTGTCATCATCCCCATTATATTTAGAACTCCTCTCGCCTGCGATATAGGATTGTCCTAGTGCAGGCATTTAACATTGTAAGTAGGTACAATTAGCTAGTTTCCTAGGTTTAAAATAAATACTTTCAACTATTCAATGCAATAAATAATTAAAAAATAATCATACTCTCATCCATTGATTAGACAATTTACCTACTTTTGGTTTTTTCTCGCTAATTTTAAGGAAATAAGTATGCTGTTTGACGCAGAAATATGATGACGTCATAAGTAGCGATCCAATACAAAATTCATAGAAAAGTATCGTTTTTGACATTTCAATAAAAGTATTGAATCTGACTACCTGTCAACTATCGTCTTGTACGTATTCACGATAATATATTTTTGTAAATCGCATTTTAAATTATGAATAAAGTTTATTTATTTATTTTACTTTGGAAATCAAATGGGTTAAAGTTAAAGAAAACATCTCAGTATATCCGTCATAAGTCACGCAATTTTGATAAGAATTTCGAAAATCTGTTGTTTGACCTGGCCATCATAGTTAGGTATCTACTGCACAGATCTACAATTCTAACAGGAGAACAGAGTGTTCTTAGTACATTGTAAATATGGTTTTTTTTTCAGGGGGGAAAATTATCCAATGACTTCTCCCGCCTTGGATTAGGAGGGAGGGTCAGAGTCTTACTGACTAAAAACCTCCCCGTTCATATTCCTATACTTCGAGCCGGCAAAACGCACGGGTCTGGTTCTGGTCGGATAAGTGATATATTATTGTGACAATATAAAGGAGTTATCATCAAAATAGGTCATTGTAATCCAATAAATCGGATGTACACATAAATATCCTTCTTTACGGAGAATGAAGAAAAAATATACCGTCAATGTTTAAGATAATAATAACAATATTATTATCCTTTTACTGTTTCACTTTTATTTTGATTTAGGCTGCCTGTCCATTGACGCGGAGAGTGGCAGCGGAGCGGAGAAACGAAGAAATATTAACCAATAGGATTGCATGAAATCTCCGCTCCGCTTTAGTGGAAAGGGATTTGCGAGCTAGGTTAAACATTCATACATTTCCCGAAGCGGCGCGTGGTAGCGGTGTGAGACGGCGAAGCGAGGGAGCGGGGCGCGGGTATGGAATATTGGGATAGTATAGTATACTAGTCCATTACTCCGCTCAGCAAAACTCGTTGGCTCCACACCGCTTCCTCGCTCTGCCTCAATGGACAGACATAGTCCGTAACTCCGCTCCGCAATACTCGCTAGCTCCGCTCCACTGCCCCTCTCCGCGTCAAAGGACAGGCAGCCTTATACAGAGGACAAATGAACATTGATCACCTTGCTAGCTCTGGGAAGGAGTTCCACCCCTCAGGCTATATGGTTACTAAGCAAATACGGCGTAATAATACATCGTATTGATATTTCGTGATCAAATTATATTCCGTATATTCAAGACCAGTTATAAGGAATATATTATGTTGTATTGTCCATATTTAAGTTGGTAGTTCTTGTAAATGGGAATGTTGTATTTGTGTGTACTAAGTTATTGTTGGAATGAAAAAGTAGCTATAGTTATAAAGTTATTTGTAATTTGTAAATAAGTGGGAAAATAATTTGTTATTACTTTGTGTTTTTGTTTCGTTTTTTGTTTGTTTAAAATTGCTGAATAATAATATTATTGAAATATAGTAAACTAGCTTTTCCCGCGGCTTCGCACTCATCACAAAAAGATAAAAGCCTATGTGAAATATGGTAATACACACAACAATTTTTTTTTTTTTTAAAAAAACGTTGCCCCACACTAGGATTTTCTCCTGTGTCGTGGGTGCGTTTACAAACATACAAGTTCACATACACAATGACACCCAGACCCGAAACAACAATTTGTGGATCACACAAAGAGTTATCACACAAAGAGAGATCTATACCAATAATTTCGTTTTCCCTCGAGAATACCAAATTTATCCGGGATAAAAAAGTACCCTATTATGTAATCCAGACTTCTAACTTTACGGCGTTAAAGCGGAACAAACAAACAAACTCACTTTCCGATTTATAATATTAGTAACGATGAACAGTTGCCACAATAGTAAGTACAAATTAATTATACTTTAATTTTTTATTTTATTGTTATTTCATAATCGTACCGTAGTCAGTATTAGTAGTAAACAGAAGTGGGCAAGAACAAGTCACATTTATCACGTCAAAAAACAAATAACGCGTAACTCACTTTACGTATACACACCAAGTCGCCAGGATGCTGCTGTTAAAGCCCCTTCAGGCAAAATGTCGTGGTTTTGGTAATTATGATCCAACTCTTTACAAACGAACTCGAGGGTCTCATCATTCACAGCTAGATTCACATACAAGCAGTACTTACATGTGGAGATGTGATGGACTTCCTGCTATCAGTGTTGCTGGCCTGCCTGGAGAAGGAGGGCGCGTGGACACTCATTGGAGACCCTGGCTCTGAATCTGTCTTGCCTTCGTTGCTGCTGTTCCCTGCTTCCTGGTGAGAGAGAGGTTTTTGCTTCAGTTGCTTATACAATTAAGTTTGTGTTTGACGACTTTTGGGGGGGCGGGGGGAATCATCCAATGACTTCTCCCGCCTTGGGTTAGGCGAGAGGGAGTATCAGACTCTTTCTGACTAAAAACCACCCCGTTCCTTTTCCTGCTCCTCGAGCCGGAGCCCTGGCAACCCGTTAGGCCTTCCGCGGCTCAGTATCGGGCATCAGTCCTGCTGGGCTCCACCTGGGGTGGGTGTTAGACGTCTAGAGAATAAATATGAAGGTATAATAGACAGAGTTATTTGGTATGGCATTGTGCTCTTATTTTGTTAGCTGTGTGGAAACAGTATCGTTTGTCGATAAGAGCCCCTGGCCTGGCTTGAAAGTAATCGAGTAGACATGTTAAACAGTCATGTCACCTCACTTAAGTAATATAATACTTACTTGAGCACTGATTAATCCCCACCGGTGACCAACTCCATTATAGACCTTATTTTCGATGTCTAGAGACTACTTTTGTATGAACAAATTGTAAGGATTTATATCAGTAGGTAACCCGTATTCACATAACTTGATTAAGATAACAATGAAATAACATTTTGTAAACAAAATTATAGGAAATACAAAGCAAGTACTTATGTAACAAACACGCACAGCTACTTAATTGCACCTCTAAGTAATACCTAGGTAGGTGTAATACAATATACCTATGTCCTATATAGTCTATGTATTCTATGTCCTAGTTTCCAAGCTGTGTGGCTTACGAGCAGGCAATTAGGACTTTGCACAACTTTGCAACAACAAATGTCTTAGTACTTATAATAATGTAGACCTAAGACCAACAAATGTAATTATCTTTTTAACTGTATTCTTTTATGAATTGCTATATTTTTAATGAGACAAGCCCGCCACAACTTCCCGAAACCGCTGAAACTCCTGTAAGCCAGGATGTACAGTAGATACAACCATGAAAACACTGGGACACTGAAGTCCGGCGCGTCCCAGGGACATTAATAACTGTCTTGGTGCCGCAATGAAATATATCAGAAGATATTTTTTTAATGGGATAAGCCCGCCACAACTTCCCAAAACTGATGCAACTCCTGTAAGCTGGCTTAATCGATAGTAGATACAATCATGAAAACTCCGCAACACTGAAGTCCGGCGCATCCCAAGGACATGAATAACTGTCTTGGTTCCCGCAATGAAATATATCAGTCAATATTATATAAATTGCCGCCCGGATTGGAAATCAAGCAAGCCTAACTAAAAGTCACTTAGCGCGGCGCAACACCTAAACTAGCCCCTTACTTGTACTGTTAGGAATCGCTTCTAAATCGGTGCAAACCAAAATGTCATTTATGTCACCTATCTTAGCTTAGGGGTTCCGTAAAATTTAGAAAAGGTTGGTCAAAAGAAAGAAAGAAAAAACATTTATTCAGCATAAACTGGTGTAAGTCGTTATGCATAACATAATATAATGCCTTTTAACCCCGAAGGGGTAGGCAGAGGTGCTCTTTACGGCACTTAATGCAGTATAACACCCACTTTTCCCTATGTAATAGGGGTGAGCCTATTGCCATATACCGGGCACAATTCCAGACTCCGTGCTACTACTGAGAAATTTAAAAACATGTTTATGCATAGTTATCTAACTATGCATAGTTATAAACACGTAACGGGTTAAAATATTGGTCCGTAAGTTTGTAACACATATTACGTTAGACCCTTATCCGGTGGTGACGGATATATTACATTCTGATCCGGATGTGTGTCTATGTGATCCGTATGGACCGGGGCTCTGCTTCTATTTATAGGTACGTCAACGATAGTTTCACATTAAAATGAATACGATAAAGGATGTTTTATTGTCAATAAATAATGTTGATATAAGGTGATGCAATGATATATTAAAAGTAATTTTTTTTTGTCTTTTTTTCGTCCTGCGGCAAAACAATTTCCCATAAGGAGTACTTTCGATGTATAAAGTAAAAACATCACTACATAGTATAAAACAAAGTCGCTATAGTCTCTATCCGCCATCTGTCTGTCCCTATGTATGCTTAGATCTTTAAAACTAGGCAACGGATTTTGATGCGGTTTTTTTTAATAGATAGAGTGATTCTTAAAGAAGGTTTATATGTATAATATATGTGTATTGCACCCGTGCGATGCCGGGGCTGGTCGCTAGTAAAAAATAAAGATGTAATTTTTTTAGTTTATAAAATATATTCTTTGAGTTTCGCATAATGAGATACTAGATGTAAATTTTTAGGCACTATTTATTCGCATCGCACGTGCCATCCGCCGAGAAATACCTCTTTGGGAATTACATGGCGTGATGTTTTGATTATGTACTATGAGTTCGTATACACTTGACTGCACGGTTGGCGCGGTGGTTGGGCAACTGACTGCCGCGCAACGTGTCGCGGGTTCGATTCCCGCACGGAACAACTCTTTGTGTGATCCACAGATTGTTGTTCCGGGTCTGGGTTTCATGTGTATGTGAACTTGTATTTTTCTAAACGCACCCACGACACAGGAAGAAAATCCTAGCGTGGGGAAACGTTTTTTTAAAAATACAATAAAAAGACTTAATCGAAGTTTACTTTTCGCAATGGTTAATCACTTATTTTTTGTTTTAAACGTTTTCAAGTCTTTGTAAAACTATTGTATTACCGAGACAGAACCATTTTACTTCGGGACGAAAACGAAATAAACACGGTGTATAGAAATATAGATATATTTCTGAGCTTTTTGATTTCCAGGTCGAGTAAACATTACTGGGGCTTTTTTGATGTTTTCGAATATTTTTTTGTGTATGACGATACTGTATCATCTATTATCATATAATGCTTATAACATAAATTGTAAACCTTTATGTCCGTGCCTGCGGACAGCAGCAATAAGTTACCAGGGCTCGGACTCGATCAACATTGACATTGTGGGTTTATATTCCGTACTCTGAATGCTACTTTAACAGTTACGATAGGGGTTGTATCGTTTTGACATTGGATAATTATTGAGATTTTAATGCATTGAAATGGCATTGACATTGAGATTGGTTTCAAGAGTACCCAGGAGTTGGAACGAAGTTGTTTTTAGTCAGTAAAAGTCTGACACTCCGTCTCACCTCACCCAGGGTGGTCGAAGACAATTGATGATTTTCCTCCATCAAAAAAATGTGCCTAACTGTGTCTATATCTATAGGCACATGCTCCTTTGTCCGCTCAATATTCACAAAAACAGCTGAAAACTTTTTGCTCCCCGATTAATATAATGTGTAGAGAATTATATGAGAATGTACCGTCCCTAGCCACAAAGCTTTCAAGGGTCTGAACATTCTATTTATAGAGACAGGCAATTTATTATAATTATGTATGTAAATTAGGTTCTCTTGTGAAGTCTTGTGCTGCAACCATCCTTTGCGACTGGACTTTTAAGACTTCTAATTAGCATACTATTATGTCTTTGATCTTTCGCGTAGTATGGTGTGTGTGGTGTCCAGTATGTTATCTATACATACATACATACGTGTACATGTGTGTATAAATCAAATTAGAGTGTATGTTTGTAATTAACCGCTTTTTACTACATGCATATCAATCCTTACTAATATTATAAATCGGAAAGTGAGTTTGTTTGTTTGTTCCGCTTTCACGCCGTAACGACTAAACCGATTGCTTTAAATTTTTGCAGACGTAAAGTTAGAAGTCCGGATTAAATAATAGGGTACTTTTTATCCCGGAAACATTTGATATTCCTGAGGGGAAAAAAGTATTGGTATACCTCTAGATGGCGTTGTGTGTATTGGTAATTGGTATTTGTCACATAGGCTACTTTTTATCCTTTTGTGACGCGAGCGAAGCCGCGGGTAAAAGCTAGTTAGTTATAAAGTAAAAGTATCTCTACCTTACTATATCCCATAGATAATATGAAAATAGAACAGTTCCAATCCATTACTCGATTAGTTTGAATTAAATCCCCTCGTGGCTTGCACTCAATGTAACTTCAGCAATGAATGAATGAATATTGGTTTCAGAGCTTTGCACAAACGGCCAATGATTGCATTACGTGATTACGTCATTCATAATACCTCTGGAGGGTATTTTGTAGTGCTGAGAGGGTTGTAATGGATTTTAACACTCGTGGTATAAAATACAGTTTTTAGTTAATTGGTTTTTCATTGCGACTGCCTCGTTGGTCGAGTGGTCGTAAGTGCGAATGCCTCGGGAGGAGGCCAAGAGGTCTCGGGTTCGATTCCCAGGACGGGCAAAGTATTACAGGGGTTTTTTAAAAAAAATCTCAGTAGTAGCACGGAGTCTGGAATTTGGCCGGTATATGGCAATAGGCTCACCCCGTATTACATGGGACCCATAACATAAATAGTGAAAAGTGGGTGTTATATTGTACAGTGGCATTAAGTGCCGTAACGTGCACCTCTGCCTACCCCCTTTTTTTAAGGGGGGAAAATCATCGAATGACTGCTCCCGCCTGGGTGAGGCGGGAGAGAGTGTCAGACTCTTACTGACTAAAGACCACCCCGATCCTTCTCCTGCACGTCGAGCCGGAGCCTCGGTTACCCGTTAGGTTCTCCGCGACTCCGAATCGGCATCGGCCCTAATGGGCCCCATCTGTGGTGGTCTGATGGCTCTTTGAGGCGCGCTTTTTAATTAAAACAGAAGTTTATATAAACTGCTGGACAAAGGCCTCCCCCTTAGGCCTCCAGGTCCTTAGGCCTTTATCCAGTAGTGGACGTCTTCCAGCTGTTGATGATGATGATGATGATGATTATATAAAACGGCATACCTGTAAAGATCTGGCGAGCTCTGAGTCTAGATACCGTCCAGTAGTCCGTCTATCAGGCAGTATGTACTTGGGGACCGACTTGAAGAACCAGGCGCCTGACTTCTTCCACATCTCCCTGGTCTCCGCGCACAGGTTGCACATGTACGCTTCTCTGGAGTATATTGGAGATCTGAGGAAAAAGATTCATGTAAGGTTGGGGATTTTAATTGAATTATTAATAGCACTGCCTCGTTGGCCGAGTGGTCGTAACTGCGACTGCTGGGCAAGGGGTTTTGGGTTCGATTCCCGGGTCGGGCAAAGTACTACTGGGTTTTTTAAAAATTCTTAGTAGTAGCACGGAGTCTGGAATTGGGCCCGGTATATGGCAATAGGCTCACCCCCTATTACATGGGACGCATAAGATAAATAGTGAAAAGTGGGTGTTACATTGTGCAGTCGCATTATGTGCACCTCTGCCCACCCGTTCGGGGATAAAAGGCGTGATGTTATGTTATGTAAACTCACATTGGTACTTGCCGTTGGTTGCCACCACGACCTAAACTTATACTATTATACTAAGATAACTGTTACATACGTGCATTAAAGGGCGGTTTTATTGAAGTCTTCTTTAATGAATAAGAACCATACTTCTGCACAGCTTACCCCCATAGCAAGAATATAATACAAACTAGCTTTTACCCGCGGCTTCGGTCGCGTCACAAAAAGATAAAAAGTAGCCTATGTGACATATACCAATACATACAGCGCCATCTGTACCAATACTTTTGTTTTTCCTCGGTAACATAAAATTTTTTCGGGATAAAAAGTACCCAATTATTTAATCCAGACTACGTCTGCAAAATTTCAAAGCAATCGGTCTAGTAGTTACGGCGTGAAGTCGGAACAAACAAACAAACTCACTTTCCGATTTATAATATTATAGTAAGGATATTAGTAAGGATAATGCCTCGCTTCTCATCATTTCTTAACTTTCAGAAACTCTCACAATATGACCAAGTAGTTTCAACTTCGATTCTTCGATGCAAAGTTACTTTCAACTTTAGTTCAACAACTTAAAGATGAGAATTCATTGCGGTCACCCAACTTTGAAGTTACAGTTAAGTCATCTGTATAACGTTTCTACTCGCTTCGTTTTCTTTTAAAGGGATTATGATAGCGGTTTGAAGACCAAGTTTTTTGTTTTGTGGCGAACTTGGAGACAGAGAATTTTATACCTTATATCTTGTGCCCTGAAGTATACATTTAAACTTTCTTTAACTTAATTAATGGCATAGTGGTTTTGTTGCAAGGGAATTTGAACTTTGTGCTGTGTGCTTTGAGATGGAAAGTTGCATAACTGTGGTGCGATGGATATTTTCTTTTATTTGAGTACAAAGTCAGCATCTTATGTTTAAGATGGTATAACAATGCACTTCAATTTACAAAGTAAAAATTGAAAACTGTCAAGTGTGAGTTATAATTGAAATTGTTGAATATTTTTTAATAGGGTAGATGCCTAATTTGTATTTTAATGTCCATCTGGTAGATTATTTTAAAACATTAGACACGTATTTTTTATTTTCTTACAGAAACGAATATTTTCGACGATATATTGATTTGAAATGTCGCGTGACGTCACTTCTATGTACATTTTATACGTAGAAATGACGTTTTAAAACTCAAGCGTGGGGATATGTTTAGAAAAGAAAATAAAGAGAACGTAACATAAACCATACATAACATAACACCAACTCCCTAAGGGCTAGGCAGAGTTTACATTACGGCCCTTAATGCCACTGTACAATGTAACACCCACTTTTCCCTGTTTAGGTTATGAGGCCCATGCAAAGCGGTAACCCTATTGCTATATACCGAGCACAATTCCAGGCTCCGTGCTACTACTAAATTTTTTTTAAACCCAATAATACTTTGCCCGATCCGGGAATCGAACCCGACACCCCTTGCCCGGCAGTCGCACTTGCGACCACTCTTTATGTAGATTTTATACAAAAATACATGTTACATTTCCTAAGATCACATCACAATTCAGTTTGTATTCAACTTAAAAGCAATCACAGTTTTATGAACAGACATTTGATACTTCAAGGGAAATGTTTGCGATCACTTTTTTAATATCGCCGCCATATTGAATCTGATTCGCATTCGAACAGCTTTATTGAAAGCCTTTTATGGATTCCGTTTTATTTTAAAAAAATAAAATTGTAAAGAGGTTCGAGTCTTTTGTGTTAGTAACAATTTCTTGTTGAAGTACTGAGTAGAGATCTTTGTGCTAAATTAGGAATTAGGTCGTTTCGGAATGTTTTAATTATTATTGTTTTTTAGTGAAGGCATATTTGTAGTATTTATACGGATTGATGACGCGATTTTCACCCGCCGCCCGTTGTGGAGGCGGAATGAAGATTTATTTTCTAAATACACGAGATTGCAGTTTTCTGCGGTTACCGTTGAGGAGTTCCTTCGACTGGCTCTCGGCTCCATCATCAGATCGATTCCAGACTTTTATCAGATTATAGTGGTTTTCAATAGGTACTTAATGAGAAAATTAACAAATGCCTATAAGTTTTAAAAGTTCCCCTCGGTTTCCCTGGTTATCCATCATCTGATCCTGATTTCCTTATCATGGGACTATTCTGGGACTATCTTCTTTCTAACAAAAAAAGAATTTTCAAAATCGGTTCATAAATAACTGAGATATCGGCGAACAAACATAAAAAAGCATATTATACGGTCGAATTGAAAACCTTTTCCTTTTTTTGAAGTCGGTTAAAAATAAAATTGTAAAGAGGTTCGTGTCTTTTGCGTTAGTAACAATTTCTCGTTGAAGTACTGAGTAGAGATCTTTGTGCTAATTTAGGAATTAGGTCGTTTTGGAATGTTTTAATTAATATTGTGTTTTGGTGAAGACGTATTTGTATTTGTAGTATTTATACGCACTGATGACGCGATTTTCACCCGCCACCGCAGCGGGGGCTGAATAGAGATTTATTTTCAAAATACACGAGACCGCAGTTTTCTGCGGTTCCGCAGTTGCCACGGTTGCGATTATCGACCGCAAACTTGACGGTTGATTATCGCAAGACAGCGGCTACAGTACCGCAACCGCGCCCGTCGGTGTATCGGAAACCGCAAACAATCGCACCACCGCGGGGGTAGAACGCGCCGTGAAATATGCTTTAATTTTTATATCTACTGTATTCTACAAAGGCTGCAGACTCGTAACCACCCCCCGCGACCACTCGGCCAACGATGCAGTCAAACAGTTTTAAACAAAGACTATATTTCAGTACAACAAAACGCCAAGAAGCACCTTAATCCATATCAACGTCTGCAAGCAACTAAAAGAGAACGACTCTAAACCTAACCGTGTGCACTTACGGTTTAATTTGGAGTAACAAAGAGCGTTACGTGAAAGGATTATGATATTAAGGGATGAACGATGCATGTGTCTACATAATCTGTGCTGAGTGGCTTTATGTGCGCTGTTTAGTCTGTGGGCTCTTTGTGAACGAATCTTTGGGCTGGGAACAGAGTGGAAATGGGATTAATTATACTTTTTTTACTACATGATGAAAGATTTGATTGTGTCTTAACACAATGGCTTAATTTAAAGAAATGTCTTGACATTGAATTATTTAATAAAAACGAATAGATTCGATTGGATTTTTAACGAGTAATAATGTATGACACTTTGTATTCTGACATTTTTATGAGGTAGGGAGAACACGAGATTTTTTTAAATTCTTTAGTACCTATATAATCTGCGCTGAATGGTTTTGTATCCTTGTTTAGTCTGTGGTCCGTTTGTGAACGGGTTTCATCGAGCCATCTTTGTGTCGGCAGTATACATATAGAGAGGCGTGTGGTTAATTAGTTTTTGACCGACTTCTAAAAGGAGGGGATACCTTCCTCATTTCTTTGTTAGTTTTTGTATTCGAGGTGGTCTTAGCTAGTTACTAGGTGGGTTGTAGTTAGATAGTTGTTAGATTAGTTGTTCTGTTTTGAATAAGTGTGACTGCGGGTTTGATTCTCGGTTTGGATAAAGTGTTATTAAGGTTTTTTTGAAGCCTGTACTTGTTTGTGTCCAGTGTCAAACCATTGACACACTTGTATTACATAGGGTTCGTGACCTAACTGTTCAAATGCGGATGTGATCATTGTATATCATCTCTGCTTACTCCTTCGGGATTAGAAAGAGATGAAATTCTCTATCATTTAATTCCTCTTTCAGAATAGGGTAGGTGCCTAATTTTTATTTTAATGTCCGTCTGGTAGATTTTTTAAGAAAATTACACTATAGTCAGAATTTTAATTCGATTCCAGATTTGACATTGGCTACTGTCATTTTGTGAAATAATGATACCACATTTAATAGTGTAGTGATGAACACAAAACTCGATTAACAATCAGTGTGTGTGTTTTATAATAAATGTTACAGAAAGTGACAGCGATAGCGATAGCGATGACGGCGACAATTTATAAAATAAATTATCACCATAATACATATATCTGTTTTATTTGTCATGTTCCTTCATTGTTACATTTTTTTATTTATTTCACACACAATTATAGAAGAAAAGTCTCAGATCGTTAATTAATCGTCAAAACTAAATGACCGATCAGAAATATTTAATTTCCTGATAAACTTAGTTTACGAGAGTAAAATTATAAACGAGAAGAATCGATCCCGAAATATTCAATTTCCATATCGAATAATTTCGCAACGTCACTATTTAGTACTTGTCATAACGTTGCATCACTGGAATTGTCAAATCTGGAATCGAATTAAAATTCCGAGTAGAGTATTTTTAATTTTTCTTACAGAAACGAATACTTTCGACGATATAAATTGATTTGAAATGTCGCGTGACGTCACTTCTATGTAGAAATGACGTTTTAGCCTCCACTCCTAAACTTTGATTCGTTATATCTAAGTTTCATTTATCGTACATCAAAAAAAATCACGTGTCTAATATTTTTTAATTACCTAACTGACGGACTAATTAGATTTTTAATTTTCATACCCTGTCATCATCCCATTGAATGAATTTTTAAGTAATAGTTGAAATACCTAAAGCAGTAAACCTATAACGTTCCTTACCTATGCGGAAGATTTTCAATGACACACTTGGAGCAAGCTGTATGTCTGCAGATGGAGCAGGTCCTCAGTGGAGCTAGGAGGCGAGCAGTCTCCCCGCAGAGCAGGCAGGTGCGGGGGGCGGGGCCTTGGGCTGAGCGGCGCATACCTGGGAACAGAAAAAAGATTATTGTGAATGAAAATAGAAAATGACTATTGTGAGACATTCAATTAATTCGGATGTATTTTATTGCTGCCTCGTTGGCCGAATGGTCGCAAGTGCGACTGACGGGCAAGGGGTCTCGGGTTCGATTCCCGGGTCGGGCAAAGTATTACTGGGTTTTTAAAAATCTCAGCTCTCTCTCTAGTAGCAGAGAGTCTGGAAATGTGCCTGGTATATGGCAATAGGTTCACCCCCTAATACATGGGACTCATAACATAAATAGTGAAAAGTGGGTGTTACATTGTACGGTGGCATTAAGTGCCGAAATGTGCACCTCCGCCTACCCTTTCGGGGGTAAAAAGGCGTGATGTTATGTTATGTTAAAGCATTGGATATTAAACTATTGACAACTATGGACCAAGGAGACAAATGAGCTATTCTTGCACGTCATAGTTGGGAGAAGTCATTAGATAATTTACCCGTTCAAAATAAAAGTCGTAATTACAGTTCGAACCCAGAATCTGAACATCAGCAACCGCATTAAAAACTACGGAACCAAACAGCAGTCTTTATTTAAATGAGCAGAAGGCACTCAAAGGAATAATATCTCTCAATTAAAGCGACGTCTCGAGGCATTAAGGTTAAACGATTAATTAATCACAAATGCGTTTTATAATAGAGACGCCAGTTCATTAATCACTAGTGAATCAGCAGGAAAATGTAATAACATTAAAATTTACTGGGAATTATTTGTGCGATTCGTTTTATAGTATAAAGTCTTGTCAAATGTAATGAAACACGCTTTCTGTTTTGAGTAATGTAAATTTATTTTAATTTTTAATTGACTTAAGAAAATATAAGAAGGTTTTCAGTGTAAACTGTATGTATCTTTTAAGTGTGGGAGAGCCATGCTTAAGTGTGGGAGAGCCATGCTTAAGTGTGGGAGAGCCATACTTCGGCACGAATGGACCGGCTCGACCGGAGGGATACCACGGCCTCACAGAAAACAGACGTGAAGCAACGCTTGCGTTGTGTTTCGTCGTACGAGTGAGGTTACCGGAGGTTTTTACCAATGTCACCCATTTCCCCCCTCCCTAGTCCCCGTCTCCCGAATCCCCGAATCCTCCACAATCCTCAAATTCTCAATTCGGTAACGCACTCGTAACGCCTTGGTGTTACGAGTGTTCATGGGCGGCGCCGATTGCTTATCATCAGGTAATCCGTCTGCTCGTTTACCGGATTATACTATAAAAAAAAACTTGTATGTGTATGTTTGTCTGCGATTACCTCGCGATTGGTTGAACCAATTTTGATGCGGTTTACAGAAGTTTTTGTTAGGAGCGACTTTTATTTTAATTTTTTTATTTACACTACTGTATATAATATACGATGGTGGACTTAATGCCGGGTGGCATTCTCTAACAGTCAACCACGGGGTGATGCAGAAATGTGCAACAGTAGCTGTTATAGGTATTATGGTGTACTTTATGTGACACAGAATAAATCTTTATAAATAAATTCATAATTATGCATAACTATAATAATATAATATAATAACAATACAGACTTTTAGCAAATTTATCGATTTCATTAGTAACTGACAAAAATACTTTGCCCAACTGTAAGGTCTGTGGAGTTGTTGAGGACATGCACCACTTGTTGATGGAATGTGCTCGATATGAGACTGATAGGAATAAGTTGCTCAGGGACTTGAAGTTGTACAAGAACGATATAGTACATTACATAAAATATTAAATGAGCCGAGTACTGATAATGCGAAAATGTTATTCAACTTCATGGCTCTGATTCATTGATCTTTAGTTGATTTATATACTTATTAGGTTACGATGGGACTGACATATGCTGTGCGGTATAATCTATATATATAAAAGAAAGTCGTGTAGATTTTTCGCACCTAACTTTATGATTTGTCTATTTTTAACATTAAAGATGTTTTTAGTACTGTTTAATTTGGAATTAACCGATTGCTGGTTGAAGATTTACTCAATTGGCAACTATAAACTTCCCAGCCGTCATGCTTACTATTATTTAAAAACGTAATTCCAAACAATATCTTACACACAAATACACAAACTATACATATATATCTTACTTACACACAATGTACTTACACGAAGTTACAACACACAAAACGCGCAAACACATATCACACTTATATGCATATATTCACACACTTTACATCCCTCTAAAATAAAAATACAGCCCACCAAAATAACAAAAATTAAAATCTCAATATATGGCTACCTACTGTTTATATACATTGAAATATACCTTACCTAATCTCGACAGTTTTGCAATTAAAATTAACTATAAATGAATAATAATACACTTCGTACGGTCACAGAAATAGATAACATTGAAATTGCCCATACAGTTGAATGCGATTCTACAGAACTCCATAAATATATCTGTGTAAACAAAAGTGACCTCACTATAATATCCAAAACATACGGAGTATTTACTGTAACTTTGACAGCTTTTTGATCTCTTTATCTAACCTCAAATTTGAACCAGACATTATTATTCTAACAGAATGTAGATTGCATGCTAACAAATCAATTCCGCAAATGAATAACTATCACTCGTATTTAACAACTCGTCAATTAAACCAGAATGACGGCGTAGTTGTATATGTTAAGAACTTTTTAAGCTCAAAAGTCAAGGAAATTCACTGCCTCAAGCATCCTGTCTACGATTAGACATATTAGGTAACAGTTTTATGTATCTACCGATCTCCCTCTAACTCAAATACTGACAGCTTCATTGACTCCCTCAGCACACAGTTAAACACATTAACATCACAAAAAATCATTATAGCTGGTGACATAAATATTAACCTCAAACACAGAGATACTGAGTCATCCCAGGAGCAGAAGAGTAGAGTTAACTACCTAAATATGTTATCGTTATTCGGTATACTTCCCGGGCACACTTTGCCCACAAGGGAACAAAGCTGTCTTGATCATTACATGCTTAAGCTACATAGGGAGTTTCAGCATCTATCGCTATCCTGCACACTACTGTGACTGATCACTACACAACATTTATTTCTATAAAAAAGTTAAAAAATATCCCAATCATAAATAGAACTTCCACTACTCTAAATTACGATCAAGCTTTAAAAGATTTACAGGAAAAAATTTATCGGACTTATTATTTTGTGATGATCCTAATTTATTAATCAATAATTTTATTAAAATGGTTACCGAAGTAATACACGAAAACACAAATATAAAAAAATTCCAAGTAACCAACGTATCATAAAACCTTGGATTACCTTGGGTATCCTCCGTTGTATCAAAAACCGAAATAGATTGCAAAAAAAATATCAAAATGACTCTCATAACGAAATTTTAAAACTAACATATACTAGGTACAGGAACTTCTGTAATAATTTAATAAAGAAATTAAAAAGAAAATATGAAAGGAATTTACTTGTACAATCAGTATCTAACAACAAATTACTCTGGAAAAATGTAAAAACCATCACACACTCAAATAGATTAAAAAGTCAGAATGTAGAATTATTAAACATTAAAACAACCCCCATAGAGTCTATTAACTATGTTAATTCTTATTTTGCGAATATTGGAGAACAACTTGCTAAAAAAATTCATTCGGATTTAATAACACCCTTAACCCAACCATTGCACTAAGATCACAACTAAATTCCTTTGTACTACTGGATACGGACGATTCAGAGGTGCATAGTATTCTGATGAATCTGAAATCCGATAGTGCCCCTGGGTGGGACAATGTTTCGACAAAATTTTTAAAACATATAAGAAAGGAGGCTGTCCCCATTATCACCCACCTTGCTAATCTCTGCTTCCAAGAGGGTGTTTTCCCGGCTCCACTAAAGCAGTCCGTTATAACCCCAGTTTACAAGGCCGGCGACAGCGACGATGTCAGCAACTATAGGCCTATTTCCGTTTTAACCTCAATTTCCAAAGTGCTTGAAAAAGTTATAAATATTAGACTGACAAATTATTTAAACAAATTCAATCTTTTATCTAACTCGCAGTTTGGCTTTAGGCAAGGTGTATGTACTGAGGATGCAGTAACTGCGTTAAGTTCTCTTGTAGCTGAGCATCTTGATAAAGGAAACAGATGTCTTTCTGTTTTCTTAGACCTCAAAAAAGCATTCGACACCGTCTCTGTCCCAATCCTTGTGAACAAGTAGAGCAAGCCGGAATAAGGGGCAAAGCACTCAGCTTACTTAAAGACTATCTCTCCAATAGGAAACAAAGAGTAAAAATAGGACAGTACTCTAGTGACTGGGTAGATGTATCCTACGGCGTTCCACAGGGTAGCGTTCTTGGACCTACCCTCTTCCTCCTTTACATTAACGATCTTTGTAATATGGAAATAGAAAATGCTAAAGTATTTACCTACGCAGATGATACATCTATCGTGTTTTATGGTCCATCCTGGCACATAGTTAAACTGAGTGCAGAGGCGGGAATGGCTCAGGTGGCTGGATGGCTAAAAAGTAACTTGCTTTCCTAAATACTAATAAAACCAACTACATTTGCTTTAGTATCAGTAACCGTACGCAACCTATTGAGAGTTGGATTTGAAGGTACACATATGTGGAAACATGTCCTCTATGAGTTGTGATTGCCCATGCATTAAGAAAGTAGCTCAAACTAAATATCTTGGAGTTGTGTTAGATCAAGCACTGTCCTGGTACCCTCATCTCGAGCAAACTTCTGGGAGAATAAGGAAACTCAGTTGGGTTTTTTAAAACCCTTAGACATATTGTTCCAACTAAATTAGAGAGTTGTAAGAACCGTCCCAGAAATCTCCTAAATGAAATATATGTGGCACTAGCCCAATCCGTGCTATTATATTGTATTCCAATCTGGGGCGGTGCTGCTAAAACTAAATTTATACATTTAGAACGAGCTCAGCGTGCATTAATAAAACTGATGTATTTTAAAAATAAAGATTTCCTACTTCAAGTTTATACCAAATAAGTGATTTACTCTCTGTGAGAAAACTGTACATTCTCCAAATTATTCTAAAAACACACAAAACCCTATCTTATAATGATAAAGAAAAATCTAAAAGAAGAAAAGATTTAGTTCTCCAAGTTCCCCAAACTAAAACTAGATCTGCATATAGACAATTCTATAAACGGTCTAGTCAACTATATAACAAAATTAACAAACACGTTTATGTATATAATAAAGTTACCACGACTGTAAAAAAAGTATATAATAGACTGGATTAAATCACTTACCTACGAGGAAACGGAGACGTTTCTGGAACACGTTGAGTAGCCATAACATATACAATATACATAACTTACCATAACTTAAAACCACACACACCATGCTACACCATACATTTCATCACACACAAGACCGACACACACCACATCATATCACATCACTAACACACTACACCACACCACACCACTCCACACCACACTACACCACACCACACTACAGTACACCACGCCACACTACATCACACCACACTACACTACACCACACACACCCATAATACATCACACACCCTACAATACCGCTCACCACGCCACAATAGCACAAGCATTGAGGGAATATGTTTGGATTTACTTGATTTGCTGTTAATAAATTAAATTAAACTACAACTTTATTAATATATTTTAAATTTCTTAAGATTATCTACATTGTTACTAAAACAAAAATAATAAATGTACTTACATTGCATATTTACCCTAAGGTCTCAGTACACTATAATATTAACTGTGTTGGTATTATGTGTACGACAATGATGTAAAAAGAGCGGAGCCTCCTAATACAGGCATTGTTTGCTTAAATGGGGGCTCCAAACACGTTAACATGTAATGTACTTATTGACACAATAAACTATTTTTTGTATTTGGCTGAAAATTGGTAGGGAGGTAGCTTAGAGCCAGGAGACCGACATAGGATACTTTTTAACCAACATTTTTTTTTTACTTTTTACCGACGACCACGAACGGGGACGGGAAAAAATGGGATTACGCGTACGAAGTCGCGGGCAGAAGCTAGTAGTCCTTAAATTAAAAAGGAAATAAAAAAAGTAGTAACTGACTTTACGTTCAATGAAAATTATATTGTTTTTTTATTTTGACTGCACAGCATTATTAGATATCTACTATTATTCCTGTAGAATCGAAACCTACTATATCTAGATTCGTGGGCAAAGCCATTGGAATAGAACCGGTGTTAAATAAAACCTAGTCATTCCCAAGCTATCTTCTAAATTGCACTAGAAATAGAATCAATCTTGTTTCGCACTGCGTTCAATTCTGTACATTGGATAGACATAGGTATCGAAGTCCTAGATTTTGTAGCACTGCTTGTGTGCTAGATTAGGTATGCGATTCGCTTTCCATCATTTGATTGCTTGTATCTACACTACAAATAGTTGCTGTGGTCAGGACCGAATTTCTGGATGTTGGGCCCCCTGGTCCAACCTATGAATGACGTAACACATAACATAACGTCACGCCTTTTATCCCTGAAGGGGTAAGCAGAGGTGCACATTACGGCACTGTAAAATGTAGCACCCACTTTTCACTATTTATATTATGAGTTCCATGTCCAGACTCCGTGTTACCACTGAGATTTTTTTTTAAAAATCCAGTATTACTTTGCCCGACCCGGGAATCGAACCCGACACTCCTTTACTGGCAGTCGCACTTGCGACCACTCGGTCAACGAGGCAGTTGTGCATATTTGTCTAGTTACATCTATGAAGTTTAATGTAATAGGCGATTAACCTATTGCCATATACCTAGCATAATTGTAAGCTCTGTGATATTATTTGGAAATGGCTATTTGATCAACGAGACAGTGAAAGTCAAAGCATTTATTTCAATTAAACCATAATTTGGTACTTTTGAAACGTCAACAAATACAAAATAAATAATAGTCTGTCAGTCAGTCCGTCAGTGAAGCTAGGTGAAGCTAGGTGCTCATTCCAAAATGTAGATTCGAATTAAGAAGAACGAGCAAGAAACTCCTTTCGTTACTCTTTTTATAAAGTATGTTCTACAATGTCTCTGATACATATTCCAATACTGTACGTATATATGAAAACAATGCAAAGACACGCTTGACGCATTATACTAATTACAAAACTTACTAAAAAAAAACAAAACAAAAATCTTATAGTCTATCATTGTGCTCATATATGCATACTGACAAGTCGTATTTGTCTTCTATGTTTAATGGCATCCTTCTATTATACATTGGGCCGCAAAAGCGACTAAGCGTTAGTTGTAGCATTAGCTGAATACTGAAAGACTACATAATTTTAAGTAGTACTTAAAATCATGCCGTATCTGTCATTTTACAAAGATTTTATAGTGACAGAAATATACTTAAACGCGTCTTAAAATTCAGTTGCGTTTGAGTAATTGGAAATAAGTTCGTCACTGTATACATTTGCTTCAGAACTTATTTCTATCGTCGTGAATATTTGTGAATGTATAGCCTTCATGGTCCGATGACTGTGCAAAGCTGCCAGTATTGCTGTTATATAAATATATATTATATGTAATATGTATGTTTGTACAGTCGTTACGGGTAGTTAGGAACTTATAATGCTGATAACGTGTCGAGAAGGGAATATATATCATTCTTGGTAACGAGATATTGTAGTTAGGTCATAATGACATGCTTTTTTGGTAGAACTGCACATATATATACAATGTAACACCCACTTTTCAGTTATATTATGAGTCTATTTATTTATTTATTTATTTATTTATTAAGAGTTACCAACATTTGATTACACAACTACAGTAAGCATAATACAAGCAAGCAAAGAGGAATGAGCCTATGTGTAACAAACAATTACAGGTAACCACAACATTTACTGGTACAAATATGTGTATATAAAAAAAAAACAGTTCTTAATTACTATCCTTAAGTCTAGTTCTAACACAAAATACTAAACCATATAGGTACATAATCCACTATCTGTGTAGATTGGATAATATGCATTTATGCACGCTGGAACGGAACCGACCAAGCGAGTCCAAGTGAACATCCGTGGAATCAGAGTATTTATTCAGGGCGCGACTCAGACGTGGTATGGGTGAGTTTGCACCAAGCACTGTTCTACGACGCGGTGGGTATAAAGGGGTTATCTGTTTACGAGGGTAACAAAAAGGAACTCTATAATTTACCTTGCTCAAGAGCTGTGGACAGTCTACACCATTGTTTAAAATCTTATACATAAGATACAATCGGAGAGTTCTCTGCGATCAGATAAAGAGACCATCCCGAAATGTGACAGTTTGTTCAAGTAAGAAGATTTTTTGTCTCTCTTGTTCTCCCTGCGTAACAAATGCCATAAGAACCTCTTCTGAATGCGTTCTAATCGAAGGGAATGTACCGCATAATGTGGTCTCCACACTACACTGCAATAATCTAAGATACTTCGCACAAGACTATTATACAGCATGATTTTCAGCCAACATCGCGAAAGACTTTACAGTTTCTTATCACGAAACTCAACATTCGGGAAGATCCCCACAATGTTTTCCAGGTGAGGGAGGAAAGTCAACCTTTTATCAAAACAAACTCCGAGGTCCCTAATTTGGTCTACAGCCTGAATTCTGTCACCTCCTATGAAATAATCAAAGCCTATTATTTTGCTTTTTCTAGAATGAGTCTCATATAATAGGAGTCCTTTTATGGGATAAGCCGGGTTTTTTAAGGGGGAAAATCATCTAATTACTTCTCCCGCCTGGGTGAGGCGGGAGGGAGTGTCAGACTCTTACTGACTAAAAACCACCCCGTTCCTTCTCCTGCGCTTCGAGCCGGAGCTCCGGTAACCCGTTAGGTTCATAACCCGGTAAACGAACACCGATCCGACGGATCACCTGATGGTAAGCAATCGGCGCGGCGTCGCCTATGGACACCTGGAACACCAAGGCGTTACAACTTACAAGTTTTGGGAATCAGGCCTTTTGGCGTAAAGGAATTTTCGGATTATTGGGGATTCAGAGATTGGGAAGATTAGAGATGCATTGGGGGTAATTAGGCCTCCGGTAACCTCACTCACACGACGACACACAACACAAGCGTTATTTCACGTCGGTTTTCTGCTCGTTGGTGGTATCACTCCGGTCGAGCCGGCCCATTCGTGCCGAAGCATGGCTCTCCCACACTTAAATTACACTATTGTCATACACGGGGCGTGATTTCAGACTCAGTGCTATTATTGAGAATAACCAAATTCAGTTCTTCTGGGAATCGAACACGAGACCTTTTGCTCTTCAGTCACACTTTGATGTGACATTGCCTCTTCTATTCTCAGAAAGTGTAGGTAAGCAGGTGTTATATGAAACACTAATTCATCGTGGAATAATTAATTTGTAGTATGAATTTAATTAAATATGAGACGAACTTCGCTCGAATACTATAATGCTACGTAAATTTAAATTGTACTTAAATATCGTACTCTGTAATTGTAAAAAGATTTCGCCGTAAAATTCAAAGCATTTATTAAACCATAGTTTGGTACTTCTGAAACGTCAACAAATACAAAATAAATAATAGTCTGTCAGTCAGTCCGTCAGTGAAACTAGGTGAAGCTAGGTATGACAACTATACTTGAAAACATCTTAAAATTGAGTATTTATCCATAGACTAACATACAAATCTCGACACTGTATTTGGAGACTAAGAAACCTAAATATAAATATTAAATATGCATCCAATAAGAATTTAAGCTTAGCCTAACTAGCATTTGTCTATCATGCAAAGGACCAGTAATTAACGAGGCATTCATAACATAACATCACGCCTTTTATCCCCGAAGGGGTAGGCAGAGGTGCACATTATGCCACTGTACAATGTAACACCCACTTTTCACTATATATGTTATGAGTCCCATGTAATAGGGGGTGAGCCTATTACCATATACCGGACACAATTCCAGACTCCGTGTTACTACTGAGATTTTTTAAAAACCCCAGTAATACTTTGCCCGAACCGGGAATCGAACCCGAGACCCCTTGCCCGGCAGTCGCGCTTGCGACCACTCGGCCAACGAGGCAGTTAATTAACGAGGCATTCATAGTCACTGGAATATCGTTCTGAGTATAATATTATATTCCATGTACGTACCTACGTATATAACTATGTGTAGAGATTAGTAATCTAGTATAATCATATTATAAACTAAAGATTACATATAGACGGGTGAGTAGTGAGCGCATAGTGGCTACGGCCTACGGCTACGGAGCCTACGGCGTAGCTAGGACTTACTACGCGGGGCGTAGCAACCAAAATAATAACTATCGTGAAACATACTAATTTAGCTAAAAATCGCGGGTTACCTACGTCAAAAGACTGAGAAAAGCTGGAGTAGGGTTCCCGACATTGTCGCGACCGCGCACTCTACTAATGAGGAAGACCTCTGTGGTTCGAAACTAGTAGAGCTTTTCTCAGTATTTTAACGTGAGTAAACCGCGAATTTTAGTTAATTTCTTAAGAGCGTTTACCAAACTATTCAGTTGGAATCTTTAAATAAGACGAATAATAAATGTATTCATTGTTGATTGACGTGATCCATATTTGTATTAACACGTTTATGTTATGTGGATTATAATGACTATAACCTTACTTTCAAGCCTCGCCACTAGTCTGCCGACTCTCTTAGCCTCGACTTCATCAATTTTCTCAGCTCGTTTGACGACGGCAGCTATGGCCTCTCTCTCGCTCGCAGTCAGCGGCGGCTCGCTGCGGGCTGCACTCCATCCTGTGCGTAATCTGTGGCAGAAGGAAAAGAACTCTTATTATATTAATAGTAAAGCATTGGATACTGCGTCGTTGGCTGAGTGGTCGCAAGCGCGACTGCCGGGCAAGAGGTCTCGGGTTCGATTCCCGGGTCGGCCAAAGTGTTACTGGGTTTTTTAAAAATCTCAGTAGTAGCACGGAGACTGGAAATGTGCCCGGTATATGGCAATAGGCTCGCCCCCTATTACATGGGACTCATAACATAAGTAGAGAAAAGTGGGTGTTACATTGTACAGTGGCATTAAGTGCCGTAATGTGCACATCTGCCTATCCCTTCGGGGATAAAAGGCGTGACGTTATGTTATGTTATCAAGGTAAAAATCTGAAGTTCAATATTAATACCGAGCTAAGGTGGCTGCCGTAACATCATTAATGAACTAATTATTTTTTGGGTATTCTATATATAATGTCAGTAGACATGAGCCTTAGATAATGTATTGGGTATATATCTATATATTACACATTCACCTCTCATAAAAGAAATAGCCTTAACATTACATTGTGAGCTGAAAATAAACAAAATGTTACCAATTATATGACGCCACGCTATTTATCTATGACGATAGATACTAGAATGACACCTATTATTAAATAGATAAGGGTTAGAGTTCTATCTCTATGATAGTGATAGGTCAATCACCTTCGTGCTTTCATAGTGAAACAATATGTGTTTTTGTAGTTCGATCGGGATTTTTCTCCAAAACCGAAAATGTTGAACATCTAAATGTTATATCAGTGGTAAGTTTATATGTATAATTAATCGCCCTGAGGACACGGCGGAACACACCGTAGCGGAATGCCCTGCGTGGGCTGAGCACCGCCGTGCCCTCAGGGAAGTGATCGGCGATGGCGACCTCTCGCGTCCGGGCCTAGTGCAGGCCATGATGCGGAGCGAGGGGGACTGGGATGCCGTCTCCTCCTTTTGCGAAGCAGTCATGCTAGCTAAGGAGGAGGCGGGACGCGTGAGGCAGCGAAGCGCTGCCTCCTCGCGACCCAGCCATCGCGAAGGACACACCGGGCGTCGGGGATCGCGGGACGATCTCCGGCCACCGTAAGCGCGGGCCTGCGGACGGCGAGCATGGGTGGCTCCCCGTCCGACCAGAAACAGACCCGAGCGTACGGCGCGTCGCGTTCCGCGCGCGCCTCAAAGAGCCATCAGACCACCACAGATGGGGCCCAATAGGGCCGATGCCGATTCGGAGTCGCGGAGAACCTAACGGGTAACCGGGGCTCCGGCTCGACGTGCAGGAGAAGGAACGGGGTGGTTTTTAGTCAGTAAGAGTCTGACACTCCCTTCCGCCTCACCCAGGCGGGAGCAGTCATTCGATGATTTTCCCCCCTAAAAAAAAAAAAAAAAAAAATGTATAATTAATGCATATTGCACCCGTGCGAAGCCGCCTATAAAAGTAAATAAAATATAAGATGCGTATGTATATATGTATGTACGTATTTTTTTTTAAGTGAGGAAAATCATCGAATGACTGCTCCCGCCTGGGAAAGGCGGGAGGGAGTGTCAGACTCTTACTGACTGAAAACCACCCCGTTCCTTTTCCTGCACGTCGAGCCGGAGCCCCGGTAACCCGTTAGGTTCTCCGCGACATGTATGTATGTATGTATGGATCTTTGTAAGTGAAACAAGTGTAACATAGTGATATAACCTGTATGAGTCAGTACGACGAGTGCAAATTATCAGGTTGTGGATTACTGTATCTTTGATCAATATTATGACATAAATAGCGAGGAAAACACGCGATCATGTGTGGTAGATTTTTTTGTAATGGCTTTTGTATTTTTATTGTTATTCAGTGTAGGTATAATTTGTAAGTTGCCGGGTGTGTGTCGCAAGTGCGACTGTCGGGCAAGGGGTCTCGGGTTCGAGCCAGGGTCGGGCTGGGTTTTAAAAAAATCTCAGTAGTAGTACGGAGTCTGGAATTGTGCCCGGTATATGGTAATAGGCTCACCCCCTATTACATGGGACTCATAACATAAATAGTGTAAAGTGGGTGTTACATTGTACAGTCCCTTCGGGGATAAAAGGCGTAATGTTATGATAATTATGTTAATTTGTAAGTTCAGATAGCTGGCACTTCATTTTGTCCTACAACTTGACTATTTTTATATCGAACTTAAAACTCCTTGGTCGGCAGTTGCACAATATAACCACTCGACTAAAGAAGCCCGCATCAGATTAACTAGACTACTAAAAAAAAAAGTTAAAGAATATTGACATAATTTCAAAATACATTATTCCGCGAATTCCATTCGAAAATTCAAATAATTTCGAACATTTAACCCACCACCCGCAGCGTACTAATTTCCGCGCCCAATAATCCGCGGGGCACTTTCGACCTATTTCTCTAACATCGTGAACGTGTAAAGAGAGTGACCAAGGCGGTTAGCGGACCATTCAAGGTCGTGGGGTATGGGCGATCAACTGACGTCATTCACATACCTAACAAGCCGAGAGAAGTGGTAGGGTTGATTGGATGTATATCCCATTCTGTTATTATTTTTATTATATGGCTATTTATGTATAGGTACTTTACGTTGTCCTTTTTCGAAATTCGACCTTGTGTTCTGTAATTTTAAGGTTGGTTTTAGCATGTTTCGGTAGTTGTCGTCTGAAAAATAAAGTTTTGGTAATGATCCAGTTCGTACGAGTGCGACCATTGAGTATAAAGTCTGGGGTTCGAAACCCAGGTTGCATTAAACCGTAATAGCTATGTTCAGAACCTAAACTTACAGTAGGTTAGGTTCTAATGGAATTAGTAATGGTTTATCATAATACTACAGTACAAATTAGTATAATAATAGTGACGTTGCCATGACAACCGACGACATCCAGTTACCTAAATCATGACAGAAATCGACACGGGTGTGGGTGTCAATACGGTCATACAATATCAATGTCTATGCCATTATAATGATAAGGTTTACTTTTGGACGCACCCAGTTATTTTGTCAATGTGTTTACGAAGAGATAAAGGATTGAAAAAACATATTTATACGAAAGAGCGGTGTCAGAAATGTATCACACGTTAGCGTTAATGGGTTATGGAGATGTTTAATACACTATTTTTAAAACTAACTAAATATAACATAGCGTAACTTTTACTTTTCGAAGGGGTAATCCGGGCAGTTCCGTGTAACAGAGGGTCAAATAGAATGTCTCAACGAATTTGAAAATTAAAATAACATAACATCACGCCTTTTTATCGAAAGGGTCGGCAGAGGTGAACATTACAATGTAGCACCCACTTTTCACTATGTATGTATGTATGTTATGAGTGAGTCCCAAATAATAGAGAGTGTGCTTATTGCCATATATCGGGCACACTTCCAGACTCCGTGCTATGGATGAGATTTTTTTAAAACCCGGATATATTTGCCCGACTGAATCGAACCCGAGACCCTTTGCCCGGCAGTCACATTTGCGACCACTCGGCCAACGAGGCAGTCTGAAAATTATTATTACAAAGTACCGGATACATGAGTTTTTTTAACGGGGAAAGTCATCGAATTACTTCTCCCGCTTGTGTGAGGCGGGAGGGAGTGTCAGACTCTTACTGACTAAAAACCACCCCGTTCCTTCTCCTGCACTTCGAGCCGGAGCCCCGTAACCCGTTAAGTCCTCCGCGGCTCAACCTGATATATGATATAGGGTGGCCCCTATGTATTACCTACATGAAATGGTGGAACTTATAACATGACTGACGAAAAGTAGGAACAAAATATTTTTGTTTATTTTACCCGAATACAGTCGGGTAAAAACGGAAAAAAGATCCTAAACTTCAACAACGTCCTCCTAAATTCAGTTTTTTTAAACGTTGCCCCACACTAGGATTTTCTCCTGTGTCGTGGGTGTGTTTACAAACATACAAGTTCACATACACATGACACCCAGACCCGAAAACAGTTTGTGAATCGCACAAAATCGTTGCTTCGTAATCGAAGCCGCTACACGTTGCGCGGCAGCCGATTTCAAGCCACCGCGCCAACCGTGCAGTCAGAAATAAAATAAGAATAAAAGAAAATACACTTTGATTGATTGATTGATTGATTGAAAAAGCTGTCGTCTCATCCCGTTACCGCAGAAGGCAATTTCAGGTAAGTCCTTCAGATCGTCGTAACTTTCAGGATAAAATGGCTGAAGTTTGAGAAAACTTTAGTAAGGAAATCCCCGATCCCCAAAAGGACGGCAACGCAATTGTGACTCCTCCAGTGTTGCGGGTGTGTTTATGGGTGGAGGAGTTGTTTACCATCAGGTGATTCGTATTCTCATTTGCCGCTCTATACATAGGTATTATGTCGCGGAGAACCTAACGGGTTACCGGGGCTCCGGCTCGAAGCGTAGAAGAAGGAACGGGGTGGTTTTTAGTCAGTAAGAGTCTGACACTCCCTCCCGCCTCACCCAGGCGGGAGAAGTCATTCGATAATTTTCCCCCCTTAAAAAAATACATAGGTATTATAAAAAAGTGCATCTTGTCAATGAAGGTGGATCAATTACTGTTTCTGTCAGAAAAATACAATTTCAATTTAAATTTTTAAATAAGGTCTACAGGAAGAAATTTCAACAAGAATACGTAGCATCGTAGCACCTACATAATACATATGTATTCAAATTTTATAAATGTATTGTCGTGTGTGCTGTTTGGGGTTACATTTAACTTACTATAATATTATAAATCGGAAAGTGAGTTTGATTGTTTGTTCCGCTTTCACGCAGTAACTACTAAACCGATTGCTTTGAATTTTTGCAGACGTAAAGTTCGAAGTCCAGATTGAATAATAGGCTTTTTATTCCGGAAAAATTGATATTCCCGAGGGAAAACAAAAGTATTGGTATAGATGGCGCTGTGTGTATTGGTATATATCACATAGCCTACTTTTCATCCTTTTGTGACGCGAGCGAAGCCGCTGATAAAAGCTAGTTATTAAATGAATAAATACCTAATAAAAAGCCTTATACGCCTTTCATATTTTTAGATCAGTTATTTTCGATTAAAGTCCGTATTAGTATGAGCAGAGAATTTTTAAGGCATCCCTTTTTAAGAACTGGGTTATTGGCACGTCAGAGGTTTTTTATTAGAATTTAATTACCAATAATACGTCTTTACCCATTACGTATCTATATATGATAACACGAAAAAATTACTGCCTCATTGGCCGAGTGGTCGCAAGTGCGACTGCCGGGTAAGAGGTCTCGGGTTCGATTCCGGGCAAAGTACTACTTACTGGGTTTTTAAAAAAATCTCAGTAGTAGCACGGAGTCTGGAATTGTTCCCGGTATATGGCAATAGGCTCACCCCCTTGTTTTTTTTTTATTTTATTACATGGGACTCATAACATAAATAGTGAAAAGTGGGTGTTACATTCTAAAGTGGCATTAAGTGCCGTAATGTATACCTCTGCCTACCCCATCGGGAATAAAAGGCGTGGTGTTATGTTACTAGCGGCGCTCCAGTTTTACTCGGATGCTATTGGTTTGCATTTTTGAAACGGCGGCTTTCCAAAAACTTCTTACGATTTGACAAATCCTACATTTGTAATTTGAAATAGCGATTGCTAACCTATTATACATATTATATTGATCTCGAATTCGATGTTCAGTTGTAGCGATAGCGATTTATATAATAGGTACTCTAACCTTATAATAATGTATGATGAAAACTACATGTTAATCATCATCATCAACAGCCTATGCCTATGCTAAATGCCCACTGCTGAGCAAAGCCTCTTTTCACACGGAAAAGGTTTGAGCATTAATCACCACGCTTGCTCAATGCGGGTTGGTGATTACAAACTTATAATTAGAAATTATAACTCCAGGTTTCCTCACGATGTTTTCCTTCACCGTTTGTCAGTGGTGTCTGAATAATCTTAGAAATTACATATAACTCCGAAAAAGTCACATTGGTACTTGCCGTTGGTAGGTTTCGAACCCGCATTCTCATGCATGAGAAGCCAGCGTCTGAAACCTCCGGGCCACCACGACATTTTAAAATGTTAATAGATAATATTAACTTTTGCCTACCCCTTTTTAGACTAATCAGTATATTATGTTAATATCTATACTACCAAAGCCACAAAGGTAAAAATACTCAAGCGTCCCACTGAAATAAAAAACTAAAAGCACTAAAATTGCTTCAATTTCAAATCAATTGTGCGATTGAATGGAAACTTCAGGCAGCCGTTATAAGCTTGACAATGGCAAGGCTTTAAGGGTACAGGTAGAGTGTAACTGCTTTTGTTAGGATCAACTGTTTAAACATCCTAGTGCGTTAGACTTTTTACCTAAAATACATTTTATATAGAAACCTTAAAACACTATGAATGTTCTCTAAGCAATTTTTTTTATGTATTTGTGAATACGGTAGTTGACTAATTTTTATTTCAATGTCCGTCTGGTAAATTATTATAAAACATTAGACACGTGTTTTTAATTTTATTATAATAAAACAAATAATTTCGACGACACATTGATTTGAAATTTCGCGTGACGTCATTTTTGTATACGTTTTATAATCAAAAATTATGTAGCTAGCTCGTTTTATTTAAGAATTGTTTCCTTATACGACAAAAAAGCCTTTGCCTTACTGACGCAATAATTAGATTTTTATTTTTCATACCCTGTCATCATCCCTCATCATCATCAACAGCCTATAAATGCCCACTGCTGAGTAAAGCCTCTTTTCATACGGAGAAGGTTTGAGCATTAATCACCACGCTTGCTCAATGCGGGTTGGTGATTTCAAACTTATAGTTAGAAATTATAAGCCCAGGTTTCCTCACGATGTCTTCCTTCACCCATCATCCCTATTTTATATATTTATTTCTTTATTTTTATCAACCTGATCCTAACAACAACCACTTTAAATAAATATAAGTATCTATGTTTATTATGAAGAGGAATTAAATTTCCGAGTAAACTTACTTTTCGTAAACATTGGCGCATAATGTTGTTAGACCGTGTGATGTTATTTTGTACAGAATCAATAAATTGATTAGTAAGTAAATGTATTTTAAGTGGGAGCCATGCTTCGGCACGAATGGGCGGCTCGACCGGAGTGATACCACGGCCGAGCAGTAAATATGCGTGAGACAACGCTTATGTTAGGTATGTTTCGTCACTTGTGTGAGGTGAATTAAGGTCGGACATTTTTGGAAGAAAATCTACGAAACAATAACGCTATTCGGGGTCTTGGTATTACAGGAATCCAAGTTCGAATATTGCATGTATATATGTAATATTAAAAAAAACAATTACTTATTTTCTTTTTTTAAAAAAACGGTGCCCTGCACTAGGATTATCTCCTGTGTCGTGGGTGCGTTTACAAACATACAAGTTCACATACACATGACACCCAGACCCAAAACAACAATTTGTGGATCACACAAAGTGTTGTTCCGTGCGGGAATCGAATCCGCGACACGTTGCACGGCAGCCGGTTACCCAGCCACCTTACCAACCGTACAGTCAAAATTACTAGAATAGAGCGGTGATAAAAAGTGAATTACAATTTTCCGACACAATGCACAGGGTAAGTTCAGCGGGTCCGGGGCAAAGTGATGTTAACCCGGGGTGCCCGGGGTACTCATTATGTAAATAGGAAAGTAAGGTACACTTCATTGAGTTTCACAAGGTTACGGTACTTTATACTGCCTTCTATGAATATTGGTAGATAATTTGTTGAACAGGGGTTCTCGGGCTTGGTTCCTGTGTTGATCTAAATACTAAGTTTGAGAGGGATTGCCTGAAATTAGAGAAGAATGTTATGGTGACTCGGAGGTTAAGACCCCCCTTATCATGCATGAGGGTGCGGGTTCGAAACCTACCAACGACATGTACCAATGTGACATTTTCCCAATTACATGTATTTTCTAAGATTATTACAGACAACACTCACAAACAGTGAAGGAAAACATCGTGAGGAAACCTGGGCTTATAACTTTTAATCATTACATAGTGTAAAATAAAGTCGCTATCCGCCGTCTGTCTGTCCCTATGTATGCTTAGATCTTTAAAACTACGCAACGGATTTTGATGCGGTTTTTTTAATAGATAGAGTGATTCTCAAGGAAGGTTTATATGTATAATACATGCATATTGTACCCGTGCGAAACCGGGGCGGGTCGCTAGTTACTTATAAGTTTGATATCGCCAACCCGCAACGAGCAAGCGTGGTGATTAATGCTCACACCTTCTCTGTATGAAAAGAGGCTTTGCTTAGCAGTGGGCATTTATAGGCTGTTGATGGTAATGATGATGACCGAGACTCATGAAATAGAAGTCCATTATAAACACTCATGTAATACAAGGTACTTTAGGTAGATCAATTATTATATCTCGTTTACCATTTCATTGAGCTACTGTAATATCAGAAACCTTTTTTTACGGTCTCATCATAAAACCAATAGCTATATGCAAAAGCTTACATCCCCAAGGGATCTTAATCTTTTATGTATAGTGGATGTCAATATTCAATAAACACCGTTATTCCATCATAAAATAACCTCACACCTGCTGCTTCCTTGGGAAGTTAGAACAGCTTAGTTTATGAAAGTAGACCTTAACGATATCACTATAGGATCGACAACTATTTTTCAAGTGAAACCAAAAGTCCTCGTATAAAACAATTTGTTCACCCCATTTGAGCAAAGCATATGATCGTAACTATATATATATGTTTTTATGGGATAAGTCGATAAACAAGCAAACGGATCACCTGATGGTAAGCAATCGGCGTCGCCCATGGACACCCGGAACACTAGACGTTAAAATGCGTTACCGGCCTTTTTGAAATTAGGAATTTGAAGATTGTTGAGCCTCCGGTAACCACACTAACACAATGAAACATAACGCAGGCGTTGTTTCACGTCGGTATTATATGAAGCCGTGGTAACACTCCGGTCGAGCCGGCGCATTCATGCCGAAGCATAGTTCTCCCACACTTACACAGATAGATACATTCATTTTACCCACTCAATCAAGCTCAAAACGTATTGAACAGCTCAAATAACACGAAAATCCATAGTAATAAATAAATCGAAGTAATTCTCTCAGGCATCGAATATCTAATAGGATAGTTATCCTCAATCTGAGCGGTTCATCTGTATTGTATATTACACCTCGGTAACATGAACCGTACTTTATACTGATCTCTGGAAATTGTACCTATAATATATTTTATTTTGTAGATTTTGACCGTGAATTTGCTTGGGGTTAATGAGAATATATTTTATACTATTGTTATTATTTATTCTTTTATTTTATTTTTATTTTACGTATTCCTTTTTTAAAGACCGGCAACGCACCTGTGACTCCTCTGGTGTTGCGGTTGTCCATGGGCGGCGCTGATCGCTTACCATCAGGTGATACGTCTGCTCGTTTGCCTCCTATTCCATAAAAAAAAACTAGCTGACCCAGCAAACTTAGTACTGCCTAAAATTTGTTTTGTCACCTTTTAAATCTTCCCTGGACTTCCACGAACGTTTCAAGACAAAAATTTGCGAAATCGGTTCAGCCGTTCTCGAGTTTTAGCGAGACTAACGAACGGACATTATTTTTTATTGATATTGTTGTTATAGTATTAACCCTTTGAGTATGCCGTCTCCTCCTTTTGCGAAGCAGTCATGCTAGCTAAGGAGGAGGCGGGACGCGTGAGGCAGCGAAGCGCTGCCTCCTCGCAACCCAGCCATCGCGAAGGACACACCGGGCGTCGGGGATCGCGGGACGATCTCCGGCCACCGTAAGCGCGGGCCTACGGACGGCGAGCATGGGTGGCATAGAAACAGACCCGAGCGTACGGCGCGTCGAGTTCCGCGCGCGCCTCAAAGAGCCATCAGACCACCACAGATGGGGCCCAATAGGGCTGTTGCCGATTCGGAGTCGCGGAGAACCTAACGGGTAACCGGGGCTCCGGCACGACGTGCAGGAGAAGGAACGGGGTGGTTTTTAGTCAGTAAGAGTCTGACACTCCCTCCCGCCTCACCCAGACGGGAGAAGTCATTCGATGATTTTACCAGCTTAAAAAAACCCTTTGAGTACCGTCATTATAGACACAATTAAAGAACAATAGGTTGCGGTCACCGGTGTCCTCGCGGTGTTTGACAGTTTAAGGTTCACTTTTACTTACGGGGATGTATTTACGACTGACTTAACATTATGGATTCATAATTCTTACGACGGCACACACACATACATTCGTACTTTGTAAACATACCTACATATACAAACAGTTTGTAACACAACAATTGTATGATTACAATTCCTATTCTTCTCGTTATCTCGGGAATATTGTAAGAGCTCTAAATCTAAACTCATCTACCAAACGTGGAGATTTTGGGAAACTATTCTTTCTATTCTTTATTTCTTTATCTTCTTTCTACCTCTAAATACTTCTTTTGTAGAAGGGGCCCAAAGACCGCAAAGGATAGTCAGAGCCTGTTAATGTATGATACTATAAAATGAGTGCTGTAAGCACAGCACGGGGGGGGGGCCTCACTCACAAAGCGAAGCCGCTTTGTGAGTTAGGGCCCCATGACAAATTCTTAAATCCCCATAAGGCTGGCAACGCACCGTCTGTATTACGTGTCCATGGACAGCGCCGATTGCTTACCATCAGGTGATCTGTCTGCTCGTTACCCCGTAATAAATAAAAGGGCAAGAAGTTACATAATGTAACAAGACTCAGATCACATTACATTCAATTTGTCTGAATGATAAATATTCAATAAATATCTTTCGCAACTTAGTATCGGAGTTGCCAAGATAATTTATTACTCTCCATAAATCGTATTTTCTTTGAAGTAAAGTATTAGGTGTCGGTTACTGTAGATTCTTTTACTTGGATTTGTTTTATTGAAATGATATTACGCTTTGCTCTGTCTTTAATGTGGTTTTTGGTTTCACTTAATATAAAAATGAATGAATTCACAAGGAATGTTTTGTTTGTAATTAGTTATAAGCAATAAGTCAGGATTAAATAGTTCGCATTTATCGCATTGGGTCATCCTGTAATGGTAAATGTAAGTAAGTAAATACATAAATAAATAAAAATAAATAAATAAATGTATCGTTGTGATTCATGTAATAAAACATGTCGCCTTTTCTTTCTCGAAGGGGTAGGCAGAGGTGCAGATTACAGTACTCAAGCCACTGTACAACTACACTCACTTTTCACTATTTATGTTATGAGGCCCATGTAATAACCTATTGCCATAGTTATACCAGGCATAATTCCAAACTCCATGCTACGGATTGGTGGCTGGAGAGGACATGGTTGGAGGTGGATCACTGTGTTGCCTAATTTCTTACTGGCCACGGCAACTTTAAAAACAAATTGTTCTCATTTAAACTTATTGATTCACCATGGTGCCAATGCACTTCTCTGTCGAACCAATGTTCGACACGACCAGTCGAGTTGCAATACGAGCAGTCGGCCCATCACATACTCTGGGAGTGTGATGTCTGATAATATGAACGTAACACTATGTTAAATAATTTATTTGTTTCGTCAGGTGCAGCTTATTACACGGACCTTGTGGAATCTAGAACAAATTTCCGTGCGTTTGGGAGTTTTTGCCATATTTAGTATTGGAAGCAAGTATAACAGCTCACACATAGGACCCACTTATGTAGTTGTTAAATTTCCGTGGTACTTGACGACTGGACTTTTTTTTCTTTTTTTTTTTAAAAAAAAACGTTGCCCCACACTAACATTATCTCCTGTGTCGTGGGTGCGTTTACAAACATACAAGTTCACATACACATGACACCCAGACCCGAAACAACAATTTGTGGATCACACAAGGTGTTGTTCCGTGCGGGAATCGAACCCGCGTCACGTTGCACGGCAGCCGGTTGCCCAGCCACCGCACCAATCGTGCAGTCAAACTTCACCCAGTTGTACAGTCTCTTCTTTGTGCCTTTAGGCTTAATTCATTCTGTCTCCTACAGTAATTCACCGAGCGAAGTGGAAACTATAGTTTTTTCTTCTTCTCCTCTTATAAAATCTTTTGATTCACTTCGTTGCGAGAACCAACACAGTTATTCATGTCCCTGGGATTGACCCATTAAAAAAATACTACATAGGTAAGTACATCTTATCTCATCAGCTATGTTATTCGAATACAACGTAGTTAATCTCATCATCATCATCAACAGCCTATAAATGCCCACTGCTGACCAAGCCTATTCTCACACGGAGAAGGTTTGAGCATTAATCACCACACTTGCTCAATGCGGGTTGGCGATTTCAAACTTATAATTAGAAATTGTAAGCCCAGGTTTCCTAACGATGTTATCTTTCACCGTTTGTCAGTGGTGTCAAAATAATCTTAGAAAGTACCTACATATAACTCGGAAAAAGTCACATTGGTACTTGCCGTTGGTAGGATTTCAACCCGCTCTCTCATGCATGAGAAGCGGGGTCTTAGACCTTCGGGTAACCTCAACCACGAAAAGTTACTACGGACCGTTTTTATACGAATGATTTTTGTGTCTAGAAGTATTGAAGACGTTGGAGATAACTCTCCTCATTATTCAGAATTCTTTCTTATCAAAGCAAAACTGTATTATCATGAACAGTAACTGATGTACAGTAGCGCAATATAGCATTTACAAAAGCATCATTACTGCCTCGTTGACCGAGTGGTCGCAAGTGCGACTGCCGGGCAAGGGGTCTTCGATTCGGGCAAAGTATTACTGGCTTTTTAAAAATCTCAGTAGTAGCACGGAGTCTGGAAATGTGCCCGGTATATGGCAATAGGCTCACCCCCTATTACAAGGGACTCATAACATAAATACTGAAAAGTGGGTGTTACAGTGTACAGTGGCACAAGTGCCATAATGTGCACCTATGCCTACCCCTTCGGGGATAAAAGGCGTGATGTTATGTTATGTCAAAACATCAACATATAAGTTACTACATATGAACAAAGAACAATGTTCTCATGTAAGTTGTTCGTTCAGTAGGTAATACAGATTGTAACCTGAACGCTCCCGAAAAACGCCGACAGGTGATGGTCAAAAACAAGTCTTATTTTCATAAAGGTAAGGAATTAAATGTTTCTCTTATGTAATAATAGTTGTAATCAACTGTTGAAGGCTGATGATGCATGAGTAATTTGAAAACAAAAACGTATAAATGGTAAAATCTTTTTTTTTCAGCGGAGCGTTCCATTCACACGCTGTAGGTAGGTATTATTGACGTGACAACGTCTTATAAATTGGTTTGCCGGATGACACTTCAAGAAACTGCGTTACGCTCCGCTCACGTTATGCGCTCACAATGAGAGCGAGTGAGAGGCACGCGTCCCTTCCACTCGGGCATGGTTAGCCCGCCTAAGAGCGAGAGAGACAGACATAAAAAGTGAAAGGCACGCGTCCCTTCCACTCGAGCACAGTTAGCCCGCCTAAAAGCGAGAGAGACAGAGCGAGAGAGAGAGAGTGAGAGAGATAGGCATACACACCGGTTCATGTCTTGCTTCTTTGTATAAATTAATGTGTTAAATATAATTCTTTGTATAAATAAATGTTTTAAATTGTTACTATTATTTCATCCTTCTTCCTACTATACGAATGAATATTCACATTAAAATTATTTTACCACTCAAAGTCGTTGTCACGTAAAACTTTCGCCCGTATACCGACTTTACAGGCAACCAATTTTTTTTATTTATTTTCAGCCATGATCGTCCTTGCAGGGCAAAGGCCCTCCTACCCTCCTTCCACTCCTCTCTATGTAAAGCTTTTTGCAGTCAATCCTTGTCATAGATGTCTAATTCGTCCCGTCATCTCCTTTTGTGCCTGCCGCGACGTCTACTGACGTTGAGTGGGCTCCACTCAGTAGTAAGTTTTGCCCACTGCTCGTCTGACATGCGGCAGACATGACCAGTCCAGTTCCACGTCAAGCCTGCGGCTTTATGGCCAACGTCAACGATTTTAGTTGTGGAGCGTAGCGTTGTGTTCCTAATTCTGTCCGATAGTCGAACTCCTAAGGTAGGTATCCTTACTAATATAGAGGTAATAAATCGGAAAGTGAGTTTGTTTGTTTGCTTGTTCCGCTTTCACGCCGTAACTACTAAACCGATTGCTTTGAATTTTTGCAGATGTATAGTTAGAAGTCCGGATTAAATAATAGGGTACTTTTTATCTCGGAAAGATTTGATATTCCCGAGAGAAAACAAAAGTATTGGTATAGATGGCGCTGTGTGTATTGGTATATGTCACATAGGTTACTTTTTATCCTTTTGTGACGCGAGCGAAGCCGCGGGTAAAAGCTAGTATTATAATAAAATTATTTGCTTACCAGTAAATGTTTGAAAGCCATTTTAATATCACCTTGTACCCCGTAATGGTGATTAGGTATGACAGCTGTAATCTTAAGATTTAACATCGTTCAACGCGAATATTCCGGGGTCTTTGAAGTAAAGTTTATGGCAATAGAGAATGGCAGGTTTGTATGGAAGTTTTGTACCGCTATAAAATTTTGTATTAGTCATTGTTTTAACCAAGTGAATAGTCTGAACGATAGATATTTTTATTATGAAGTTTAGAAAAAAAATACATATTTTTAGAACTTGGGGTTCAAAAGTTATTTCACTTTGAAAATGTGCAAAAGGTATGTTAAGGTGGTACCACACTTGACATTGCGTAGTCGCTTCATTTGTCCAAATATTTGTAGACTACGTACAAATGGCGTCCAAATAGTATCTCTATATGTAATGGCGTGCAAATATATAGCAAACAAAGAAGAATAAATCCTCTAAACATGTTCTTTTTTGGCCGAACACAACAAATACGCAACGTCAAGTGTAGAGCCACCGTAAGCAAAATATCTATTACAAATGACAGATGACAGTTAACTGAAAAATGTCAATGTGCTCTCATGTGGTTGTTTATTTACAAAAAACAAAAATCTAAAAATACTGCTCACTACTCAAGTGACTATTACACTTTGTATTATTAGAAAGAAAGAAAGAAAGAAAAACCATTTATTTTGCTACGACACAACAAGAATTTAGAAACCCAAAAAATAACCTATGGTGCGTCGCAGCGCAAAAGGCAATTAGGAATGATCCTGTTAATTCAGCAAGCATGATGCACCTATAGAGTTTTAAAGAGTATGCCTCACAATCTTTTTCATTTCTTAGGTGCCTACGAAAATGCAAATTCATAATGTAAGCGACTGTCATTGGGTAGAAGGCCTACATTTAGCAGTGAAAGTCTTGTGGCGGATATGATAAAACTAATGTCTCACTTCACCTTGAATCTTGCAGGTAGATAGTCTCAAGGGTCTCAAGTTAATTCGATTTAAACTTAGCTTAGCTCTTTGAGAAAGTATTTCTTCTGAAAACTGGTTGCTTAGCACGCATGTAAGGATTAATTTCTAATAAGTAAGTCAAATTAGTAGAATCATCAACATTATTAGGTAGGTAAGTCTATAAGTGGCCACTGCTGACCGAAGCCTCTTCTCGCATGGAGGTTTGAGCATTAATCACCATACTAGCTCAATGTGGGTTGGTAATTCAAACTTATAATAAGAAATTATAAGCCCATGTTTCCTCACAATGTTTTCCTTCACCATTCGTCAGCGGTGTCTTTGTACTTTCTTAGATTATTGAATATACCAATAACTCGGAAAAAAGACACATTGGACAAAAGGTACTTTGCCGTTGGTAGGTTTCGAACCCGCACTCTCATGCATGAGAAGCGGGCTTCTTAAACCTCTGGGCCACCACATTACAACTAAAGAAAATGTAAAATGAAAATGAACATTTTTGGTATAAAACTAAAGCTATCTAAATTAAATATGGCATTTATTTTATAGATTGATTCTTAAAATCACTTTTATCAAGATGGAATATATAGTTACTTACTAGGTTAAAATAAAACAAATGTATTATTTTGAAATACTTTTATTTCATTGTATTCAGGTTGTTTCTAGGAGTACTTCATCTAAAAAGAGAACAGGCCGTGTCATAGGTACAGCAGACATCAATTGCTGATATCTGTAAACAAGTAAGATAACTGTAAATAAAGTAAACAAAAGTACATTTTTTTCCTTTAGTTTTATATGTTATAATAATAAGTCTGATTCCCTATCTTAAAATGGAAAAGATAAAAATAAATATTTGATTACATTACTTCATTTTATAACATTTATTATAGTTATTCGTATAAACACAGATCATAGGAGCTCAAACAGCATGCTAATTAATAAATTATAATTATAACATGAGTATAAACCTATTAGAAACCGCTTATATACTCCACATAGATACATAATTATGTAGGTACATTATATTGAGAATGCATACCTGTTGAAGCTTTGAGAGCCGAACAACATCATCCGGCCTCATCTGTTCTACAAATGGCAATGTTAAAGTGAGGCTTAGTCCATGTTTACATAATACATTACTTCCTGATAGTGAACACTGTGAGGTGGTATGTCAGGTTGTGGTTTTATAGTTTCGACTCTTGTACGGTCTCTCAGTCAGTATGGAACATGATCTTCATCATGGGAAGTAAGCTAAAATAAGTAATATTATTAGAATATGATATTGACTTTAGATTACACTGTATATAGATAATAGTATGGTTAAATTATGCTTTATTACCTCTTGTGGCTGAATCCAATCAAATACTATATGAGCCAGTCTTTACTCCTGTTTGTTGGCGCCTTCAATTAAAACCCTGCGTCACCTTATCATTGCAATGAATCACCCATATACGACACAAACATGCCAGTGACCAATTTGTTTGCTGGACATACTTTCAGCAACATCCCGATACATTGCTAATTGCCAGCAAGCATTGCAAATATGGTCGGTAGGAGAGATCTAGAATAAAAAGAATAAAATGATACATTATGGGTAGATAACACTATGCGCCTTCTTTTATTCAGGCAACATGGTGACTTTCGATATGTTATGGGTAAACTAGGTACTTACATCTCTAGGATAAGTCCACATTGGGATATTGTTGACCACGTCTAATCTTCACTCTCATTTTCTAGAGCATGCCGTCTCATGTGCGACAAACTCTGAATGCAATTAATACACTGTAAATTCATCATCGCGACAAATAACAACACACTGCACAAAATAATGTAAATAAGTGTCTTTTCGCAATTGTCACAACAATGATGCCAATAATACCAATTTGGGCTACGGAGGAACGGTTGCCAAACTCAACGTATCACCAGATGAATAAAATAACTTCAAATTCAACAAACACATCATAACATCGCATTTGAAACAAACAGCAATGCGCCAGTATTGACAAATTAATTGTCAATGTCATCAAGACAAATGCCAGTTCAACATTGCCATAATATTCAAGTTTGTTAAAATGTTAATTATCATTAATAATCCATGTAAACGTAGATTTAGATTGGATGTAGATTTTTATATTTACTTATAAAAATGTTTGAAATGGAAAGGAAAATATTTCATTGATAGATATTAAAATAAATGAGTTTATGAAATAGCGAAATTCAATATGCTCTGATTTCATCTTTACGCATGGCAACTTTGTAAACGTCAATCGCGGTTCGTTTTACGTATAGTGGATTGCTTTTTATCATTATTGAATATCAGTTTTTCTACGGTTTCCCAAGTTTTAAAAATCTATTAAATATGCTAACATAACGTACTTAGGAGGTTCTATAATGACCCAATTTTTTAATGACAAATCTTTTTTTAGCGAAGCGGTACAAAATCTGCCGTTCTCCTTTAGCTGCAGGTATTTAAATACTTACTATACACTGTGAATTCTATTTTGTTTTCGTCCTACGGCAAAATAACTTGCCGTAAGGAGTATTTTCGATATAAGGTCAAAACAAAAAAAATAACGATCTATATGGTAGGCTGCGCGACATCGCCGCGACCGCGCACGCTGCTCATGAGGAAGAACCCTTCTGTGATTCGAAACTAGTAGAGCTTTTCTCAGTACATTCACGTGAGTAACGCGATTAGACTATGCGATTTTTAGTTGTTTTTGTTAATTTTAAAAAGTTTTTTCATGGAAATATACACATGAAGCCACAGATGTAAATTTGTAGGCACTATTCGTATCGTACATGATAATGTATTATGAGTTCATATGCACATTCGAAGATTGCTTTTTGCTATAGTTCAGCAGTTTTTTTTGCAAGCGTACAAGATTATCCGTTTAGTTCTCCCACCTTGGGTACGGAGAGTGTCAAACTCTTACTGACTCAAAACCACCCTGTTCCTTCTCCTGCACGTCGAGCCGGAGCACTTGCAATCAGGCATCAGCGCAGTTAGGTTTATGCTAGGTTCATGGCCCCGCAATTTACTATAACAAACTGTTGCCATGACAGTTCATAAAATGAAACAAGATGTAACCATAACCTATCTTTAATTAAGTACAAACTCATTTTAGACCCCCGTATGGAAACTCCTCATCGACCCCCCTTCTCCTGGGGACGACGAAGTGACGTCACCTGGGGACGACGAAGTGACGTCAGATCCCTATGCAAAATCATAAACGTCCCAAATATGTGAACACAAATCAAAATCAACACACTCAAATCACAACAACACAAAAGGAAATTGACACACACACATACATACGTACATAAAACAAATACATTCACATCGTATATTACGTTTACTAATCTGTGGAATCGGTGTAAACAAAGGAATCTATAAATAAATTAGCATGTGTCGAACGGGAAGCGGATATGACGAAAGATAGCGCGCGGCAAGGACGCGCGCGCCGCCATGATGAATTCATTTAGTGTGACATCTTTGACGGGTGTTATACGGTTAGTTACATGTTGTGTAGGGGTATTTACTCAGATAAATGTATGTTACTGCCTCTTTGGCTGAGTGGTCGTAAGTGCGACTGCCGGGCAAGGGGTCTCGGGTTTGATTCCCGGGTCGGGCACAGTATTACTGGGTTTTTAAATATTCTCAGTAATAACACGGAGCCTGGAATTGTGCCCGGTATATGGCAATAGGCTCACCCCCTATTACATGGGACTCGTAACATAAATAGTGAAAAGTGGGTGTTACATTGTACTGTGGTATAATGTGCACCTCTGCCTACTTCTTCGGGGATAAAAGGCGTGATGTTATGTTATGTTATAAATGTATGTTACAGGGAAATTAATTGTGTGAAGTACTGGTTTGGAGTCTTAAGTTTTCCATGTAGTAAACGAGCAAACGGGTGATGACTTAAGAACATGCAACATAAGAGGAATTACAAATGCATTGCCGGCCTTCAGGGGGCGGTATTGATCTCCAGTAACCGAATTCACATGGACAATAATAGTTGATATTAAGTTAGTTGATCCGGTTCCAATATGAAATCAAACCGGCTGAAAGAATTGGGATGTTGACAGTATATGAAAATTAAAAATCTAATTAGTCCGTAAGTTAGGTAATGAAAAAATATTAGACACGTATTTTTTTATTTTGTCGTCAATACTTAGATAAAACGAATCAAAGTTTAGGAGTACATAGAAGTGAAGTCACGCGACATTCCAAATCAATATATCGTCGAAAGTATTTGTTTCTGTAAGAAAATAAAAATTAAAGTGTCTAATGATTTAAAATAATTTACCAGACGGACATTATAATAATAATTAGTCATCTAAGTACCCGATTGTCTAGTAAATATATTACGACAATAATTGCGAAAAATTTTGGAAAATTTCATTATGGGGACTGACGTAAACTTTTTATCGTTTGAGTTTGACTGACTGTCCCTAGTCCCGTCCGTCCCGTCCATTGAAAAAGTGCCCAAAACTGACGAAAGCATTAAAAAAGTATTTGAAAACTTCGCATAAAACCGTCCCAGTCGACAAATCTGTGTACCGACCGAGGAATTGGATGGATTCTTTGAAGATTACCATTGAAACCTTTCGCTTGGAATTTTCTCATATAACGTACATAGATGCATTTATCCTTGTACAGATACCAGATAGGTACACATTTAGGTAGGTAACATAACATAACATCGCGCCTTTTATCCCCGAAGGGGAAGGCAGAAATGCACATTATGCTACTGTACAATGTAACATCCACTTTTCACTATTCATATTATGAGTCCCATGTAATTGGGGGTGAGCCTATTGCCATATACCGGGCACAATTCCGGACTCCGTGCTACTACTAAGAATTTTTTTAAACCCAGTAATACTTTGCCCGACCCGGGAATTGAACCCAAGACCCCTTGCCCGGCAGTCGCACTTGCGACCACTCGGCCAACGAGGCAGTTAATCAGTTTCAGACCCGCGGCTTCGCTCGCGTCACAAAAGAATAAAAAGTAGTCTATGTGACATATACCAATACACACAGCGCCATCTATACCAATCTCGAGAATATCAAATTTTTCCGGGATAAAAAGTACCTTATTATTTAATCCAGACTTCTAACTTCACGTCTGCAAAAATTCAAAGCAATCGGTTTAGTAGTTACGGCGCGAAAGTGGAACAAACAAACTCACTTTCCGATTTATAATATTAGTAAGGATTAACATTCACTTTATTTGACAATAATTTAAAGTTGATGTTAACCAATTAGATTTGTTTGTCTCTGAGTAAAATTTATATATAAGAAAGTAAAGCCTTCACCTTTTTCGACGCCCACACTCAACAGTAGGTGGCCAATTGTTTGGTAAAACTACCCACTGGCTTCAATGAAATCTTTATTTTATTATTTGCATAATTCCTTGTTTCCGTTGGGGTTGCCACGTAATTGGCGTTTATCCTTAACTGTTGGGAAATACCTTTATTACGGAAATAATATTTTTTTTATTGCATAAGCCGGTAAACGAGCATACGGATCACCTGATGGTAAGCAATCGGCGTCGCCCATGGCCACCTGGAACACCAGAGGCGTTACAAGTGCGATACCGGCTTTTTGGGGATTAGTTTGAGGATCGTTGGGGATTCAGGGATTGGGGAGATTGGGGAAGGGAAGGGTAATTGGGCCTCCGGTAACCTCACACACACGACGAAACACAACGCAAGCGTTGTTTCACGTCGGTTTTCTGTGAAGCCGTGGTATCACTCCAGTCGAGCCGGCCCATTCGTGCCGAAGCATGGCTCTCCCACACTTAATCTAGTCTAGATATCTATCTAGATAACTATAAAACTTTGATCTGAGTAAGATAACATAACATCATCACGCCTTTTATCCTCGAAGGGGTAGGCAGAGGTGCACATTATACCACTGTACAATGTAACACCCACTTTTCACTATTTATGTTATGAGTCCCATGTAATAGGGGGTGAGCCTATTGCCATATACCGGGCACAGTTCCAGACTCCGTGCTACTACTGAGATTTTTTTTAAAACCCAGTAATACTTTGCCCGACCCGGGAATCGAACCCGAGACCCCTTACCCGGCAGTCGCAATTGCGACCACTCGGCCAACGAGGCAGTCATGCATTATACATAATAGTTATTTAAGTAAAGGTGTTTTAGAATGACATTACCTTTTTACTGCCTCGTCGGCCGAGTGGTCGCAAGTGCAACTGCCGGGTCTCGGATTCGATTTCCGGGTCGGGCAAAGTATTATTGGGATTTAAAAAAAAATCTCAGTAGTAGCACGGAGTCTGGAACTGTGCCCGGTATATGGCAATAGGCTCACCCTCTATTACATGGGGCCACAAATGGGTCTCATAACATAAATAGTGAAAAGCGGGTGTTACATTAAGTAAACAGTGGCACTACTCCTTCGGTGTAGTCAGAGGTGCACATTGATACGAACGAAGATATCTAAATGGTTTCCTTAGTGCCTGTTCTATGTCTGAATAAGTTTCTGTTAGTCTCATAGACAGACCGTATTTATCAAACAAACTGTGTCTTAATACATTATATTAGGGTTACATTACATGATAAGTGTTAGAACTTTAAATAAAGTAAATAATAAATTACGAATTTCATTAAGCCAAGAATACACTAAGGGACAAATGGCCGTTGGCAGCGACGTTGGGTGAAGTAGCGCGACGTTACCAGACTTTGGTCGACATGTCTGGCAACATTAACTTCGCAGTGGACATAAGGCGCATTATAGCCATTTTTGCCATGTGAAATAAACCGGTATGGTTTGACATGTCGTGCGCCATTAATTTGTTCCTTAGTGTATCATTGGTACTGCGGAGAACCTGACGGGTTGCAGGGCTCCGGCTCGAAGTGCAGAAGTAGGAACGGGGTAGTTTTCAGTCAGTAAGAGTGACACTCGGTCCCGCCTCACCCATACGGGAGCAGTCATTCGATGATTTTCCCCCTTAAAAAAAGTGTATCATTGGTTTAAAAAAGCTATCGATAAAACTTTTAGCCTACCAAAATTGAATTAAATAAACTTTAAGTTCACCTGGAGTCGATAATAAAACCTCTTTGCAAGCTTTTATTTTTTTAAATTTAATTAGGTCAGTGTGACTCGTGGCGGCTTGCAGCTTGCTTGAATTTCCGGAACCATGTGTCCGGTATTCAAATATCGAACGTGTCGTGTTTACTGTCGAGCTGTTACTGTGATTGTTTGAGAATCGAACGTTAATTAACGACTGTTTATTGACGATTCCAATTCAGAACAAGCCGCAAATTGAATTAGATTTTAAATGTTGTTTTTGAAAAATTGGGGACTTTTTGATTACAAAATGTAATGTTACGTCTATTCTAACACCCACGGGGTATGCAAATACAGTGTAACACTAACTTTTCTGTAAGTTATGTAACAGTGGGCCAACTTTTGCTATAAACCCAGCCGAATACCATACTACGTGGTATTATGGATAAAAAGCCTACAAAATATACATCACGACCAAGAAATCCCCTTTTCCGGCCGTCACATTTATGGATACTCGACCGACGAGACTATCTTTTCTTTACAAACACAGGTATAAGCACGGTAAAGGTATAAAAAAGAAACAATGTAAATCTCGTCTGCGAACGAATATACATACACATATATTATGTAACTATGTGTGTATGTCTATTGTCTCTCCAGCTTTTTACGTCTCAGACACAATGACAGAACGATGGGTATTCAGTTACCGGCCACAGATTACTGCAAGCCTTGGTTCAGGGAACGATTCGTTGTCTGTGGAGTATCTGTTATCTATACTGCCTACTTACTTATATCCTTATTATTAGGTAATAATATTTTATTTTATTTTTTATTTAGGATAAGTTCGCCTGTTCGCGTCTACCCAGTAGTTTGCGTTAAATTTACGGATCGCCATTATTGTAGATACTTAAAACGTGAAAAGCTCAAACAAATGAACACTAAATAAATATTACTTATAGTATAGAGATAAATTTCTTATTTTCGGGAATTTCTAAGAGCGTCCCGTAACATGGACGCGAATTGGTGGGTGGACGTCTAACAGGCGAACTTATCTTATCTATCTTTGCATGCATTACACATAAGGCGTAGGTATAGGAAAAATAAGTATTATCTCAAACAATCTAAGTGTGGGAGAGCCATGCTTCGGCACGAATGGGCCGTCTCGACCGGAGTGATACCACGGCCTCACAGAAAACCGACGTGAAGCAACGCTTGCGTTGTATTTCGTCGTGTGAGTGAGGTTACCGGAGGCCCAATTACCGCCCCACCCCACTCTCCCCAATTGCGGTATACCCCACAATCTTCAAATTCCCAATTGCTAAAAGGCCGGTAACGCACTTGTAACGCCTCTGGTGTTTCAAGTGTTAATGGGCGACGCGGATTCCTCACCATCAGATGATCCGTCTGCTTATCCCATAAAAAAAACTAAGACTTATGAAGGTTTTTCATGTCCCATTTTTGTGTTTGGAGATTTTTTTTAACGTTGCCCCAAACTAGGATTTTCTCCTGTGTCGTGGGTACGTTTACAAACTTACAAGTTCACATACACATGACACCCAGACCCGGAACAACAATCTGTGGATCACACAGAGTTGCTCCCTGCGGGAATCGAACCCGCGACACGTTGCGTGGCAGCCAGTTGCCCAGCCACTGCACTATCCGTGTTGTCTTTTTGCTTGATTGTTCTTTTGCTTGAGCCTACAAGGTGTATAGAGTAGGTCTGTAATTTCTTCCCTTTAATTACAAGGGATCAAGTAAAAAAATAACATTTGCAGACATAGATACAGTAAGTAAATATTGTGAAGAGTAGGTAGTACACTGGCCAGCAGGTTATTCTATATTACAATTTCAACTTTATTGTATTGACATAAAGTCTAAATTTGACAGATTTGAGTTGGTTGGTCTGCTGGCCACCGTCATCATAATCATATCACCTACAAAGTCACAAGACGTCCACTATCAAACAGGCCTCCTTACACGGCCTTCTTACTACTTAGGTACTCCTTATTTAAAAAAAAACCTTGGCCCTACATTAAATTTACGAACGAAGTTATTTTTTTATTGGAACTCGTATATAGTTCCGATGAAAATCCCAGCGTCAGAATCTGTGACAGTTGACATTCTGAATGAAATGTGCGCGAATTTTTCTATCCATAGACGGTACCTATTATTTCTTGGTATTTTCAATGTTTGACTTTTATTTTTTCTACTATTTGAAAAGGTGAATAGAAAAATATTTTTATCATAGACTTATTGCGTTACAATACATAAATATAATTTTGTTATTATCAAAACTCATAATAGGTATCTACATTTTCCATCCCGTTTATCGACTGGCTGTTAAATGCAACTACCGAATTCTAGCCAAGAGTCCGACTCCCGGGTCAAGCAAATTATTATTATTGGGGCTACCTGGATTTCAATAAAAGCACGGAGTCTGAAGTTGAGACCGCGACATAGACTCGCATTTTACGTGACGCTCCATATTATCTAATTGTGAACATCCAGCAATGATTGGCCGGGCTAGACGGCACGTAAATTGAAATAGGTAAATGTCAACCCCAATCGAAATGGTAAATCGGAGTCGCGAAGGAACGGGGTGGTTTTTAGTCAGTAAGAGTCTGACACTCCCTCACGCCTCACCCAGGCAGGAGCACTCATTCGATGATTATCCCCCCTTAAAAATCGAAATGGTAAAAGACAAGCAGATAACAAAAAGCTCTCTGTAATTACAAACTGATATCACATTTATGACCATTGATTAACAAAGTTTGTGCGACATCAACCGCCTCGACTAGAAGTTGCTTGAGTCGGGTCACCCAAGTTATGCAATTAAACACGCTTTTTTTTTTTTTTTTTTTTTTTTAAGGGGGGAAAATCATCGAATGACTGCTCCCGCCCGGGTGAGGCGGAAGGGAGTGTCAGACTCTTACTGACTAAAAACCACCCCGTTCCTTCTCCTGCACGTCGAGCCGGAGCCCCGGTTATGCAATTAAACACGCTAGGTACCTTCTTCTAATAAGTTTTATTCATTTTATTATGAAACTGTTTTTTAGAGAGGGATAAAAAAATGAAGAATAATTTTTAATCTTGAAATAAAAAAAGAAATTAGGTAGGTACTTACCTAAATAAATATTCGATGTCAGGTATATAAAAAAGTATTTTGGGAAATTAAAATTGACGGATAACTTAATGACTGACGGGATTTTTTCACAAAACCGAAAATGTTGAATATCTGAGAAATTAGCCACTTTCAGACCAGAGACCTCAGGACTAATTTTATAGGAAATTAGTTGTATTATCTCCTCCTGAGAAGAATATTAATAATAGGTTACAAATCACCCTATATAAGTATTTTGGATTCAGAAATTTATCAGTTAGGTACCTAGGTAAACATTGACTGTGGCGTGGCTTTGTATGTCTTCGAAAATGCTTCCTTTGGGCATTTTGAAACAAAAATATTATGTCACATTTTCATGATAAGGTATCACCTAGGTATTCATATAGTGTCGTGGTGGCCCGGAGATTTAAGACGCTTCTCATACATGAGGGTGCGGGTTCGAAACCTACCAACGGCAAGTACCAATGTGACTTTTTCCGAGTTATATATACTTTCTAAGATTATTCAGACACCATTGGCAAACGGTGAAGGAAAACATCGTGAGGAAACCTGGGCTTATAATTTCTAATTATAAGTTTGTAATCGCCAACCCGCATTGAGCAAGCGTGGTGATTATTGCTCAAACCTTCTCCGTGTGAGAAGAGGCTTTGCTCAGCAATGGGCTTTTATAGGCTGTTAATGATGAATTAATGATTCATATAGCCATAATCATAATAATATTGTATGGGTTTTTTTTCGTAATAAAAGTTACTTGACCTATTGACAAGCACCTATATCCATAGATTAATTACTTATAGTTTATCTACAAGTTATTTATTTATTCGAAGGAGTACTGCTACAGCTAGTGCTGTAGCAGTAAATGTTAGTACATTTAACATTAAATTTGATATATACAAAAGTAACAAAATAATGGTCTAATGCATGTGACAATAATGGCGCACTGGCAATTCATCGGCTTAACAATCGCTTAAAAATGGAACACAATTTGTTAAATACAAAACAAAAATTCATACAATACCTACCTACTTACCTTACAATGAGAATTTACCAAGTAGAATAGGTATAAATGCTTGTCTATACCATACGGAACTATTTCAGCGTACGTTTTACTTTCCGCCCTACCCAGTACCTACCTACTGTTATATTATTATTAGAGCATATTTCAACATCTACTGTTAATACTTTGTGTAGGTATTTATAAATTATAATATGTTACGAGACAAAAATATTACGGAACTTAGAACTTAAGCTAACCAAACCGTGTAAAAGATTGAAGAAATAAAAACATCTACTTTTATGCCTTCCAACACAAATTGCAATGTTTATTAACGTTTTAATTTTGCTATCAGGTAAAACAAGAATACAAGTCCTCGAAGAGATAACGGAAAAACATTTACGGCCGTAATTTCCCACCGAAATAAATGTAGACAGTAAACTTATCAACAACACAACTTCCAATCAAGGAAAACCGAAAACATTTTTAGCGTCAAGGCAAAAGCTAATTTGTATACAGCCTATTTTTATTACAAACGAGTAAATAACCACAGATTCATTATCAAAATTCATTACGCGTATCCCAATAGAAATTAAACATCAAAGGGACGCCAAAAGTCCAAAATATAAACAAAACATTACCAGCTGTGTTCAAAAACTTTAATAATTACTTACTTGGCTCTCAGTGACAGTTGCCGATCGTTCGGACACACATATTTATTGGCTTTACTTTGAAAATTCATTGCACAGTTCGGAAAAAAATAATAAAAAAATAATTTGAAAATATTCGCGGAGCGCGGGACAGTGGCGCCGCGCGTTCGCGCCTGTTGATAACGTTCAACTGTTGCTTCGCGCGTGGCGGCTCATAATAATCGATATTTTAACATCGCTCTTGAAAACTAACAATATGTTACGATCAGCGACATCCTTTTATCAGTATGATAAACATGACCATGTAAACATAATGCTTGCATTATTGTGACTTCATAGTTTTGAACATTGAGTAGCTCGAAAAAGTTTCAGGTTTTTAGTGTGTATTTTAGGTAATATTAGGGCCTAGAATTTAGTTCTTTTGATTTGATACTGATAAATAGTATATTAAAGTGGTGAATTATGTGCATAAATACATTGAATTAGTAATAAAAGTCTTAAAATGTGTTAAAACACAGTGGGTAGTGCAATTTGCATTAAAAATTTCAAACTATTTAAATTTCGAATAGTGATTAGGATATGACGTCAACGTAAAGGTGAGAACATATAAATGTCTGTCAAATTACAAATTGTCGTTTAAAATGGTTTTAGTATTTTTGTGAACCATATTTATTACAGTGCTTTTTTTATTGCATTTATACTTAATATTTTTATGTGATCAAGGAAATCTATCTAACATTTCAATTTATATTTGTGTCACTGGTAAGCGTATCCGAACGTAAAAAGAGTCATCAATATATTTCTGTCTCTTTCGCTCTTTGACACTAGTGATGTTCGTATAAAATCAAATCGATTTGGAATTGAGTAATCGATTAAAATATCTATCACATAAATAAGTATTTCTATTAAATTTTGTTCTAGTTTTTGTAGACCATTGTTCTAGGGTCAAATATTGTTGTCGTTTTCAACTTAAAATTACCTACAACTAAACTATTAAATAAAACGAAAGTAAAAAAAAGAAAACAACAAAAATCATTTGTTAAAATATTTTGAAAGCGCAAATGAATATTTTATGAGTTGAAAGTAAAGTCAAACAACAGTTAATTTAATAATTTCCAATTATAAAACTTTATAATAATAATAAAACATTATCATTTGTTATTATTGTTTATCAATGATAGATTTATAAATACAAACAATATGAGGCTTTTTTGCACACTTTTTTTATAACATCAAATAAGTATCACAAAATGCAATCAACTATTTTGCATTTATTTTTTCTTTTTCAAGACTGTTAATATATCAAATTAACTATATCTTAATTCGGATTATATTTCAAGTCGATAATCGAGTTCGATATCGATATAATCAGCTGCACATCGGAGCATTATTAGTGTTTAGCATCTCTACCTTAGTCAGTTTGACATTTCACTTTTTCAGTAATGATGGCGCACTTGCGAAAGGTGTTTAGTTTACTGTAACTTTTATTTTTATGTAGTGCCGTGAAGTGAAAACCAAGTGATTTTAATGCCGTACCGCAGGCGCTTCTCAGCCAAGATGCCAGATTTCGACGACGAAGTGACTGTCGTCGATGTTTACGACCTGGCATCGGACATTGGCAAGGAATGCGAGATAATTATTGAAAAATACGGCCCTGACGCCGTTACAGCGCTGCTGCCGAAGGTGATTAATGCGCTGGAGTTGTTGGAGAACTTGGCGGTGCGGAACGAGAAGGAGAATCAGGCGCTGCAGGAGTTGACGGCAAAGATTTCACAGTTGGAGAATGATAAAATTGAGAAGGCTGAATACAGGCAGCGCTTCGAGAAGGTAGGTGTAGAGGTCATTGTTAGGTAAATAAGTGTTATTAGTTTGTTTAGAGTGCGTGTTGTGCACGGAATACACGAAACATTGGGTGTTTCGTCATCTGTGAATGCATCGGTTCCATTGCAACAGAGCTGAGCGGGCGATGATATTGCGCGACAGTGTCCACTCCGCCGACGTCGCCGTTCACGTCTAAACATTAATTGGCCTCTATTATACCCATTTTTTGTGAGTAGATACTGTTTTAAATTTCTAATAAGACCTTATTTGCTATTAGTCTTCTTATCAGATAAGTTTTTTATTCAGTTATTGTCTATTATTGGTTTAAATTAGTCAGCCAGTTTGTTTGTATCATCGATTAAATACTTTTTTTGAAGACTTACTCAATTAAAATGGAATTTGGCTATGATGCAAGTGATGTAATAGTCTTTCTATTTGAATTGGTAATTACTTTCATTATGTAAAATATTTATGCTAATTTATTCTGCCAGTTGGTCCATGAGAATAATGTCCATCCATTGTAATTGTTGGATTCTCCACAGAATAAAAAAAATATTTTGTAGCGCTACAGGCTCCGTCAGTAAATTATTTGTGGTATCAGAACATTGAACTAAAGTACCTTGATAAAATATGTATATTTTACTAGTTACTACTACACGGTCCTCCACTCCTATTGCTTATAGCATTATGTTCAACCTACCTAAGTAATACTGAAAATGCATTCTACCAATAAATTCTACAGCTTTTAAATTAGTAACGATTTTGCCACAAACGGGCATGAGAAGATAAGAAATACATCATTGACAATCATAAGCGCAATATAATAACGAGTATGGCTATGTAAATAAATTTTTAACTCATGGTGTGCACAGAACACAGATCTATATGAATTGATTTTGTATTGTATCTTACATAATCATCAACAGCCGAATTACATCCACTGCTAGACAAAGGCCTGTATCTTATATACTGGTAATCAATTGGATAAATTACCTAGTTTTTTTTTTTAAATACACTGCCCACCCTAGGAATTTCTCCTGTGTTGTGGGGGCGTTTACAAACATACAAGTTCACATACAAAATGACACCCAGACCCAAAACAACAATTTGTAGATCACAAAAATAATCAAACCCGCAACATGTTGCACGGCACCTGCACCAACCGTGCAGTCAGTTGTTAAAGGAACAAATGAATCCACATTTATTTTAGGCTTTAACTAATTGAGATTTCACCGGGATGTCCAAATAAAACTTAAGTATTTGTTTGCTCAAGTTTACTAATACACCATTCCTCACTGAAACAAAAATTACAAGAAGAAATAAGCAAATATAACCAACTTAAAAAAATGTGCAATGCTTTAAGCACGAATTCAGTTACCTCGTCAAACAAGCTAAAGAGGAATAAGAAAGGTGAATCAAAAACAAAATCAAACTTTTCTGCAAGAAGACTAAACCTAGATTTCGAATTTCATACACCTAAGACAACTCCAATACCACACTCTCCAAGACAAAATGACTTACCTATCAATATTAAGGAAGTTAATGTTATTGAGTGTCAGGAAGAAAGAACTCAGGAAAATTGCGAGAAGAAGAGCACCACTTGCGAGTCCCACACATCCCCGGCGACTAATCAACAGGTCAACTGTAATAATAACTCGGTACCTGAATGTAGACAGGTAATTCTACTAGCAGATAATCAAGGTAAAGGCGTTGTGCAGAAACTTATCCATAACAAGAATAAACTTATTTTTAAAAATTATAAAATTCATTCAATTAGAAGACCGAATGCGAAAACAAAATATGTATTAGCGGACTGTAGTAATTTAGCGAAAAGTTTGACAAAAAGTGACTATGTTGTGTTAATGGTAGGCAGTAACAATTCTAATCCAGTGGAATTAATGTCTGAAATATCTATAGCACTACATTATCTCAAAGTCTGTAACGTATTTGTCATTGATGTTTTTCATAATTGCTACCTTAATGAGTACAAAATTAATTCTCAATTAAAACTACTAACTCAAAACTACAAAAATTGTACGTATATTGAAACTGATCCAAATATAGACATCTCGACACAAATTATTCACCAATTAAATATTGCACAATACAATAACACATTTCTTTCATACAATGACAACAAACTAGAACAGAGTAATAATTTTAGAAATATTGTTCGAAATCAATTTACAAAACGTAATTCAGCAGATGCGATACCGATTGTAAAATTAACCAAACCTAAAATTAACAACACTATTTTAATAGAACCAAGAAAGGGTACAATACCGTTTTATTTTCCCGTTATTAAAAAAACAACCCTTACAAATAGAACCAACTCTTACAAAACCTTACAAATAGAACCTGACTGTAAACTGACTAACAAAAGTAATTTTTTTCGTGACTAAGCACTCTCATACAATTTTCCATCAAAATATTGCTGGTGCGTTAAATAAAACACCCGATTTAGAAATTGCATTGCAAGAGTTACAAGAGTTGGGGAAAAATGTTATAATAGTATGTCTGAGTGAACATTTCTTGAAAAAGAACGAAGAAAGTGGCCTAAACGTAGGCAATTTCTATCTGGCTGCGAGTTACTCACGACTTAATCAACGACGTGGAGGTTCTTGTATACTGTGTAGGAAAGGTTACAAAAGCACTGAACTTGACGTGACAAAAACCTTTGCTGAAGATAAAAATTTTGAGATTTGCGGCATACAACTAGATAAACCTAAAATAATCGTACTTTCCATATACCGAACACCCAACTCAGACGTAAAAATTTTTTTCAACCATTTATCAAATATTCTGTCTAAATTACAAAATAAAAAACATAAAATAGTAATCTGTGGGGACTTTAATATAGATTTAGGAGCGTCCGATAAAAATAGTATCCAATTTAAAGAATTAATAGTTAATCAGGGATTACAATATCACATAAATAAACCTACAAGACTCAATAAATGTATAGACAATATTATTAGTAACATTGACGGTGCCATAGGCGAAACTTTCAATTTCTATCTCTCTGACCATAACACAGCTCAAACTATAACGGTGGAACACCAGGATTTAAAAACCAATAGTTTCTATAATATGAATTTAAAAGACTTAAGTAAGGAAAACATTAGTAAATTTGTTCATTATATTGGTAGTCTAAGTTTTAACGAAATTTGTGAACTAAATAATGTCAACGACGCCTTTAATGAATTTCACGATCTGTTGACACTATTTTACAAACTTTGTTTTCCTACAATAAAGGTAAAAATAAATCAAAATAATAAAAAACCTAAATGGATAACCAAAGGCGTAAAAATAAGTAGTAAGACAAAACGGTTATTAACTCGTCGAGTACCGGTTTTATAGACACAATTAAAGAACAATAGGTCGCGGTCACCGGTGACCGCTTGGTGTTTGACAGTTTAAGGTATAAATATTATTTAAATAAAAATAGTGAAAATAAGCAACAATTTAAAACTTATTCCAGACTCCTAAAAAAGTGTATAAATAACATACAGTCCCTATGCAACCGTAAAGTTATAGCCCTTTCACGGAATAAGGTAAAAACGACGTGGAAGGTTGTAAAAAAGAGTATGGGTAATATGCTGCCCAGAGAATTTATCGATAGTATTATTGACAATTCTATAACCCTTCTTTCTGGGTCTGACATATCTAATAAATTTAATAAATATTTCATTGACATTGCCAATAATAATTCATTTAATTCAATTAATAATAATAACACTGACTTGCTTAGCATACAATCACGGGAAAATAGTTTTTTCTTGGAACCTACAAGTGCAACGGAACTATATTGGGTAATTCATTCGCTAAAAAATACGAAATCAGCTGGTTACGACGGCGTCACAACAGACGTTATTAAATATGTGGCTCGTTATATTGCTCTGCCTTTGGCTCACATTATTAATCTGTCTTTTGAACAGGGTTGTTTTCCTGATAGATTGAAATTATCGTTGATTAAACCTTTACACAAAAAAGGTACAAAATCAGACGTCAACAATTATAGGCCAATAGCGTTAACTCCAATATTATCAAAAATATTCGAAAAGATAATGTACAAGAGATTGCTTAAATACTTGGATAGATTTGAAATTTTAGTTCCGCAACAATATGGATTTAGACAGAATAAATCGACTACCATGGCAATATTTACCTTAGTAAAAAACATAATAGAAAATATTAATACAAAAAAACCATCCTGTGCCTTATTCCTAGATTTAAGTAAAGCATTTGACCTCGTTGATCATATCAGACTTATAGAGAAACTTGAAAAATATGGTGTTAGAGGCCCTGCAAAAAATGGTTTCAGTCGTATCTAAGTAACAGACAACAGATAACAAGGGTGGCTAAACTTAGTAAAGTAACAAATACTATTGAAGATTTTGATTCTGTTCCACTTACTAATGGCTGTGGCGTGCCTCAAGGTAGTATCCTGGGGCCGCTACTATTTCTTGTGTACATTAATGACCTACCACAGTCAATAAGTCATCAGTGTGTTCTCTTTGCTGACGATACTACTATTATCATAAAGAGTAATGAACCCCAAAATTTGAGTATTCAGGTCAACAAAGCATTAGGTGAAATTATGAAATGGCTAGATACTAATAAGTTAAAAATAAACATCCTTAAACTGTCAAACACCAAGCGGTCACCGGTGACCGCGACCTATTGTTCTTTAATTGTGTCTATAAAACCGGTACTCGACGAGTTAAAACTAATGTAATCTATTTTAAAACATGGAAAAGTAAGCCCGTACAAATTGATGTATCATATAATAATAATGTTATAGAACAAATACATTGCTCTAAATTCCTGGGTATAACAGTAGATGAAAATATTACTTGGAAAACTCATATTGCAAATGTATGTGTAAAAATCAATAAATTTGTCTTTGCTTTGAGAAAAATTACATGTATAACATCCACGCAAACTGCCTTAATGGTATACCATGCATACGTTTGCTCAGTTATCCGCTACGGTATCATTGTATGGGGAAACTCTTCGGATATATCACGAGTGTTCATTGTCCAGAAGAAGTGTGTTCGTGCAATGTTTAATGTTGACTGGTGTGATTCATGTAGACCCGCATTCCAATCAAATAGCCTCTTAACGGTTCCCTGTATTTATATTTACGAGATTTCTAAATTTGTGAAAAATAATCCTCAATTTTTTGTGTCTAACAATAATGTAAATAAAAGAAAAGCTACTCATCTAGAATTTCAGTTACCTGTTCCTAGATTAGAGTTATTTAGACGAAGCTGTATTTACATGGGTCCCTTAATATATAACTCTTTACCAAAAACTATCTCCGGACTACCTTCAAATAAATTTAGTGTAATGCTAAGAAAATGGTTATGTCAGCAATGTTTTTACTCAGTTGACGAATTTCTAGCAAAAAACCCATGTAAATTCTACAATTGTGAGCGATCTGTGAGGTATAGACTGTAAACTTATAATTTAGATAAATTGTTAAATGTTCTATTTCTGTGATAAGTATTTGAACTGTATAAAGATTTGCATGTCGCCAAGCGGCAAGATGTATATGGCACCTTGACTATGTTATTATTATCACCATTATGTACCTACATTTTATGCAAATAAAGATTCTATTCTATTCTATTCTATTCACTAATTGAGGTGTTTATTTGTACGCCTTAATCAGCTTGCTTAAATACTAACAATAAGATCAACTTATCAAATTAATGTTTGTTAAACTAGTTATTAGCTAATGGGCACTCTCGATTGTACTGCACTTTGTGTTCTGCACAAGCCTCAAAGAGCCAACAGACCCCTATAGGAGGACTTAACGGGTTTCCCTGGCTCCGGCTCAAAGTGCAAAGCTCAAAGGGGTTTTTAGTCAGTAAGATCTGACACTCCCTCTTGCCTCACCCGAGCGGGAGAAGTCACTCGATGAATGTCCTCCCTTAAAAAAAACGAATAGGGACTACTGTTTCTTTGTTCACCAGATGACGAAATAGCAAGAAGATTTTGTCCAATCACTGCACTTGTTAAATATTTTACGTCCAATGTTGTGACACTGGCTAAAGCCCTATTGGACAAAGAACGAGAGGTTCATACTACAGCCATCTGTTGAGCAAAAGTAGCCCCCTATGGTTATCACCAAAGATGTTTTGTTTCCTTAGGAAGGTTTAAGTGTGTCATGTGTTATGGAGTGGAGTATGTGTGTGAAGATGCCATCGAGAACCTTGTCTATAATACATAAGATGTTTTTTATGAAGATAGGGCAGTAAACAGGTAGACGGATCATCTGATGGTAAACAATCGGCGTCGCCCATGTACACCTGGAACACCAGAGGCGTTAGAAGTGCGTTACCAGTCTTTTGGGGATTAGGTATTTGAGGATTGGGGATTCAGGGAATTGACTTTTCTATACTAATTTTATTCATGAATGCTATAACTAATAACATTTTTTCTGAATGAAACTTTGCATTTATTTATACTAAATGCAAGATAAACAAAACATTATACATAATTTAAATAATATGAATAAAACTTAGCATAACATAACAATAACAAAAAATTAAACAAAAATAACTCTTTTAATCACTTCCTCTATTTAAGATTCCAATCAAGATTAAATCGTAATTTTATTACATAAGGTGTATATTGGATTGGTAGACGATATAATAAATTATTGTGTTTAAAATAGTTAGTGAAAGTTAACCAGTAAGTTTTAGTACTGAGGAGCGAAAGCTTAACTATTAGAATGTAGTAAAAGTATTCCAAGTCGTCTTCGAAGTACGGAGGCAGCACGTCAAGCTACCCTCTATCAAATTGGTTACAAGATTCTCGACCATATTCTTTTGGTATTAAAGTTCAGAATCTGCTGCTACTTTTACATCTTTCTGTTGAATTGATTGTCTCTCTCTGATACTGAAGTTTCGTTGTGTGTTTTTTGATGGTATGCCTAAAGAAGTTGACTAAATATGTCGGTTTTTAAATCCGAAAATCTTTTACCATTGATAATTCTGGAAGTTAGTGATGTGAAGTAGAATACATTTGTCTTCATAACCACATTAACACGGCTTAATCAACACTTAATCCGACTACACATGAGACCGAGGAGAAGCGTACTCAGATAAATCTCAGATGACAGTAAAAACCTCTGGTTACGTATGGTGAACTTTGTTACGTAGGTATACAGTCAAGCAGAGCCGAAACTTAAACTATGCTGGCAACACAATACAATAATTCGGGGCGCTTTTGAAACGTATATTTTTGTTTAACGTAACGTAAACCCTAGTGTGGGGCACTAGGGTTTTGTCCTGTATCGTGGGTGCATTTACAAACATACAAGTTCACATGCACATGACACCCAGACCAGAAACAACAATTTGTGGATCACACAAAGATTTGCTTCGTGCGGGAATTGAATCCGCTACACGTTGCAGGGCAGCCGGTTGCCGTGCAACGTGTAGTGGTTGTGTGTCGTAGAAAATGTCGTTCCTTCGAGGCTCTCTGAGGATGGGGAACCTGGGCACGGGCCGCGAGGGCCCTTATGGTACAATACTGCCAGCATGTAGCAAAAGAATGTCACATGTTGTTGATTCTGATGAACGCGGTTTCAACTATGTAAAAAACTCACAAACAAATAACAAGACTTAGATTACTAATAGACAGATGTATTGTCGCTTACCATTAGGTTTTAGGCGAGATAGTGATCAACAAACGACAACCTAACTCAGATAGTTATAAAAAATCTATCGATATCGGTTTTATAACCACCAATTTGTTCCGGCAACTAACTTGATTTGTCGATTCTGATTCCGAGGTCGTAATACTTGCAATCAACACTGCGCATCTCCCCCAGGATTGCATTTCCGAGTCCGCCGTTATAAAAGGGGCTTATAATTTAGAAATTCCCTGTAGTAAAACTGATCTTCTCTAAAAGGTGGTAATGAGGTGATTAGCAAGCAAATAAAGAGATAAAAGATTATGGCCCTGTTTCATAATGGCTAATTAAGTTTCGTTTAACTTAGCGACTACATCTTGTATGAAAAGTACGTTAAGTAACTCACTTGTTACTTAATCCGTGGGAAATAGAGAGAAAAACAAAAACTCAATCAAATTTAGTGAAACAAGCCCTTTATGGATTAAGCTAAAAGAATATCACAGATAGATATGTTCAATAACAAATATTTTATACGAACGGATTAGTTGCAATAAACCGCCATGACCGAAACTCGCCGTAAAGGAAATTATTTTCCATACACAAATCTTGAAGGAATCCGAATATGTGCTTTAGACGGATATTGAACCGCAAGTAATGCTCTAAAAATACCCAATGGAATCTTAGTAGAACTTCCATTTTCCAAGATGTAACCACTTCAAAAATAATTTGGATGATTAATTGGATTCTGTTGAGAGCTCTCTCCCTAAGGCAATACTTAGAAATGTAAGCAATTCCATTAGTGCTCGTCTGAGTATCAAGTTGAGGCTTCAACTTTTGCGGGCACTTTTTTGGGACCAAACCGCTACATTTAATCCTGACAGCTACTCGTGTAAGTCCTTCAAAGACCACTTTTTAACTAAAGTAGATTCGAAGTAACGAGTTGATAACTGGTGGGTCTTGTCCCTTCTTTGAGACAGTTGTACTGTAATTACTTTCTTTGATCATGTAAAAAGCGTGTAACTTTGCTGTTGGATAAGGGATTTCGGTGAAAATGGGCTTGAATGGGTCTAGAGGTCTAGATAGTGGCTTGGGTGATCTCTGTTTGCGAATCGTTAGGAAAGAATAGATAATTTCTGGATCATTGAGAAAGCTGTTGATGTTTTCCTTTTTGATTTACAATTGGTCGGTTTTCTAATTTGATAATTAACTTGTTTGAAACTTCGTGAGAATATAAGCATTGTGACATCATAATTGATTGTTATGCCGAATTCCCAAGCTTTTTGATAATGACTTTACTGTTCGTATAATGACAACTAAAGTAAAAAGTAACCGTGTACGTAACACATATCCACATCTCTCGTTTTAAAATGTAAAAACTACAAATCTAAAAATCCTAAAATATTTTCTTCGTATAACTTCAGGTTCAGATGATACTATGACGAAATACTATGAAAATAAAAATCAGATCTCCGAGCCACAACCGAATAACGCTAAAGTCGAAGACTGTAAATAACTCAAAGAATTTAATTAAGTAAAATGCACAATACGAAACGCCCATATTTTTCCACGGTCATATGTTAATCGTCTGCTTAGTGAGATGTGCGAAGTATGCAAGCATGCGGTCTATGTAATCCATGTAATTTGTTCAAGGATGCATATTACATGTCTATGTGTTACTGTAACATTGTTTTTTACTTTATTATTATGCATGTGGTAATATTTCAGAGCTGGTGGTGGTGGGTCTTTGAAATAGTTACCACGAAAGACATTTGAGTTTTAAGTCTGAATTGCTTTCGGAATGAGCTCGGTTACCGCTTACGTGAAAATTTCCAGTTTCATCTTGATATTCATGTACGCAATTGTTTATTACGGTTTCATCTTATCGCTGCCCTTGTTTGTCGTATTTTTGCAATTTTTTTCGCAAAATCCATCTGATTTGGTAAGTTGAAATTGTTTAAGTATTGAAACAAGCCATTTTGTGTTTCATAACCTTGAGTGTCAGAAAAAATGCAGTAAGCGCATTAATTTTCATACTTGGATAAAAAATGTGTGTTCGTCATAAGCAAAGCATTTAACTTAACTGGTTTTTTTAATTTATCTGGTTCTTTTTTGGCATTCGGAAGTCCAAAAGACAGGTCGATTTGTCCCAAAATAAAGGTGCGGTCTTTTGGACGGTCCGATTCTTGTGATTAAACTGTCAAGGTTTGAGATCTTGTCGAGATTATGGGCTTTGTTTTTGGTAGTATTTCTATTTTATTTATTGTTTTATTGGCGTAGTGGTGATATATCAGAACTGATAGCGTGTATCATTGTTATCTGCAAACAGTGATTTAACAATATAATCTGGATGCTTCCATAGAAGCTACTGTTTATTAAAAAATATTTTTATTCATTTTCACTAAATTCATTCAGAATTCAGAACGGCTGTTAGTTAGTGTCGATTCATTTGGTTAGTAATGATTTAATTTGAATACATTTTGTATAACTATAGCTTAATTGTATGCTCTAACTGCCTCAAAAAGGGAAAATACCTTCAGTTATCAAATTGTTGCTTCATACCTCCGTAACTTAAAAAAATGGTCTTAGAACTGCTTACAGTACCTGGACAACTTAACAGGTACCCGGGGGCGTCGGCTCAAAGCAGGAGTAGGAACGGGTTTTTAGTCAGTGAGAGACTGAAATTCCCTTTCGCCTCACCTAAAAATATAAAAAAAAGAACTGCTTACAGCCATAGGTTTGATTGGAATAGTCACAAGCTACCACGATTTCATTTATACTGCATATTCTATTTAACCGTCGATAAATACTTAAATACCTAAACAACAATGCAAAACCAATTTAAGTATAAAGTAGGTGTATGATTGTATGGAATAGAATGATTAGTTTCCGGCCTGCATGCATGACTGGCCTGATTGCGTTTAATATTGCACTTAAAGGTGCAGATGACGATTTGTTTGGTACAAATCATTCTTCGCTCTGTTGAATCATTGTGTCATCTATATTGATGGGTTGGTCCTAATCTTTCTGCTAATACAAAGGCGTGTTAGTCACACCGTTTAAGTCTTGAAAATGGCTGAACTGATTTAAATGTTTCTTGTATTGTATCCGCAGTAAAAAACAATGTTTTTTATCTGTTTGTTGAGATTTTTAGCTGCGAAGCTGATGGTTTTGGCATTTAGTTTTCTTATCTAATAATCTTAATTTTTTATTATCTATGGTTTTAGGGACTTTTCGTTTAGGAACATGTCAGCCCCGTTAGGACATATTTTCGTACATCTAACATATTTATTTAATGAAATTGGTCAAAGTATCACTGATGCATGAAGATCTTGTATATGGCAATGGCTGCAGACGAAGTGTAATTCGCTAGAATAGATGAAATACAACCAACATCTAATGCATTCAATTTAAATCCACGTATCAGTGATTCTTGGCCTCCAACATATTTGCTACATTCTACTATAATAATCTTAATGAAATAGAATATTGACTACTTATTTTTTCTCTAATCCATGGTTTATAAAACTAAAAATAACTCCGGTAGTTTTATTTATAAACCTGATTGAAGAGCCTTGTCGGTAGGCTATTTTTAGACGAAGGTTCCAACTATCTTTTGATCATCCGATGTTTGAGAGCAAGTGAAGAGAAGTTGAAAACTATGATATAGTAAACGGATTTAACAATAAATATACCAAAAAGTTTGTGAAAAGCAGCTTGAGTCTAATTAAATTCTGATTTACAACTGAGATTAACTGACCTAAATATGAAGGCCCCATTTTTTGGTACAAAACACGACAGAAGACTGTTTTGGACATCTTATTGTTCTAGAGATGAATGGAACCCTTCTTTGAGTTGTAGGTACTTATTGCTTCTTGGTACCTGCTTTGTTTGATACTCCAAAACGACACAGAAACACATTGTTTCAATTAATTTTGTGTCTTTTAGGTTTGTTTAGGGACCTCGACAGCCCAGAAATAATGATTTTCTTGAAGTGGTTTGGAAAAAAGCACCATAACTTTGGACTTATATCAATAAATGTAACGAATTGCATAGAGTTTTAGTTGTTTTTGGACCCCTTCGCAGACTGGTCAGGAGTATTGGTACATTAGGTGCCTTTGCCCACCTACCTTAGGTGTTCCCAGGCGTGACGGGGCATTATGTAAAGCATTGCTTAACATTATAAATTGTACTTACAATAATGAAATGAAAAGTAAAATGGTGACCTTCAATAGTTGCTGGTTTGAATGTGTAACGAAGTAGTTTTTTATTACGCGGTATAGGTAATAGGATGCCGTTTACTGTAATCGGCCCTTTGGTAAATGTTTTTGGGTAACGTAATAGGTTGGGCGTTGTCAGATTTCAAAGTGGAGTGATTTTGCACGTTTAAAAATTTCGAGCTATAAATATTTTTGGTTACGAGTTTCTAGAAACTGTTTTTGATGTGATTTTAGTATCAGGTGTTGTTAGTAGAATAGTAGTTCGAATAGAAATTCGGTGAACTAAATAATGTATCTATATTCCGAAAATAAATGTTATTTTAGTCATCTGAAACTTACTACATGGTCCAAAATGGTCTTTATTGTTTTTCTGCGAAATAGGCAGATATCAATAAATATCCTGTTATCCTTTAACAGTAGCTATGAGTAATTTTGCACTCAATATATTTTCCTTTTGATTAGTCACAGCATAGTGCAACAAATGTCCTTGAAGAATTACTAAAGCTACTAGGTATTCACCATATTGGCTTGGTACAACGATAAAACAGATGTTTGTATGTAGATAGTGCTGTCTATCTAACGTTTATTTCCTTATTGATTATACGGTATCAGATACAGAAATGTTTTAAATATTTATCGCATATTGATCTACATTTTAGGGCAACTTTTATCATTGAGACGATATCTTGAAATTGTTTTATTGTGGTTCTTGGCGGGGGAAAAGTCTCATTTACAACGTCAGCTGCAACTTGGTTATCAGTGATCGGTGGGGCGTTAGCGGAGGATTTGCCTTCCAACTGTTTTCTGTCGTAGATTCTGGAATCACGCTTGGTGTAACTATAAAGCACTGCGCAGTGGACTGTATTTAACATGTCCTCTATTACTTTGACACTAACCTGCCAAAATGTAGATTTTACAATAATTTCCTCACCTATTTCTATAAAGAACACTAGTTGCCCTAAGTCCCACTATTCAAATTTTCATCAAGGCATAATTTGAGAATATATTTACATCGAGTAGGCCCTAACTAGATGGAATTAACAGTAGACTGATCTCATCTAATTAGTCCGTAGCGCCCGCGTCCTAATTGCTCCCAAAACGGCCTAGTGCTGCCACCTACAAACTGGTTTTCGATCGATACTAACTGAATTATAATTAAGTGGCCAAAATATAGATAGAGCTAGAATTTTAATTTATAGGTCATGGATTTAAAGACTATTTATCGCTTCGATTGTGATTAAGGTCGCAGGGAGCTGCTGGATTCAGGTCGCTTCCAATCGGCCTATCTGGAAGTCAATGGGGAAGACCATGTTCAGTGGTGGACGTCCTGTGGTTGATAAGATGATGATGATGATGATGATGTGATCCTGTTGTTTAATAGTTACCCAGATCTTTCTTTTCTAGTAAAATGGTTTATGGTTAAGTTGTTTATATTCCTTGTTTTATTCTTTTTTGTTATTAATCCAGAAATAAACTCATCTTCATTAGTAAGGCCTCTCTAGGGATGTTTTGTTTCGGGGTGGTTTTAGTTAGTACGAGTCTGACACTCCCTCCCGCCTCACCCAGGCGGGAGCAGTCATTCGATGATTTCCCCCCCTTAAAAAAAAGGGATGTTTTGTTTATACTTTTTTTAAGAGGTGATAATCATCCTTTGACTTCTCCCGCCCGGGGGAGGGAGTGTCAGATTTTTGGTTTATACTTAACTACCTATTATGGCAACAGGCTTCCGTACTTTGTTCCTGCATTTTGTAAACTTTTGAACTAACATGAAACTAGTCATTGAAAAAAGACACATTTAAGAATCCCATCTCAAGATGATAAACACATATAAATGATTAAAAAACATGTTTGCAATGCAAACATTCAATTTCAACATTTTTCGTACAATCGAAAGAAATAATCCGATTTGATCGAATCAATACAGGCAGTATCGCAGTTAAACCCACGGACGTACGTCCAATGTAATGATTGATGTTCACAACTGAAATGCGATTAAAATTGATCACTTCGGTGCCTATACATCCCATTTGCTTAGGGAGAAAATGTTTATAATTTGTTTTGGTATTCAGATAAATGTTAGAATGAAACGGAAAGTGTTTGTGGGATAGATGATGCAACGACAATTGAAATAAATAAATAAATGGCCTATTTATGTTGTTATTTTTATTTTTATACTGGCTACTTCCGCGCGGTTTCACACGCTCTGCTCAGCTCCTATTGGTCTAAGCGTGATGTTTTATAGCCTATAGCCATCCTAGATAAATGCGCTATCCAACACAAAAAAAATATTCAAATCAGACTTGTAGTTACGGAGATTAGCGCGTTCAAACAAACAAACAAAAAAACAAACTTTACCGCTTTATATAATAGTATAAGATTATAACTATAAGGAGACATATGAAATTACTTCTATTGTACGAGTTACGCCCGAATATTGAAAGGCTACTCAATATTAAGTTGTACCTGAATATCGTACCATCGCTGTCATTTAACGAAAAATTTGTAGTAACTGAACTACAACTAGGTACTTAAACGCTATTTAAAATTAAGTGACGTTTGACTATTTTAGCATCACTGACGTAATTGTTTGTTGACGTTACTCGACTAGTTTCAAGTCTTGCCAGGACTCATAATTATGAGGAACTAAGTAACATACGTGAGACCGTATGTTATAGTTATAACTTGTAACTTATAGTTATAAGTTGCTGACGATATTTGTAACTATTCAATGTCACCAAACAATTTATTTCAATTCCTAGCTTTTACCCGCGGCTTCGCTTGCGTCACAAAAGGATAACAAGTAGCCTATGTGACATATACCAATACACACAGCGCCATCTATAGTAATAATTTCATTTTCCCTCGAGAATATCAAATTTTTCCGGGTTAAAAAGTTAAAACTTATTATTTAATCCGGACTTTTAACTTTACGTCTGCAAAAATTCAAAGCAATCGGTTTAGTACTTACGGCGTGAAAGTGGAACAAACAAACAAACAAACTCACTTTCCGATTTATAATATTAGTAAGGATAAACCGTAAATATAGTTTACTTAAAATTCAATTTCTTTGAGTCAATCTAAATTCTATTAACAAGATACTGGGAGCGAGCCTCAATGGCTCTAGCTAAATTCAATTACTACTAAATCTGTTTACTTAGCAGGTTTCTCACTGTGTCATCAGCACATCATGCTATCCCAATTGTTAGATTTATTTAATAGATTTTTAACTCTGTTACAAAATTATAAGGGTGAAAATAAAGATGGCTTGTAGTTAACTAAGTACGAGATTTTTTGTTTTTGACTCTAAATTATCAGTTAATTTTAAGTACTAGACCTAATTTTAGAGTTGCTCAAACCTGGTCCTGTCAGTACATACAAAAATATCCAATAGTATGCTGTTGCGTCACTAGCAAATTATGAACGCGCAATTTAATTAATATTACTAGCACAAATATTATATAAATAAACTAGCTGACCCGGCAAAGTTTGGACCGGCAAAAATTTTCTTGCCTTTTAAACCTTCCCTGGACTTCCACGAACACTTCAAGATCAAAATTAGCCAAATCGGTTAAGCCGTTCTCGAGTTTTAGCGAGACTAATGAACGGACATTTATTTTTGTTTACATAGATAGATAGATTATGCCCAATATTTGGCAAAAGGCTCGCCCCCTATTACATGACACTGATAACATAACAGGCGAAAATTATTATACGCCTCTACACTTTGGATAATTGGATAACAACTAATGAAGTACTGATGTAATATGTAAGTGTGAAGGTCGAACTTATAAAATAAATAAATAAAATAAAATAAATTTATTTCAGACATATTGGGTCCATACATTTACGATTAGATTATTATTATTCAATATATATATTCTTAATTAATTTAATTTATTACATTATAACACCGCATTATCAATCATTCAAATTAGTATATTGTCAATTTAATTAATGTCAATTTAGGTAAAAAATATCATTACATCAACAATACAAAGAAGAAATGAAAAAAGGCCAAATTATTTAATTTTTTTTTTAACAATAGAATTAACTTAAGTATTTGCCTCCGTTTGAGGCACCGGTCACGCACACTTGAGTTTGAACCCAGTGCCTCATAAGGGGGCTATCCAGTTTTTGGCTGAGCTCGCTCAAGATGGTGTTGGCGCTCCCACGCGTACGGAACATCAGCGAGGCGATGCGGCGCCGTAGCACCGCGTGAAAGCCGTCAGTGTGCGCGTGCGCAAACATCGCAGACGCACTACAGCAGCGCGGGAGCCCCACCAGCACCCTGAACGCGTTATTATATTGTACACGGAGAGCGTTGATGGCCCGCTGCGTGTAGCTGACCCACAGATTGCAGGTGTAGAGAGTTTGGCAGAATGCTTTAAACAATGTGATCTTTACCCCAAGACTACACCCCGCAAATCTGCATGCCAACATATTACAGCGGACCGCCATCGCCCTCCTCTCCCTTTCTATGTCCCTATCGTCTTTTAAATCCTCGGTAACCACATGGCCGAGGTATTTAAATTCCTTCACTCTTTGAAGAGCGACAGTGTTAAGAAAGAAAAGAAAGAAAGAAAAACTTTATTTCACACGCTAAAACAGGTGACACGTACAGATTTTAGACATTATACATATAAGTACATCTACTAATGTCCCAAGTCTGCGGTGAAATGGGACCAGTTCAGCATGTGCAAGACAGGGCCTCGCGCTGGTATTCTACTGGCCCCTTAAGTGACCCGCGGACGAACAAGACACCAATCAGATAAAAACACAAAATAAAATGCACAAAACAAAACAAACATATAATAACAACAAAAAAGGAAATTAAAAAAACGTAAAACAAAAAACAAAGTGAAATTGGAGCATCCTACCGCCCCCGCCACCCCAGCGACCGCATAAGTCATGCCATGGGATTGAGATGGCGACAGCAAACAGGCAAAACCGCGACACTACGCCATACGCCGGCGACCATTGAACACATGTGAATGTGATCAATTGTGTTGTGATGTGATGTGAAGTGACAGGCATCAGTGAGCAATATTGAGCACGCACGAGACCGAGCACAGCTGCGGCGCCCAGTCGAGGTGGAACCAGTGACACTGAAGTCGACACATTTCCCAGCCAAACAGTTATATTAATGATGTGTTGACAATCGCCATTCCTATCTTTCTCTGTGCGTCCATCAAATATCGACGTACGTGTGTTCTGAAAGTACCAATGGCGTTAAGAGACCTGACAGGTGGAGGCAGGTTATTCCACACTTTCGAGGCGGCATACCGGAAGCTACCCCGAAAGCCTGTTGTTCTATGCCTCGGTATGGATAGTGGGCGGGTGCACTGCCTAAGCTTACAATCTCTTCCACTTGACACCCAGTTAAGCCTGTCATACAAGTACAAAGGTTCCCTCCGCTTCACGACTCCGAACATAAGACATGCCAGATGTAATTTCCGTCTTGACTTCATTTTTAAAATAAAATGCTGGTTTAGATACGGAGTGACATGACTTCTCCTCGGAATCGCAAAGCAAAAGCGAGCACAGGCGTTTTGTACCCTTTGAATGAGCCTCTCCGTACGTGTCAGTAGACGAGGGCCGTAAACGGTATCGGCATAATTCAACTTTGATAAAACTAGGGATTCTACAAGTTGTATCCGCAGTTCCTCAGACAAATACGGTCGTATCTTGTATAGAATAGACAAGCGGTAAAAACAGTTACGGACCGATTCAGCAATGTGTTTCTCGTACCTAAGACCACTATCCATGTATAATCCCAGGTTTCGCGCCCCTTCAACTCTCTCAATCGACTTAAGCAGTACAGGTGCCACACCCCCCAGTTTACTTATATCACTTTTTATAGACATCAGGACATCAAACTACCCTTAGTAATGTTCAAAAGATTTTGTACTTAATCACCAAATGATAAAGACCAAAGTCCATTAAAGAAATTGGACCGATCAGGGGAGCCTAATGTGTCCGTAAGGCCTACAAAAATATCTTTCGAAGAATTATGTCCCCTCCCCGTCTATTTTGTTAATGAGAGCAGATCATTGCGATACATTAATATACAGGCACATTGCGATAATACGACAGTTTAGTACATTATTATTATGTACTATTATTGCTTGTAGTTTGTACGATTTCATGTATTTTACGTAACGACCGATTGCGAGCCGTTTGTGGTAATTCTTAAGAACGGTGTTTAAGAAATAAATAGCGGTGTATTTAGGCATTTTGTAAGGTATTTGGTGATGTATTTTGTATGGACAGACTCGGACTTTGATTGGTCAGTTATGATCTGATATTCTTTAGTATTTACTGCTCGTTGGCTTGGTGAAAATCAAGCCTAACTACTGAGCAAGATGTCTTGTCTTTAGAATCACCCAGCGTAAACCTAGGATCCCGTAAGACATTATGCTTAGTCCGTGAAGACTGGAAAAGATGGCGTTATTTATACCACCGAAAATAGGACAAGACTGAAAAATAGTCTATGAGAAAGTTATTCATCAAGGATACAACTCTCAACAATAAGGACAAACTATGCAATGTGGAGGAGGATAGATTAACTTAATAACTAATAATAATTTATTTGAACTGCATTTACAAACACGAAACAACAATCTCATAACCTTGAACAAATACAGAACAGTTTCATACATATTGAATGCCCTTAGACCTAATTGTAATATTAACATCTCTGATATTTATGTAACATCCATATGGAAACCATATAACTTTGTAAATACTGTTCAGTAACTTCAGCTCCAAGTGCTCCAAGTCCTCCAATATTTGCTGAGCAAACATGACTCCATTGTCGACGAACTTGAACCGATGTTTAAGAGCTAATATGAGGGATGTAAGAGCTTGAGTAGTAAAATGGTAGTAAATAATAGCGACGGTGACTTTGCTAGTCGTAAATATGAAAATTGAAAATTTCCACCGTCTATTAATCATGTCATTAAAATTAAAATGGACTGTGTATTACACATTTATCAATTTCCAGTTTGCAAATAGAAATATGAATATAGATTATAAAAGATGTGATGATTAAAATAAGACTACCTCGAACTCGTTTGGTATGGTAACTATAAGCTTCTATCACTTTTTTAACCAAGAGCAGAAAATGAAAAAAGAGCGAAAACTCGGCACGTGCCGACGCATATTCACGTGAGCTCAAATCCGCACTCCCGAACGGATTGAATATGGATATCTGACGAATATTGGACAAAGGGATACTCTGGAATATCGCACGCGTTCCATATACTATGCTGATTTATTCAGATCGATCCGTCAGTACGGTCGACTATGAATGAAAGTCCCCCTATATCTAACCGGTACTAAGAATCGGCTAAATGGTTTTATGAAGATGGACGGGTTCTAACTTTGTAATAATGTTTGTAATTGTTTCTTGGCGAGGTCAAAGGGGATCTAAGCTATTGTTATATTAAGGCTATTAAATATTCAGGACATCAGAAATTATTATGTCATTTTGCCACGTTTTAGAAACATGAAAAGTCGTCAAAGCAGAAAATATCTTTTTATTTCTGAATAAGTATGCTGTGTGAAAATGAAAGAATTTAAATTCATTAACAAACGTTTATGTAGTCTTAAAATATGATGCACTTGGGTGAATCCTCTCTGAATATGATTAGTTACAGAGCGTGCCTTTGCTTATGACGTAAATCGGATAAGTGGTTATCACGTCAGAAGCACATTACTGGCTCGACAGCTGAGAGGAGTTGTCTGTGACAGTAGTAAAGAAAATTCCAACTTCAGAGGCAAGTAATAATAAAATACATTCCATCTTTGTAGGAAAAACCATATTTTTCATGCTTCAAGAAATTCTGCAGAATATGAGCCTTTAAACACAGCGGATCATTCGTTAACTATCCATCTGGAAAGAGGGCTGGACATAATTTGCACAAATCCTAAAAATGTTTGCACCAAAACCAACCGAATAGGCCAAGCTAACCGAACCGAATAGTTTTCGTTGCTGCCCTTCGAAAATTGGAAACATGAGTCTAATGAGAAGTGACGTAATTTAGAAATGCTAGCCTCTAGAGGCAACTGGGCTTGTCTAGCTCAACATAACTATGTCTGTCTAGCCCTAATCGTTATTAGAACTGACGTTCAGTTCATATTTTATGTAATTTACGAGAATTCGTGTTGGTTAAGCCAAATGTACTGGGAATTTATAGGTCGGCTCCGTTTGGTTTATTATGATCCTGCAACCGATGTTGGTTATTTATATTCCATGTCGCTCATAGATTTTCTTCTTGGAAGTAAGTTGTGTGAAATGTACTTGGCCAAGTTTTTTGATATGTTCATGTTCAGTCTGCTATTTTTGTAGTAGTACTGATATTTATTTTTTAACTACTCCATTTAGTTACAGTTCAACTTTGAAGTTAATGAATGAATGGTTTTGTATAACTATTGTCATGTCATCACTGAGCCATGACGTAACAAGTGCTTGATAGTTCAATGACTGTAGGAGCTTCGTACTCATAAATGATAATTGTAATTTTTTAGCTAATAGTGTATTGATATATTTTTTTTATTAAATCTTTAAACTAACCTGGGTTTCGATATAATTGTATATTTTCTTCCTGCCCAATCTTATCTTTTCCCCTTCTTCCTTAAAAACCGTCACTGTATAAAAATCCCCTTTCCCTTTCTCATCATTCTTCACACAATCTATCTATCTTTTCATTGGCTGTCTTTGGACACTACAGACTCAGTATTATTATGTAAATTGCACCACAGAGTCGTGTAGTTTCCGCCACGTATATTCACATGCTAAAGAATTGACTAACGGTCCATGGGAACTCCGATGGTCAGCGGACTGTTATGTATCTGATTATGAACTCATTCGTCAAGCACGGTTTACTGAATCTCGTCTAATTACCCGTAGCAGTATCTTTGTCGCAAAAACTGGGCGTGTGTCACGAATGCATGTTTGTACGGTCTCCGAGAAGTAAGCGTAAAAAATTGGTTGCAGATCATTTGATGATTTGTTGAGGCGTAACTGTAACTCAATGAATGATTATTTGTTAATACTTTTAATTGGTATTCGTTGCTTTTTCTCTATTGTATGTATCTATGTCTTATCTGCGTTTTTTGTGTAAGGCTACGGTTGTTTAGTTGATCTTTGTAGAGACGTGTTTTCTTGTGAGATCCATAGGTCAATGGTGAAAGATCGTTGCCAAAATATGGATCTGTCGTATAGTCTTATGTGTTTATATGGCAGTAGATATTTTGTATTGATGCATTTCGGTCCACTCCAATCTATCTGAGACATGGATGAAAATACTCTTCAGTATCTATTTATAATCAGTGAAGTGCTTCATATTAGTTAAACGGTTGATGGTTATTTTCAATTGTTCGTTCATCAATAAATGAATTGCAAACTAATTGATTATTGGTTGACTGTGACATTGATCGTAACGTAACGACATTGACTGATAGAAAGGGTACACAGTAATGTTTTGTTCGAGCACATACGACAGGAATGATCAGGACCAAGGAAGGACCAGGAAAATGAACCATAAGAGCTTAAAATCAATAAGCTATCAAAGGAAAATTCATTGCAAAACTCTGTCTGTATCCACTACCACCCAATCATGTTCTATACAAACATACCGTATTGCAGTTCCAATAAAATCTAATTGAAATTGTTTCCTTTCGCAATGTTTGTTAAACCAACAAATAGCACAGTTCATTTTAACGGAAAATACACAGGGCCTAGTACGAGTTTTACGTTAAGCGCTCTGATTGGTTGGTCCATTGGAGCAGGCCAATCAGAGCTTCCGAACGGCATACGTGTCGATCGCGTTATACGTATAACAAATTCGTTATACGCCCTCAGCTCTGATTTTGTCATTTTAACTGTACGAGTATGCTGTTGGTTTCGTATTAACTTTGTGATACCGGTTATATTCGACGGCCTATGAATTTTGTATCACCGTTGAAGTAATTACGCGTTTATGGGTTATTGTTTGAGTAGGAAAATTGGGTTTTAAATTCATAATTTCCGTCTCCCTGTATATGCTGACTGATTAACGTGTTGTGGAGTATTTTAAGTTATTTTTTACTTTTTGTACTCGACTGTTATACCGTTTGTATAAGTATAATAATTGTACTTTTTGACTCATCGTACTTTCAGATTGACTTTGATTTTTTAAGTGATAGTAGCTTTCTTTTATGTTGTAGTAATTTTACTAAAGGTAACTTAAGACCTCCCTTAAATATTAAAAAAATAACGTTTCGTAATTTCAACCCTTAATTCTGTTCAATATTCGCACCATGTGAATGACTCCATTTTTTGTTCATCAGGAAATAGAAGCAATCGAAGAACAATGGCGGACGGAATCAGCAGAATTGGTGACTGCAGTAGCCAGGCTGCAGGACGAGAACAAACGTCTACGGCGGACCATCAATGCACCTGCAGACGGTGAGGACATTTACGAAGCTTAAATGTTTTATCTAGGAATCAATTTGGATCTCTGTCAGATAGAATTGATAGAAAAGAACCCAAACACATAACAACTTTTTGGAATTGTCTTTATCCAAGACAGCTGTTCCCCGCGAGTTCGTCCGCCTAGAATAATGACTTCACTAAGAACTTGGGTTTTCTAATAACAGCTTACGCAATATATCTATTAATAGTGTCTTTTTGGTAGATTTTTCACACACCGGGATACATTATCGAATTCTTATCGAGATCGGGATACATTATCGAATTTATACACGGTTCCGTTTTTTTATCTTTTCAAATATGTTCTTCTCAAATATGCGTATTTTTAATCGAGGATCATATAGGATTCCAATTGTAAAATATTAAATCGGTCTAGTAGTTTGGGAGCCTACTCAATTCAAATAAACAATGAAATCTGTATGATATTAGTGTAGAGGTAGATGTCAATTTTTCTCTATTTTGCCCGCTCTTTGAGACATGAACCTTTTATTTCAAAGCTTTTATTTTTGCAGTGTTTATTAATTAAAATCTCCGGTTACTCAAGTGATAGTCACAGAGGGTTTCTTCCTCATGAATAGCTTGCGCGACTGCTCATGAGGAAGAACCCCTCTGGGGTTCGAAACTAGTAGAGCTTTTCTCAGTATATTCACGTGAGTGACCCGCGAGTTTAGTTAATTCAGTATGTCTCACGATAGTTATTATAAAAACTTTGCAGTGTTTGTTTGCTTCATTCTCCAAGATACGGGAATTCGATAAGTAATACTTAATACCTAGTTCATCATCAACAGCCTATAAATGCCCACTGCTGAGCAAAACCTCTTCTCACACGGAGAAGGTTTGAGCATTAATCACCACGCTTGCTCAATGCGGGTTGGCGATTTCAAACTTATAATTAGAAATAATAAGCCCAGGTTTCCTTCACCGTTTGTCAGTGGTGTCAGAAAGTACATATGACTCGGAAAAAGTCACATTGGTACTTGCCGTTGGTAGGTTTCGAACCAGCACCCTCATGTATAAGAAGTGTGTCATAAACCTCCGGGCCACCACAACTTTCCTAATACCTAGTTCCATCCAAATAAATAACTTTTATCACACCTGAGAGCCCATAGCGTAGATAGTTTTACCAGTAACTGTTCGAGGCAGTCAATCATCGGAACCTGTCTTCCAAGTTTATCCCTCACAAGTTTCTAACACATTTCTAGTTAGTAGAAGTAAAGTTCTGTATTGATAGAAAGTTCTAGTCGCGACGCTTCTTATTGCGACGTTTCTTCAGTAATTAGGGTCACAACTCTACCATTGCAGTTATGTCCAAACTGATACTTATCATTTCAGCAAAGTAATTTAGTTGCTTGTAGGGTTGCCACCCGTACTTTATAATAAAGTATTTACGTTATTTAAGGTAATTGTGCTCTATACTTTAAAAGAATAATAAAGTACACGAAAATACTTTATTTTTGTAAACTTCATTTCTATTAAAGTCGTAAGTATTTTCGGTAAACTTATCGATTCGATATCGATATTTATCGATTTATATTGAATCGATTTCGCCACTCGCCAGCGCCACTTAGACAATTTCTAGTAAAGATGCAATTGTTTAGTAAAGATATTAATTTAATACAAACTGCAAAAAGCAATAAAATATATTTTTAAATATAATACTGAATAAGAATAAATTGTACTTTATTTTTGTACTATGTACTTTTTTTTCTTACCTATAATCGTCAATGTACTTTAAATACTAAAAAAAAGGTGGCAACCCTAGTTGCTTGTGTTGTGACAGTTTTGATAATATACCTCTAATGTCTCGTTCATGGCTAATGACGACATAAGGACTGTCCATTGACCAATTTTATCAGTTTATAATTTTTATCGGTAACAATTACATACTTTGTTTAAATTTTAGTGGGAACTAAACTGTTATCGATAACATATATTGTTATTGTTATTTATTGTTAAACCATAATATTTTTGACTGATATAAGTGATAGGATTGCATAAATAGGTCCTAATGTAATTATGTTCCACTGCACTGGTGCCATCTTGGTAACGCAAAAATGATAGTCGTAATTAAATTTACTTGTTATTCGTTTCTAGAAATAAAAAGAAGATTTGATAGTTATCTTTCCAGTCCCACATTGTTTCTGATTAGCATCTGGCATTGGGTTCTGGCCTTTCTTTCCCTAGAGAACACTAGACTTCATAGATCGTACTTACAGCGGTCGACCCGAACGATAAATGCGCTAGAGATTTGTAAAATCTCACCGATAAAAAAGGATTGACTTTGGACATTGTTCAATAAATTCATATTATTTTCCCCTATTCTCAATAAATTGCCAACCTTAAGATTTTTGCGTCCTATTTGTTATTTTTTTTAGGAACTTTACAACACAGGTCACGCATCTTACCATACCATACTTACGCCCATCGTATCTTAAACTTATTTTACTAATGCATCCTATATGGAGAAAAATATACATTAGGTATCTATACTACTTCAATACGCCCACTAAAACAGAAAAAAAATTACATTAGGCATCCATACTACTTCTACTATAATCCTTTTGGTTTTACGTTCATACATTCGCGTTCATCAAGGGTCCTCTCTGCATTTAGTTTACCATTAGATTTTTCTAATGAGATCCGTAAATACTGGCGATTGCTTTGTTGGGTGAGGAATAGTCGGATTATCAAGAGGGGCAGACTAGTCTCGAGTCATGTGCCAGATGATAATTATAATAGCTAAACTCAAGTTAACCTAGAAGTCTTAGAATTCTAACCAGCTGGATACAAACGCTGGTATATTCGTTCCCTATTACAAATTAATACTGTAAGTATTTCTCAGCAATAGGGTACATGACTAATTTTTACTTTAATGTCCCTCTGGTAGGTTATTTTCAAACATTAGACACGTATTTTTTATTTTCTTACAGATGCAAATAATTTTTACATGTCGCGTGACGTCACTTCTATGTACGTTTTATACGTAGAAATAACGTTTTAGCCCCCACTCCTAAACTTTGATCCGTTTTATCTAATTATTGTTTTCTTATACGACTAAATAAAAAATACGTGACTAATATTTTTTCATTACCTAACTGACGGACTAATGAGATTTTTAATTTTCATGCCCTGTCATCATCCCTATTGTTGTTTCCATCCCTTTTCAGTTACGACTTACCATAACAATTCGTTATTAAACAGGGCAAAGCTTCCATCTCAATAACCCTGTTTTCCAAAATATATGGTAACTGGCTTTCCGTCAGTCCCTTTTTCGCGTGACAAATACGTTGACAATTCCTGTCTCCAGTGTAACTCGATCGATTGGTTTCGAATTCTACGCATTATGTCGAATGTGTTATCCGATATATTTGGAACTCCGTCTCTCTATTTAGGTGATGGCGTGGTGACTGATCTGACTGTTTTGTTCTCTGATTCGGAAAAGGTCTTCCATTAATCTTCAATGCTTTGGTTTTTTTGATTTTATTCATGTCCGATCTATACTACAATATTATAAAGCTGAAGAAGCTGAAGAGTTTGTTTTTTTGTTTGTTTGTTTGAACGCGTTAATCTCCGAAACTACTGGTCCGATTTCAAAAATTATTTCTGTGTTGGATAGCCCATTTATCGACGTGCAGGAGAAGGAACGGGGTGGTTTTTAGTCAGTAAGAGTCTGAAACTCCCTCCTGCCTCACCCAGGCGGGAGCAGTCATTCGATGATTTTCCCCCCTTAAAAATGCCCATTTATCGAGGAAGGCTATAGGCTATAAAAAATCACGCTACGATTAATAGGCGAGTGAAACCGCTCGGAAGTAGCTAGTGTTCGATAAATAGAATAAAATGGGTAACTATTTGTTCATCGATGAATAATGTGTACAGTGTGCTTCTTTGGAGAGTAGTATCTTTGATTTTGAGTTATAAGAAGACTGAAAACAAGCCCCTCGATTGAATAAAAAAACTAATGGATACAAATACTTGAACAAGGCAATATGTGTTGTATCCTTGTGTGGTTGTGATTATGTTGTCCGGGTTCCGGTCAGTATTTCCCTTGAGGACTCCAAGCTTCATCTCAGAGTCAAAACGAAACTCGTAATACGACATACCTACCAGGGTCTAATTTTGTTAAAGAACTAACTCCATGTCCTGTTTTTGACACAGTTCTTTATTTTTGTAGTGTCCAGATGAACTTTTTCTCTTATGTTATTGCCAGTTGTTATAATAATATCGAGTCCACAACTATGTAACTATTTTCTGAAACAATGTATCTATCTAGATTACAATTTTCTCTCACAACGAAATAGTTTTCTTCATTCTTGGAATATCTAACACGAACAAAGATCATCTTATTCTTTCCAAGAATGTGTTTGAACAGTCTTGCTGACGATTCTCAATGGAATTTGAACGTTAAAGGCAAATGGTTCAATTGAAATATTTCCTGTAGAATTTCTTCTTTCGCTAAAGTTGCAATTTCTTTGTCGTAACGTTTTATTTGAGGGGTTTTGTGGCTTGTTTGATTAAATCATGCTTCAAATTCTTGAGGGAGCCGCCACGTGTAGGCTTCAAGATTTTCCGGTGGCATGCTTTGTGGTATTTGTAGTGAGATGAGAATTTAATTGTACCATTTCTGGATGACTCGGATAATCTCACTTAATGAGTACATAATAATATTTTTTTAAGTTACATTACAAGGCTATTTTGTAACTTTGAATTCAAAGATCGAAGTGAACTCGATCGCGATCCGCCATACCATTGGTTGTGAGAATAATCTCGACCAATGACGGGCGAGAATTCGATCGAGCACACTTCGAAAGTTCATTTAACAGTTACACATTAACCTAGCAATAGTCAGTTGGTTTACTGCGCAAGCTTATTTTGTGTAGGGCTACTATTATGTGTCAATATATATCCGTGTCTCAGAGATATAAATCCCTCAGTCTTGGTTGCCTTAATTGACAACTACGTCCCCAAGTTGGTTACTCACGCAATGTTACTGATATTAAGTCATCCAATATCAACCACAACTTCATTATCGAAATACCAACAACTGTTAACTGAAATTCATAATTTATCATTTAATACATAACGCCTATAATGCTTCAACACGTAATGAAGAGGAATGTACTACCACCACTAATCTTCAATTACATTATACTCATGTGAAAATAGCTATTATTACAATATCGTTAATCGCGTAACAATGTAAAATGAACCTTCTGACCTTATGAAAAGTAATATCAAGATGACGTATATTGCAAAACGCTTAAGTCACAGTTTTGTAAACAGTTTCCAAACTAGATGTTATCGCATTTGAACTGAGAATAACAATGGTTCTTACAGACTTGCTCCATACAATTCCCACTTTAGGTCGTGTTCCGTATGTGGCGTCATTTATTAAGGTTTCCTTTGCCAGAAGATATGAAATTTACATATGCCTGTTGCTTCCTGAAGATATAGGGAGGGTGTTGGAGTAACAATTTTGGAAATGAGTCTATTAACATTGAAATTGAGGTTGTTATGTATGCTTTAGATATTTTTTGGGATGGTAAATATGAAACATAACATAACAACATCATGCCTTTTATCCCCAAAGGTTAGGCAGAGGTGCACATTACGGCACTTAATGCCACTGTACAATGTAATACCCACTTTTCACTGTTTATGTTTGAGTTCCATGTAATAGGGGGTGAGCCTATTGCCATATACCAGGCACAGTTACAGACTCCGTCCTAACACTGAGATTTTTTTTAAAACCCAGTAGTACTTTGCCCGACCTGAGAATCGAATGTCCTTTTAATAAAATGCTTTTAATATAATGCCCTTTAAAAAAAAAAGTTCCTACTCCTGCACTTCGAGCCGGAGTCCCGGCAACCCGTTCTCTTCCGCGGCTCCGTATCAGCATCATCCCTGTAAGGCCCCATCTTTGGTGGTCTAATGGCTCCTTGAGGCGCGCGCGGAACTCGACGCGTCGTACGCTCGAGCTTGGTTCTGGTTTAAAAGTCGTTTTATTCAGATCGGATCGGATTTTCGTAAGTCCTCGATAAAAGCACACAATTCGATAGTTAGTAACTGTATTTACATTTCGTTTCTCATTCAGTTGGTAGGACTTAATGTACTGTTTGGTATCTCAGTCCTTTTGCCTTAATTCTAAGATGGCAGTTGACGAAAATGGATTTATTTTCTGCCCAGCTATGTGTGAATGTGTGAGGCCACTTGGTCACTTGAGGCCATCTTCTCACACACTTTTTTCTTTAATATAATTCCCAATACCAAACTAAACTAGTCTTGTTTTGATGCCGCACTAAGCAAATAAATAATACCTACGTCAATAAGTTCTATAAGTCACCTTTCGTTTCAGTAAATGACATCATGCGGTGTCTTATTCATTAAAATTACTTATGGTTATGTTAAATGATTCATCACTTAATATAAAGTCTTGTACAATATAGGTAGATGTTTAAACACACATTGTACTTAAACTTTTTCAACGACAATGGTAACAGACCAAACCATTTGGGGGGGGGGGGGATCATCCAATGACTTCTCCCGCCTTGGGTGAGGCAAGCAGGAGTATCAGACTCTTACTGACTAAAAACCATCCCGTTCCTTCTCCTACTCTTTGAGTCGGAGCCCCGGCAACCCGTTAAGTCCGGGGCTCCCCTTGTGGTTGTCTGATGGCTTTTTGAGGCGCGCGCAGAACGCGACGCGCCGCACTCTCGGGTCTGGTTCTGATCGGGCGGCGAGCTAACGTCCACGGGCCCGTGCAAACGGTGGATTACGGGAACGATGAACGCGATCTCCGACGCCCGGAGTGTCTCTCGCGACGTCTGGAGCGTGAGGAGGTTCGTTCCCTCACACGAAATAGGCCAACCCTGGACTTGACATGGACTGACTTTTTAAGTAAACAAGAGGGTTTAGATATTCCCCACATTTGGCAAACATTTGGAGGTTTGAAAGGTTCAAGTTTGTCAAAGAGAGCTTCTGCCCAGTCCAGTTCTTTTTAAATATTAGTAAAGTCCTTCTAATATTCGCCAATAATATTTATTTCTCTGTAATAGAAAGTGATAGCATTCCGTATGCCAATTTCTGTTCATTTAGCCTGTGCCTGCACCTACCTATTACCTTAGAACGAATTCGCGTTTCGACCGCAAGATCAATGAGGCCATTTCCAAAATGATACAACCTACACAAACTCTAACAATGGAAAGTCAATGTTACTACATATTGGTAAAGTTCATTTTCTATTGCTATATAACAATGCTGTTCCGTTTGAGTGGCTAGTGTAATTACCAATACGTCACTGTCTTTAGTTGCCAATGTGCGGGTATTTGAGGCCTATCATTGAAAGTGGGTCGTATATTTGATTACGACTGTTCTTGGTAAAAACTATCATCGGTTTTCGATTACTGAGTAGACGAAGGTTGTGTTTGGTAAAGTCAAAGAGTTATTCGGATATTTTGTGTCTTACATAGCAGTCCTGTTCAGAGTTTACCATTTTAGAGTTGCATCTTTTTCAGTTGGTCTCATGTTATACATTTTTTTTTAAAAAACGTTGCCCTTCATTAGGATTTTCTCCTGTGTCGTGGGTGCGTTTACAAACATACAAGTTCACATACACATGACACCCAGACTCGAAACAACAATTTGTGGATCACACAAAGTGTTGTTCCGTGCGGGAATCGAACCCGTGACACGTTGCGCGGCAGCCGGTTGCCCAGCCATCGCACCCATCGTGCAGTCATTGTCTAAAAATAGAAGAAAAATTAAGTTCTGTGCCTGGCCGGTCTCAATATGTATATCTATTAATGATCTTTATGGTCTAATAAAACTTAAGCTAGCTCTTTTTGGAAATCGAAAAAAATAACGTTTTAATAACTTAAATGTAAGTCTAAGTATAATTAGTGTTCTTTTTGTTATTTTTGTACTCAATAATCGGGGTGACGTTTTCTATTAAGAAAAACCCTGTAAATAAATAAAGATAAAAAAAAAAATTGCGTCGGTTGAGCTTAGAGCCTCTATAAAAATAATATATTTGATTAGCGTAAGTAAGTAATAAAACAATGCTAAGTCCCACTGTGCGGTCTAAACAATCAATTGAGAGCAACTCAAGATAGTGGTGACATGTTGTGTCTGTAAATAGACAAAACAATTGTATTGTTGCTTTATTTTAAACCTTAACAACATAGTTATATGTATAAATATGCAATAGGATGTGTATAGAAACGTATAGAAACAGCAACGTGACTACAGTTTCGTTACATTTTCTTTTATAGATGAAAAATTCCCTTTTTGAAGACCTTACTTTTACTAGGTTGCCTTACAGTTGTCCTTTCAGCTTGGAGTTGTCATGCTCACTCTCAAATCTCATTGGCAGTGGCACGGGCAGTGGATCGCTCGATTCCCTATAACATGTTCGAGTTGGGCGGTGCTGGTGTACGTGTCATGTTCGTGAACGGGCGCTGTCAAATGGGACTGGTCAGCTCCAGACTGTATTAAATTTGTTGTCCTCAAGGTTATTTTCTTTTTCCGTCTCATTGACCAAATATTGGTATTACATTGTTTTCACATTATTGAACTCAACGGAAGAATGTAACCAAAAAATTGTATTGTGAACATGATTGAAAAAGAGTAACCTATGGAGTTTCTTGCTCGTTCTTCTCCATAGGAATCTACACTTTGGAATGAGCAAATAGCTTCACTAGAGGACTGACCTACAGACTGACATTTTTTCTTATTATTTAATATTTAAATATTTTGTTTTGACGTTCAAAAGTGCCTTACTGGTCTAATTGAAATAAATGATTTTGACTTTGACTTTGACTGGCGAGTCCATTGACATTGAGTACAGACCCAATCTCTCTTAACACAGTCTGATACTTTTGATTCTCTTTTTTCTTAACTCGTCGAGTACCGGTTTTATAGACACAATTAAAGAACAATAGGTCGCGGTCACCGGTGACCGCTTGGTGTTTGACAGATTAAGCGGTTTTATTTTAACCCTGCGATGTACTGAAAGGTAATATTTACCCTCAGGTTCAAGCGCACCACCATCACCAGCTCGGGAACACGACCAAGAAGTCCTGTCTCGGCTGAGCAGCACTGCGGAGAAGCAAAGAGCTACGTTACGTCATCAGGAGTTACAACTTCAAGAGAAGCAGCAGTTGATTGACAGTGTGAGTATCTAGTGGTTAATGAGGATATTCTTTTTTTATGGCGTAAACCGGTAAACGAGCAGATGGATCACCTGATGGTAAGCAATCGGCGTCGCCCATGGACACCTGGAACACCAGAGGCGTTACAAATGCCTTACCGGCCTTTTGGGGATTAGGAGTTTGAGGATCGTTGGGGTTTCAGGAATTGGGGAGATTGGGGAAGGGGAGGGTAATTGGGCCTCCGGTAACCTCACTCACACGACGAAACACAACGCAAGCGTTGCTTCACGTCGGTTTTCTGTAAGGCCGTGGTATCACTCCGATCGAGCCTGCCCATTCGTGCCGAAGTATGGCTCTTCCACACTTTACTACAATGTCTTGTTTGATTTACCTTGAAGTGTGGGTTAGTTTAGTCTCATGTGTCACATTCCATAGTTCACATTTCTCCAATAGAAGCAAAGTTACACAAAAGACGTTGATTATTTGAGTTATATTAAGGATTTGGAGAAATAGGGTTTTGTAATGGGCTTTCCATCTGAAGATTCTTGTTCAGAAACCGCGCCCCCGAATAGCTATGATCTAGTATACCGATCTCGTGATGATCTCGCGTGAAAAATGAAATACCAATGTGCTTAATCGATAAAAACTATTCGGAAAACAATAGGGATGATGACAGGGTATAAAAATTAAAAATAAATAATAATTAGTCTGTCAGTTAGGTAATGAAAAAACATTAGACACGTATTTTTTTATTTTGTTATATAATAAAATGAAACTTAGATATAATAAATCAAAGTTTAGGAGTGGGGGCTAAAACGTTATTTCTACGTATAAAATGTACATAGAAGTGACGTTACGCCACATTCCAAATCAATATATTATGCATCTTCGAAACTATTCGTTTCTGTAAAAAAATAAATAATACGTGTCTAATGTTTTAAAATAATCTACCAGACGGACTAATATAAAATTATTAATCTACCCTATTGTATCAAAAATACACTGCCAAATAACTAAATAATTACCAGTCGAGCTGTCATATTATAGAATTTATTATACATGTTCTACTTCCTGCAAAATAATAACATTTGTAGCAAAAAAAAAAAATCAAATACAGTAAATACATACTATATCTTTGCTCTACCCCTTCTGGGAATACTTCCAAATATGTTCGGGTTTTATGACATCTACAAAAGAAATAGAACAGCTTGGTATGTGGACATTAAACCCTTCATAAAATGATGCTTATCTCCTCCACATGACTACAGAACTCCAATACGATAATATCTTCGACGACAGCCAGGGGAAGAATGAGTTTCTTTATCAAAGGCAAAATAAAAAGTAATAAGCTTTTGAAATGTCTCGGAGGACGGTGTCTTGTATTGTAATGAATTTGCGTTGCCAGGCAACCAAGATTGGAAAGTCTGCGTCAGTCGCAGGTTTGAGAAATGAGAAAAGATAAGTAAATGAGAAATGTTACAATACCTACGTCTTTAATGTTAAAATACCTACGACTGCCTCGTTTGCCGAGTGGTTGCAAGTGCGACTGTGCTGTACAGCTGGAATTAAAAAAAAATCTCAGTAGTAGCACGGAGTCTGGAATTGTGCCCGGTATATTGCAACAGGCTCACCCCCTATTACATGGGACTCAACATAAATAGTGAAAGTGGGTGTTGCCTCTGCCTACCTCTTTGGAAATAAAAAGGCGTGATGTTGTGTGTGTTTAATGTTTTGTACGATTGCTTGTTGGTTATAAAATCGTGTCTCTGTGACGATACAAGAGAACATTGTAGTGTCGGGCAATGTTAGAATAAGTACATTTCTGAATTGGAATATGTGATTGTCTATTTTTGACGATGCAAACGATGAATTTTAAAGTCTACATAATAATAACGCCATTTTCGTCCTAATTTCTTTGAGTATGTAACCTCAAACCTTTGTAATACCATGGGATGGCAAACCTCAGCTTATGGAATGGCAAAGGGAACAATAATGGCCATTTCTATCAGAGTATTAAAGTCTAAACGTCTTTTAAGCTTGAGTTGACACGAGCAAGGGTCGGGGATGGACATTTACGGGGTTGTTTCGACAAACCTCCGCGGTTGCGAGGACAATACTGTGACGGCTAATATGTACCAATAGATCCTTCGTGACCATGTGAACAGGAGTGATGGATGAGAGAATGTTCTAATTGACCAATAAGTGTTACTTAGTAGTTCTGCATCTCGATAAATTCCATATACCATCGTTTCAAGTCTCTTTTTTATATTTGATGGGTCGACGTTTGACCTCTTTCTCGCTTAGTGGTAAGCGATGATGCGGTCTACGATGGAGCGCGTCGTCCCTTAACCAACCTATTCACTCGGGCCTTGAAGACACCCAGGTTATACTCTTTAGGAAATACAGACTTCGGCAAAGAATTTCACTATCTACATCATTCTTAGTACATCCTATGAATACAGTGCCTTGATTAACAATGTTTAGTTTTCATTCGAAGCCATACGTAATGCTATTTTCATCCAGATTTGCGCAATAGTACTTCAAACAAAGTGTTGAGTCCTGACAACATTATCTTAAATAAAGTGTCGGGTCTTTAACTTTAGTCTTAGGCTAAGGACTCACGGTTTGATTTTCTCCCGCCGCGGTTGCGGGCCAGCCTTTGTAGAATACAGATATGTATATAAAAAATCAAAGCAAATTTCACGGAACGTTTTACGCCCGCCGCGGTTGCGTTTGTTTGCGGCTCCCGCTGCACCCGCGCGCTCTGCGATCGGTTGGCGGGCGATCGCAATGAGACGGCCGTTCTGGAACTCAACTGATTGTTTAACAGTCCGACGGTCTTGCGATAATCAACCGCCAAGTTTGCGGGTGATAGTCGCAATCGCGGTGGCTGCGGAATCGCAGAAAACTGCGGTTTTGAAAACTCCGCCGCCATTCCGCCACCGCGGCGGGCGCCGTGAGTCCTTAGCCTTATAAATAGTTTGAAGTTACAAAGCAACAGTCTTTGTTCTTTGGTGTTTTGTGAAAATTTCGTTCAACACGCAATTTGGAACAACTTGTGAAGTTGTTTAACTGTTTAAAGTTTATAGTTTAGTTTTAAACTGTTGTTGTTTGACTCGTACCTTTGTGTAGTTTGATGTTTCTTGTTGTTATTGTTTGTTTTAAATGTGTTATTAAGAGTAATCTTGTTAGCGTCTGTAAGCCAAACTTTTATTGTTGTAAAGTTTTGATGAAGATGACTGTTCAAAATCTCGTGAGCGTTTTTTGTGTCTTTATGAATACTCAGTTTTCATTCTATGTTTAGATTAGGCCAAAAAGCTAATATTACTTAGATGTTATGTTCTAGTCTGAAAAAATAGGTCCCAATCACAATTCATCGTATATCTAATTTGAACAGTAAATTGTGTTCCCTGATTGTTTGCTTCTCCGTCACCTAAAGAAATATATTCTGAAAAGGTCTGTTTCATTTCATTAAGTCGTGTCTTGTCAAGCAAAGCCTTAGAAAACACCACATCTTGTAACTTAATCAAGTACAGGGATTCAATCTATTACGGACTAAATTTAGCTTCCAGACCTTTTCATCAGTACTTTGCCTTTAGCGCAGACATAAATCGCGCCAGCCCCCATAAACCTCGAACGAGGAATAGTAAACATTATCTCGTGTTAACAACCTAACCTTTATGTGTTTGCAGATAAGGTTGAATGTCGTACTTAAAGTGAATCTTGGCAGTTAAGCCATGTTCTTTATGGGTTTGACAACAAAAAGTCTATTGCGACGCGTACTTTAGGGCTTAGAAACGTTTTAAATGGGTGTTCATGTGAGGAGACGGAAATATGACGTCATATGGAATGGGCATAAAAAGGAAGATACAAATTGATGTGTTAAGAGCGAGATAACGCGAAAGTGATTGGAAGTAAAAAATATGTTTTTCGCATCATCTATTTGTGAAGTCGTTATAATATGAATATGATCATATTTTATTTTATTTTATTTTATTAACGCTTCATGCACAAAGTGTACACAAGGTGGACTTAATGCCGCAGGCATTTTCTCCCAGTCTGACCTTTGGGTGATGCAGAGGAGAGTGAATGGTAGCAGCAAGAAGCAAGCAACGATTTAATTGAGAAAATAGAAGATTATACTAACATATTTCAAATATGAACATAAATAAATATAATAATAATATATATACCTACACACAAGTACACTGCAATATACATACATACATACATACATACATACATACATAGACTCATAGCATATAATATAAATATGAACATAATTACTAATACTCTGTAAATAATTATTGTGATGATTCAGCCAACCTCTTCAAGAGAAGCTCACGTACTTTCTGCTTAAATGTTAAACGTGTCGACACCATCCTGACATCCAGGGGGAGCGCATTCCACAGCAAAATTGCCTGCACGAAAAAGGAAGAATGAAGGAAGTCAGTGTGATGAGTGGGACATTGGAGAAGACGGTTATGGGAAGAACGAAGGTTTTTACTGTGGTTTGCGCACAAGTATTGAAAGTAAGGGGATAGATAACTGGGTAAAGAAGGTGAACAAAGAAAGGAGAATAGAGTGGTAAGCGCCCTTTGCTCCCTGCGCTGGCGTATGGGCAGCCACTTTAGTTGCAGCCGATGTGCAGAAACATGATCGTATTTACGCAGGTTGAAAACGAATCGAATGCAGTTATTTAGAAGTCGGTCGAGCTTATTGAGGAGATCTGCATTCAGGTCGTAGTAGCAGACATCAGCATAATCGATGATAGGGAAAACCAAGGCTTGCACCAACATGGCCTTCGTAGCGGGAGGAAGCAAATTTTTTACGCGATACAGAGCACGCAATGATCCAGTAACCCCTCTGCATACATTTGTGATTTGAGCATGCCACTTTAAATTGCAGTCAATATGCAAACCCAGATTTTTGACGTCAGTACCAAACGGAATTACTGCACCATCAAAGAGCACGGCTGGTAATGATGCTCGGTCAATCCCACCTAGCGTACGGGAGCTACCCAATATAATAGCCTGGCATTTGCCGGGATTAACTGATATACCGAATCTCTCGGACCAGTTCTTAATGGATACCAGGTACACCGTTCATCTCCGAGATCGCATCAGAGAGCCTGTCAACATTGGCCTGACAGTACAGTTGCAAATCTTCAGCGTATAGATCATATGATCATATGACCATAACAAAGTGTCTTTTGGTAGTTTTTGGTTCCAGAATGTCTCTGCTAATTAATTTAGCTTTGGAAATAACCTTATGACGACCCTTTTGACCTACAACTGCCATCCCAGCCAGGCTTCTTATGATTACTATTTATCGTACCACAGAACAATTCGAAACTCTAATTTTCAGCTCACCTAAGTCTGGAATGTATCAGAAACAAGAATGAGAGAGAATCATTAATTGAAGAGTTTAAACTAAATGTTTTAGATGTTGGGTTAGTACTGACAATTTTGGCAAGTCCTAAATCTAAGTTAGCAGTAAAATTAAGTAGATTATCAAAAATACCCGATTGATAATTCTCTCTCAATAAATTTATTTATTTATATTATTACTTAAGGTAGTGTAATTAAAACTAAGAGGGTACGATGGGGTTGGCATATCCATGTGGATAAAAACCCCAAAATAAATAAATAGAAATTAAAAAAAAAAAAGCTCACCTAAGTCCAGTCCAACTTGAACTCTTTCTTCACAATCGTCACCAAGATTCTCATGGACCGATTCTCGAAGATAGCAACCGACTGTCAGTAATAGATTGGTCCAATAACCTCCGTCAGCCGCATCGTTGCGCGCATCCTGCCAATTTTATTGAAACGTCCCTTTTATTAAAATCTCTGGAATATTTTCATCTTTTCAATTTGTTTTCTTTACCTCCATGACAGTCTATATTGAGATATATTGTTTTGTTTGCCCTTTTGTTGTTTCGTTTGTTTGTTTGTTTGTTTGGGAGTTGTTATATTTGTTTTAGGCTTAGTATGAGCATTTGTGGCGGTATTGTCACGTAGATTCCTCGAAATTTTGTGCTGATGTTCGGCCATTTTAATACTTTGAGTATAGAAATTAATTGAAAGGTCTGAGAGACCAATAGGATTTAATAGCATTGCTGTATGATTGCTAAAGTCGTTTATTCATTTGTTGTGAGTTCCACCATCAACATATTTTGAACGACGGTTACACATCACGCTTTGTACACCAACATAAGACAAATAACAAGATAATCGATAAACTAAATTACATAAGGTGATAAGGTAAACGTAGTTTCATAGTTAATACGAATCAATGAAAATCACAGTGTTGTGTAAGGCGTCCGTAACAACGGATGGGAAGAACTGAATCATTATGGCGGCGTTAGCGTTGCCTTTGACGCGCATACCGCACTAAAACGTCATAGCCATTCAGATTGGAGACTGACCTTTATTTGCTGTTTACAGTGCTTTGAAGATGTTACTTTTTATCCCATCTTCTGGTTGTTTTCGAAGGAATTGATAGAAGTGTATTGAGTCTAGCAAGCTTTACCAAAATCTGGCAACAGTTTCAAGTACTTGCTATTTTGAGAATTAACAAAAATAAAAAAGGGGGTCTTGGAAGACCTAAATTACAATAACATTTTCCTACTGATTTCAAACTCTGAAATTTATCTTTCTTATTGAATAATAATAAACGAGATGAAAGCTTAACAATAGGTTTATTAACCGGTACAGATTACAGAGAACAGACAGAATGCACTAGCGCCACATGTGACAATAATCGGAAATTTTACTTTGTTCGGAAACTATAATAAACTAACAATATTGATTTTATGTTTACCATTTTAACAGTTCTTTAATCTGCTTTATAACATGTGCATAAGAATTGATCTCACAGACAATCTGTTCTAATTATTCAAACCAGTATAATGAGGAAAATACCAAAATAGTTTTTTCAAAGTCAACCAGAATGTCCTGTCTAATAATTTCTGGGTAACAAACATTGACCTTACGGTAACACCATAAATTCCGGTGTTTATACCAATTGTCGGTACACTGTGCAAGGTTAAGCGGGCATCCAAGGCCACGCCTATGGTGTCCACTTGACTTTATCACTTGCGGATAAAGTGTTACCTTGTGGCAACACGATCGGAGGACTTATCTCCTCAATTTGCGATAATACAGGCTGAATGTTTACTGTTTTCTGAATGGTCTTGTGTGCTTGTTTTCACTGGATGAAGTAAACAAATGTATCTTTAAATAGAATCCAAAATCCTATTAAAGATCGGGAATCGGGATAAATAAAACATCTTTTTATTTTTACTCGATGATAAGTACGACGGAATTGCTAGCTAAGTATTAGTATAAGAATAAATTAAAACCAAAGTGGAGCAGATGATTAAATTACATTTCTATTTGTGGAATTGACGATGCTTCTTTCCGAGAAAAAATTCTTAGGAAAATATATTTAGGGGCCAATTGTTCATAGTATAAAGAACAAAGTAGGTTATCTTCATACAAATGCTCCGCGCGCGGCTTATATGTGTGCGTCATAGTATCTACGCGTCGACGCACGCACACTTTAACAAAATCTCGACCCGTTTCTCAGTGCGCCAGGCAGGGCTAACACTGCACGAGGTTGGCGCGCGCTTCACGGCTTTTCGGCACTGTTCAATGAAATAAAAAATGTCTGATAATCGTAGAAGAACGTATTGCTGTGTGTTTGGGTGTCTTAATAATTGATTGATTTCAGAACTGTCTCTGTTCAGATTAGGTACCTATTGAACAGGAAAGGTAAGCTAGTCACTTTTTCTAGCATAATATAATTTGTAGGTACTTGATGATGAGATACCTACTTACTTATTCTTACTCTTATCATTCTTCATAGTTCCTACTCAACCAGAAATGTAATTACCTACTATACTTAAATATTATAAGAAAATGTGGTATTAAATATTATAAGAAAATGTGGTATTGTATTGTTTATTTCACAGTTTATCTGATTTGTTAAGAACGTAGCCGAGTCGCATTTTTCCATATAAATGTATTCCCAAATTTACTTTCTGAATACTATGTATAGAGCTAAAGTTTATTTTAAGAAGTTAATAATCTTTTTATAAGCTTTTTATTTTAACTAAATTTATAAATTGATAAAATATTCAATCATAATATGCTTTTCATTTCATAAATTTAGATCAAGTGCTGCTTGTTCGAAAATATTAACTAAAAGTAAAAGTGACAACCCTGGGGATCAACGCAAGAGTAGGCTAATAACTCGGCGGGCGGCCTTAGACAACCTACTGTATATGTTTATACTGTGATTGTTCAATGCTCATATAAATTTTAACTGAGAACTAACTTTGAATATTTGGCAATTGTTCCATACTAAACTGACAACTGTTAACTTTATTTTATAGTTAAAAATTAAGATGATTGAAAAATCGGCCCTTATTTACTTTTTCTGCTTGTTTAAATGGACTTGCAGGCAAAAAAGTTCTGAGATACCTATCCTAAATAGCAATTACTTTACCTAAAACATGATCGCACATTTACCTGGATATACGACCAGTAACATAACCCCCAATCAAACTCAACTGCCACATTTCACTTCGCCCTTTCTGATAAAATGGCGTCGCATAAAACACGGCTAAAGGTCATAAACGCAAAGGTTACAATGTATTCAGGTGATGATGAAAAATTTAATATAACATCATGAAAATCTCGTTACGTGACCTCCAGCTTATTTGCGCCTTGAATTATTACGCCTGGCTCCACTTAGTTACTTGATGAGTTGAGGAGATATGAGATGATTGCCATCCGAGTTGGGCTACTTTTTAGGGCTTTGCAAATTTGTTATTTTTTCTGGTGCTTAGGGAAAATGGTCTCGTTTTAAAGCTGGTTTTCTATTTTTTTATGGGATAAGCCGGTACACGAGCAGGCAGATCAGGTGATCCGCAACGAGAGGTTATTGGGCTTCCGGAAACCTCATTCACACGACGAAACACAACGCAAGCATTGTTTCACGTTGGTTTTGTGTGAGGCTGTGGTATCACTCTTTTCGAGCCGGCCCATTCGTGCCGACGCATGTGCTTCCCACAATTATAGTAAATTAAACGTTTTTATAGATAAGAGCTTGTTTTGTAGTATCTATTTAGGGTGCAAATTACAAATAGGTCAGCTTCGTGTCGTTAAAAAGTCCTATGCTAGGGGTTTCGGGAGTCCCTGTTATTCAAAAACCAATTCAGAGTTCATATTTTATTAAATTCTCAATTACGAGTGCCTCCTTGTTTGCAGTGTCAGTTGTTTTGACTGAAAAGCAAGATAATTAATTGGATTTTAGAGTAGAAATGCCTTTTTGTTGGCGATTTGTATCTAAGTCCTCACTATCAAAAAATAATCTGACGTTTCTCTCTATTAGGTAGGTCCTGATGGAAAAGTGTTTTAGTTAATTTTTATCGCCATTTTTGGCCGTTGCCTTAAGACGATTTTCTTCTGTGAAATTTTGTATATTTTTCTAGAAATTACTTGTCTTTTTGTTCAATTTATAAGTGCCCTATATTTTTTTTTTTTTCGTTCAGCGTCGAGCTCTTAATTTCCGCCGTTCAAAATAAAATGGATGATTTTTTCGCGTGTTTTGCACAACACGCACTCTTTTAGGCAATTTCCATAATTGTAATTAGATTTTAGAAATGAAATTACATTTTGATTTTGCCCTGAACACGTAATCGTGGTTCGGGATTTTGCTAAAATGGCGACCAAGGGATTACATAGGATACATACATAGAGACGTGTGTACCTATATGTGTTGTGTTCGTTACGTGGGTTGGTACCTTATATTACCTTTTGTGACAAATTATGGTGATTAAGTACAACGCTCATTCTCTCACATTACAAATTAATTCTCTGTGTATTTTTTCTTTGAAACGTGGGCGTAATTACGGTGTTTCTTTCTGAGAGTGTAGGTGGAAGTTTTAGTACGATTTTTCCTTGCTAAGTATTTTATTCGTCGCATTTAATCATGGCTGTTGTGGAACTTTGTACTGTGTCAGATGTGGTGTCGGTTAACCTGAAACGGATTTTGTCGGATGACATACATACATACATAACTTTACGCCTGTCTCCCATGGGGGTAGGTAGAGACTAAGGAACGCCAATTACTACTATTCTTACATACCTCTTTCGCTTCATTAACAGTCATCAATCTTTTCATGCATGCTCGTTGGTTAAGGGTACTTTTAATTTGGCCCTTCTTTAATATATCGCCAATCTGGATGAATGAGATGCAAATAGTATAGTAATAGAGATATTAGTCAAGGTCTATAAACAAATGTTAGGTTTTACTAATCAGAGACGTGAAAGATATCATGTATAAAACTTCGTATCAACAGCCTATAAGTGCCCACTGCTGAGCAAAGCCTCTTCCCACACGGGAAGGCTTGAGCATTAATCACCACGCTTGCTCAAATCGGGTTGACGATTTCAAACTTATGATTAGAAATTATAAGTCCAGGTTTCCACACGTGTTTTCATTCTCATTGTCAATGGTGTTTAAATAATCTTAGAAAGTACATATAATTCAGAAAAAAGTCATATTGGTACTTGCTGTTAGTGGGTTTCTACCCGCACCCTCATGCATGAGAAGCGTTCTAACCTCCAGCCTACCACGTACATAAAAATGTACCTATAGGTAATATCGATGCCAATGATTTACTTTCCGAGCGTACGGCGCGTCGCGTTTCGCGCGCGCCTTAAAGAGCCATCAGACCACCACGGATGGGGCCCAACAAGGCTGATGCCGATTCGCAGTCGCGGAGAACCTAACGGGTTACCGGGGCTCCTCTTCGACGTGCAGGAGAAGGAACGGGGTGGTTTTTAGTCAGTAAGAGACTGACATTCCCTCCCGCCTCACCCAGGTGGAAGCAGTCATTTGATGATTTACCCCCTTAAAAAAAATGTTTTACTTAATTTTGACATCGAAGCCTGCAATATTATTACAATATCATAAGAAAGTTTCAGCAACATACTTAACAACATTGTTTTATTACTAGTCATTGGATTCGAATTCAGTTTTTATTACTATAATACTCGTTATAAATCTTCAAATAAAACCTTACTGTGTGATTCACAGAGATTGCGTAAAGGTTCGGCATTACTACATATAGCTAATACTATTATTAATAAAACGTATTAAGATATTAGTAGTATTAAATTGAAAGTATGGCTGTATAATCGATAGTCGTGTGGTTACGTGAGAGAAAACTAAGCTGCATTTGTCTCCACACCTCTCATACTTTACACACAATTTTGTGGAAATCAACTAAAGAACTATACATTTGACAAAGACGGTCCAGATCCGACCGTCCGACAATAAATTCTCTCGCCTTCGGTGAGGCGAAAGGTAGTGTTAGATTCTTACTGACTAAAAACCACCCCGTTCTTACACCTGCTTCAAACTCGGATCCCGAATCCCTAAATCCCGTAAGGTCGTTTGCAGCCCCGGCAATGGCTGGGCTCACTGCAGCACTCACTGATTAACCTGAACATTTTAAACCACAATATCCAAACGAAAATATAAAAGTCTCGGCTTCGTTCAGAATGCAATTTCCGACTCTATCGTTGGATTTTCTTTGACCAAGACTTTGTCTAAACACAAATGAAATGTAAAGCAAAACTTTCGAGTCCTTCTTGATTTTTCTTTCATACTTGCGGCAGTTTGTATATTAATGTTTTTATATATACTTAGAAAAACGGTTCTAACAATTCCATCATCATATTTTCTAGCCCTTGTCATTGGTCCTTTGGTTTTAATATTAAAATACCTGTTGACAGAATTTGGGTTGATTATATTGTTTTAGGATGGAAAAGGGTTGAAACCGTAAACAAAGATTAGGAGGAATTTGTAGGGTATTATCTATATATATAAAATTCAAAGGTGATTGACTGACTGACTGACTGACATAGTGATCTATCAACGCACAGCCCAAACCGCTGGACAGATTGGGCTAAAATTTGGCATACAGTTAGATGTTATGACGTAGGCATCCGCTAAGAAAGGATTTTGATAATTTCCACCCCCAAGGGGGTAAAAAAGGGGATGAAAGTTTGTATGAAACTTTGTCAGTTTTTAACTGATCTGGTTGTTATTTGGCATGTAGATAGATGTTATGACGTAAGCATCCGCTTTGAAAGGATTTTGATAATTTCCACCCCCAAGGGGGTAAAATAGGGGATGAAAGTTTGTATGAGACTTTGTCAGTTTTAAACCGATCGGGTTGTAATTTGGCATGCAGATAGATGTTATGACGTAAGCATCCGCTGTGAAAGGATTTTGATAATTTCCACCCCCAATGGGGGTAAAATAGAGGATAAAAGTTTGTATGAGGCTTTGTCAGTTTTAAACCGATCGGGTTGAAATTTGGCATGCAGATAGATGTTATGACGTAAGCATCCGCTTTGAAAGGATTTTGATAATTTCTACCCCCAAGGGGGTAAAATAGGGGATGAAAGTTTGTATGAGACATTGTCAGTTTTCAATCGATCGGGTTGAAATTTGGGATGCAGATAGATGTTATGACGTAGGCATCCGCTGTAAAAGGATTTTGATAATTTCCACCCCCAAGTGGGTAAAATAGGGGATGAAAGTTTGTATGAGACATTGTCAGTTTTGAATCGATCGGGTTGAAATTTGGCATGCAGATAGATGTTATGACGTAGGCATCCGCTGTGAAAGGATTTTGATAATTTCCACCCCCAAGTGGGTAAAATAGGGAATGAAAGTTTATATGAGCCTTTGTCAGTTTTAAACCGATCAGGTTGAAATTTGGCATGCAGATAGATGTTATGACGTAAGCATCCGCTTTGAAAGGATTTTGATAATTTCCACCCCCAAGGGAGTAAAATAGGGGATGAAAGTTTGTATGAGACTTTGTCAGTTTTAAATCGATCGGATTGAAATTTGACATGCAGATAGATGTTATCACATAGGCAACCGCTAAGAAAGGATTTTGATAATTTCCACCCCTAAGGGGGTAAAATAGGGGATGAACGTTTGTATGAAGCTTTGTCAGTTTTACACCGATCGGGTTGAAATTCGGCGTGCAGATGGATATTATGACGTAAACGTCCCTTTAGAAAGGTTTTTGAACATTCTCACCCCAAAGTGGGTAAAATAGGGGGTGAAAGTTTGTATGATACTTTGCCAGTTTTAAATTGATCGGGCTGAGACTTTGCATGCATAAAGTTACTATGACATAGGTATCTCTTTAGAAAGGATTTTAATAAATTCCACCCCTAAGGGGATAAAATAGGGAATGAGAGTTTGTATAAATCTTCTTAGCCGTTGAATTTAGAATCATTGAATCTTTTTGAATTACATTCGGTAAAACGATGATTTGGGACCTGGGTAACGTATGATAGTTTTTTCACAGATGTCTCACGAGAACGGGAACTATGCGTCAATGCCCCAGGACTTTCTAACTCTTAACCACTGAACTTATTCTAGAGAGATTCGGTACAACAATAGTCGATAGAATAGTTTTTATTACTCAAACCTTACGTAATCAGGCACTGTACTGGTACTTGCGGGATTATTTATTTATTGAAACTACGATAAATCATTTCAAAATAGGTAAATCTTACTTGGGCACTGAATTGATTCTGGTTAATTCTGTCAGAAGTCATTAATCTACGCGGACGAAGTCGCGGGCAACAGCTAGTATGCTACATTTGTTTTGGGCCGTGGTCAATAGGCTGAAAATCCGAAGCGTGTGTAGCATACATTCGAAGTGATTCGATGGTTGTTTTAGGTGTTCAATATTGATTGAGGGTTTTCTCATTTATCTTCAGTCTACTGGGACAACAACAACAACTCTAGGAGTCTAAGAGATCGAGGAGTTTGGAATAGATCCCATTAAAACTCCTAGATGTCATTTCTGGCATAGAAAAAATATGTCATTCGGTGTAACAGAGCGATTTTTTGGTTATATTTTTATAGTTAGGTAAAAAAATATTGGCTGTTATTTTAATGTGATCGCGTGGGCGAATATACTGGAAATTGCAAATGATTAACAAGAATTTGGTCAATCAAACGTAAAACTAATAAGAAACAAGGATTTTGTTAGCGCAGAGATGGCGCTGTGAGCGTTTTTGGGCGTACCAAATCAATTGTGTAATAAGCCCTATTAAGATATCAAGTAAAGGGATTAAGAACATGAAAGTATACATATAACAATCCGTATCAGATTACGTTTAGCTGATAAAGTCGATACCAGATTTAGCACGTTTTAAATTCATAATCAATGTATTTAGGTCAGATTTTGTTTGTTTTGGTTTTATATATTTGAGTCTGCTTTGATTTTCCTTGAATTTTGTTTCAGTCAAGTTGGTTTTGTAGCCCGTAGCCTGATGGGGTGATTTTGCGTGTTTTTCAATTTTTCCATTTACAAATTACATATACACAAGCTGGCATTGGGTTTAACTATGTTTCTAGAGTAGGTATGTGTATCGTGTTCTATCGTATGGGGAACTAATAACGGGTGAAAATGTCTGCTTACAAAGTCGGAGTAGTTTAATTGTCAATACACATGTGACAAATAGATATTACAAATGACAGACTTAGATATTGTTATGACAATTTGTATTGTCCCAAAAAACTTCCTAAAGCTTGAATAACCCTTAGTTGTTCTTCAATGGACCAGTTTTTAAGGTATATCCTGACATCTATCCATACTCTGACCGCCGTGAGCGTTCCGAAATTTTAACAAAAGAAAATTTTGATAAATTTCTTCCAACAAAACCCTCATTATGATACTTTTTCATGTGTCACGCGTAATAAAAGGGAATGAAGACCCTTTGCAGGGATCGTGGAGTTTGTTTTTTGTTGAAACAATGCCCGTATTTCTTTTTGGTACCGTGTTTTTCATTGTGGACACAATCAACAGCTCGAGAGACAGTCTATTGCTTGACTATCGGTCTCATCTACATTAGAGGATTTTGCCATAATTTCTACGTCTGGCAGACCAGTTGAAAATAGTGGTTTCAATAATTCAGGTTTGTCAGGGAACGCCTGCAGACCAATTTAGCATTTTTGCATTTTTGCCTTTATTTACAAATGTTTGAGATCTAGAATCAAGGTCGTATACTGCTGTAGGTTTTCTCATATTAGCTCACTGAATCCTTACTATCCTTATCCTTACTATCCTTATCCTTACTATCCTTACTTCCTTACTAATATTATAAATCTGAAAGTGAGTTTGTTTGTTTGTTCCACCTTCACGCCGTAACTACTCAACCGATTGCTTTGAATTTTTGCAGACGTAAAGTTAGAAGTCTGGATTAAATAATAGGGTACTTTTTAACTCGGAAAAAATTGATATTCCCGAGGAAAAACAAAAATATTGGTATAGATGGCGCTGTGTGTATTGGTATATGTCACATAGGCTACTTTTTATTCTTTTGTGACTCGAGCGAAGCCGCGCGTAAAAGCTAGTACTAACTAAATCTAAACTATAACACCACAGCATTAAAGTGCATTTTAGATCGTCTATAATTATAATGTTAAGTAAGTATCCCGCTTCAGTTTTGGGGTCAGGAAGGTTGAAATGGGTTAATGCAGTACTTGTTTGCAACGAACCGTCGGCTTGCAGCCGTTGCATAAATTAACGGCTTGTGGAACATTCTAGATGGTCAGCTTTTTTGCAAAGCACCAAGTTTTGTACTGTTTTAAAAAAGGAGGTAGATTCCTTTGTACGTTGGATTAAACTTAACTGTGATTTTAATTAAGCGTTAGCTTGCTTTTTCGTTCTAAAGTATTTTAAGGATTAACATTGAAGTTAGTTTTTTTAAACGTTGCCCCACACTAGGGTTTTCTCCTGCGTCGTGTGGGTGTTTACAAACATACTAGTTCACATACATATGACACCTAGACCCGGAACAACAATTTGTGGATCACACAAAGAGTAGCCGGTTGCCCGGCCACATGCATTAAAAAAGTCCCGATAATGTTATACTTTTCTCGATTCACAATTGCACAAGTTAAAAATCAGAGATCATGAAACACGGAGGACTAAAGTCATGCTTATAAAACTCAGCTCAGATAGGTCTATTTACCCAGAAACTGAAGACTTAATGTATTAGTGGTACATTTAAGTTTCCAAAGTTATATTTTACTACATGCCTGATGCCATATGCGAACTTAACTGAAACTTCGCAAGATTTTCTCAAATGGTTCTTACTTTAATTCACTAAAAGCAAATGGTGTGAAAATAATGTTCATTTCAATGCTCTGAATGTATTCGAAACGACCTCGTAAACCTTTATTAGGTTTGTGTACCTAAGCAATCTCTTGCTAATAGCTTTTAGGTTTATTTTCGAAATGGGCGTGGTGATCTGTATTTACGTATATGTTCAAGCTGTATTTATTTATTTGTTACGAAAAAACAAACAGTATTACAAAATATGCGTAATTTAGCTTACACATTATACTTGGCACATTTAATATGTTACCCACTACATTTTTCACAGATTACTTTAATAATATTAGATCTAGAATGACACAAACATAGTTATGTTTTTCAAAGAACAAACTAATGTGAAACAAGACGACAGATCATAGATTCACGATGCACCACTTACACGTGTAACTAAAAGTAGCATGAATTCAAATTAAATTACTTCTAATCGATTAAATGTCAAAATTACGAATAGCATATCTCTGTATAGTTGTTCATCAATATTTGTTGCGAATTGGAAGGTAATTTCATATGGATAAGAGTAACCAAGTTTCATCGGTCTCCATCCTCAGTTCACTTCAATACATTGCTGGACAAAACCTCTATGTTAAATAGCAAGTCCCTTGTCCAATAGAAAAGAATAATCACTCTTTTATATGTATATAGACTAGCTTTTACCCGCGGCTTCGCTAGCTTCACAAAAGGATAAAAAGTAGCCTATGTGACATATACCAATACACACATCTATACCAATAATTTCGTTTTCCCTCGAGAATATCAAATTTTTCCGGGCTAAAAAGTACCCTATTATTTAATCCAGACTTCTAACTTCACATCTGCAAAAATTCAAAGCAATCAGTTTAGTAGTTACGGCGTGAAAGTGGAACAAACAAACAAACAAACTCACTTTCCGATTTATAATATTAGTAAGGATAAATTACTTATATTCAAAATGATTTCAGTGTCAGTAAATTATCCCATTTCCAAAGAAACCTTACAAATGCTTCAATTAATAAGTAAATTGAGATACGAAGCTCGCTTAAAACCTCATATTTTTAAATAATTCATTTTCCTAATAAATACGTTTCAGGCTTCATCAATTATAATCAATTACTTAGCACAAATCTTCGGTAGCGGGGGAGTGTTGGACCGAAATTAGGCGTGTCTATTATCCGGCTTCCTTCCCTCGGCCGAACATAGGCATTCTTCCATGCTTTAACGTCTGTGAGTCATGCTTGGGGGAGATGTCGTAGACTATGATTAGCATAAATCCATACTGAAGGAATGAGTCAACTTGGTATTTCGTTAGTTTTGGGGACCCATTTGGATGGAAGTTTCTAACATAGGTAATAAAATTTGGTTATGTTATTTGAATTGTCTTTTTAGACTGATCGAAATGCGATTATATCGTTCTACGTGGAGAGACGATTTTCCAAAGTCAAATTCATTTATTTCAATTAGACCAGGAAGGCACTTTTGAACGAAAGGATTTTAATCCTTGAAGCCGCCACAGCAATTGATTCTTCTTCATCTTAGCTTTTTTGCACCTAAGAGTATTTCTATTTTTCATATCCGCTTTCCGGTTTAATGATTACACAATTTAAGGCAGTTCAAGTTAAATAATGTCTATCCATTCGTAAATTGTATGTAAAAAATATATTTCCTAACAGTTAAGGAGAATGTTTCATCCTTAGTGCGTTTCAAAGTGAGCTTGTTTGTATATGCGCTTCTTTATGTGTTCGCGAAATGTCCTCTCTCTCATTTTATACATGAAATCATTTACGAAGTATATTTTCACTGTCTTTCCTATCAGAGAAGAACAGGTGTTGTCTTATGTAAATAGTTTTAACATGGTTTGAACTTGGTGAACGGCGATAGAACTAAAGTTCTGAGAAAACAATCGTTTGTTTTTGCAAGTGAAACGAATCGTTTAAAGTTTTACGTGATGCTTCACGGTGTGTTAATAGAAATGGTTATGGTAGACAAATGAATTGCTACTAGCACTGGTGGCAATTTTTTCGGAAGCTTAATGTTGTAAGAATTGATGAAGTCGTTGCTAGGTGCGATTTGGTTGCGATTGTATTTAAAACTTAGACTAGTCTGATTAAGTGGAACTGAACAGAACAATGAAAATTTAAGGACGCCGTTGGTGTTTCGGGTGTCCATGGGCGGCGATTCCTTACCATCAGGTGATCCGTCTGCTCGTTTACTGGCTTATCCCATAAAAAAAACATGCCCGTCTTTCGGTGACTGACTGGACGCAATTTAACGATAAACCTGAGTACAATTTTCTTTTTTTAATGTTCAACTTAACATGAGAAAAACATAAAAATCATTGCATATAAAAACCCTCTATGAGACAAATATTTAACAAAATAGTTGCTTATCTTGACTTAATTGTCCAAGGGAAACCAAAGCTACACTTAAGTATATTAAGCGTCACTTAAAACGTTCACTTGGAAATGATGTCTGTATCTAACGACCCACGTCTGTGACGCAGGCTGCTGTCGTGGTACAGACATTTTGTCTCGCTAGGCACACCATCTGAACTTTGAACACGTACACACTGCGCATAAGTTTTTATTACTACCATTTTACTTTAGATATTATTGTACTGTTATTTTGGAATGGGAAAAAGGATTAAATTGACCGTAATAGTAGTATTTGGTTTTGCGTCTGACGAATTTTGTTTTGTTGAAAATAAGGCCATGTGTTCTAGTCGGTGATCATTAAACTTAATGTTATCAATGATTTTGTAGGTTACTTAACAATATAGAGGATAGTTTTAGTTTTCATTAGGATACCTACAACTTGGGCGTGACTTCAGTGCCTTCGAGACCCAAGAAATAATATTTCAGACATGCGGTTTTCACCTACGACGCCTACAGTGATCGTTTCTGTACTGAACCTATTGACGTCTATCATAGGTTCATGTGGGTATGTTCAGCGTGTAGGTAGGTACATCAGCAGGTGTCCTGCATAATTATTAACATCGTATCATGGCTTATGAGATGTGTATGTGGAATTTGCGTTCGTAAACATATTCATAACAAATTACAAAATTCTCTACTTACTCAAAATTTTGGAAAATTTACAAACATTTAAATCGTCTTTATATTCGGACAGTGCCAGAGTACATACTTCCAAAATATACTAGCTAAGGCCTATAGCTCTGTAGACTTGGCTCGCTTCGTCGGCTATTTTACCCGTCTCCTCCATACAATTAGATTATACAAGACCGACTGCTGATCCGATCCAATTTTTATTGCCACCCAGACATCGGTTTGCTTTTAAAATTCATTCCAAATTCTATATTTTTTCTTCAGCTTCAGTTCCTTTTTTTCCATTACCGAGATTGGCTTTTTCTTCCCTATGAATTGTGTGCTTACAGTATTCGATGGGTTCTATGGAAGGTTTAATTTAATAGTTATAGAGCTACTTACTTCCAAAAACAAATTTTCATAATAGCACATCATTTTTAATAGCACTCTCTATGAGATTTTTTATGACGGTAAACGAGCAGACCGATCACCTGATGGTAAGCAATCGGCGTCACCCATGGACAACTGGAATACCAGAGGCGTTACAAGTGCGTTAGCGGCCCTTTGAGATTAGGAATTTGAGGATTGTTGGATATAATTATGATTAGATAGATATTATTATAATTAGAAATTAGAAATTCGAAACCCAACGCAATCGTCGTGTCACGTCGTTTTTCTGCTTGGCGGTGGTATCACTCCAGTTGAGCCGGCCCATTCGTGCAGAAGTATTGCTCTTCCACATGAATTTTTTATTGCTGTGACTTTCCAACCTCCTAATTGTTTTCCAATTCATTGTGACGTCACCGAAAGACAAACGAGAAAACTTTTGCATTATTAATATTGCTAAGGGTTATATCACGAAAACTGTACACCCTGCTTCAAAACCAAACATCAAACTGCCAACCGACTAACATCGTTGCACCCTTGTAATAAGGTTGAATATCGCAACATGTTGACATAGGTGCGATTGACCGTATCTCAATTAGTGTTAGCCGAGTTGAACACACTGGTACACATGAAGGTATGCAAAACCAGTATAAGTTGACCGTTGAATGTGCGCAAAGAGTATACAACGCGAGACCATGATATAGTGGTTTTGTATAGCTAGTAAACTCGATTTATCACTGTCTCCTTCAATCTGAGACCAGCAGATTCTACAGACGTTGGTAGTTGATGTTGTTTGTGTGTTTTTCTTAGTTGCTGGTATATGATAACATAACATAACATTACATCACGCCTTTTATCCCCGAAGGGGTAGGCAGAGGTGCACATTACGGCACTTAATGCCACTGTACAATGTAACACCCACTTTTCACTATTTCTGTTATGAGTCCCACGTAATAGGGGGCGAGCCTATTGCCATATACCGGGCACAATTCCAGACTCCGTGCTACTACTGAGAATTTTTAAAAAACCCAGTAATACTTGCCCGACCTGGGAATCGAACCCGAGACCCCTTGCCCGGCAGTCGCACTTGCGACCACTCGGCCAACGAGGCAGGCATATATGATATGGTGTCTATTTTTGTTTGGGTCAAAAAGTGAATAGAAATTGTAAGGGCACTGGGCAGGTTGATAATAATATTGAATTTCATAACTTATACTTAACATATTACTCTTTCTTTCGTCGAAAGACTACACAGAGTATAAATTATATAAATATAACTCCGCCAATTCCGATGTTAGTTAAATTTTTATGTTTACTGATTCTTCTGTTTTAATTTTTTAACTTAATGTTTTTCTTACTTCCACTGTCATATCTTTCTTGTCGCTTTTATATTTTACTTATGCTGCATCGTGGCTGGTGCTGAATACATGTTTTTTCTTTCTTTCTTTCTTTACAATAGTGAACACATGACACAGTTCCAGATTATTGAAAACTTCAAGATCAAAAAAATATCTTTTTAAATCCACAATACAAAATGCCTACTGCTTTCTTGGTATAAAATCAAGATTTTTGTAAAAAAAGTTCATTTTAAAACTCATAAAAAGATAACAGCCATTAAATAACAACTCATCTACAACGTTATTATCATAGAGAAGAGAAAGTTTACAAAAAGGTTTTAATTAAACTGTCAAACACCAAGCGGTCACCGGTGACCGCGACCTATTGTTCTTTAATTGTGTCTATAAAACCGGTACTCGACGAGTTAAAAGCGTCCAGATGAAATAACAAAGTTGGACGTTCAAACGCGCTGTGAGCTTTAACTTTGATATAATTAAGATCAAAGTTGCCCGTCCCAACTATGAATATATCTAGGATAACTATTATACCTAGCATTAATAGTCTAAAGAGAAACGTCGACATAGAACCTACTGCAATGAAGATTTTTTATATTATCTTCTATTTCTCTCATCTCTTCTTCTGTCTATTCTTTCTTCAGTGACGTACTTGCTTGAAGGAGTTAAAATATTTTGTAAATATATCCTGTAAGAAGAATAGAGGCCTCGACCGCCTAGTTAAAGAGAATAAAGTAGTCTGTATTCGTTGTGTCCGGTAAACGAGCTGATGGATCACCTGATGGCAAGCAATCGGCGTCTCCCATGGACATCCGGAACACCTGAGGCGTTACAAATGCGTTGATGGCCTTTTGGGGATAAGGAGTTTGAGGATTGTTGGAGATTCAGGGATTGGGGAAAGGGGTAATTAGGCCTCCGGTAATATCACTTACACGACGAAACACAATGCAAGTTCAGAATCCAGACGCTAAAATCATACCATAAAACGCGTTCTCCGTTACCATGTCAAAGGAAAACTAATTTTCATATTTATAATCTTGCCAACACACTTTTGCATTTATAATTAAAGGGTTTCTGTACAACAATGTCCCCTTTCTTAACGCTGAACAACAACAGCAAACAACGAAACTTGCAAAATATAGGGTACTTTAGACCCTTAAAGGTCATCATTGTAATTTGGTACGTAGGTGTCGGTCCTTTATCATAGGTCCGTTGGGTGCCTGCCCAAACAATCTACAAGATGACAGGACATTTTCAAAAGAAATCAATAAGACGTCCTCCATTTTAGTTAAAGGAAAATTCTTTCTTTGTATTTATCTTTTTGCAGACCTTGTTTTTATTCGAGAAAATGATTGAACTACTTTCTGTTGTTTAAAGAAAGAATAATATTGTTTTACCTTTCAAAGGAGGTTTTTAATTTGGTTTCTGGGAATTGTTTGATCTGTGTCATCTGTCGAATGATTTCAAGTGTGCTGAGATCTGTTCTATCTGCGCTTTTTTTTTAAGGGGGGAAAATCATCGAATGACTACTCCCGCCTGGGTGAGGCGGGAGGGAGTGTCAGACTCTTACTGACTAAAAACCACCCCGTTCCTTCTCCTGCACGTCGAGCCGGAGCCCCGGTTACCCGTTAGGTTCTCCGCGACTCCGAATCGGTATCGGCCCTATCTGTGGTGGTCTGATGGCTCTTTGAGGCGCGCGCGGAACGCGACGCGCCATACATCTGCGGTTAGGGCAAAGTGAGATCTTAAGAGTGGAGCCAGCGTGGACTTGGATTTTGTGAACGATATTTGAAAATATCGTTCTTGCTGTAATCTGATATCTACTTACTCTACGCGAAATAAAACATATTTGAAGTACTCAAACATTAGAATCTTACAACTGCTAAAATCTAAAGCGTACAAAACTTCAATTTCCTCTGTAATACTTCATAGAGCTCAAGAAAAACATATTTCCAATATAAATACGATACCTATACAAAAATATCTTATCTTTCGTTTTTATATAAATAAAACCAAATAATATAAACCCCCCAAATCTTACAATGACAGTATCTAATCATCTAATCTTCACATAGAAATCAATTATTTTTGACAACAACCTTATCATCATGTGGGTGTCAATAGATAAACCCTACCCACACTTCACGGTATACTATACATAGTATATCACGTGTTTCTTAACTTGTGTCTTGAATATTACAATTTAATTTTTTTTGGTGATTAATAATGGCCATTTTGGACACATTGCAGTTGACGAATCAGGTGGAGAAGTTGGCACAAGTCAGCCGGGATCTACGGCGGAAGCATAAGCAAATACAGAATCAGGTATGTTGGTTTTCTATGTTTATAAGGACTATTTTTGCTTGTATAAAAGTTTGAAGGTCACTGAAATGCAAAGAGAAAGTGAGAGATTTGACATTTGACGTCATATGTCATGTTGACATTTCAATTTGTTCTTTTTTGCTCGTCTATGACGCTAGCTGGTAATGTCGTGTCGATGGCCAGTATTTACATTAAAAAAATAGTTGTTTTGTGATTAATCCTCTTTTGAAAAATTTCTTTTATTTTCCTGTGATGTAAATGCTACCAAGTTTAATCCTTCCTGAGATAGTGATGGCTGATACAATTATTAAGACTACAAATGGTTAACTGATTTTCGACTTTATTTACAAGTTTATAAAGTTAACAATGTAGTTCGTTGCATATATTTTGTAGAATAACATAAGATGCATAGTACATCGTACATAACTATCTCAGGTGCATGCTCTCCTAACTTTGGTAGTGGAATATTTAGCAGCAGTTTACCTTCGAAGCACATACTATCGTAGCGAAACATACGATGCTGAAACTGGAATTTCTGTACAAAATTGATGAGTTAACTCTTATCGTTAGTATACCATTACATGTTTTATGTAAGCATCTGGCTATAGGAATAGCCTATAAGTTTTTAAACTAGACACTCCATACTTAGGAACTCATTTCTACAAGTCAATTTACCTAAAAAAGTAAATTAATTCTATTAATCAAAATCCATGAATCATCCATATTGAATATGTATGTTAATCTTCCAGATGCGCCTAGTCTGCGAGGAGCGTTCAGAGCTGACGGCGATAGTGCAGTCACAACAGAGGGACATCGCCGCGCTGCAGCAAGATAGCGCACAGAACAAGGTTTGTTATGAGTCAAAGTCATTTATTTCAATTAGACCAAGAAGACACTTTTGAACGTCAACAAAAATGTCAGTGAAGCTATTTGCTTGGTGTATTATTCTTGGTGTAGATTCCTATGGAGAAGAACGAACAAGAAAGTCCATAGGTTACTCTTTTTCAATCAGGTTCACAATACAATTATCTACTTACATAGTTTTGTTGGTTCACTTGTATATGAGAACAATGTAACATAAAAATACAGTCGAATTGAGAACCTCTTCCTTTTTTTTTAAGTTGGTTGGAAATCCAGTCAAAGAAATCGAATAAGAAAATAACCTTAAGGACGATAAATATTGCATTCTGGTGCTGACCACTCCCAGTTGACAGCGCTCGTTGACGAACATGACACGTACATCAGCACCGCCCAACTCAACCATATTGTAGGCAATCGAGCGAACCAGTGCACGTGCCACCGCCAATGAGATCTTTGAGTGAGCATGACAACTCCAAGCTTGTTACCTCCGGAGGTTAGATAGTTCTATAGGACTTAGTTAGTTCTATAGAGTAAGTTCTAGTAGGCTGCGTGATATCGCCGCGACTGTACACGCTGCTCATGAGGAAGAATCCCTCTGTGGATCGAAACTAGTAGAGCTTTTCTCAGTATTTTCACGCGAGTAACCCGCGATTTTTAGTTAATTTAACAAGCAGTTATTCGACCTCTCTACCAGTCGTACAGTCAAGGCTCAACATTACATAACATTACGCCTATTATCCCCGAAGGGGTAGGCAGAAGTGAACATTACGGCACTTAATGCCACTGTACAATATAACACCCACTTTCCACAATTTATGTTATAAGTCCCATGTAATAGGAGTGAGCCTATTGCCACATACCGGGCACAATTCCAGACTCCATGCTATTACTACTGAGGATTTTTTTAAAAAACCCTATAGTAATTTTCCCGACACGGGAATCGAACCCAAGGGGCTCCCCTTGCCCGGTAGTCGCACTTGCGACCACTCGATCGACGAGGCAGTCCTTCAGTCAAGTCCTGCCTAGTAATGTGTTATTCTAACCTCGAAACGACTTTACACTAACATATTCACCCTTCCAAGTTCTTCAAAGGCAGCACTACGCTTGCACCCTAATTATAAATTCATTACTTTTCTACATAGAGTAACATAAACCGCATTATGTTCACCACACAAGTCCAGCCCGTATGAAAAGTTACGTAATTAAATTTTCAAACAGCATCGCTTCAGTACCCAACATTGGGGTCCGGGAATAATTTTATTAATTAGTCCTCTGCTACATTTAACTTCGTTAATTTCAATTTTTAATATGATTTTATGTGGGATTTTTTGATTTTGTTTTTATATTTTGTGTTATTATTGTATTGTCACTGTTTTTTTTGTTATACTCTGTCGTTTATTTTTTATTTTTTGGTTTATCATTATTGTTCTATATTACCTATATAAGTATTTGTATTTATTTTTTCTTTTCTTTTAAATTTTGTATTATTTTTGTATGAACTAGTACGATAGTTGAGGGAACTCCTCAGTGGTTACCAACACCTATCTTGTGTTTAGGTTTGATTAATTTGTATTGATGAGGACTTTACACCTAGGTATGGTATGGTTGTCAATAAGGGTCTGATGATGAAGTAGTATGATAGCTGAGGCAACTCCTCAATGGTTAACAGTAGCTACCTGGTGTTTGAGCTTGAACTTTGCACCCATGGGGATTGTACATAATATAATATGGTCTGTATAAACTAAAAAGTAAAATCTGCGTAAAATCATCATTTGTTACACTCGGAGAAGGTTTTAGTATATTATTTAAACGACTTAAAAAAAGAGGGGATGGACGACGGTTTTTTAAACGTAGTTCTTGTAATTATTATATTACCTCTATAGTCATCTTTTAACCATACGTGCAGATCTTACCGGACTGTTGGTAAAATTAATATTTAATGTCGATAGTAGAAAAACATTTAATTTTGTCTTTTAACACATTCTTTGAAGCTGACATAAGATTTATCCTTTATTGACATTAATTCTTCTTTTTCTTCTTTCTTCTTTTCTTCTTTTAAAAAAACGTTGCCCCACACTAGGATTATCTCCTGTGTCGTGGGTGCGTTTACAAACATACAAGTTCACATACACATGACACCCAGACCCGGAACAACAATTTGTGGATCACACAGTGTTGTTCCGTGCGGGAATCGAACCAGCGACACGTTGCACGGCAGCCGGTTGCCCAGCCACCGCACCAACCGTGCAGTCAATTAAATTGCGTGAATTACCCATGACACAAGTAAATAGCTTTTCAATAAATCATATATTCCTAAACAGAAGTGCCCAACATGCGGTGTGGCGACTCCAGATGGCGGTGACGATGACGACCAGTCCTCGAAGCCTACCTTCAGCGTACGGGAACTGCGCGCCATATTACATGAGCGTAACGAGCTCAAGCTGAAGCTCAGTCGGGCGGAGGAACAGCTCAGTGCTCTGCAGGCTGACCAGCAACATGATAGGTAAGATGATGAAATGAAATGAAAAGAGTTAATCGGCATACGGCATGAATGCAAGGAACAAAAAGTAGCAATACAATATAATTTAATAAAATAACAATATAAGAGTGTAACACAAGATAGTGAGAATAAAAGAAAAAAGGTAAATTATAAAACTAGAATATAATAACAATAGGTATAAAATAGGTTCTGCACGATATTGGCAGACATGCCCAAGCCGAAAGGGTCGCCAACTCAGCTAAAAGCTGAGTGGTGAAGTGTAATCGTTATTAATATGGAGATAATGAAGTGATACCTTAATAGATACAATCGTTTTTTTCTTCTCTTATAATACCTTCTGATCCACTTCGTTGCGGGAACCAAGACATTTACTCATGTCCCCGGGATGCGCCGGACTTCAGTGTTCCGGTGTTTTCATGGATGTATCTACTGCAGATCTTGGCTTACAGGAGTTGCAGCGGTATTGGGAGGTAGTGGCGGGCTAGTACCTTAAAAAAAGTGGTAGCTTCCAGCTTGTGGTTTTGCCTGTGCCAAAATTATAACAAATATTTGTTGTTGAAAAGCATACAAATATCCAAAGTCAAAGCATTTGTTTCAATTAATCTTGAATTAGGCATTTTCGAAACGCAAAATTGAATTGTCAGCCCGTCTGTCTGTGAGCGAAGCTAGGCTCGTTCCAAAGTGAAGTTTCGAACGGAGCAGATCAATAAAGATACTCTATCCGTCGGAGTTTTCATTTCCTATTCTTTTTTATTCCTCTCGTGAAGAGCAATATGTTCTATATTTATAATTTACCTTATTTGAGACAGGAGTTTTGCGTTACCTTAGCTAGGTTTATGACATAATGACATGTATGCTTCGTCTATATTCTTGAAGAATTATCTTCCTTCAACATCGCAACACGGAAAAACCATTTTAATATACAAAAAATCCCACTCGAATCGTTTTCTTCGCAGTCACAAAGTCTAACCTCACCTGCTTTCACCCTTACAGTGGATCAGACACATCACCATCAGTGAGCACAGCGCACCCTGAGGAGGAAGAGCCTCCAGTCCAAGGTCCACTGCCAGCAGAACCTGACGACGCACCATGGAAGAGGAACAGCGGAATCAGGAAGTTGTGAGTATACGCCAAATCTTTATTGGACTAGATATATGAAGGATGCATGTTGAGGTCACCGTTATAGAGTAAATAAAGGAATAAGGTTGCTTTGTTATTTTATTTTTGGGGTAAATTGTTGGGCTCGTCGTTTGGTAGTACGATATAGAGGTATTATATATAAGCATGTGTTGCACGATATTAGATTTAACAGTTTGTATAACTATGTTTCTAGTTTGATATCGATGCTTCTATAATTGTCCCGTTAAGTACTAAGAGCTCCGGTCGAACTCGAAACTAATCGGACGAGCTCGAATATGGTATTTGTTGAAATGTAAATATTTAGTAAGTTGCATGTTAATTGTTGTCTTTGAAATATAATAATTTGTTTAATTTTCTTATGCATGAACTAAAATAATGAAATATATTTACATATTTAAACTGTCAAACACCAAGCGGTCACCGGTGACCGCAACCTATTGTTCTTTAATTGTGTCTATAAATACGGTACTCGACGAGTTAAATATTGTTATTATTAAAGACTTAGTGTTTATATATGGTTTGGGTTGGTGATGGATATGATATCAACTAACTGCCTCGTTGGTCAAGTGGTCGTAAGCTTTACTCTCAAGCAAGAAGTCTCGGTTCGATATCTAGGGTACATTTTAATTGGCACTGTTTGATCTTAGATTTAGCACATTTAAATTTAAAAAACAAATCTTATTTTAGTATTTAAAAACACTCGTATAATTGCACTTATTCTAACACATCAGTATTTAATTATACTAACATTTAAGCTACATTCATTTTCAACCATATTATTTTATAATAATGTTTGATATCAATCAGATTTTTGTAGAAATCATTGTCAACTCTAATTAAATGGTGTACTATGAAATAAAAATATAAATCACTGCCACACGACCATGATCACTAAGTCACTATTTTTTTGTAAAATACACCATCATAGTGAGTGTTTTTGAGTCTTAAGATCCTGTATGTCTGTTTGTGGTACCTTTCACTCCTAAACGGAACTATGTATTTGTATGTATGGTAGCGTCCAACCCCCTAACCTCACACTCCAGCTTTTATTTGGTTCTGGTACATTTTTCTCCATATTTTGTTCTTCAAAAGCATGGAAAACTAGCCTTAAGAACTTTTCGGTATTTTTCATCCAAAATTTCTTTGTTTTTAGGTGTTTTTTGTGTATTATAAATTGTAATGGAAAATGCAACCAGGGCCGAAAGAGATCGCGCGCACGATACGACAGTTGACGCACGGTGTTGCATGTAAACTTACGACAAATACGACACGACACATACGACACTTGTTATGAAACGCTTCACGCTTGACCACTTTCCCTATCCCCCGTCCCCCGTCCCCCTTTTTTGTTTAACCCCTACTCACATATGTTTATGTCCAGCACCCTAATTTTTCATTTTGTTTTTATGTAAAAATAATTTTTCATTTGATGAATGACATTTCTTGCTAATTATTGTCAAGGTCATTGAGTTCATTTTTGCACATTTTTTTCTAATAAATATCTTAATAATTTTATAATAGGTTTATAATAAAAAATAGATGTTTTATTCAGTCTCTTTTTTGCTGTAGATTAATGCTAATGAATGAAATTGAATTATATAAATAATTTAAAAATTATAGGATAGATTTTTTAAGAATTTCTAAAGTAGAGATATTTTATTCATATTTTAAAATCATAGCTCTTATTTTTAGAGCAACAGTAACATATTATATTTACTGTAGCCATATTGTACTTTGAATAATAAAATTATTAACCTCTGGTATGCCATGAAACCTTGATCTAAGCAAAACAAAATGGTTAAATAAATAAAGACCTAATTACATAAAAAATAGGACACAAATTTTAATGACCGTATTATTTTTTCTCCTCATCCCCCTTTTTTATTTTGTCCCCTATTTTTGTTGACGTTTGTTTGTTCCCCCGCGGGCCTAGGTTCCGACTGGCTCTTTCATCGCGCAGTGAAGGTCGTCGCTCCCCGCCGCCGAGAATCTCTTTCGGCCCTTGGTATTGAAGAAATCTGCGGTACGTTTACATGTGGGGGGCGCTTTGAACGTTTATTGGCATATAAGGGTTTAAGCAGAGAATGGGAAAAGAAATTATCGAAGCTTCATTCTAGTTCTTGGCTAAAAGGTATGTAATTCAGTGCGTAATTATTTAGAGGCAATGATAACGCTCTTATATTTATTTATCAGAGGTTCTAAAGTAACCTGGTAGAAACGTCTTTTAGCCCTAATTGGTTGGTTGATTGAAGCTGGCCAATCAGAGCGTTGAACATCGTATAGATCGCTTAACTCGTGTACCTCACATTAGACCTTCTGAATAAATGATGTTATCCTTTAGCACAAATTTTGAGAGATTTAGACCAAAAATCGAATTATATTTGCAATCGTAACTGAGATTGAACGGTGTAATCTAATTCACAATGATTTAGTTTTTATTTACCAATCATCAGTTTATTAATACAAGTTTCAGAGCGCCCTCTACCTAATATAGAAGACAGTTGATTTTGATTGCCTTACACCAAACACAGCTTACACACAATACACAGTAGATAGTATAACTTACGTTTAGTTTAATTCTGTATAAATATCAATTTATATAGTGTAACGAAAATCTATTTTAAGAAACACTCCTTTTACATATACTTCTAGAAGATTTAATAATATTTTTACTGAACGACTTCAGTACTGTGTTTTATAATGTTTTTGCGGCTTACTCATGTTTAATCTTTCTAGTATGCGTCGAAAAGAATTAGTTACGGCTACGCGATTTCATTGCGTTCGTTAGTAGACCACAAACAAAATTATGTATATTTGCATCTTTTGCTGTATAATTGCAACACTAATGAATTGTTTTATGTGTTCACAGTTTTCGCAAGCTCTTTGTTGAGTCTGATCTCGCCGTGGGCGGATTCCAGCGGCGCTCGCTATCCTCGCTCCGGGGCTCCGCCGCGGCCGCGTCCCCCGCGCCCCCCTCGCACCCCGCAGGTGCCTCCGCCCCCGCGTAGACACTCCATCCCCCCCGCACGCCCGCACGCAATCTCCGCCGCACCCCTCCACACCCCCCCGCACCGACGCTACTCAGACATCAGGAACCCTCCCGTCTCTAAACTCGACCTTCGACAAGAACTACTCAACCTCAACCTCGGCACCCAGGAGTTCCACAGCTGGATCGGCGACAAATTCGATGAAGCTGAAGAATATGAAAATGTGTTCTATGATGATCGGTTTGAGCACGATATTCCTTTACAACGGACTATTTCCCTAGATCGAGGCATCGACATCTTCAATCACTTGCAAGCTCTTGGCTCTGACAGCTCGGGCAGCGATGGGTCGTTGTGGACGGTGGATTCAGAAGGAAGGGACAGTGTGACCGACAGGTACAGGAGTTTCGAAGATATCCCCACTTCTCCGTACAGGGCGAGAAGCAGGCGTGCATCTTTTGGTGTGGAAACGTTCTCAGAACGTGACCTTGCGCTGGCCGTGCTGAGCGAGAGCTACAAGAACTTAGGAGCCACCAGTGGCGGTGTGTCCCCGCAGATAAGGAAACTGCAAAGATGTTTCACATTCTCCGGGACTTTTGACAGTATTAAAGATAGAACTTCGGTAGAAAATCTTCAAGAAGCAAGTGAAAGGCCGAAACTTAAACTGCTGATCCCAAAGAGGAAAGACAGCATCAGCTGTCCAGTGTCTCCTGAGATTAGTAGGCTGAAAAATTTCTTCAACAAATCCGCTGACGATGTAGAAACGAAGATGTCTGATGACGAGGACCAAGAGTTTGAAGCGCAGAAACCGGTTTACAGGAGCATTTCTGTGGAGTTTAACCAGGGAGAGAGTAGCGCGGTGCGGCAGAGGAGGTCTGGTCTCCAAGATATCATGATGAGGGACTTGAGAAGACAAGTTCTCGTGAAGCAAGAGTTTAGAAGCAACGAGAACCTCAAGCATCGTTCACAAGAGCTCGGAGGGCCTTCCAAAAATCCTCACAAAATTACAGACCGGAACTCCGACACAGAATCTAATTTCATTTCATTACCGGGCAACACTGACGGAAACGTCACCGTGCCCACTATAGTCATATCCGACGCGGATTCCCACGGTGTTGCCAAAATATCAGATACTTCCAATTATGTAGGAATAAGTAGAAATTGTGATTGTCGAATATGTACCGAGGGTGAGGGAAAATATTTCGTACGAAGTGTTTTAAGTAAGTTGTTCGTTAAAATTGTTTCTTGTAATAGTAGGAAATTGTATTGGGACGAGAATAATAATCTGAATGAAAATGAAATGTACAAGTGTATTATGCATGTGCTGAAGTTGATGCTAGGACTATGGTTACGCCATCTTGACCATAATCAATAGGTTCAGTGGGTAAATGCCATCCAATTATTCTGAACTCATTTTAACACAGAATTATCAACTTTGTGTCTTTAGTTTTATGGTCATTTTTTAATGTACAGCGAGTATTATAGAAATAGTATCCGTCGCAGTACTACTGTTAAGCATTTGAAAGTTCACTGTATGTAGTTTATTTTCTGTATATACCAGTTGGATGATATTAACCTTAAAATTCAATGAAGGGTTTTGCGCTAATGCGCTAATATTTGCGCAAATGTTGCATCACTGCACATGTCAAAAACTAGCCATTGGTTTGGTGCTGACCAAAAGCCTCTTCTGAAACGGAGAAGGTTTGAGCATTAATCACCATTTGCTCTTTAGTACATAAGCAAATAGGTCAAAATACCCTTCATTGGATCAGTTAATATGTCTTTTAGAGAAGTTAAAATGTTACATAGCTCCTAGCGTCAATCTATACGTCACAGCTTCTTTCTTTTTAATATTTAATCTATGACTGCTATATTCGCGTAAAGAGGTAATATATCTTTTTATTAGTTATTAGTTTGGCTTTATTTTAGGTAAATGTGTGTCTCTGTGATTAATATTTATTTTTTTCTTAAATCTTTTGTTGGGTGGAATTCGTTTTGTTATTATTTTTCCCATTGTTTGAGGCCAGTCTTATTAAGCGATTTATACTGATGTGTTTTATTAAAATACCGTAGTGGGTTTTTTGGAATAAAAGCTAGATTTTCTACTGTGTCGTGCGTGCGTTTACAAACATACAATTTTACATACACTTTGCTCTTAGATCGGACAGCAATTTGTGGATCTCACTGCAGTACACATTTTACCAATCAACCTATTTCGTTTGATATCCGAAAATACAGGTATTTGAGGAAAAAAATAAATTATATTATTATGGTCATCAATATCAAGCCTGTATCAAATACCAGATCGATCTGTCGTCAGGAAGGGGCTAAAATTCCAATCATTAAATTTGACTCAAACAAACAAACGAGGTATGTTATTTAACATAACTCGTTAAAACCATTTTAAACAATACTGTAGCTTTACACATCGGGACAATAAAAGTAACACATATTTCAAACATTCCATTTATATCGTTTCGTAAGATTGGACCTCGTTTTATGTAAAAAATATTTGATTTCGAATTGTATGTTAATAATCCTATTACATGGGACTTATAATTGGCAAAAACTTTATGTGACATTTATGCACCTCTGCCTAATGTTTAGGTTTTGTAAAAGGCGTAATGTTATGTCGTTTTAAATTAATGTTAGTTCTTAATACTTATCTATTATTATCGATATTATTATACTTGTATTCTTGTCAATTTTCAACAATTTCCTTATGAACGGAAATTTCTGTGTTATAATTAAATTCCAGAATTACACTTTGGGCCACAAAAAGTAGCAACGACTTTTATATCTTTGATTTTCTTAATGTGTGATTTGAAATAAACTTTTGAAGCTATTTTAAAGTATTAAATGTCTAATTTTAAAAGCATGGAGTGTAGTCTATAATCAAATCAATAGGGGCTACCATTTTTTCTCACCACATGGCACTAATCAAACAAAAGATCAATTTTCCAATCGCTGTAGTCGCCAACGTTTGAATGACCAATAGTGTGAAACTAGCTTCTTTATTGATTGAAAATAAGCGCCATCTGTTGAGCAAAAAACGGTAACTCCATTTGTTTTAAGTATCGATATATTGTATGTTCTAATGGAGCCACTTTTATAGTTGTTTTACTTTAGATGTGTGTATAAATACGTACTATACTTGTATGTGATATGGCAGCGAATGTTTGTATATGTACTTCCTTCATACGTATGTACTGTTGTTCTAGTGTCGATCAATTAGTGATTTTCTATAAGTTATTAAAGATTTCGTTTATTTATTAAAAATGTGTCACCACACTAGCATTTTCTCCCATATCGTGGGGGTAAGGGAGAAGGGGTTTGAATAGACGAATGCTTTAACCCCCTTCACAAAAAAGATGAGGTTCTCATTCTAGTTCCATTTGTACAAGTAGTAATTGACGTAATTTACGCAAAGCATTAAGTGCCGTAATGTGCACCTCTGCCTACACCTTCGGTAATAAATGACGTGATGTATTTATCGATAGTAAATTTAAAGTTTTGAACAATTTTGTAATTTTTTACCACATAGTAATGTTGAGCAATTCTCAGAAGTATTTGAGTATTATGGATATAATTATTGAAATACTAGCTAACCTGGGCCTCTAGCCAAACACCACTTTAGCGCTTGTCTACAGAGAGAGTAGAAATCAAAATGTATGGGGATGACACTGACAAGTGTCAAAATTTACGTCAATTCCATATAATTTGGTTTTCTACTCTACATGTAGACAAGCACTAAATGGCATTTGGCTACAGCTGCTGGAAACCTTTGTGTCACCTAAAAAAATTGTTTCTCACCTTTTAAACCTTACCTGGACTCCCACGAACATTTCAATGCCAAAATTAGCCAAATCGGTTCAGACGTTCTCGAGTTTTAGCGAGACTAACGAACGGACATTCATTTTTATTTATATAGATATCACCAATCGATACTAGAACAGTATCCATATTTAAATGTACCATTTAATAATGGTCGCTTTGTCTGTACATCTTGTTCGTGTAAGAGTGCCATCAACATTGGTTTTAGGGCCAAACATATCTCCATGTCTCGATATTTAAGCGGACATTTTGTATTTTCGCTTCATTGCACTATAAAAATAAACGAAAAGTAATATTTTGAAGGCTGTTAGTAGGTTAAATCAATATTTGGTACATATTTTAATTGAAAAATAATTTCAGTATTCAATCTATGTATGACGTCATATTCAGTTTGTTTACTGAATAGTGACGTCATAAGCGGACTAACTTTCCTAAGGTATTCGTTTTATTTCATCTAAAGTCCTCAATTTATGAAAAATTACTTTTTATCATTTATTAACATACCATTTTACACCTAATTGTGTCAGTAGGCCACATTTTCTTACGAATCAATTACATAAAAATACGTGTCAAATATTTGTTCCATTATCTTACTAACGGCCTACTTAGAATATTTTTTTCGTGCCCTATCATCATTCCTAAACATTCACAACTATCATGCACGCGGCCGATGATTTACACATCTCAGTAATTCTAAAAACAACTTGTAACATATTCAAACCTAATTTCGAAAGTCATTACACGAAAATGAAACGTAATTCAAAAGGATGAAGTTGCATTTCGTATAAATGTAATGAGTTATGTTTTCCATAAGATCCTTTTACAGACCATCGGTATATTCCTAAATCTACTCATGGCCTAAAAACCGTTATTATAAAATGATATTAATTATTATTAATTTATAGTTCTACTCCCTCTTTAAAGTATTAAGTTACCAAATAAAAAAATAGCCTAAACCACTCAGCGTAATTTTCGTATTTTTCGATTTTCGAGTGTTTCGTAGATAAAAATGGTGCTTACAACTTACGAGTGCGTGTAAAACTGCCATCTTGATATTTTGCAGCCATAGCTTTTACGGTGCTAAGATAGCGATGCTTTAAAATAATACAATTGATAATCTGTGGCCCTAGTGATGAAGGATCCGAGTCCAAGAAAGCAATTTAACAGGAGATGAAAAAGTCTGGGCGCTTTAGATTCGTGTTAGACCTCGGGTGTCATTAAAACCGGTACTCAATATAATTAATACATGTGATGTTTTTTTTATAGGTAAACAGATCTATTTTTTTAAACAAAATTAAAAAAAATAAGAAGGCTCTCTGTTTGACCTGTATTAATGTGTCCGCGATTATCTCGCGATTGGCTAAACCGATTTTTGATGCGGTTTTCTGAAAAGAGTTTGTTACACTTAGGAGAAGGTTTTAGTATATTAATGACCTTACTTCTAAAAATAGAGGGTTTTTAAACGTAATTTATAAAGCAATTTAATCTGATCATTTTGGTATAATTAAGGCATTTTCAACTAAATCGGATACACTTTTTGCCACTAGGCCCACAGAAATAAGTCCTGAATATTTCGTCACAAAATACGATTCACTCGAAAATCGTAACAAGTATTTATTTCACTAGATAATGCAAGTAGCACATTGACAATAAGACACGTTATTAAAGTACATTTGAGAAAATTTTTAGATGGACTACGACTAGATTAGGTATTAGTTTTGACATAAATGATACAGATTGTTATAGAAATAGAGTTGGGGCCTACTACTATTGCACGAAACAAAGTTTCGTTATTAAACGAAATGTAAACGTGTTTTCGTTTGTGAACCCAGTCTTACCTTTTCAAATGCCTTATAATACCTTTAATTAAACCTTATTAGTTTAAAAACTTAGTTCGAGAAAAAAAGATGAGTAAAAATCTGTACACTATTTTATACATATTCGTTTGGTATCGTAATCTCGTTTCGCTAAATTGTAGTAGGTCTTGAATAAGGGAGTTTTTCGGATTTACACAAATAGGGATATTTCTCTTTCGATTCGTTGCATCTGTATTGAGTTTGGGGAGATAAATCGATTGTAGAATGAGCTAGATTTTGTGAAGTACAATTTTTATCATCATGTTATAAATGTCTTAAAATAGTGACTATCGTTTTCCCATAAATTGTAAGTCCTTTTCTTCAGTCGAATAACTTTTCTTATAAATTAACGAAATAGTAACTGTGACTGAGTAGCAAACGCCGTGGATAACGTATAAGGTTACCGGGGCTCTGGCTCGAAGTACAGGAGCAGGAACGGGGTGGTTTTTTGTCAGTAAGAATCTGACTCTCCCTCCCGCCTCTCCCAGGCGGGAGAAGACATTAGATGATTTGCCCCCCTTAAACACAACCGAGTAGTAGACATTCTATATATTTTAATATAATCTTGCCATTTCCCAAACACAATACAGATTCAACAATAAAATTTAAAACATTAAAACACGATACGTTGATTGGTCAGTTTTTACCACAACGTAATCTGATTGGTGGATTTAAAAAAGATTTTTAAAAACAACCAATGAACGCGTCGTGTTTTAATTATGTTTCTATGATGTGAAGTGCCTACAGCTCATCACAATTTTCACATCTATATCAAAATAAAATATGACTAGCAGTTTCTTAGTAGTTTTTAATGGTAATTTATAAATATATACTTATTGTGCTATCTATCTGTATTGTGGGCAAGTTTTTATGCCCGCCAGTGTAGTTTAGATGATCATTCCGTAATTTTTAAGCTGACGTTTTTTTCTTATTTTTTTTTAATTCTAGTCACAGTGCAGCTGGGTACTAGATGTTAGGGGTTGATTACTGTGATCGTTAGACGTTTTTGGCGGGAATTGTTTAAAAAAAGAACGCTGTTAATTTCGAAATTTAAAATTGTATAAAAGTGACATTTGTTTATGATAATTTAATTTTTGATTTTATTTTTTATTTTTATGATGATGGTATAATTATTTGTTTGCAGTTTTCGCCAAAGAGGTCTTAAAATTTGAAAATTTCACTTTTCCACGGGTTATCGGGAACACAGGCACCTTCGTTATCATTTGCCTTGGAATCGACTTATTTCTTGAATTAATGTTATCACGTAGTGATTTAATATGTTGTAAAGACATTGGTACCTACCTAATGTATAATGTAATATTTATAAGTTGACAGTGTCAAAATAATTATATCATCTGTTTATATTGTATTGGATTTGTTTTATTTTGTATCCTCATAATATTAGTACCTATTAGTATTATATTGGCCACGACATCGCCAGAGTTGCGGGGAGCCAGTGGATGCAGGTGGCGAGTTGTCGTTTGACGTCGAGGACTAAGGGGGATGCCTTTGCCCAGCAGTGGACGTCTTCCGGCTGTTGATGATGATGATGATGATGATTGTCCACAATTGTATAATGGAACTAACAGGACGAAACTCGTCAGTGGCGCCATCTACTAAGAGCAAAAACGATTTATCTCACACTTATATATTTTTTTTTATTGATAGGGCCTTGGATTATCCTTTTGAAATCACTGGGACATAAATAACAGTAAGAATAAGAGTTCTACACAAATCAATTGCCATCAGACTACCACAGATGAGGCCCACTAAGGCTTATGCCCGATACGGAGCCGCGGAAGGCCCAACGGGTCGCCGGGGCTACTACGGTTCGAAGAGCAGGAGTAGGAACGGGGTGGTTTTTAGTTAGTAAGAGTGCAATTATCGCCTAACCCTAGGCGGGAGAAGTCATTGGATGATTTTCCCCCCTCAAAAAAAAAAACAAATCCAACCAAACCAATTTGTTAAGAAGTCGGTAAATAATACAGTTATTACTTCAGTGATAGTAATGTTACTGTCATGTTTAACTAAATCAATGCGTCTTTCCAACCAGCCTCTCACGTCAATCTTCAAAACTGGATCGCAAAGGACCACCAGCACATCAAACTACTCATAAAACTTAAATCTTCAATAGAATTCCAACTTAATTACAAAGGTTATAAAATTGAAAATGCCACAACGAAATTCAAAAGAGAAACAAGGAAAAAGCATGACTGAATCTTCAACATATTATTTTGCCTCAGGGGTATGCTCGTTAACTTTTAAGACAGGTGGAATGTGCTTATGACAGTAATAGAAATGTATCCATCAATTTTAAATAGCAGTCGTAATTGGAGCAACAATTAGGCACTTTCCTTAATCAAAAATAAATTATTTCGTCTGTTCAATACAATGAAATATAAAAAAATAAACACACTTTCATTCATTGATTTTATGACCAACTTCATCAACAGCCTATAAATGCCCACTGCTGAGCAAAGCCTCTTCTCACACGGAGAAGGTTTGAGCATTTAATCACCACGCTTGCTCAATGCAGGTTAGCGATTTAAAATTTATAATTAGAAATTATAATTGGGAAACTTATAATTAGGATGTTTTTCCTTCACCGTTTGTCAGTGGTGTCTAAATAATCTTAGAAAGTACATAACTCGGAAAAAGTCACATTGGTACCTGCCGTTGGTAGGTTTCGAACCCGCACCCTCATGCATGAGAAATGGGCGTCTTAAACCTCCGGGTCACCACGAAATTATGACCAACTTAATTTTAGTATATTTCCAACAAATTTTTAAGAAATAAGTATAGCCCTTTGACGGTAAAAAAACGTGACGTCACAATACACAATCTCGTACAAAATTCCTAGAAAACTTGTTTTTGACAGTTCGAAAAAATATTGAATTTGACTAATTGTTACGTACCCAATTAGTAAAATTAAATATGGATGGATGGAAAGGTAGAGGACGCCCATTTAGAATTGAACCCGTGAAGATATCTCCAACCAAAGACCAGTGAAAGGAGTTTGTAATAGAAGGACATAAGATTTACTTTTAACCACATTTGAATGAAACATTGGTTCTGATTGGTTGGTTCATTGGTGCAGGCAAATCAGATGAATCAGTACGTCATCAACGTCTCAAACTCCCTTTGATAGAGGAGAACATGTCCCGATCCTAGATGGCTTAGGATTTTTTAAGGGGGGAAAATCATTGAATGGCTGCTCCCGATTGGGTTAGGCGAGAGAGAGTGTCAGACTCTTACTGACTAAAAACCACCCCGTTCCTTCTCCCGCACTTCGAGCCCCGGTAACCTGTTAGGTTCTCCGCGACAGATGGCTTAGGATAAGGGTAAAATGAAGAAGAGTTAGGCTAATTAAGAAGTAATTTTCGTACTCTTCCGGTGATATCGTCAGATTGATTTTGTTCGTTTATTCAATTCGATAATTTTTCATATCCTAGGCCCAAGAAAATACCAATGGGATCGAAAATATTTTTTGATCAGTCAGTACTGTAAATTCTTGGCGTTTAGGAATTGTAGTATTGGTTTGGGATGAGAGGCGAACTTAATCAATGGGGATACAAAAAATAGAATTAGACCTCCGTCATGATAAAATTAGCATATAACAGAATATATAATAACGTAATGAATCGCAACTCACGCGCAGGCTGAAACGAATCGATTGTTAAACGATTAGTATAATCGGTTCAGTAGTGCAACTGTGTACTTTGCTTTCACATCATTAACGTACTTACATATGTATGTTTAACATCACAAACTTGTTATTGTTTGATGGTTGGTAAAAGCAGAAGTAGGGTTTCTTCATTATGCAGACGTTCAGTCATTCACCACTGAACTGTACTCATAGGTAGGCCTGCTCCATCGTTGGCCACATCATCGCTTACCATCGGACGTGATGGTGGATCAACCTATCAAGTATAAAAAAATATCCTCTTGATCTTTATCGCCAAGTCTAGCAAGTGATTTGGGGTTGTTCATCTCTCGGTAGCCAGAGCCAGTCGCATTTTGAATGAGTGCATTCAAAACATCAACAATATTTACTCCTCTATGTAAGAGGGCTTGTCGTAATCTATGCGCTTAAAAACGTATCAATTACTTTAGTATGTCTCACGAAAGTTATATGAATATCTATGCTTTACAGGGAGAAGATCGCAGTTTATAAGATTAATAGGTAAGTTCCCATTTAGCAGAGTTCTGCTGGCCGCTGTCAAATGTGTAGTCTCTTATTCGGGTTTTCAGACACCCGTATACCCGTAGGACTATAATATAAGTCTACTCCACTGTTACCATCAAACACAACTCGATCAAAAATTGTGGGGAAAAGTGGAAGAGCTATGCGTCGGCACGAATGAGCCGGCTCGACCGGAGTGATACCACGGCATCACAGAAAACCGACGTGAAACAACGCTTGCGTTGTGTTTCGTCATGGAAATGAGGTTACCAGAGGCCCAACTATCCCGCCCCCCTTCCCCAATCTCCCAATCCCTGAATCCCCGACATTCCTCAAATTCCTAATCCCCAAAAGGCCCCGGTAACGCATTTGTAACGCCTCCGGTGCTCCAGGTGTCCATGGACGACGCCGATAGCTTACCATCAGATGATTCGCTCGGTTACCGGCTTATCCATAAAAAATCAACCTACCACACACCTACAATGTCTTAAAAAAACCTTGAACAGCAGAAGCAACCAGGCAATATACAAAAATAACGCCAAATAATTTGGAAAGGCATACAATACCTTTCATATTAGTCTCTAGCGCTATTGTATGCAAAGTTATAGCTAACCATTTGTCAAGCAAAGTATGTGTTATGTTATTTAGTTTTTTGTGAGTAACGACGCAACGGTATCTTGGTTGCAACCAGTAAATAATATATTTAAGTATTTTGTCGCTTGCCAACTAACCAAATTCAAAATTTTTTTCGAACTGTCAGAAATGACAGTTTTCTATGAATTTTGTACAAGATTGTGTATTGGAACGTTACAGGTTTTTAGCGTCAAACAGCACACTTATTTCTTAAACATTTGCCGGAAAAATACTATTATTAAGTTGGTCATAAAATCAATTAATGATAGTGTGATTATTTTTTATTATTTTATTGTATTGAACAGTCGAAATAATTTATTATTGACTAAGGAAAGTACCAAATAGGGCGCTGTTTAGTTAATTATGAGAGATACTTTTTACTGTTTTTTGGTATATTAGGTAACTTTTGCATAGGATATTGGAATTGATTTATCGGTAGGGTTGTGTAGTTTTTGCATTCCCAAATATTAGGTTGCATGATTACTTAAGTAAAAGAGGTAGTCTCAGTTTTTTCGGATATAGAGCTAAACCTACTAAAGCTTTAAATAACTTTTTTAGAGCAGACGGATTACCTGATGGTAACCAATCGGCGTCGCCTATGGACACCTGGAACACCAGAGCGTAAATGCGTTAGCGGCCTTTTGGGGATTAGGAATTTGAAGATTATTGGGGATTCAGAGATTGGCGAGATCGGGGAGGGTAATTGGGCCTCCGGTAACCTCACGCACACGACGAAACACAATGCAACTTTTGCTTCACGTCGGTTTTCTGTGAGGCCATGGTATTACTCCAGTTGAGCCGGCCCAGTCGTGCCGAAGCACGGGTCTCCCACTCTTAAAAATCCTTATTACACTTGGCAAAGATAAACAACTTTTAAAATAAATAGAACAACTTTCTAAGTAGAGAAAGTTGTCCTATTTATTACTCATATCCTATTACATGGGCCTCCATCGACTACACCCTATATTACGGGTAACTGTTGGAAATAATACTATGTAAGGTATATAACTGGCAAAATTGCTTATATTATAATTTATAAGTTAATGCATCCCTCCTGTTTAAATAAAGCCGATAACTAAGAATAATAATATTGACTTATTTTCTACTTGTTCAACTTACACCAATCAGGTTTTGCCTTCCAAAAAAACGTTCGATACCTATGTGATGTAATAATAAATCGGTAACACACATAAATGCAATAAATATGTACTTAAAATATTTTCTAATCTGGTAACATTATAGGCTACAGTGGACACGTACGGAGTAAATTATACGTCATACCATATAACAGTCGATATTCATAGCATCTATATTATAGTGCCGTACCTACATGTTTGTATCGATAATAAGAGCAGCTCTATCGAGATTATAGACTCAGAACTATGTCGATAGGACGCAAAGAGATTTGTATCTAAGTGGCGTCCCGTTATAAATAAAAAAAGTATGTTTATTTTGTTAATTTTTTGGTTATCCTGGTCTAGACGCAACTATTTACATATTTTTAGGTTTAGAATATTCAAATTACTGTAATCTGTTTTTTGGACATCGTTTGAAAGGTTGCAAGTGGGACTGCTGTGCAAAGGATCTCGTTTGGTTTCTGGATCGTATGGGAGTTGAGTTTTTTTTTGGTTTTATTTTTGCAAACACTACCAACTTAACAGTTATCTATGTTAGGTACACTCTTTGGAAAATACTTATATACAGATGGATTGCCACTTGAGAGCCCATGATAGATGGCAATAGTCACAAAACGGTCGCCGTAACCGAATGCGGCATGGAGGATTATTATTATTAGGTATATTGAAATGTCCAAAAATTACTGTTTATAAATATGTAAGTAAAAACATATGCTAACTTATACAGCTTCAAAAACAAAAAAAAAATGCATATTTTAGTATTAGGTACCAATGTTATCTTTCATAGTAATCTCTGAAACACGATAACAATTAAAAATCGTAATAATACAATGACATTATAGCTTATCAATCAAATCAAAATTAATTATCAAATCAAAAAGAACTCAAAAAGTAAATAGTATCGATTTAACAAAACCATACCGATTAGTAAAATATTGATAGTATGTGACAAACAGTCAAGGAAAACATCGTGAGGAAATCTGGGCTTATAACTTTGAAATCGCATTGAGCAAGCGTGGCGATTAATGCTCAAACCTTCTACGAACGAGAAGAGACCTTTGATCAGCACTGGCCACTTCTGTGGCTATGGCTGTTGATGTAAAACAATAAAAATCGAAAAATTGACACCAAATCGATAAAAACTTACAAACTAAACAGTATCGATTTAACAAAAAACGAATCGATTAGTAAAATCTTGATAGTGTGCCAATAAATTACAATAATTTGTCAGCCGTTTTACCGTCACCGGCTGTCCGGTTACCGGGACGATCCGGACCGGTTTTGGGCAGGTTGTGGCACACATATCAACTTTCTTTGGTTCACAAAAATCGGCCCACGCGTGTGACAACTGCCGTATACGATTATGTATTCTATATTTTAAAAAATACGTGTTCTATATTTTTTGATGCTGGCAATATCAGATTCGGATTGTCGTCGGTTAAGTTAAAACGGCTGCTGACCTGTTCAGCAAGTCTGTGATGTATGAGAACCTAACGGGTTACCGGGGCTCCGGCTCGACGTGCAGGAGAAAGAACGGGGTGGTTTTTAGTCAGTAAGAGTCTGACACTCCCTCCCGCCTCAGCCAGGCGGGGAGCAGTCATTCGATGATTTTCCCCCATAAAAAAAGTCGGGTAAAAATACAATAAAAGCTACAAGCTACAAGCTTAGACCTTTTAAATGCCCTTTGACATACTTAACACCTTCATAATAATATCTTGTACATCCACACTCACTTGCAAGTCATACATTTAGGAGGTTACGTAATGACAGACGGATATACAATTATGCAGCGAGTATGTGTCAAGTTATTGATGGATTCCGCCTTTGTGATGTAATATAATAAGTAGTTTGGTAAAAGAAATACGATCGTTTTAATTTGAAGTCTTTCGAGTAACTTAAGCTATTGGTAAGGAATTTTCGTTGGTGCCACCTCGTTTTAAAATAGGGTAGATGCCTAATTTTTATTTTAAGGTCCGCCTGGTAGATTATTTTAAATAATTGGACACGTATTTTTTATTTTCTTACAGAAACGAATACTTTCGACGATATATTGATTTGAAATGTCGCGTTACGTCACTTCTATGTACATTTTATACGTAGAAATGACGTTTTAGCCCCCATTCCTAAACTTTGATTTCGTTTTATCTAAGTATTGTTTTATTACACGACAAAATAAAAAAATACGTGTCTAATATTTTTTCATTACCTAACTTACGAACTAATTATATTTTTAATTTTCATACCCTGTCTTCATCCCAATTGGGATTTCTGGTTCTTTGTGGGATAAGTTGCGCGTAGAGACCCCAACGATCTGGAGAAGCTTGTGGTTGTTGGTTAGGTTAACGGGAAAAGACCTCGTCGTCGCTCACCTACCCGGTAGCTAGTTGCTGTAAAATCCTCACTGGCCTGACAACTCCACAAGCCATAAAGACTGCAGAGGACAGGGGCGTTTGGAGGAGGGTTGTGCATCAAGTGACGCGTGCACCAGACTAGACACGACCTTCAGTAATGAAGAGAAGGATTAAGAAGAAGTGGGATAAGTTAACCGCATTGAATAGCAACCGTCTCTCAAGCAACGGTTTCGCTATTATTCCTAATTGCCTTACAGCATTCCTTAAACCGGCATTACCCTTAATTCATTAACTGATAAATTAACAAACCATAAACACTACAATTACATCCTCAACGACATAGACAGTTAAATCACAGATAATAAGAATAAAACCATAGAGAAAATTTTAATAGTCTCAATCTCAATAAAAATAGTTTCGAAGTGGAAAAATGTCGTTTAATTTAAAATATTCGATTTGTAACTAGTTTTTGAAGAGGCCCGACAGGTTGGGTCGTTGGTATTTCTACTATGAATTCCAATTAATACTGGGTCGTTGCTGTAGTGGATAAAGATGGTAATAGACGTGATTTGGGTTCGATTCCAGGTCTGGTTATAAAATATTTTTGAGAACCTGTTAGGTCTTATGTGTTCTGTTTAACGAAGTTTTATTAAATGTTTTTTAAGCTTAGAAGATCTTAAAATAAAATTGCTATTGATCTATTCATGTGGAGTCAAACTTCAAGCCTTATTTAAGTTAGGTCATTCACAGAAATCATTACATACCTTAGTCCACCTTATTATAGTAACCTATAATAATATCTATATAATTTCACCGCATATATGTCATAAGAAGGTATTATTGTACCTAATAGCGGAAGGGCCTATTACAATACGGCACTTAATGCCTAGTTTTCAATACATACATATGTTATGAGTCCCATGTAATCGAGGGTGAGCCTATTGCTATATACCGGGCACAATTCCAGACTCCGTGTTACTACTGAGATATTTTTTAAAAACCCTATAATACTTTGCTCCACCCATGAATCCGAGACCCCTTGTCCACCAGTCGCACATGCGACCAACCAACGAGGCAGTTCCAATAACAAATCAATACATAAATCGTAGAAAAGTCAAAACTGTACATTGAATACTTTTTAACCGACTTTTTTAAATAATACTTGAGGCGTGGTCTACAATCGATACCGAAGCCAAAAATATGTTTTTTGTGTATGTATGTTTGTCTGTATGTATGTCCGGAATGATCTCCAAAAGTACTATATGAATTTACTTCAAATTTTGCATGAATATTACTAACAGGTCGAGACAACATATAGGCTACATATTTTCACGCTATCATCTACAGAAGAGGAGCTGTGAATCACAATTCAATGCGAACGAAGTCGCGGGCAACAGCTAGTAATTTATAAATACACAAATACCCAATAAACAACATTATCACTCATAATAACCAGGACAATCAAAGCACTTAAATTACTTTATTACATAAATACACCTCGACTCCTGCTTACCTCACATCGTGTAGATACATTTCGGTTAGTTTGCCAAACTCTTGGCACGCATGAATGTAGAATAGTTAGGTGGAGCGTAGAGAGGTGTTCTTACAAATATCGGGGACGCGAGATGTTGTGTACGGCGCGCGAGTAGTCTTGATACTTGCATGATTCGAAAAATAAGTTAATTTTTTATCAGATTTCTTACGAGTCGAGAAGTACGTGAGAGTGAGAAAGAGGCTATTGCCATATACCCGAGTACGTTTCTAGACTCCCTATTATTATAAAAATGTTATTCCGGAATTGGTTTGGTTACTCCTGAAGTTTGGTTGTTGTTTATAATTTCCAAGTTCTGAATAGGACGGAGGATGCAATTCTGTATCCTATAAAACCATTTAAAACCAATCACAATTAAAAAATGAGAAAACTGTTTTTTAATGTGTGGGAGAGCTATGTTTCGGCACGAATGGGACCATCCGAACCGGGAACGAATGGGATCAACCGGATTGATCGATAGGAGTGATACCACGGCCTCACAGAAAACTGACGTGAAACAACGCTTTCGTTGTGTTTCGTTGTGTGAGTGCGGTTACCGGAGGCTCAACTATTTCCCTTCCCTTCCCCAATCTCCTCAATCCCCAAAAAGGAAATTCCTAATCCCCAAAAGGTCGATAACGCACTTATAACACCTCTGATGTTCCAGGTATCCATGAGCGACGCTGATTGCTTACCATCAGGTGATTCGTATGTTCGTTCACCGGCTTATCCTAAAAAAAACCTGTTTGGGAAATAAAATGTAATGCACTTACACGCATGCTGTAATATTTTCAAGTACCTGCACTTTTAATGAAATTATGCGTTAAGTTACAATCACTTAAATTGGTTTAGGCATTGAAGCGTACAATGAAAACATTAAGGTTATCAAACTTTTAGAATACAAGATTTTCCACTCCAGTTACTTTTGAATGTAACAAAATTGACGTAGGTATATTTTACTAACTTGAAGAGTGACTTTTGGAGGGTAGTTACATTTTAATGCATAATCTATACTATAATATAAACTACCGCCCCGGCTTCGCACGGGTGTAATATTCATATAAAAAATTGCATCAAAATCCGTTGCGTTGTTTTAAAGATCTAAGCATACATAGGGACAGACAGACGGCGGATAGCGACTTTGTTTTATACTATGTAGTGATGCGCAAGTTTGTGTCGATTTTTGTGTCTTTGGAAATCTCCTAAACCCTTATTGATTTGATTGTCTATGATCTAATTTAATTCCAAATCATTTTGCTACTTACAAGTACCAATGTCCAATATAGCAAATCATTTTTGAACCGTGAGTTTAATCCAATTCCAAATTTTGCTACTCACAAGTACCAATGTCCAATGTGTTATTTTTGAACCGTGAGCTCAAAAGATTGAAAAGACTAACATTTTAGCTATTTTAACTTTAAGTAATAACGTAGCGGCTAAAATCTGTGACCGACCTTGTAAGATTTCTTAATGTAATTATTGTTTAAGCATTAAAACATGGTTACTAATTAAAGAAGCCAAATATTGTAGGTTCAAGGACAAATTCTAATAATGTAATGTAACCATTTCGACTGCCTCTTTTAGTAAAATGTTTGATTGAACAAAGGTTTCTGAGCCGAGCACGGTACTATGTATAAAATTGACAAATGACACTTTCTAGTATGGAAGAATTCTCAAAAATTCAAAGGTATTCGTCAGTTACGAATTAACTGATGATTGAAATATCGGTCCTTAGTTAGTTGTGTAGTGTCTGCCTCAGTCAAACTGCCTCGTTGGCCGAGTGGTCGAAAGTGCGACTGCCGGGTATGGGGTCTCGAGTTCGATTCCCGTGTCAGTCAAAGTATTACTAGGGTTTCAAAGAATCCTCAGTAGTAGCACGAAGACTGGAATTGTGCCCGGTATATGACAATATGCTCATTTCCTATTAATGGGACTCATAACAGATATAGTGAACAGTGGGTGTTGCATTGTACAGTGGCAATAAGTGCTGTAATATGCACGTCTTCTTACCACCTCGGGGATAAAAAGGCGTGATGTAATTTTATGTGGTGTTTAGTGTTTCTGTCAAGAACGGAGATCTATCCAGAAATTTTGAGTTAAGAAGCCAATAGGCACCTATTTCCTTTTATTACACAGTTAAAGCCGTGTGCGGAAAGCTAATAATTAATACAATACCTGCAACTCTACAAATACTGCCTCTTTCGGGAAATATAAGGCATGATATGTGAGTTAATTAACTGTCTAATGCGCATGTCAGTAACATTTCCTAATTACAATGAATTATTGCGTTTGTTACGAGTCGAAGCGATGAAAACAAACGTTTAACACGTTGTAAAAACTGATTATTTTAATTGATTTTATTACCACATTATTGGACAAATAAAACTCTATTTTGTTCATCTATATGTATTAAAATATAATTGAGATCTGTTCAATAAAGATCTGTCATATAATGTATAAAATATACGATTCGTTATTGTCATGGGAATGAATATTTTTGCAAAAAAACAACAATAGTATAGTTTTTAAATGTTACAAATACGTTGATATTATAAGTACAAATACATTGAACGTAGGTATAATAAATACTCCACGCGATTTTATAAAAATGTTTACAATTTCTTCTAAAGTATCAAGAGCGTTAAGTTTATCTAAAAATAAGTAAAGGTGCTCAGACGCAGCGAGTGACGTGTCTTCTCGCTTGTCTTCCTTTAGTTTGCCGCGAGCCGCCGCGCGGGACGTACGTGCGTTATCGATAGTTTACAACGAAATAAAATAATTAAATTAATTGGTGTCGCTAACTGTGTTTGTACTATTTTTAAACACAATAATTTTGTTAAAAAATTAAACATTCCAGTTTTGTGAAGTAAAGTCCTAATCGCAAGGACAGTGTTAAAACATATTTTAAGAAATATTTCAAGTGTTTTTTTGGTATAAATATCTGCTGATTCCGGGATTACTATTGTGGATTGAAAAGGTTAGTTACAAGGTTTTAACTTTTTAATCTAAATTGATTTGGTCGACCATTTTTTGTTGGTGTTAAGTTAACGTCGCGTCGCATTGAGTTGTACGGTGAACTTAGTACAGTTAACTTAGACGGAACTTAAGTTGAGTGTGTGTGTAAGCTATTTTCTCTAAAGAGAATTGTTTAAGCATAAAATTGAAGGTCAAATAATGAAGCAACTTTAATAAAATTGTATCGAAGATGGGGGCTTTGAAGAAGGTTATTAACCCTATTCTTGATGTGATTGTAACCTTAGTTTTAAGCACAGAATCGTACATTTTCTCAAGGATAATGTACGGAAACCAGGCCAAGTTTTAATTGCAGTCAGATATTTTAACTTTCACACGAGTAAAAGTGAAGAAATTGTCGTTTGCGAATGTCAATATGGTAGTTTTTGGGGCCGTTTCGCATTTCTTTGATGGCTATGAATAGGCCGGTTTTTGCGGATTAAGATTGTTTGGTCCGCGTATAGTTTTGAATGGAATTTTAGGGTTAATTGATCTTGTGGGGAAATATTTGCTTCGATATGGTTTATGGGGCATGTTGTATTAGTAATGGGAGTTTTAGGAGATAATTAAAGACAAAGCGAAGCTAAAGTAGTGCTTGAAAGTACATATCTGTGTGAATTTTGTGCTTTGGAATTAGTTTTGTGAGTTCGTTTGTTATTGGCGATACATAAGTATAATAAATGCATACTATAGTTACTATATGTCGTGGAGAACCTAATGGGTTACCGGGGCTCCGGCTTGACGTGCAGGAGAAGGAACGGGGTGGTTTTTAGTTAGTAAGAGTCTGACACTCCCTCCAGCCTCACCCAGGCGAGAGCAGTCATTCGATGATTTTCCCCCCTTAATAAAAATGTATAGTTAATTCGTTCGACTCTGTGTGAACACGAGTATGCTAATACGGCAAGTATATCATTTATTCCAGTTATTGTGAATACTTCCTACTCAATACGAGCTAAAGAGAAAACTGCTAAACTTCCGTCTTTAGAATATTTATTAGTATATATTGTCTAGTTATGTAGACAAATGTAATTTATAGGAATAAAAAATATGCTTTGTCTAAATGTGTTGTTTCTTATTCATGTTTCTAAGATTGGTGCAATGGTTACAAGAGTAACTGCTGGGCATAAAATCTGGAACTTGATGGCCGAATTGGAACGGAGTAGAACGTTAGATATTCGTGAAGGATTTTAAAATAAATAAATTTATTGTAGGCATTATACAATCCATTTTATCTGTACCTATCATCTTCAGCGATTATGAAAAAGTTGTACTATTTGATTTTGATTCTCCACGATTAACAATTAATCAAGTGATTCTCTAGAGTACCTAAAGAAAATGTAAGTACTTACGTAAAGTAATGTAAAGGGTACGATGGAGCTGACATATCTGTGATAAGAGCCCCTGAAAAGGTTTTAGATTAAAAAAATGTGATTTAAAAGTTAAAACTTTGATTAAAAGTAAAAGCAAAGGAATTTGATTTTTATTTCGTTGGAAATAAGATTGATGATAATACCACACTTAAAGGATTGACATATAACCAAATATCATATTTTCTAATTCTATTCTGCAATTAAATGCCTCGAGGTGCAAGGCAGAGGTGCACATAAATACGCATCTTTCTTCCTATTAGTTCATAAACAGGTAGGTGTTATAAATCCCATGTAACAAAGGATAAGACTCTTCATGATGTTGTTTTAAACCTTTATATTGTTTTGTCAAATTGTATATTATAATATTCTTTTTTTTGTTCCTGGCATTCATGCCGTATGCTGAATAAAACACATTTCATTTCATTTCATGAAAAGCAGGTGTCTTTTTAACCCCTTATTTGTCGGTATATGAGACTACCAGGATTAAGGATCTACTACGGCATAGCAGCGGTTAAGGAATTTCATAACATAACATCACGCCTTTTATCCCCGAAGGGGGAGGCAGTACATTATGCCACTGTACAATGTAACACCCACTTTGTACTATTTATGTTATGAGTCCCATGTAATAGGGGGTGAGCCTATTGCCATATACCGGGCACAATTCCAGACTCCGTGCTACTACTGAGAATTTTTAAAAAGCCCATTTATATTTTGTCCTACCCGGGAATCGAACCCGAGACCCGTTGCCCGGCAGTCGCACATGCGACCACTCGGCCAACGAGGCAGTCTTTATATTTGATTTTAAAGTATAAAATAAACACAATTACAACAAATCATTCTGCCTAGCCCTTTCAACAATCGCCAGTAAAACAATAAACACATAATTTCCGTACAGCACACGAGTGTATTTTAATTAGCGATAATTAAGCTATTAACATGATATATGTATGAATGTATGTATGTGTACTTAACGATACATATCTACTTAAATATACATACTGTTATATGCAAGTGGGTCTGTATACACGCAAGTTTTGTGGTATACAGTCTGACTAAACTATATTTCTTTTATAAAACGTTGCCCCACACTAGGATTTTCTCCTGTGTCGTGGGTGCGTTTACAAACATACAAGTTTACATTCACATGACACCCAGACCCGGAACAAAAATCTGTGCATCACGCAGAGTTGCTGAGTGCGGGAATCGAACCAAATAATCTACCAGATGGACATTAAAATAAAAATTAGCTATCTACCCTATTATAGTCCTATCTTATCAAAGAATATATGGCAATAGGCTCACCCCCTATTACATGGGACTCATAACATGAATAGTGAAAAGTGGGTGTTACATTGTACAGTGGCATAATGTACTGTTCTGCCTACCCCTCCGGGGATAAAAGGCGTGATGTTATGGATGGACTTATCAAAGAAATTGTCGTAAAAAATATAACGTCGAACAACTGTTAAGTAACTATTAGATAGCTAGAAGTAACAGTAATAATTACTTTCCAAAAAACTGTACATTTTTACGACATTTCTACTAAGAGAGCAGATTTGCAAAAATAAACGTCTTATTTTTAAACCGATATCAAGAACGAGAAGCTGGCACTTTTTCTTCTTAATTTAAACTAAAAAGAGAACTGATATTCTTTTTTTATTTTGCGATAAATAGTATCTAAGAAGTAGTTAGAAATTACTGTTTTAAACTTGCGATTAAGAAAAGAGGTGTAGTTTTTTTTATATTTTACTACCTATACTCGCTGCTCGGTTTCTGTTGATCGTAGCATGATGTTATATAGCTATAGCCTTCCTTGATATTTGGACTTTCTGCCACACAAAAATTATCGAATTCTATCTAGTAGTTGCAGAGATTAACGCGTTGAAACAAACTAACAGCTTAATAATATGAATAAAGATTCTAATTACTAACAGATTTCTGATTCACTTTTAGACTTTCCCTGTCAGGCCCATGACTATAATAGCATGAATATACATACCCACGCCAGCACATTAAACTATACAAACCAATTTATCTTGATCTAGCTTTGTATGATCTTTCTGCATAATCAACGGTCAGTTTGTACTGGTTTGCATGGCTTGATATGTACATAATATATATGATAAGCCCCTTTAGTCATAGCATGGCTACTGATAATTAATCTGTATTCGTTATTTCACTGCCGAAGGATTTTAATAGTGAAAGTTATATTTTAATGAAACTTGTGCTTTATTTGTACGCTCACACAGTTCACTTTCATATTAATATCGTTGGGGAGAAGTTTTACGACATGTAATAATAATAATTATGTTATATTTCTACGTGATTTTCGCATTTTTGCAATAAAACACTGGTTGTTTTTTGTTTATATCCTTGATAATTGGATTTTGAAAAGACACTAGAATATGTAGATGTATTATTGGTACACGTTTCGTTTCATTCCGTTCCGCATCCGCCTCAGGGAGCCATCAGACTGCCAAAGACGGGGCCCACCCAATAGGGTTAATGCCGATACGGAGCCGAGGAGAACGTAGTACCTAAAAGGTTATCGGGGCTCCGACTCGAAGTGCAGGAGCAGGAACGGGGTGGTTTTTAGAGGTATTCCTTCATAAAAACATATTATATAGGACACAAAACACAACTGCCCGAAATCTCAACACATAATGACACATCAAGCAACCCTTTCAAATACATCAACTATGACGTCATAGATCATTAAAACACCTAAAATTAACATACAATAGATTGAATGTTAACATTTCGTTGTTAATTTAAATCGTAAGTTAAATAACATAACTTCATTAGTATTGCCGATTGTTTGGCTTATTTAACGATTGTTCACGCCTTTCTGGCGATTGGTTCAATAGTCAGCTTTCAAAGTTATTTGGTACTATCGGCAAATTTTTTGGTGTACCTCCTCATTTTTATGGTTTCTGATGTGGCTTCTTATTAGAGTGTTTTTGCTTTTTTGGTCAATCTAACACTATAACAGCTCTAAATAAATATTAATATAAAAGTTTCCATTATAAGTAACTGTAGCTTCTGTCCGCGACTTCGTACGCGCAATCCCGTATTTTCCCGTTCTCGTTCGTGATTTACGGTAAAAAGTAATCCTACGTCCGTCTCCTGCATCGAAGCTATACTACCAATTTTCAGCCAAATGTGTTCAGCAGTTCTAGAGTTATAAATAGTGTAACTAACACTTTCTTTTATAAATATAGATTATGTAATACAAATATCGTTCCAGTTGAATTTATGTTGGAAAATTGACTCGGCCAACTGGCAAATACTGTGTATGAAATATCATATAGTTATTTTTTGAAAAATAACTATTCGACCTGGGAATCGAATCCGAGACCCCTTGCCCGGCAGTCGCACTTTCGACCACTCGGCCAACGAGGCAGTCAATAATTATATATTTTTTAATTAACTACTCCTATATAATATTGTGTTTATTTATCCTTACCTTAGTGATCATAAGTGTACTTGTTTGATAGTACCTACAGATATAGTTAGTACATTGTGTTGATCGACGGCTCGTAGGCCGAGGCATTGACTGGTGATAGCAAGGTCGCAGGTTCAAATTAGCGGCGATAGTATAAAGGTTGACTTGTCTATGGCAGAATTTTGAGGTCATTGGTTTGATTTTTATGTTGTCTATGGACATGTGTACTTATGAATAAGAGTTTAGTAAATAAAACATATTTAAGTTTCGGCTGTACTATGATTTTTGATCAGTCAGACATTTTTTTTTAATTTGGGAAAATCATCGAATTACTTCTCCCGCCTGGGTGAGGCGGGAGCGAGTGTCAGACTCTTACTGACTAAAAACCACCCCGTTCCTACTACTGCGCTTCGAGCTGGAGCCCCGGCAACCCGTTAGGTTCTCCACGACTCCGAATCAGACAGACTTATTTGTGTAAAATGTTACCATGTATCCCCTTTTCAACTGATACCTCACTTTCTGAAAAGGAGGTATTGACTGCTAGTCATCATGTGGCATTTGTATGATTCTCGCATGGGATAATAGGGTAGATGACAAATTTTTATTTTAATGTCCGTCTGGTAGATTATTTTAAAACATAAGGCACGTATTTTTTATTTCCTTACAGAAGCGAATACTTTCGACGATATATTGATTTGAAATGTCGCGTGACGTCACTTCTATGTACACTTTATACGTAGAAATGACGTTTTAGCCTCCACTCATAAACTTTGATTCGTTTTATCTAAGTATTGTTTTATTATTTGACAAAATAAAAAAATACGTGTCTAATTTTTTTTCATTATCTAACTGACGATCTAATTAGATTTTTTATTTTCATACCCTGTCATCATCCCTATTCTTTGTAAGAAAAAAATATTCCTAGGAGGTAGCATTTTACGGACTTCATATTAAGATATTGAATGATACACTATAAGTTCAAGAACTAAGAACTAAAAATGTCAACAGGTGAATCAAATGTCACTAGTTTGAATCCCGTCTGTTGAACTATTGTTGCTTGGTACCTATAGATTTAGAAAGATAAACAGTCTTAAATATAATTTTATATAGTTCACTGGTTTTCAGTAAAGAGTTCAAGGTTGATTTGAGGTTTTAGTTTTAATATCCGTGTAATATAATTAGTAAAAATCTAAACTATTAATGACTATAAGAAAGTATCATGATATTTTTTTATAAGGTATCTCAGTATACGAGCAGACGGGTCACCTGATGGTAAGCAATGGTTTTTTCTTATGATCCACCGGGTGCTCATAAGGACGCTCGAGGGGTTAAACACAATGCAGTTTTATTTCACGTCAATATTTTCTGTGAGATTATTACATAACATAACATCACGCCTTTTATCCCCGAAGGGGTAGGCAGAGGTGCACATTATGCCACTGTACAATGTAACACCCACTTTTCACTATTTGTTATGAGTCCCATGTAATAGGAGGTGAGCCTATTGCCATATACCGGGCACAATTCCAGACTCCGTGCTACTACTGAGAATTTTTAAAAACCCAGTAATAGTTTGCCCGACCCGGGAATCGAACCCGAGATCCCTCGCCCGGCAGTCGCACTTGCGACCACTCGGCCAATGAGGCAGAAGTGAGATTATTCTAACAGGGATATAAAACCTTCCCCGAGAGATATGCAAATGTATGTATGTATATGTATGTATGTATGTCTGTATAATGCCCCAAGTTTTTAAACAAATCCCTTTTGAGTTTCAGCAATGTGTTTCGCTTCGAGCGCCTGAAAAACGTAAATAATAACAAACAAAGGAATGTTGTTTGTTTGTCTGTCTATCCGATCATTCAGTATTGTCGTTAGAATCAATATTATTGTTGTATTTGTCATTACGCATGCGCACTGTAATCAGCATTTTATTGATCTATTGTAGTTGGAGATTAAAAGCGGAAATTAAATATAATTTCTTCATTGAAATAATTTCTTTTGTCCTTTTTCCGGTGCCTTTATATAAACATAAACATGTATATATAAACACTAGCTGACCCGGCAAACGTTGTTTTGCCATATAAATAAAATCCCCTAAAAAAATTTGGGGTGGACTACCCCTGTTGGCCGATTCTCATAGATACCGGATGAGCACAAAACAATTCATCAAAATCGGTCAAGCCGTTTCGGAGGAGTATGGTGTGACACGAGAATGTTATATATTAGATATATAATTATGTTTATACTACATCTGGACTTCGATAGTTCCGTGTAGGAATCGAACTTATAAACAACTAGCTTTTACCCGCGGCTTCGCTCGCGTCACAAAACGATAAAAAGTAGCCTATGTGACATATACCAATACATACAGCGCCATCTATACCCATACTTTTGTCGCGGAGAACCTAACGGGTAACCGGGGCTCCGGCTCGACGTGCAGGAGAAGGAACGGGGTGGTTTTTAGTCAGTAAGAGTCTGACACTCCCTTCCGCCTCACCCAGGCGGGAGCAGCCATTCGATGATTTTCCCCCCTTAAAAAAAAATACCCATACTTTTGTTTTCCCTCGAGAATATCAATTTTTTTCGGGATAAAAAGTACCCTATTATTTCATCCAGACTACTAACTTTACGTCTGCAAAAATTCAATGCAATCAGTTTAGTAGTTACGGCGTGAAGTCGGAACAAACAAACGTAGAAACAAACTCACTTTCCAATTTATAATATTAGTAAGGATAACCTAAGCCACTCCTGCAATCGAAGTGAGTATGAAACAATTTTTGTTCTAATTATGTTTGTCGAACAAAAGACATCAACGCGAGTTTAATATTATTGATGACTTCACCGTGACGGGATTTCAATTTGTTTCGACTAGATCCTGATACTGTGAGAATATTAGTATGAAAAGTATCATAATATGTTTCTCCCTGAAAAGTAAACTTTTCAATAGTCAAATAATTCCTCTTTACATATTAGTACGGTATAAGTTAATTGATAATATATATAACAACACATATTACACAACATAACATCACGCCTTTTATCCCTGAAGGGGTAGGCAGGGGTACACATTGCGGCTCTTAATGCCACTGTACAATGTAACACCCACTTGTCTCATGTAATAGGGAGTGAGCCTATTGCCATATACCGGGTACATTTCCAGACTCCGTGCTACTACTGAGAATTTATAAAAAGAACCAGTAATACTCTTGCCCGACTCGAGAATCGAACTCGAAACCCCGTGCCCGGCAGTCACAATTGCGACCACTCGGCCAACAGGCAGAGGCTGTGTATGAAATATATTTTAGAAAGAAAGAAAGAAAAGAAAAATTTATTTTAATACAATTTCTAGTGAAAGAAAGTGGCATCCGTTTCGTGTAGGCGTAATATTGCATGTTGTCCACCATTAATATATAGACATCCAGTTTTTCATGACCTCAGTACGTATGAGCATTCCTAACAATCAACGATCAGTTTATACTGGATATAATAACCAGTTTAAAAATGGTCTGCATTTGTATGATCTTTGCGAACAATCAACGGTCAATTTATACTGGTTATATAATTTGACGTTTGACGGTACAACTTTCAAAATGAGCTGATGTTCAGATTGTGACTCGCGAAATTCAAGGCTTTTATGGTTTCTAGACTAGTATAAGAATGTGGTGGAAAGATAATAAAAATAATAATAATATAATATCTCCGTAGAGAATCGAAATTACGTGTTTTTCGAAAGATACTGTTAAGTTTTTTTCGCGATTTCACACACGTAGCCGTCGTGTTGTGTTTTCTAAAAATATGTATTATGTTACGTTACTTTCTTCTACATATTTGTTACTAGCTTTTACCCGCGGCTTCGCCCGCGTCACAAAAGGATAAAAGTAGCCTATGTGACATATACCAATACATACAGCGCCATCTATACCAATACTTTTGTTTTCCCTCGGTAATATCAAAATTTTCCGGGATAAAAAGTACCCTATTATTTAATCCGGACTTCTAACTTTACGTCTGCAAAAATTCAAAGCAATCGGTTGAGTAGTTACGGCGTGAACGCGGAACAAACAAACAAACAAACAAACTCACTTTCCCATTTATAATAGTAAGGATGTGATTTCAAAATTCGACTGCCTCGTTGGCCGAGTTGTCGTAAGTGCGAGACGGTTCGATTCCCCGGTCAGGCAGGCAGGCTGATGTTACAATAATATTGAGTAAATGATGCGCCTAATAAACGCAGTATTATGCAAAAGGGTGTTGTTTCTAACATAATAACTATTTATAACTATTCATGAACAAACCAACACAAACACAAATCGTGCGCTTCCTGTCACGCGTCGCACGTTCAAACTAAACTCCTGGTTTATATATATACAAAAGCTTCATAAGTTACTAGATTCTGCCCTCGGCATCGCCCATGTAACAGTGGTATAAGAAGTAGCTTTTGCTAACGGGCTTTTTTATTTTTTTTTTAAGGTAGGAAAGTCATCGAATGACCGCTCCCGCCTGGGTGGTATGCTCTAACTATTTTTATTTTAAGTATGGATTAAAATTTTACAGACTGCCTAAGTCAAAGTCAAAGTCAAAATCATTTATTTCAATTAGACCAGGATGGCACTTTTGAACGTCAAACATCAAAAAATTATAAGTGAAGCTAGTTGCTCATTCCAAGGCGTAGATTCCTATGGAGAAGAACGAGCAAGAAACTCCATAGGTTACTCTTTTTCAATCAAGTAAGTTTAGAGGTAGAAATCTGACGAGACTAAGAACTACATATTTATAATTATGAAACTTATTTATGTAAAATCTAAAGGCTCGATCTCTTTATCACGGAATCTCGAAAACTGTTAGAAAAACTCTATCGAGTTTCTATCAAATACTCGATCAATGAAACGAAAATCTAGATTTTTGATTATTCATATCAGCCGTAAGAAAGTTACATAAAATAGTCTTGATGTTATTATGTATGTAATTTCAATATTTCCACGCATTTATTTACAGTATACTGACTGCCTCATTTGCCGAGTGGTCGCAAGTGCGACTACCAGGCAAGGGGTCTTGGGTTTGATTCCCGGGTCGGGCAAAGTATTACTGGTTTTTTTTAAATCTTAGTCACACGGAGACTGGAAATGTGTCCGGTATATGGCAATAGGCTCACCCTCTATTACATGGGACTCGTAATTTAATAGTGAAAATAAGGTATTACATTGTACAGTGGCATCGAGTGCCGTAATGTGCACCTCTGTCTACCCCTTCGGGAAAGAAAAAAAAAGAAAACTAAAATTAAAAATTCAACCACCCTTGAGTTTAATAAAAATGTCCCATTTAACTACACAAACAATTTCAAACTCTATCACTGCACAGTAAAACTCAATTTCCTTTAAACTCCTTAGTAGGAACACGTCAAGAAATTATAGGTGCGTTTGAATTATTAATATTGTTTTTATTGTATTTAAAGTAGTTGGAATTTATACTTTATTCTGTGAATGTTAAGGTATAGTTTACGTTTTTCTACCTCTAGTTAGTTATCCTTTGTAATGTGCTGTTTATTCATGTCATAAGGGTCAGTACTGTTACTCGAGGCTTTTCTATTAATAAACAGTATAACAACATAACATCACATCACGCCTTTTATCCCCAAAGAGGTAGACTGAGGTGCACATTACGGCAATTAATACCACTGTACAATGTAACACCCACTTTTCACTATTTATGTTATGAGTCAAATGTAATAGAGGATGAGCCTTTTGCCATATTCCGGGCACGATTCCAGACTCTGTGCTACTAATAAGAATGTTTTAAAAAAGCCAATAATACTTAGCCATTTACTGGGAATCGAACCCGAGACCCCTTGCCCGGCAGTCGCACTAGCGATCACTCGGCCAACAAGGCATTCGACTATTAATAAACATACGTACATACATAACATCACACTTATTTTCGTTTCAGGTGTTCCTAGTAGCTACATACAATATATTATAATAACAATGTATTTATTTAAGTCTTTAAACTAAGTGAGATCTGTATCCGGAAAAAATTATTGGGATATTATAGACGTACAAAAATTTATTCAGTAATTTCATGGAATTGTGCTCTGTTATTGGCAATTGGTTCAACCCTTATTACGTGAAACTCATAACATTAGGGGCATACTAGTTAAAGTAAATGTCACACTCGTCTGCATACCCTTCAAAAATTTATTCGGCCATCGTAAGCACGGGCCTGCGGACGGTGAGCATGGTTAGCTCGCCGCCCGACCAGAACCAGACCCGAGCATGCGGCGCATCACGTATCGCGGGCGCCTCAAAGAGCCATCAGACCACCACGGATGGGGCCCAATAGAGCTGATGCCGATACGGAGCCACGGAGAACGTAGCAAGTTGCCGGGGCTCCGGCTCGAAGTGCAGGAGTAGGAACGGGGTGGTTTTTAGTCAGTAAGAGTCTGACACTTCCTTTCGCCTCATCCAGGCGGGAGAAGTCATTCGATGATTGTCCCCCCTTAAAAAAAACCCTTCAAAAATTAATACTTAACATTACAGCAAAGATTTTCTAAATATTCAAGAATTATCTGCATACATAAATACCACTAATTAATCAATGAGGTGTATTCAACTCTTTTCTAATTAGGTAAAAACGGCAACATTGTTCAGCTACATCAAGCTGCGCATATCAAGTATAAACTGACCGTTAAACGTTCGGAAAAATCATACAAAGCAAGATCAAGATAAATTGTATAGTTCGATGTGTGCATGACATGTATGTACTTACTTCAGTACGACCATGGAATCACGAGATCACACATTGGCACACGACATGTTAATTAATGTTAAATGACACTTAAACTGAGCTACATAACATCACGCTTTTTAGTTACTCAATAGATAGGCACACGACTGCACGGTTGGCGCAGTGGTTAGGCAACTGGCTGCCGCGCGACATGTCACAGGTTCGATTCCCGCACGCATAGATAATTATAAGAAAGAAGTAATATTTCTGTGCCCGTACGGAACAACTCTTTGTGTGATCCGTAGACCGTTTTTCCGGGTCTGGGTGTCATGTGAAGTGAACTTGTATTTCTGTAAACGCACCCACGACACAGTAGAAAATCCTATTGTGGGGCAACGTTAAAATATGCATGTGTGAGTGGAACGAGCCTATAACAGGGATATATCTAGTTCTATGTGTGTTAAAATTCCTGGAAATTGAACTAAGTAAAGTCTTGTAAACACAACCTATTGAACTCAAAATGTCACCGTAAAAGATTCTCGATTTCAAACATCGAAGATGAATCATATCACTCTTGAAAAATTGATAGACAGCAATGGACACTAGACAATCACCATGTAATATCCACTTTGTACTAGTTATAAGACTCGTAGGAACAATAGAGAGTTAGCACTAAACACACATATTAGTTGCCAATTGGCATTTGATTGAAACCAATTTAAACAAAACTTATATATAGAAGGTGTTGTTTTAAAGCCACGTCATTTTCTAGGAGGTAACTTGGCTATCGATTTTGAGTCCGAATCAATAAAAAAAATTGTACTTAAATATTTTTAATTTTTCTGTAAATTATGGAAATCCGTAAGTGCGAACGCCGCCGTCTTGTAACTAGTTTTGTAACCCAGCTTAACACACAAACTCAAACACGTAATTAATATTATTCCTAATTCCATAAAACTCCAATTAGAAGCATTGCTGTCGCTTTTTCTGAAATACTGTCGAACTTAAACGATTTATTACAGCCGTATTTTTAACTATGGGCCCGAAATTTTCTCTTACATTGAACCTTTATGACTTCTGTGACATGCCTCCGAGAAATGCCACGGTTTCAAAACTACACCTTGTATACTTACTAGTCCCCAAAAATGTACACAAAGATACAATTCACACAAACACCGTTCACTTAAAGACACCACACGAGACCATAACAAATAACCACCTACATTAGCAGCCTGATTACCGACCACAATCAATCCTCTATTCGGCCAGTTGTCGAAAGCACGTGCATCGTAACTTTCTTGTTTGGTTACGTAACCAAAGCCTTTGTGATTGGCTCGTTACGTGCCTCAGACAGGTTGGACGCTCTTTCAACGAAATAAGAGATGTATTTGAATTTACATGGTTGTTACAATTGTGGTATTTTTGAGTGATACATTTTTATTTCTATTTTGTTATTGTTTATGGGTGCACATGTGTGGTGTGCTGTATTATGTGAGGAGGCTTTATAAGAGGCTGCATTTCTTGATAGGTACAGTTTTATATTCTTTTAGATTTTAAAAATTTTTTTGAAGGGGGAAAATCATCCAATGACTTTACCCACCTTAAGTCAGGCGAGAGGGAGTGTCAGACTCTTATGTACTGAGTAAAAACCACCCCAATCCTATCTGCACTTCGAGCCATAGCCCCGATAATCAACAGTATATTTCTGGAGATAATTAAAAAATATATAAGTTATTTTATTTTAGTATAATTGTTATAAGAAGTATTTATTTATATTTTTATTTAGTTTCTCTAAACACGGAATTAACACAACCTGCATCATATATTCAAATAGAAAATAAATACACTTATAACTATATGCTGAATACATAACAATTCATTCATGTAAACGGCGGCTTATTTCCTGATGACGTCACAACGTCCTGTATGGAACAACTTATTATGTGCTTACGCGCATCCGTTAGTTAAACTGTTGTTTTAACCTTTTTTTATTTAAGTAAGGTAACAATGGCAGGAATTGGAACTAAGTAAGACTACGGTAGTTCATTTATTTGAAGAATTTTGATGACTAACTTTTTGATGAACGGTGGTAAATATGAATGCTGAGGAAGAGGTCTCGGGTTTGTTTTTTGGTCAGATTGTTTATTATGAGCGAGTTATAGGTAGTATTGCTTATACGTAAGTATAATAATTCCAGTAAGTAATTAACAATTATAGTAATTTTTTACTAAAAATCGCGGGTTATTCACCTACATAGGCTGCGCGACATCTCCGCGACCGCGCACGCTGCTGATGATGAAGAACCCCTCTGTGGTTCGAAACTAGTAGAGCTTTTCTCAGTATATTCACGTGAGTAACCCAGGATTTCTAGTTAATTTAGTATGTCTCATGATAGTTATTATAAAAATACAATCATTTTTGTCAAAATTAAGTTTAGCTTACTAGCTGTCATGATTCTGATGATTTAAAAAAAAAACATAACACTATATTACGCCTTTTATCCCCGGAGGGGTTGGCAGAGGTGCACATTGCCACTGTACAATGTGCCACTCACTTTTTACTATTTATGTTATGAGTCCCATGTAATAGGGGGTGAGCCTATTGAAAAATATTGTAAAGCTTATTTTGATAATGTTTTATTTCTTTCCATTCCGCTTAACTTGTTTATTTCATATTAAAACTACTTGGAGACAAGTGACCTACATTAATGAAGGATTTCCCTTCAACATTCTTCCGTCAGCTGTTAATGACTTTATAAATACATATGTACGTTTGTATACATATTACATACAAATTGATAGACCGTATAGGTCTGTACGTGTACGTATAGTTACAGCTTCTAAAAATCTGACCACAGATATAGCCAAGAATGTATGGATATCATATTGATATGAATTTTGTGATAGGTATCTTGAATATGAGCCTCTAGCTTGGCTTGAAACTAGTCGAGTGCCTCGTCAAAAAGTTACGTGAGGAAGCCGGAAAAATAATGTTTAATTAAAAATATGGATTGGTGGGCTATGGACGGCAGATGGTAGTCACTTTTATTCAAGACCTCCTCCTTTTTGGGTAGTCAGTTTAGAATAGATCCTGACATTCAGCCAAATCTGGTTATGACCAGCCTAAAACAATGAGAAGAAAATGGAAGATCATAAAACATGTAACGTCTCTATAATTCTCATGTAAATATTCAATTAATGCAATCCTGTTTATATTAAAAGTTTCGTGAGATATATTTTTTTTTTTTTGTTAGGAAGAAATTGAAATTTTATTTTATTTTATTTTTACTAAATAATACTAATATATACTAAATTAATTATTATGTTTTCGGCTTACTCAGGTAATAATTTGACGAGGAACTCGACTAGTTTCAAGCCATACTAGAGGCTCATATTCATAAACAGCATTCTGCGACACACGACGCGGCGACTGTCGCGCCGCTACTGAAACTAGTCGAGTTCCTCTACAGTTACATGAGTAAGTCGACAACATAATAACAAATTCAATCCTTTCTCCAAGTACTATATATGATCTACAAAATGTTCAAAGTCACTGACCCATCCTACGTATCAGATAAGCTTACAAACTTAAGATAACAAGCAGTCTCAGTGAGTGATCTCACTGTAAGACTGATTTCAAAATGGCTGCACAATTTAGTTCTAATCTTAAAGCTATGTAGACTGAGACAGGTTAAACTAACTGTCGTTACATTGTGTTTAAATAATGGTTACTTGGTAGACGAGACTGCTGCTTTGGTCTACTGGTCGTGCGAGTAGGCGCGACTGCTCGCGCGCGCCTCAAAGAGCCATCAAACCACCACGGATGGGGCCCAACAGGGCTGATGCTGATTCGGAGCCGCGGAGAACGTAACGGGTTACCTGGGCTCCGACTCGAAGCGCAGGAGAAGGAACGGGGTGGTTTTTAGTCAGTAAGAGTCTGATACTCCCTCCCGCCTCACCCGTTTGGGAGCAGTCATTCGATGATTTTACCTCCTTAAAAAAAAGTGCGACTGCTCAGCAAAGATTCTCTGACTCTTTGCCACTGTCCAATGTAACACCCACTTTTCACTATTTATGTTATGAGTCTCATGTAATCGGGGGTGGGCCTATTACCATATACCGGGCACAATTCTAGACTCCGTGCTACTATTTTCCTTTTTTAAAAAGTCATTTGCCCGACCCGGGAATCGAACCCTAGACCTGTTGCCGTCAGTCGCACTTGCGATCACTCGGTCAACGAGGCATTTTTTCGAAAATATATCAGTAATAACACGGATACTTAAATTGTGTTCGGTGTATGGTAATTGACTCACTTTCTTTTACATGGGACTTTAGGGGACTTAAACGAAGTCTTATACTTAAAATAATATTTTCTTTGTCCTATCCTTATAGATACAACCTCTAGCCGCACTTTGCCATTCATAAACTTTAATTAATTCTGCACCAACCACATCCAACTGATTTAAGTATTACACTATCAATAAGGAATGCTGTCTAAAGGCCATCGAGTATAAATACAAGTATATAACAAACTTGTTATTCAAGTTTCGACCTTATGAACAGAGGCGAGTCATTTCGAATACTATGTGTTACCTACTTTCTTCTGTTAATCACTTTTGTAAAGGAAATTAATTTTGTTTTAAAACTTGATTTCGGCAAAGATTACAGAACTGTGTCGTGTTTTGGTTGGAATTTCATTTTTAATGTAGTCTCCTAAAATGGTTATTTTTCTCAGTAAAGTCAAAGTTTGATTGAAAAAGAGTAACCTATAGAGTTTCTTGTTCGTTCTTCTCCATAGGATGAATTAAAGATTTTGATTTTGAGTAAATACTAAGTAGCAACACATACTTTTGACTTTCAGAATAATAAAGTTTTCAATCTATTAAAATTTAATCTATATCGCTGCTTACCCTCTTCATGTATATGCTACATATGAACGAATTTCGGAAAGTAATTGAGGTATAAGCTACCCACATCCGGTGTATTCAATGTCATTACAGCAATTTCAGATTAACCATGGCAATAAAAAAACTAACATGGCCGACAAATTCATGTAAAACACACAAATAATACTAATAAACCTTGATTCGTTTGATTTTAGGAAATATCCATAATTGAGGTTTTAGGTAAATAATTAATAACAGACTATAACTTGATATCATGTTATATTATTCCAATTAGCACTCTAATTTAGAGAAGCGAGGTTACCGGAGCCCCAATTACCCCGGAATCCTCAAATTCCTAATCCTCAAAAGGCTGGTAACGCAGTTGTAACGCCTCTGGTGATTCGGATGTCCATGTCCGGGCGACGCCGATTACTTACCATCAGGTGATCCATCTGCCCGTTTACCGGCTTATGCCATAAAAAATAAAAGGCCTTTTACTCTGTTAGGTATAGTCAAATATGAGAAGACACTTAATTATTAAAGTTATTGTTATTGCCACCACGATTCCGTCCACTATAGGACCCTTACAGCCAATTTCACGTCACTATAGAGTTCAATCTTCTGATCTTCACAGGTTGTCTGCAATTTAGTCTTACAACAGTCCTCAGCTATATAGAAGATGAACTTAAGAGTTCGCTTTAAATTGCACATGAGACTCGACTATTTCTTCTGATTTCTAAAAGGGTTCAGACTAACACATTACTACCTACAGAATTTTATATATATATACTCTACCTACATAGATTACTAACTCAGTAGGTACATCATCTTACGCATTCACTATCACAAGATCAATGAAGCTTTTAAAGCAAAATTAAATATTAAGAGGCAACTCATAACCTGCGCCGGCGCAGGTGAAAGCGTACGCCTATTATGTCCATCTGTATATCGCCTTGGGCCTTAAGAGTACAATCGGTGTAATGCGTTAAGCTGTAGGATTAGTAGTCCATAGAAAGATGGATTCTTTAATAAAATAGGGTAAGAAATATTACTAGTTTTTAGCAAAAAGTTACACATGCATCATCATGTACAAAATCAATAAACATAAAGTTCATGAAATCAAAAACAAAATATCTACGAGTATTACTTATAATAATGTCAGGACAATAAACTCCAGAAGCGCCATCTACGCATCGCAAAATTATACTTGACAGTTATTCACCTGGTTTGATTAGTCAAAATAGGGATAAGACATATAAATATAAAGGTGGAAAGCCTTATATATGAACAATGAATGATTCATATAGAAATGTTTGTGTTCGTGAGGTGAATTTCTAATGAAGTGAAGATAAACATATATAAGTACTTAAGGTAGGTACTTGATGCTCAAACCATGCGCCGGAGTGTCTCGTAGTGACTGCAATACGTTTGCAGTAGGTAGCTTGTATACTGGAGTTTATCCAAAATATTAAAAATGGACATACAATTAAAATTCTGGTATATTTTTTGTCATACTTGACGAAGATAGATAATTAATATTATATTTGCTAATTAATGATTGTAGATTGAACTTGTGATACTGTGGTCTAAAGACCACATAAAAATGGTATCACATTTTTGCACTTACATTAATAAGACAAAATTTAATACAGAGTTTAAAAGGAACGTTTTACGTTACTTCAGACAGAAATTTTAATTATGTTTTTAAGTTGAATATATGTATTTAAGTCAATTTTGTCGATCACTATTTACATTTTAATCATAATAAATCAATCATAAATTTATGAACTTATAGAAATAATAATCATGTTTTAGGAAAACGTCAAAAAATCAATATGGCGCGGCGTCGCGTCGCTGTCAAGACAAGAAAAATACTTAACTTCATCTCAAACAAATTAAATCAACTTAATAAGTAAAATCTTTTGTATTTTTAATGGAGTTTAAAAATTCAAATGTCACTAAAGTCAAGGCTAATAATATCCGCCAAATGTATGAAATAGGAATTAGCATAGTCTATGTAAGTAATGGCATAAACACGGCGATTTTTATCTGATTTATTTGCATGGTCTGTAGAATATATTTTTTATCAAAACATGAATGTATATGCAGACGCTGATTCTAATCTTCACTTTGATGTTTAAATATAGTGTCAAATAGATTAATTAATAAGTACAATACTTTTTCCGTGTAATTTTGATATTTTAATCATAATGTCGTCTTGATATTTAATAAGGTTATTTCCTGAAGAAATTAGGCATATAAATAAGTTATAGTGCATTTTCCTGTTATGTTGTATTTTATCATAATTTATTTGTGCAGCTATTCTAAAAACGTTTTTCTTTAATTTTCAGATCAGGCGTTAATTCCAGTTTATTATGTAAGTACCTATTATCACAGTTTAATTTAACCCAAAATATTATTATTGTACCTACTGAAAAATTATTATGTCAAAATTTTTTTTCGTTGCCTAGATGGCGCTTCTAACGTTAATAGTCCTGTCAGTCCTTTATGATCACACAAAATACGTTAATTTATCTATTGTCAGGTGTTCTTTATTAAATGTCTAAATATGTAATGTAACGTTTAATTCCTATGTGAATACTTAGTGTCTAGTACTTAAGTTGAATGGCCTGACAGTGGCGATACTATCGAGGAACTCGAGGACATGTCTCGTTGTACATATAACATGTAACAACTTGTTGAATGCGGATGTGTAGTTCTAACACCAACATACTTAGCACATTGGTGATTGAATAAGTGATTTAGTGTTTAAGGAATAGGTTATAAATATAGGATGAAAACAAAAGCGAAAAATGCGGACAGGTGATGGTAAAAAACAACTTACATTTTTATAAAAGTAAAGGATTGTCTGTAGCACTCACTTTTCACTATTTATGTTATGAGTCCCATGTAATAGGGGGTGAGTCTATTGCCATTTACCGGGCACAATTCCAGACTCCATGCTAATACTGAGATTTTTTTTAAAACCCAGTAATACTTTGCCCGACCCGGGAATCGAACCCGAGACCCCTTGCCCGGCAGTCGCACTTGCGACCACTCAGCCAACAAGGCAGTATGAAATTATATAATTATATTATCGTCATATTCTCATAAACATCACGATTGCGATGCAATCTCATTGAGATTGGAATTCAATATTTTGCGTCATTTTAATCGACTTTCATCTCTTTTAATTGAATAAGCTGAGATATAACATTAAAATATTATGTTCCTATTAAAATGCAATTTCTTCGGAAAGTTTTGATTTTTATTGGTCTAAAGTAATTTAGAATGACGCAAGCTAATAAAATTATTGATTAGATGTATTAATTTTGATTTTGTAGTTTTATTTTTAATTATCTGTATTATATTAAGAAACGTATTTACATGACAATTTTTTGGACTGTTCTAGATTACATAAAAGAACATTCTTCTTAAGAGATAATAATTTTACGTTTGTAACGTTAAAAAGCACACTTATCCATTTAACTATGTAATAGTCAAAGAACTGCACACCTATATTTATGATGGCCATTAAAAACACGGAAAAAAAGAAATTAAGTTTCGCGCGCACATGGCAATAAAGAAAAAAGTAAACATAGAGAGCAAGGCTGTACAGACATTAGACCATTGACAATAGGTATGTTATTGAAAAAAATGCCAAGTAACCATAAACGGTTCCCACACAAATTATTATTATATCACCACACACTGCAAATACAGAGTTACGTTCGAAAACGTGTGAAACATAAATTCGTGAAAGCTGACCGGCCAAAGAGTTTCAAGCAAATTGTTTTATGTACACGTAAAGCTTTACTTTCATTTCCTGACGTTGCAAACTCGTGTTTTGGCGCGCATTTTGACAGCTGTCAAATTAAACGTCATCATTAGAATTAATGACATCAATTATATTGTTGTTTATATTGTGATATTCAGCAATATGATTAATTATAGCATGGATGTAGTTCCTAGTGCAGTTTTCATAAATTTGAAGGAAAAATATTGAAGATTTTATAACTACAAAATCCAGCAGATATTCATTCAATAATAATACGTTTGCATAATATCGCAAACGAGTTCATTATGAGAAAATGTGTCAGTGGTCATTAAGTATAAATGTCACTCTATATTTTTAAATAATTCAATCGTAAATAAGTATTATAATATTTATTAGAAAATAAAACAGTTTTAATATCGCTGACATACGTTATTAAAACGTTGAACTGATTAATTTGTAAATTAAGTTTATTTCTGAATATTTTGTCAAACTGCTTCAAAACAAAATGGCTGCTCACAAGGTCTCGAGTCGAATTGGTTGAGTAGAGTAGGTATTATTATGTGTAAATTTAATTTGTTTAAAAAGCATAGAAACTTTTTTCTATATTTATTGAGTCTTTTACAATAGGGGTAACCCTATTTTACCCTAGTTGTAAAACTATGAAAAACAGAATAAATTAATGTACCTTTATCTAACCTTCTTTGAAGTTTAATGTGCGTTGTCTATATATCTGAAATCTAATTCGCGTCTAAAATAATTATGAGCAATTACCGAAACAAAAACAATTATCAAACATTTTGCAACAATTTATCTAAACATAAATCTATAAATGTTCCCACGTTAAGTCCATATTCAAGTTAAAATTTAACCTAAATATTGTAACAACTATCTTACGAAATAACTACGGTTTATTGACAACGTTAATTGCCCACCTGTTATAAAAATGTTAAGTGTGAGAGAGCCATGCTTCGGCACGAATGGGCCGGCTCAACCGGAGTGATACCACGGCCGAGCAGAAAACCGACGTGAGACAAAACTTGCGTTATGTTTCGCCTAGTGAGTGCGGTTACTGGAGACCCAATTACCCTCACCCTAATCTTTTCAATCCCTGAATTAAAAACCCCCTTATTTAAATTTCTAACCCCTAAAAGGCTGGCAATATACTTGTAACTCCTTTGGGGTTTTGGACGTCCATGGGCGACGCCGATTGCTTACCATCAGGTGATCCGTCTGCTCGTTTACCGACCTATGCCATAAAAAATTAAAACTAGTTAAACTTGAACCTAAGTATTAGCAGTTAATTACTTAGTACTATAATGATAAAACCTTGTCCTTGATAACTATGATTCATGATGATATAGATTAAAGATGTATGTAAACAGATTTCGTTATCTGTGAAGATTATTTTATGTGTATAGTCTGTGGTGTATGCAACGGTAATGGCCTTTGGTATAAGGCGAGGTTACAATAATATGAAAAGAAATCTATGTATGTTTAGAAAGGTACGTAAAATTCCCTATATAGAACTTATTACAAATGTTGAAAAAAGAGTGTATTTTTGGCTCTCTAAACTCTCTAACTCTCTCTAACTCTTTGAAAATGTGTCATTATTTTATATTACCTACCAAGCAAATAGAAATAGAAAAATAATTTATTTCGATAACCTACGTTCTAAATGGAATGTGTTCAATTGTTCATGTTTCGATTATTAACGGTTTATTGTTTTAATTAACTTGATTGTTCATTTTATAACGAATAGAAAACTCAAAGACTTCGTCAAAAGAAATCACAGGAGCTACTTTTGTTTATAAAAATAAACAAAACACTATTCTCATAAACAATGAAACGAAACGTCAGCACCATTCCACAGATAAAACAAAACCCTAGTCACACAACACAACTCTCAAAGAAAAAAAAACTAACAACAAACAAATGACAAGCGATTATTTTTTTAATTACATACTGGCAAAGGACAATAAACGTCAAACGACTACAACAGATTATAAAGACAAGATTAATGACAGAAACACTGCTATCGTGATAAGCAAAGAGGTTTAGTGTAAATGCATTTAATCTAGATTTACAGTTTACCTACTTTACCTCATGTTATTACTTAGTGCTTATCTCTTCCTCGACAGTTAACGTACGTTTAATATAACTAGATTGTTATAGTTGATTAAACTTTATATTTTACTTGACATACATTTTAAGTATTTTAATAAAACAATTCCTTATAAATAGATGCTTATTACGTATTCTACAAAAGTATTTTTAAGTGCTAAGTATTTTTAGGTCCCTAAAGATAACCTTAAAAACGATTTCAACATAAATAGTTGTATCTTTATTGATTTTCATCATCATCATCATCATTATACCAACCTAACGACTGCCAGATAGTCCATAGAGGGAATCTGTGTGTATTTCTGAAATTAAAAGAAATCCTATAAAGTTTGACTTGACTCGAATCGAAATCTTAATCATTCGATTAATCGAATCAACTATTAAAATTGGCCCAGTATCACAATACATTTCTACATCCTTTAAAGGTCTATAATGAAAATAACACAACATACATCATGGTACGCATACAAAGCAACGTTTCACACTTGACAGGAATTAAAACAGAAAGTTCCATTACAGAGCGATCAATATTCAATCAAGTCACTCATGTATAAAATGAAAGAATTTACAATTACTATTCACGTAACAGATTCACTTGTTCATGATTTAACATTATCTACATCATCTATGGTTTTCCAGAAGGCATAACGTTGCCCCACACTAGGATTTTCTCCTGTGTCGTGGGTGCGTTTACAAATATACAAGTTTACAAACACATGACACCCAGACCCGGAACATCAATCCATCAGCATCACAATGCACTGTTGGACTACCTGTGGTTTATATTTGGTATAAAAGGTTTTATAGGTGGCATAAAATGGTACTTTTAACGCCTTATTGGGTAGAACCCTAATAATTCAGTAAAGTGCGTAACCACTTAATAAATTCAACTACATTTACATTGGGACGGTGTATTAACACATTATGCGTTTATGTATTTACATAAATGCATACATATATACATATATATGGTAATAAATAACTTCATAAAGCATAAAGCAACTAGCCCAAAGTTTAAATTCAAGCATGATATGTTTTTGTTTCTTAAGTCATAATGTTAATTATTTTAATGAGAAAATAAAAATGCTAAATAATTTTTTTCACTTCTATATTTGGTATGTTCATATTATAATTATTATACATATTATACATCAAGTATATTTAAAATAACATAACATCACGCCTATTATCCCCGAAGAGGTAAGGCAGAGGTGCACATTGCGGCACTTCATGTCACTGTACAATGTAACACTCACTTGTGCCATGTAATAAGGAGTGAGCCTATTGCCATACGCCGGGCACATTTCCAGACTTCGTGCTACGACAGAGAATTACTTAAAAACTCAGTAATATTTTGCTCGACCCGGGAATCGAACCCAACACCCGTTGCCCAGTAGTCGCACATGCGACCACTAGGCCAATGAAGCAGTCTATATTTACATACTACACAATTATTCGGAAAAACTCAGCTCATAATAACACTTCAGCCGATCTATCTATTGGTCACCTTACTGTATCAACTTGACTAATAATACAGTTTATAGAAGAAAGTTCTACACTCCATGATTGATAGTCACACATACAGCCATAAAAACTAAATCAAAATTTTCGAAAAATATGCACTGAATTATCAGCTCTAAATAACCTAAGGCAAAATCACTTTTACTATACGATTAGCATGCACGCGATGAAGTGAAAACAATCGGTTGGATACCATGTATTATGTATTTACTTTCTACAATTGTAGTTTTCAACGGAGCATTCCTGACCTCACGCTAAATCCTGTTCTTTAACTTAATGTCGGATTTTGCGAATTTCACTTCATTTTTTTGTTAATTGGTCTGGCTTATGTTGTCTTGGGCTGCGTGGCTATTAAGTAAGTAGTTTCTTATTCAGTTTTTTAAAGTTACAGCACAGCGGCTTTTCGTTCGCGGATTTGTCCGTTTAGTCAAAGCCCCTCATTGGCCGAGTGCTCGCAAGTGCGACTGCCGGGCAAGGGGTTTCGGGTTCGATTCCCGCGTCAGGCAAAGTACCTATTACTGGGTTTTTCAAAAAATTCACAGTAGTAGCACGAAGTCTGGAAATGTGTCCGGTATATGGCAATAGGCTCACCCCCTATTACATGGGACTCATAACATAAATAGTGAAAAGTGGGTGTTACATTGTACAGTGGCTTAATGTACACCTCTGCCTATCCCTTCGGGGATAAAAGGCGTGATGTTATGTCAAAGGATAAAAAACAGCCTATATCACTGTCCAACCTTAGTATCTCCAAATACAAAAACCGTAAAGAAGAAAAGTCAAAAGAAAAAGAAGGAAAGTCTCACAAACTCATTTTCGACCACTCCTAATATGGGGCAAATAAGTAATGATAATAAGGGTGATATTTAATAACAAACAATCAAATACTGACATGAAAACATCGGAAAAGGCTAAGATAGAAGAAAGTAAGATTAAAAACACACACATGCAACTTTTTACCTACCTACTTTATTCACTTCAATTTGCTAATGAAGTTGTATCTGAAAATTTTAGTATCAACTTTATCACTATTACAATAAGACACATCTATATATATAAAAATGAAGCCCGTTGTTACCCCATAACTTGAGAATAAGGCTTGAGAAGAGGCTAGACCGATTTGGCTGATTTTTTTTTTTTTTGTTGTGTTTGTTATCGTCCTGAGAAGGTTCTTATGACAGAAAAAAGTCCTGAAAATCCTATGGGAATGGGAGAAACGGTATTGCGCGTACGAAATCGCGAGCAGAAGTTATAATATATAATACCGCAACAAGCCAGTCAGATATTATCAAACCCAATGAATGTCACAGCCTTATAAAAAACATTGCCATAGGCTATACAGACACGACCCTACGACATTGAGATAGTTTTTATATGTAACAATAATTCTCCATAACGTTACAGTCACGGAGTATTTGTAACCTTCTTATGTAACCTTTGCGTAACCATATTTGCTAAGACGTGAATGAATGACCTTTGTGTTTAACTGGAGAAAAAATTAAACGCATGTGACAATAACTGTGATTGTGACAATGACTAACAATAACAGAGGGGGTATCTATAGGCCTATTCTACTTGAGAGGGTTTATCGAAATCTTTTAATCATTTATACCCCACTAGCTTCTGCCCGCGACTTCGTACGCGCAATCCCGTTCTTTCCCGTTCCCGTTCGTGATTTTCGGCAAAAAGTAAAAAAAAAAATTGGATGAAAAAGTATCCTATGTCCGTCTCCTGGTTCTAATCTACCTCCCCACCAATGGTCATCCAAATCGATGTAGCCGTTCTTGAGTTATAAGTAGTGTAACTAACACAACTTTCTTTTATATATATATATAGATATAGATTAGGTGTACTCATTTTGTCTTCTCTCGCTTTGGGTGGGGCGAGAGGCAGTGTCAGACTCTTCATCATCTTCATCAACAGCCTATAAATGCCCACTGCTGAGCAAAGCCTCTTCTCACACGGAGAAGGTTTGAGCATTAACTCGTCGAGTACCGGTTTTATAGACACAATTAAAGAACAATAGGTCGCGGTCACCGGTGACCGCTTGGTGTTTGACAGTTTAATCACCACGCTTGCTCAATGCGGGTTGGCGATTACAAACTTATAATTAGAAATTATAAGCCCAGGTTTCCTCACGATGTTTTCCTTCACCGTTTGTCAGTGGTGTTTAAATAATATTAGAAAGTACAGTGTCAGACTCTTGCTGACTAAAAACCACCCTGTTCCTGTTTCTTCTTCGAGCCAAAATCAGGGTCCCGATAACCTGCTAGGTCATTTGCAGTCACGGCAAAGTATTTAGATTACAGGATCTTTTGACGTAGCAAACAAAGATATTTTTTGGCAGTATGTTTTCTTATTCATAATAATGATATACCAATATAATAGGGGCGTATCTTTAGCCAATTACAGGACACAATTTCGAGTTAATAGACATAGAATTTTGAAATTGACACACCGAATATACACCTACTGCTAACCACTTAAAACTACTTTTTACATAACATTAGCAAAATAAATCTTCCTTTTACTGCTAGTATATATATATATAATAATAATATTAAATAACACAATATACTAGTTTAACCGCAAAACTTCGATAGTTACATTTTAATAGAATCTAGCACATACTAGATTCAATTATATAAACGTTATGTATTACGTGTCTTGTGCTACATACAAAGTGACCGAAATTGTATATTTTTTGTATGTCATTGCTTGCTTGTTGGACCGGTTGATTAGACTATTCTTTGGTGGACAAAGATATATTAAAGTTTTTCATATTAGAAAGAAATTTATGAATTGGCCTTGTTGGTTTACCTGTTGAAATAACTGAAATATCATCCCCTAAATTGGTTCATACAAAAGTAATCTCTAAACATCGAAAATAAGGTCTATAATGTAGTTAGTGGAGAGCGGTTACCGGTGACCGCTTTATATGTACATAAAATAAGTACTAAAGATTTACTAATGTGTAAGTGTGTTTGTTTGTTACTCCTTCGCGATAAAAATGCTGAAGGGATCGAGATGAAATTTGGAATCGAGGCAGATTATAGACTGGAATCACACATATAGGTTACTTTTTATACCAAAAGAGCGCGTACAAAGCTGTTGGAAGAATCTAATTACTGATATAATGCATGACATACAACTTTAAATATAACTTACTAAAAACTAAAATATTTACACCTTAACACATTAAACGCCGTGGGGGTCACCGGTGACCGACATTAGTGGAAGATTTGCCTTCATCAATTTTCTATTGGCAGTCAAAGGCTTAAAGTACTACTTAGATTTGTATTCGGGTATTGAAAGTAGTATAAAAGTATGTATGAGCGAATCAATGTTATCTTACTATAGGTCTTAGTGTAGTTTTTATTTTGTTTTTACAAGCATTGAGGCATGCGTAAGGCAACAGAATCAAAACTAGTTTTGTACCATTATATTTTGGTACAGGTGAGCGCAAACGTGGTAGGCTAGGTACTCAAGATCTGTACTTTTCCTAAGAACTTTGTTGCTGTACTTACCTACTAACTCTGTAATTTTTTTAAGAACTTTTGTGAGACATAGGTACTAAATTAACTATTATGTTTTCCGCTTACTCACACAACCAATAGACGAACTTAACTAGTTTCAAGCCATGCTGGAGGCTCATATTCATGAGCAGCATTCAGTGACGACGCGGTGACTGTCGCGCTGCTACTGAGCCCTAACAGTTACGTGAGTAAGTCGAAATAATAATAATAAATTTAGTAATTATTTTTTCTTTATCTCAAACTCAATCTACATCTTAAATGTGTACTATTAATGCGATAGTAAGTTGGTTTGTTCGTTACGTCTTTTTGATACCCAACAGTGCGAAAGTTTTTTTAGTTTATGGCGACGAGCATCCTCACTTCGATTCCTACAAACGACAGATTATGACACAGTCACTCACAATCAGGTCATGATGCAGAGCGAGGGGGACTGGGATGCCGTCTCCTCCTTTTGCGAAGCAGTCATGCTAGCTAAGGAGGAGGCGGGGCGCGTGAGGTGGCGAAGCGTTGCCTCCTCATAACCCAGCCATCGCGAAGGACACTCTGGGCGTCGGGGACGACAGCGACGCCTCAAAGAGCCATCAGACCACCACGGAACAGCGCTGATGCCGATTAGGAGCCGCGAAGAACTAAACGGGTTACCGGGGCTCCAGCTCGTAGTGCAGGAGTAGGAACGGGGTGGTTTTTAGTCAGTAAGAGTCTGACACTCCCTCCTTCCTCATCCAGGTAGGAGAAGTCATTCGATTATTTTTCCCCATTAAAAATAAAGTCACTCACAATCGCATCTCAGGTCACTTCAAGTATTGGATTTTATTGGAACAAAACAAATTATTTTGATATCTTAACACTAGTGTGCTCGATCATACATTTCTGTCAGTTTTTTATACCATAAAGGGGCGTGTCCTTGCGTCCGGCGCGTTAATGCCACAGGTTCGATCCCCGATCGCGTGCCGACTTTTGGAATTTTAATACTCCTTCCTTTGTTGTCGTTTTTTGTTAGATGTTTTTTGCTTTTTGAGATAAGTCGCTTTTGGGTGGAATTTGAGATTTAGAATCGTTTATTTTGTACGTTTACGGCTACGGTTGTCGTTTTTTTTTCTGTTAAAATATTTGTTGTTGGTAGTTGGTGTCAGGTAACTTAATTTGCCATTTTTGGAGCAATTTTGAAAATATTTTAAATGAAAGTGAAATTGTTTGTTCCGCTTGTACACATTAAAAGAATGATTTTGATGCATTTTTTTACCCTATATATCTGATCCGGCAATCTTCGTACCGCCTAAACATTTTTTTCTTACTTTTTAAACCTTCCCTGGACTTCCACATACATTTCAAAACCAAAATTAGCCAAATCGGAGCAGCAGTTCTTGCATTTTAGCGACACTAACGAACAAAAATTCCTTTTTTTATCATATTATTTATAGGTAAATGTTGTTGAGTAAAAATTCATCATCATGATAAACAACAATAGTCCATGTCCATGTCAGTTCACTGCTGCCCTATAGCCTTATTTGCATAAATAGAGGTAGCCATAAAGTTGACGCTCTGCAAAAAGGTTGGCGATCGATATTTAAAAGGCTCAGTGCCTCTAGCCAAACGCCACTTTAGCGCTAGTCTACAGAGAGAGTAGAAAACTAAATGTATGGGGATGACACTGACAAGACAGTGTCAAAATTTCCGTCAATGCCATATAATTTAGTTTTCTATTCTACATGTAGACAAGCGCTAAATGGCATTTGGCTACAGCTGCAGGTTTACCATAGAGCTACATTGCTCGATTAAATTCAGTTCATTCATTTAAATAAAAACCGTATGAATGAAAATATAAAATTTAAATTAATCATTTTAAATGCTAAATAATAAACTTTTTGTTCAATTAGAAGGCGGTTCGTGTGAAATGTTGTCATTATGTAGTTTGTACTTCTATAGATAATTGGATTAGTGGAATATGCGTGTGAATTCATTAATTAGCATTTATTATTTGAATGAAAGAAGTAGGTTTTACTTTCAGCGTCATTAAATGTGCCTATGATAAATGATAATTTGTGTATTTCGTAAATATGTAGGTATACTAAAATTTATTGAGTGTTTAAGTTTTAAAATATCTACAATCGAAGAATCATAATAGATACAGTCACCATCATCGAATTTCAATTGTTAGATTTCTTAATACCACACATCTTCAAAGAACAAAATTCAAATTACATTCTATATTCCAAATATTTAAAAACAAAACCATAAACCTAACCAATCAGCCAGTTAAATTGTAAATAATTCCGATACCAAACCTCCTTACTGTGTAACGTAAAAAAAAAACTGACCATCTGACAGATAAAACAAGATGGCCGCGCTATTACTTTTTAAATGCAGTGTTTGTGAAGACGCTAGCCATCAAGTTGATTAGCATGAGATCATAGTGACATCACTGTAAACACTGGCTTTTACCTCCTTCAAAATGTATGCAGATTTGCACTTTAGATGGACAAGATTAAAATAAAGACTGTAATACATAAATATCTGTGTAAATTTGTGTTTAAAACTAAGTAAAGTTACGTAGTTGTTGTCCATTTAATTTTTAAAACTTGAGAGTGGCTGAATAAGACATATTCTATTAAGGATAGGACTAGGTTTAACAAATTTTTTAAACCACGAATAGGTAAAATGAATAGGTAAAATAAATATGGAATGATAATGAATAGGTCGGGCAAAGTATTACTGGGTTTTTAAAAAAATCTCAGTACTAGCACGGAGTCTGGAATTGTGCCCGGTATATGGCAATAGGCTCACCCCTTATTACATGGGACTCATAACATAAATAGTGAAACGTGGGTGTTACATTGTACAGTGGCATAATGTGTACCTCTGCCTATCCCTTCAGGGATAAAAGGCGTGATGTTATGATGTTAATGAATAGGTAAAAGAATGAATGAATGTATTGTAAAATATCCTGACAAAATGGTTCAGTTTTTGAGTTCTAGATTATTTGTTTTAATTGTCATCATTATCAACAGTTCTTTAGCCTTCTCGTGTATAGATATTTACCATCAATCTACACATTTGACAGGCCGGTTGGGAACTGTTTAATGAGTTCTAGTTTTTTTTATAGGATAAGTTGGTAAACGAGCAGACCGTTCACTTGATGGTAAGCAATTGGCGCCGTCCATGAACATCTGAAACACCAGAGGCCGTCAAAATCGTTTGGGAATTGGAAATTTTTGAGGATTGTTGGGGATTTGGGGATAAGTGAGATTGGTGAGGGGGTAATTGAGCCTCCGGTAACCTAACTTACACGACGAAATACAAAACAAGCGTTGTTTCACGTCGGTTTTCTGTGAGGCCGTGGTATCACACCGTTTATCAATCCATCTGCACATTTTCCATAAAAAACACAGAATGCTTTATTTCAATTAAAACTCTGTAACCCTTAATAGAATGGTTTCATCGGCCGATTTGTTAAGCACTTGGCCGACTTACCGATTTACGGTATCAAGTCGGCAATTACCGAGAATCGATTCTTCCGGAAAATCGATGTGAGCGGTTATGTAATAAGTATCAAGTGCGGGTTCGATCGAGTTTTAAGTTGAAATTGTTTAGTAATGTTTTTATACGGAATTTGTAGTTTGCAGTGTTTATGAACAAAATTTTATTTGTGTTTTACCATTTTGAAACTTATATTATTTAAATAAAGTAGAAAACTATTTTGGTATTGTTGATATACTTATAAAAATAGCAATATTGTTTCTCGTGAATTATTTAAGTTTCTGTAAATAAGTGCTACTATTCAACTAAAGAATTTCTTAAGGACAAAGATTACAAGAATATTGTTGGGGAATTTTTTTTTTTAAGGGGGGAAAATCATCGAATAACTGCTCCCGCCTGGGTGAGGCGGAAGGGAGTGTCAGACTCTTACTGACTAAAAACCACCCCGTTCCTTCTCCTGCACGTCGAGCCGGAGCCCCGGTTACCCGTTAGGTTCCCGCGACATTGTTGGGGAATAGGGCGTAATATTAATATAAGTAGATTATAAGTCTAATATTTGTACACCGATTCAGTAGAATGTATGACGCATTAATTAACATAAAATACCTATTGTAACTACATTCTGACAAATCAATTTTTCTTTTTTTAGTTACTTTCTTGCTACATACGTGTTGGAAAAATACATTATAATTTATATGTAGTTTTCGTCAGCTCATTTTGCTTTAGTCGCAAACCCAGGATCAGTAGGTACCCGTATCCTCAAAAGCATTAAAAAAATATTACTAATTACAATTTGTGTCACCGTGACATTGAATATAGATTCTACGTTGAATCTAGATGCAATGTTTCTATAGATTCTACAACATCCTGAACCATGCTCTTGATCACAACTCCATCAAATTTATAATGTCCCAATAATAGCTCAATTACTCCAAAACTACATACAAACAATCAAATGAATAGAGAAATGCATAGAGTTGCTCGTAACTAGTAATTTTCTGCGTTTCTAGTGCTGACCTCTGGTGGCGAAAGCTGCAAGGTCAATTCTATTGATATGTTAGCCTGTCTGTTTATACAGGATGGTTATAAAACTGGATTTTAAACTAGAGTTGTAGACATTCTAGTTTCCATGTAAAATCTTCAACTCGCCTGCCATTTTATGTGGATTTTATAGCAAACCTTCTTATGTACAGAAGACACATATTCTTAGACTATAACGGACTGTTCGTGATTTAAAAAAAGAACATAATGCAAGATCAATAAACTCTTTTTTTTATTCATTTAATTGAGATTGCACATTGCACAGTGGTGTGGTAGCTGGACAACTGACTGCCGCGCAACGTGTCACGGGTTCGATTCGCACTTATCGCAATATCGACAAATTGTTATTCCGGGTATCGATGTAATGTGTATATGACTTTGTAAGTTCGTAAAATGTTTGAGGTGGTAATCATCAAATGATTTCTCCCTGGGTGAGGCGGGAGGTTTTTAAAAAATCTCAGTAGTAGCACGGAGTCTGGAAATGTGCCCGGTATATGGCAATAGGCTCACTTCCTATTACATGGGACTTATAACATAAATAGTGAAAAGTGGGTGTTACATTGTACAGTGGCATTAAATGCCGAAATGTGCATCTCTGCCTACCCCTTCGGGGATAAAAAGGCGTGATGTTATGTATTATGTATGAGGCGGGAGGGAGTGTCAGACTCTTACTGACTAAAAATAAAAACCACCCTGTTCCTACTCCTGCTCCCGGTAACCCGTTAAGTTCTCCGCGGCTCCGTATTGGAAGCGTCAGACTCTTACCGACTAAATTCCCACCCCGTTTTTATTCCACCGTTCCACCTTCGAGCCGGAGCCCAGGCAACCCTAGCGGTTCCCAGCACATCTATTTGCCTCTTTAAGGAAATAAAAGCCTTCATTATATAGGTACTAAAGTATACCACAATCGACACCACTTTAGTTGTTAATTTAACCGATGTGACGTCATAGTTGCATCACCGTACATATGGAGAGCTCATGGTCGAGAATTAAGCACAAGTCTTTTGTCTGATGTTACATCTTATGATGGGTTAGGGGAAAGTGAACCTTATGACGGTATGTTTATGGTGTGGTTTTGTTAGTTTACTTTTATATGTTGATGGTGTTTTTCGAGTATACCATACATTACGGTGCCTCTGCCTATACTGTGCTAATACTGAAGATTTTGAAATCAAAAAACTCAATAAAGGGTTGTCAGGCGTATTATGTTAATCGTTCGGTTTTGTAAAGAAAGAAAGAATAACTTTATTTCACACGCTAAAAATAGGTGATACATACAGATTTTACACATAAGTTTACAAATATCTAATTCTCAACTCTTCAAATGTGGTCACATAGAATTCAATGAAACATTATGGAAACCCCGTGTTGGGTAACTACATGGGTCCCTTCTCTTTTTCTCCATTGAATGATGGTAATATATCCTCAATATTCGAAGGGTATTGTTTAGTTGATTGGATCTTTTCTTTATTATGATAGAAGCCGGTAAACGAGTAGACGGATCACCTGATGGTAAGCGATCGGCATCGCCCATTAACACCTAGAGCACCAGAGGCGTTACAAGTGCGTTACCGGCCTTTTGGGGATTAAGAATTTGAGGATTGTTGGAGATTCAGGGATTGGAGAGATTAGACCAGGGAAGAGGGGAAATTGGGCACGATAACCTCACTCATACGATGAAACGCAACACAAGCGTTGTTTCACGCCGGTCTTCTGTGAGGCCGTTGTATCACTCTGGTCGAGCCGGCCCATTCGTGTCGAAGCATGGCTCTCCCACACTTAACTTATATACTTCTTTTTCTAACAAACATCTGTAAGAGTTTTTCCAATATATATCTACCTAGTTTGGATACCGTGCTTCGTGACAAAATATATTTAGTGAGCCAGTTTTGTCTTACACGACTTTAGAAAAATAAAACACTAATGAAATATTAGCGCGCGTTTGCTAATGGGGACTTCTTGCAGATGTCGTAGCAAAATATATAAAAATAATATATACTAAGTAAGTTCTATGTTATAACATTTCAAAATGCGTAAATATTACTTCTATTAACCCGTCGTGTGTTTAAACATGGATCCACGCGAGATACAATGTATTTTCTATTGTGTCCCATATCGGTGCATTCAAGCGTTATATTGTTTTGTTTTTAATTTTTTTTTAATATAAATATGAATATATTAAATGTAAATAATTATAATTTATTTTTTTGGTTTTAATATTGTTGCGACTGCCTCTTTGACCGAGTGGTCGCAAGTGCGAATGCCGGGCAAGGGGTTTCGGGTTTGATTCCCGGGTCGGGGAAAGGATTACTGGGTTTTTTATAAATTCTCAGTAGTAGCACGGAGTCTGAAATTGCGCCTGGTATATGGCAATAGGCTCACCCGCTATTACATGGGACTTCTAACATAAATAGTGAAAAGTGGGTGTTACATTATACAGTGGCATAATGTACACCTCTGCATACCACTTCGGGGATAAAAGGCGTGATGTTATGTAATAATAATATTTGTGTTTAATCATCTTGAAGTTTTGTAAACATAAAATTAGGAGTACGGAGAAGGACATACGATAACCTCATGTTATTTGTAATCGAAGCCACGGGTAAAAACAAGTATCAATACAAACACAATGTCAATACCAATACATATTCATTTCGCCATAACATTGAAAGTAAGGTGTGTGCAAGATAATTGTACCGTGCAATTTTCTCTCACGCCCGGCCAGAGGTCGCTGGTGACGTATTAAGGCTTATAGATCTAACGATCATTGATTGCTGATTAGTATTGTCTATCAATGGTAACTGGCTTTTGTGATTGATTAGGATTTGTAGGTAACACATACATACATACATTAGATATGCATATGTATATACAGCTGATTGTTTAATTAGTCGATTGGTCGTAATTTTTTGCGACTGACAAGCAAAGGTCTTGCGATCGATTCTCGGGCTGGGAAAAGTGCCAGTGGCTGTTCGATTTTTTTCGATAGAGAATTTTAATTGACTTTTATGGACAGCATATTTTGGTTTTTTATGAAAGGATAATTTTATTCTTAATACCGATTAGAATGACAAAAAATCAAAAAAATGACACTAAGAAGAAACATCGTTTTAAATTCTAACATAAGTACATACCTATGTCACATAACATAACATCACGCCTTTTATCCCCGAAGGGGTAGGCAGAGGTGCACATAATGCCAATGTACAATGTAACACCCACTTTTCACTATTTATGTTATGAGTCCCATGTAATAGGAGGTTAGCCTATTGCCATATATCGGACACAATTCCAGACTCCGTGCTACTATTGAGATTTTTAACCCATCAATACTTTGCTCGACCCGGGAATCGAACCCGAGATCCCTTGCCCGGCAGTCACACTTGCAACCATTCGGCCAACGAGGCAGTCCTATACATACCTATGCCAATTTTACTTTTCAATAGACAGTTATACAAAAGTAATATAAAATATTCAAAACAGCATCTATTTGTAACGGTTTGACATATCAACATAATATAATAAACATATATATGTAGCCAAATAGCCTGACACGATAGCCTTTTCAACTTTGGGCTACATATTAAACAGGATTCCTATGTAGAACCTGTATTCTCTATGTTTTTAGATTTATGTCAATCGATAGTTTATTGTTAAACAACTGTCATTTGTATATAAAAGGTCGGTATTTTAAACGGAATTTCTGATTTTGATTAACTGATTGAGACAGTTTTAGCATCACAAATAGTTTTTATTCATATAATAGTATTTATATTTTCTTTTTGTATAAGTCGGTAAACGAGCTGACGGATCACCTGATGGTAAGCAATCGGCCATGGACACCCGGATCACGAGATGCTTTACAAGTATGTTACCGTTACTGTTTAGGGAATTGGGATTGTGGGGGATTTGGGGATAATTGGGCTTCTGGTAACCTCACTCATACGACGAAATACATCGCAAGCGTTGTTTCACGTCAGTCTTCTGTGAGGCCGTGGTATCACTCCGGTCGAGCCGGCCCATTCGTCCCGAAGCATCGCTCCCTACACATACAATTTAATACCTATCAGGCCTTTTAAAAAAAACGTAACTGTCAAATTTAATACAATCTACAGAATGTGACGCCTCACTACAATATCTATGCGTTGAATCAATCAATGAATCAATCATTTTATTCTGATTGATTGACTGATTGATAGATTGACCCGTTACGTTCACGCTCCAATGAATATTTCGGAACTCATTTTGAATTTGTTTTATAAGTGAGTTGAATAGAAGTAATAAAGTAGTATCGTATTTGTAAAGTTGTAATTTATATTTGTCGATTTTTTTATATGTAAATTAGTTTATCATTAGTCAATATTGTTTGACCAGTCTGTGGTAGCAAGTGCACCTAGTCAGAGTGTCTTTAAAAGTCTTAATAGTAGTTAGTAGAGCAAACTATTACTGGGTTTTAAAAAAAATCTCAGTAGTAACACGGAGTCTCGAAATGTGCCCAGTATATGGCTATAGGCTCACCCCCTATTACAGGGAACTCATAAAATAAATAGTGAAAAGTGGGTGTTACTTCTGTGTGCACCTCTACCTACCTCTTCGGGGATAAAAGGCGTGATGTTATTATTCTATTTATTATATCTATGTAAAGATATATAAGCGATAGTTCCTACATACGAGTCTCCGTTCGCTATTCGCACAGGTAGGCGACGAGGTCGTCAACATATTAATGAATTCTAATTATAATAATACTATTTATTCCTGTTCCTTTGTTTTCTTTGTTTGAAGGAATGTGCAGTGAATGCGATATTGTTTTGTTTATTTTTATTCAATTTCATATTTCATTATGATGTCATTTTGGCATAGGTTACGTTATTGGTTTTATTTGAATTATCGGAATAATATTTATAATATATATAAGAAATGATTAAAATGGCTCGATAGTTAAGTTAGGAATATGTTCTTAGGTATTAGATTTTCCAAAATCCTCAGTATACGCATGATACTTTAGGTAAAATTCGTTGTATGACCATGTAGCCCACACCTTAATAGGCATATATTACATGGGTATCATACATAACTATTGATAACCTATTATTTATGTCTTTGCAAATTAACGCCCTATATATATACACCTTAATATATCTTAACATGTATATTACTCATTGTCGATGTCGTGATGGCCCGGAGGTTTAAGACGCCCTTTTCTCATGCATGAGGATGCGGGTTCGAAACCCACCAACGGCAAGTACCAATGTGACTTTTTCCGAGTTGTATGTAGGTACTTTCTATTATCTAGACACCACTGACAAACGGTGAAGGAAAACGTCGTGAGGTAACCTGGGCTTATAATTTCTAATTATAAGTTTGAAATCGCTAACCCGCATTGAGCAAGCGTGGTGATTAATGCTCAAACCTTCTCTGTGTCAGAAGAGGTTTTGCTCAGCAGTGGGCGCTTATAGGCTGTTGATGATAACTCATTGCAAAACACCAGTAACGCACTTGTAGCGCCTCTGGTGTTCCGGGTCCATGAGCGACACCGATTGCTTACCATCAGATGATCTGTCAGCTTTATCGGCTTATCCCATAAAAAATATCTTTGGAAATCTTTAAAGAATTTCAAGAATTTCCTTTTATCATCTGTAAATAAATAAACACTTCATAAATTTGCTATATACCTTATCTTTTTCAATTCCGGTCATAAATAAGGAAAGAATTTCTTCACATATCTGTTTTATCTTTTACGTTCAGATATTGATTTCGAAATTATTTGTGATGTGGGTTACGTTGGGTGATTCATAAAGTTAGGGAAGAGATAAGTGTTCGTACATTTTACACGCGTACAGTCATCTAAGTTATTTGGTACACAGGTAATCTTATACTATTAAATAAAGCGGAAGAGTTGTTTTTTGTTTGTTTGTTTGAACGCGCTAATCTCCGTAACCACAAGTCTGATTTGAATAATTCTTTTTGTGTTAGATAGCGCATTTATAGAGGATGGCTTTAGGTTTCCCCGTCATCAAGAAAAAGGTTGCAATACTTGCAATCTTGACCAAAGTAGTGACTTAAGACATAATAAAAAAATATTTTTTTCTTTTCTACATACATAGTACATACATACATAACCCCACGCCAGTCTCTCATTCGGGTATTCTGAGACTATGGAACTTTTTTTACTTTTCTATTCAATAAAATAGAATAATTTTGACAAATCAAAGTATTAACTATAAGTTGATTTTCTAGGTGTCTGTACACAGTGTTGGGTGCGCGTGCGCCTGGCCCGCGCTAGCCCGCGGTCGTTGACAGCGCAGTCGCAACCGCGCGTTGCCTTTTTATTTAGCAACCTTCTACAAAACGTTAGTTGTTGAGCAAGCTACTAGGTACTAAGTTCAATTCTAGATTTGTTTTGATTCATTTTTTGTACAATATCTTTGTTAGTAAATATTGTAGAAGTGAATATTCTAGGAGATTTGTTTAGAGTATTATTATAATAGAAGCATGACAGTAGCCGACTTGATATTAATTTGTAGTTTGTCATAGTGTCTGATTGAGTTTAATTTTTTAATTTAGTCTAACTTATAGTTAATAGGGTAGATGCCTAATTTTTATTTGAATGTCCGATAGATTATTTTAAATCACACGTACCTATGTTTTATTTTCTTATAGAAACGAATACTTTTGACGATATATTGATTTAAAATGTCGCGTGACGTCACTTCTATGTACATTTTATATGTAGAAATGACGTTTTAACTCCCACTCCTAAACTTTGATTCGTTATATCTAAGTATAATTTTATTATACGACAAAATAAAAAAATACGTGTTACTAATTAGATTTTTAATTTTCATACCCCGTCATCATCCCAATTCAACATTTTCATTATGCGTAACGTGTTAAAATACGTAGACTATGAGTCAGTTAAGCTAGTAGACATTTAGAAAGAGGCTAGAGGAAACCAAGTAGTGCTCAACAGTCGGCCCATCAAATATAACAAAAAATATCTTGTTGACTAAAGCTTCGCTCATTGCATGCGTACATTGTCAATAGCAAAAATTCTATATACTTATAGTATATGCATTTTAAATAATATGACGTCAAATCAAAGTAGGTACATATCTAATTCAAATAAATCATAATATTCAAATAAATCATATATATTATATATATGCCACTTTAGAACAGTCAAAATTATCCGATAGTCATTCAATATCCGATAGTCTAAGTGTGGGAGTGCCATGCTTCGGCACGAATGTGCCGCCTCGACCGGAGTGATACCACAGCCTCACAGAAAACCGACGTGAAGCAACGCTTGCGTTGTGTTTCGTGTGAGTGAGGTTACTGGAGGCCCAATCACACCCCTCCCTAGTCTCCCGAATCCTCCACAATCCTCAAATTTCCAATTCCCAATGGTGAAAATGGTGTTTTTGGGTGTCCATGGGCGGCGCCGATTGCTTACCATCAGGTGATCCGTCTGATCGTTTACCGGCTTATACTATAAAAAAAAATGAAGTTAGTCATTGCTCATCCGATGATGTTATGACGATTCAAATACATGTTTGTACAATACATATTAAATTAGTATTCATTTTGTTCCTAACTACGGATCTACTAGAAAAACATGTTCAAAAAAAGCCTTACAGCCATTGTGCTTTAATAGAATTTGAACTTTTTGTGATCGACGCAGGTCGGAGAGTTGAATGACTTTGTAATTTAGATCTTTAGACGTTTATTAGTACGTTTTTCTGTAAGTAACATCGTTTTAACATCCAAACGAATGAAGAAGTTAGTTTTTATTTTATGTTTTTGTGTTAGGTATTAATCATCCTGTAATTTAAACAGTTTTAACTGTCATATAGCTTAGTAAGAAAACTAGCAAAAAGTCTTCAATGTTACATAATGTTATAAGCACCTGATAATACCTCTGGTTATTGTTAGTTTACTTAGGTTACCGGGACTGCCTCGTTGGCCGAGTGTTCGCAAATACGACTGCCGGGCAAGGAATCTCGGGTTCGATTCCCGAGTACGACAAAATATTACTGGGTTTTTTAAAATTCTCAGTAGTAGCACGGAGTCTGGAATTGTGCCCAGTATATGGCAATGGGCTCACCCCCTATTACACGGGACTCATAACATAAATAGTGACCGTTTACAACTAGGCGAATCAGAAGCCCCGTTTATTTAAAAACAAAACATGTTACCCATGATTTAGAACAGTGATTCCCAAAGTTATCTAGACTATCTAAATCAAGTTTCAAACTCAAGACCCACGTGTAGGAAATTAAATCTTTACCAATATGAAAAATAATATACAGAGCAGTTGGTTAATGCGTCTACAGACAGTAGCTATTGAAGATATTGTAATTAGTAAAGGTCCTACCTATGACTTTACACTGAACTATACTCAGATCAATTTAACTCAGCATAACAAAACCATAAAACCGTCATCAAGATCTTCAATAATAACAATACATAAATGTCCTAATACTTAGGTATGCTAGCCAGTGGCCGCAAGCACCAAGTTCCAAGGACCGTTAGGTTTCCCGTCCTGGACCGAGTACACCTAGATATACCTAGATGGCTTAGGTACAGCTAGTGCCGGACAAATGACAGTTACATTCACGCCTGTTTTCTTAAACTGAGGTAGACTGGACACTTTTAAGTTGGCCGATTCGGCAACTAAAAATACAGTGGATAAACTAAAAAGTTAATTTTATGGGATAAGCCGGTAAACGAGCTGACGGATCACCTGATGGTAAGCAATCGTCGTCGCTCATGGACACCTGGAACATCAATGTGTTACAAGTGCGTTACCGCGGCCTTTTGAGAATTGGGAATTTTAGGATTGTGGAGGATTCGGGGATTGGAGAAACCTCGGGGTAATTGGGCCTCCATTAACTCCGTCACTCACACGACGAAACACAACGCAAGCGTTGCTTCACGTCGGTTTTCTGTGAGGCCGTGGTATCACTCCGGTCGAGCCGGCGAATTCTGGCCGAAACATAGCTCTCCCACTCTCTTAAATAATGTTAAATATACAATTTCTTTCATTCATTTTCAACTCAAAGGCCTTGGAATAAAGTTCAAATCTTAATCGTTAATTCGTGCGTGTTGCTATGAATTGACACATTTGTACTGGGTCTGTTGCTGGCCAGTTTTGTAATGTTGAAAGCTAAAATAATGAATGGTCAAGGAAATTGTTCATCATCATCATCATATCAGCCACAGGACGTCCACTGCTGAACATAGGCCTCCCCCAATGACTTCCAGATAGGCCGGTTGGAAGCGACCTGCATCCAGCGGTTCCCTGCGACCTTAATGAGGTCGTCTGTCCACCTTGCGGATGGACGTCCTACGCTGCGCTTGCCGGTACGTGGTCTCCACTCGAGAACCTTTCTGCCCCAGCGGCCGTCGGTTCTCCGCGCTATGTGCCCTGCCCACTGCCACTTCAACTTGCTAATCCGCTGGGCTATGTCGGCGACCTTTGTTCGTTTGCGGATTTCCTCGTTTTTTAACCGATCTCGCAAAGAAACTCCGAGCATAGCCCTTTCCATAGCGCGCTGAGCGACCTTGAACTTCTTTATAAGGCCCACAGTGAGAGACCACGTTTCTGTTCCATAGATCATCACTGGTAACACACACTGATTATAGACTTTCGTCTTGAGGCACTGAGGTATGTTGGACGAGAAGATGTTGCGTAGTTTCCCGAACGCTGCCCATCCAAGTTGGATTCGACGATTGACCTCTTTCTCGAAATTGGACCTACCTAGCTGGATCACTTGTCCTAGGTATATATATTCGTCAACAATTTCGAGGGTAGAGCTCCCAACTGATATCGGGTAGGGCGTAACATGGGCGTTCGACATGACTTTCGTCTTGTCCATGTTCATTTGGAGCCCTACCTGTTGAGAAACTCTACAGAGGCATCGAGCATTGTGCTTAGATCCTCCAGCGATTCTGCCATGACCACAATATCGTCGGCAAACCGGAGGTGTGTGATGTACTCGCCGTTGATGTTAATGCCAGATCCTTTCCATTCCAAAAGTTTGAAGGCGTCTTCCAATGCAGCGGTAAACAGTTTTGGAGATATGACGTCTCCTTGCCTTACACCTCGCTGCAGAGGAATATCCCTCGTGTTCCGGTCCTGTACTCGGACCGACATAGTGGCGTTTGTGTACAAGCACTTTAAAACCTCAATGTACCGATAGTCAATACGGCAACGCTGGAGAGATCTTAACACCGCCCAAGTCTCGATCGAATCAAAGGCCTTCTCATAGTCCACAAACGCTAAGCATAGCGGCAAGTTATACTCCTCGGTCTTCTGTATAACCTGCCGCAGTGTATGGATGTGGTCCATGGTGCTATAGCCTTTCCGGAAACCGGCTTGTTCGGGAGGCTGGAAGTCATCGAACCTACGTGTGAGACGATTCGTAATGACCCTCGAAAACAGCTTGTAGACATGGCTCAGAAGTGAGATGGGTCTGTAATTTTTCAGTAGAGTATTGTCTCCTTTCTTGAAGAATAGCACCACCACACCTCTGCCCCATGCCGCCGGCGTTACTCCTTCGAATATGACAGAGTTGAAGAGCTTCTGAAGGACTCTCAGTACCGGCGTTCCGCCCGCTTTCAGAAGCTCTGATGTGATTCCGTCTTCACCCGGCGCCTTGTTGTTCTTAAGCTGCTTGAGGGCCATTCTAATCTCGTATAGGCTGATGTCCGGGATATCCTCGGTATAATGTCGGGTAAGTCTAGCTCTTGGATCTGCAACTGAGTTAACAGGTTTAGTGACCGATGCGTATAGCTGACCATAAAACGTCTCGATCTCCCTCAAAACTTCGGCTTTCGTCGACGCCACACTACCATCCTCCGCCTTCAGCTTCGTCAGCTGGCTTTGCCCAATAGACACGTCCCTAGCGAACACTTTGGAGCCTTGGTTCCGCTCTATCGCTTCTTTAACCATATTGACATTAAAGTTGCGGATATCGTGTCGCAGGGACTTCCATATCTGTCTATTGAGAAGGAATTGTTATATTCATAGATTTCCAAAAATAATTCTTAGTTAACCCTTTGAGTGACGTCATTATAGACACAATTAAAGAACAATAGGTTGCGGTCACCGGTGTCCTCGCGGTGTTTGACAGTTTAAAGGTCTTTTAGATGTTGAACAGGAGATCCCGAGTTATATTTTTGAGTCTGTCGGATTTTTTATTGTAAAATTAATGTGATGTCTGAAGGGTTTGGTAGATGTGCTACATATTGCGTCCAATTTACACTAGTTGAGACTATACAGTCGGCTATTACCATATTCCGAGCACAATACTTTATACTGTAATTAAGGAAAAAATGTCCTGGTAATCAAATAACACACCCCTTACTCAGCATTCACACGTCACCCTCGACCAACGAAAGACTCCACTATCACACCATTATCAATACTCCAAAATGACCACTTTTAAATACCCGCGGAAACAGTTAATTCAACCGCAAACCTGTTACTTTTACTTTCCATATAAACACTACCGATATCACCTGAAACACTGAATGACACAAATATCCATAAACGGACAAACTGACGGACAAAAACATTCAACAAGTCAAAAACTTTCCCTCACTACACAACGACAATATCTCTTAATTCCATATACATTGCCACTTTTGTTCGTTTTCTCATCTTTATATATTGAACAAAACGCGCAATGGATGCTGAATTTTCTGCCGCAAGTTTATACACGCCGTGGCTGTGCTTTCACAGATGTTTGGAACTGTGTCAGTATATTTTTTTTACGTAATCAGTTCTTGATTTGAATTTTTGTAAATGCGTATTCATAGGTTTTTGTGTGGAGTTGTAAATTGAATTCTATTGGTGTTGCCTAAAATCGATTATTGAATGCATTGTTGCTATTCTATGAGAGAAATATACTATTTCTAGTAACCAAAATTTATATAAAACCTACTAAAATACTACGAAATTTTTTTATGTTTGTTTGTTTGTATCTCCTTCACGTCATACCGGCTGAAGGGATGGGGATAATATTTAGAATAGGGATAGTTTATGGTGTGGAATACCATACAGGCTACTTTTTATTACACGGGGACGCTAGCGAATCCGTTGTCAGAAGTTAGTGTAGGTATTATAATTTTCGTGTGTTTGACATGCTTCGGCATGATTACGTCGATTCCACGGCAGTGATACCACGGCCTCACGGTACACGGTACACGGCGTGGAACAACGCTTGTGTTGTGTGCGGTCGTGTAAGTGAGGTCTCAAATATACCAAATGGAATTCTTCCTGTGGGTCTGTGGCAGGAAAAGGAAAAAACGACACCAAGACACAGCGTATGACAAAATTATTTTTGTAAGACACAGCGTATTACAAAATTATTTTTGTAATACGCTGTGTCTAATTAAAAGAAGTAACAATATTGATAAATAAAATAAATCAATACAATACAATACCGATAACTCTGCCTGCCTCGTTGGCCGAGTGGTCGCAAGTGCGACTGCCGGGCAAGGGGTCTCATGTTCGATTCCTGGGTGAAGCAAAGTATTACTAGCTTTTTAAAAAATTCTCAGTAGTAGCACTGAGTCTGGAATTATGCCCGGTATTACATGGGACTCATAACATAAATAGTGAAATGTGGGTGTTACATTGTACAGTGGCATAATGTGCACCCCTTCGGGGATAAAAGACGTGATGTTATGTTATGTTACAATACCGATAAATAAAATAACACTTTATTTAACATTGAACCTAAAACCTCATATTCAGCTACTTTCTCCTGCGACTACACAACTATTGAGTCAGTAAAATGTATAACATTGATTAAACACAACCCTGTAGGGTAATTTATTTAGTTGACTAAATAATTACATATCTAAATAATGACTACACATGAAGATCGATGGTCTAAGCTCCGAGCATTGACCTCTATGTACTTGGGAAGACTTTTGACCGCCTAAGGCGAATAGTGATGTGCAATTACAGGTTTAGTCGATTTCGAGAGTAAGATTAGATTAGTGTTAGTCGATTAATGTAGAGCGTTGCTGTAGAAAAATTTTTGGATGATTGTATCGTGTATTGAATTTAACATGCAGCTTAAATAATTAAAGAATTGTTTAATGAAACTACAAGTGCATTTTCTTCTTCACTACATAGTATAAAAAAGTCGCTATCCGCTGACTGCCTTTCCCTATGTATGCTTAGATCTTTAAAACAACGCAATGGATTTTGATGCGGTTTTTTTTAATAGACAATAATACATGCATATTCCCGCGGGTCGTTAGTTTTTTATAAATTGTTTTTCTATTTTATTTCTTACTTTTTTCATTCATTGCTTAAAAGGGGTAGACGTAGTTATGAAACGTTAAAGGATTGATCTTAAAAGTTTATTGGCATTTCTTTGTCTACTACCTTTGTCTAGTACCTAACCTCGAAAATACTATTATGAACATCAAACGGCGCCGTTTATTGAATTCATTCGATTGTTAATTGCTGCACTAGTTACGTTAATTTACCAACAAATAAGTTGACACATTCTATTTAAAAGAATATTTTGATAAAAATTTTATGAGTGTTCTAAATCACATAAATATACCTAATAGAAAGATAACAAACCACACCTTTAATTTACGCAAAGAGGTGAGTAGAAGTATCACATGGGCCAACTCTATTTATCACTTACTGACTCATTTTTATACTCGATACTATTTTTAAAAATGGCAAAATATGAAAATACCAATAATAATAAACCGGTCTACTCCAAGAGTCGAATCCATGCATCCATTTAAATTTCTATTGCTGACAATCAAAAGTGCCTTCCTGGTCTAATTGAAATAAATGATTTTTGCCTTTTGACTTTTTTGACATGACAGCTTGTTCCCTAGGCACACGACCACTTAACCAACTATTGAAAATATTAAAAATTTTTGGTCTAAAAAACTAGTAACTGTTTATCTCAACACCTTGCCACAAATTAACCTAAAAAAGGCCTAATCTGAAGGCCGATTTGTCAGGCGACCATCACTAATGAAGTCGATTACACTAAATCGACTTCATGACTCCCAGCCCTACGTTTTCAAGGTTCATTTTTATGATAAAAATTGAAATGCAGAAGTTCCATTTGTTTAGAAACATGGAAAAGTCTTTTCACCAGATAGGACCAAAATAATTTCATTATCCAGTAAGCTATTTCATATGTGGGTTAATAAATTAAAATTGTTAGATACAGTACGCAGATAGCAACGTTGGTAACCTTTTAAGGGGAGTAAAGAGGGCTTGCGGACGGCGAGCATAGGTGGCTCACCGCCCGACCAGAACCAGACCCGAGCGTACGGCGCCGCCTCAAAGAGCCAGACCACCACGGATGGGGCCCAATAGGGCTGATGCCGATACGGAGTCGCGGAGAATCTAACGAGTTACCGGGGTTCCGGCTCAAAGTGCAGGAGTAGGAACGGGGTGGTTTTTAGTCAGTAAGAGTCTGACACTCCCTCCCGCCTCACCCAGGCGGGAGCAGTCATTCCATTTCAAAGAGAAAGAGGAGGATGAAGGTCGGTTTTTTAATCATAGTTTATAATCCATAAAATTTAAACCAGTTTTCATCAAAATGGTATTTCTGTATATCTCCCTATGATGTACTTACTTCCTGACTGTATAAGGTGTATGCTAATACCTCGTTATCAGCGGTCGTTGACCTTGATAACGACAACGTTTACCTAACTACAGTCAGGCAGTTAGGTTAGCTAGTGTCGACTCTAAATTGAATTTTAATCGCATTAGATAAGAGCTGGTGGGCTAGTTTGGTTTTATATAGGACTTTTATGTCTTGATGTTGTTTATTTAAGAAGAATCACTATATAGTACAAAACAAAGTCGCTATCCGCCGTCTGTCTGTCCCTATGCATGCTTAGATCTTTAAAACTACGCAACGGATTTTGATGCGGTTTTTTTAATAGATAGAGTGATTCTTAAGGAAGGTTTATACGTATAATACATGCATATTGTACCCGTGCGAAGCCGGGGCGGGTCGCTAGTAATATATATGTATTTTTTTTAATAACGTGACCCTACACTAGTCTACGTGTGTGTTCACAAGTATACAATTTCATGTACACGTAAATGGCAACAATGCAATGTTTATGTTGTTTCATCTCCTGAAAATGCAATCAATACTAATGTCATTTTCCATTTTGTTACAGATCCTGAAACAAAGACATCAATATTATATTGAAAGGTAAATATTTAAAAAAACATAAAATAACATCAAGCCTTATAATATAAACATGAGTTTAAAACCCATAGTATATAGGACTGATAAGTTAAGGCGAAAAGTGAATGTTACATTGTATACTATTTACATCTCTGCCTGTCCCTTTTAGAAATTAAAAGCTAAAACCTTATTTTACACAACCATTTTTTTGCAATAAAATACACACATAACATCACCACCTTTTATCCCCGAAGGGATAGGCAGAAGCGCACAATATGCAATGTACACTGTACAATGTAACATCGACTTTTCACTATTTATGTTATGAGTCCCATGTAATAGGGGGTGAATCTATTACCATATACCGGGCACAATTCCAGACTCCGTGCTACTACTGAGATTTTTTTTAAAACTCAGTAAAACTTTGCCTGGCCCGGGAATCGAACCCAACACCCTTTCCCCGGCAGTCGCACTTGACACCACTCGGCCAACGAGGCGGTCCAATAAAATACTTTTGCTATATTTAACGAAAAGATTCATAATTAAAACTTGACGTCACTTATCCTAGCTTCTAATACCCACCAAATAGATAATTAGATAGCAATAACAAGAAATAACATGAACAACAACAAACAAAGCTTTTGCATTTCGAAAGCTCATAAACCATTCAACGTATAAAGCTTCTAAAACGAAAGCTTACTGGAAGTGGCGTCACCGGAAGTTGCGCTATGTCAGCGATTCAATATGGCGGCTATTAGATTATGTCATACGCTTGTTTGTGAAGCTAGTAATAATATGTAATGTAATTATAGTCTAAGTTGATGCAGTAGGGTTGTTCAAAAACATCTTATTTATTCTATTTTTAAAATGTTTATTTCACTCCAGCCAGGGATCTCCCCCATGTGTGTGCGTTTATAAAAAAAACGTTTTCACCATTTTTTTAAACGTTGCTCCACACTTGGATTTTCTCCTGTGTCGTGTGTGCGTTTACAAACATACAAATTCATAAACACATGACACCCAGACCCGGAACAGCAATCTGTGGATCACACAAAGAGTTGTTCCGTGCGGGAATCAAACCCGCGACACGTTGCACGGCAGTCATTTGCCCAACCACCGCGCCAACCGTGGAGTCATTTACAAATCACGCTCAGAATAAAAAATCCTGGGCAAACTATTTGTTCTCTATACTATGTATACCATAAAAAATTCTATATAGTACAGTAACTGCTTTCCATCCGATGAGCCATAGGCTTATTCATCTGTCCGGTGGACCATCAATTTGTTGGCAACCTCAGTGAAAAAAAACCAAGTAGGTTCTATTTAACGATGATCGTGACTGGTTAAATATAGGCTCTTGTCGATGCGGCCATTTTTTTAGCAATTTGTATTTTAATAGTAGTTGTTTCCTGCTTTTGATAGTACGAGTTACTTCTACGCATTCGTTTATGAATATTAAATGTTTAAGTATTACTTTATCAATAGGTAATAAGTATGCCTTGAGTTAGCGTGGTGACTTATGCTTTTTTTCTCTGCGTTTTGTCCAGAATTGGGATGATGAAAATTAAAAATATAATTAATCCGTAAGTTAGGTAATGAAAAAATATTAGACACGTATTTTTTTATTTTGTCGTATAATAAAACAATACTTAGATAAAACGAATCAAAGTTTAGGTTTCAACGTCATTTCTACGTATAAAATGTACATAGAAGTGAAGTCACGCGACATTTCAAATCAATATATCGCGAAAAGTATTTGTTTCTGTAAGAAAATAAAAAATACGTGTCTAATGATTTAAAATAATCTACCAGACGGTCATTAAAATAAAAATCAGGCATCTACCCTACTGTGATATTATTCATACAGGTCGTAAGGAGAATACTTCTATACGAAAACAGGTGATAGTACGAAACGAATATCATTTTCAAAAAAGTACGGTATGAAATTCTTCTTTTATGTAATAATAGGTGTAATCAAATGCTCAAGGCTAATATTGCATGAATAACGCGATTAAAAATTTAAAAACAAAAATACATTGTCTATGTTTTCGGAAGCGTTTTATTTACACTTTGTATATTTAACTTTTTATATTTAAAGTATAATATACTTACTAGATTAAAGATAGGCCAAATTAAAAGTACCATTAACCGACAAGCATGCATGAAAAGATTGATGACTGTTGATAAATCGAAAGAGGTATGTAGGAATCGTAGTAATTGGCGTTCCCTAATCTCTGCCCATGGGAGACCGACATACATTATTATACATACATTATTTACATACATTATGTATGATCAATCTATGTTACTCTGCGGTTACCACAGGGCTAGACGTAATTCTGATTATCTTAAGTAGCATCTGATAATTTTATAAACTTAATAATTTTCCAAACGAAATCTAGGCAATAGTTCACTTCCTAAGCATTGTTAGATAAAGCTAGACCTAACAGTTCCCTGTTAACGAATTGAGGTAAGCAGGTTAATGAGAGATATTATACTTTAAGTGCTAACGAAGTCATCAGTCCGTCATTATTAGAACATTATCATTGACGGTTTTCATCATAATGGACTAACATTATGAACTTATGACTGTTTCTATCAAAGATGTAGGCAGTACATTAAATTAATAGATCTCTTTAGTTTACGTGTGTCAAGTAGATTGTTTTAAATGTGCCTAAAACGTAACCATAGTTCACCATCGACCCTCAGGACAGCAAATGCATCCCCATCATGTAGATGGTTGGCAGGCCACAACTGTGCGCTTCTCACGTAGATTTCTGCCTCGCACAGCAAAACTGTGGAATCATCTGTCGTCGGCGGTATTTCCGAACCGATATGATCTTCAAACTTTCAAGAAAAGAGCGTATTCCTTTTTAAAAGGCCGGCAACGCACCTGTGGCTCCTCTGGTGTTGCGAGTGTCCATGGGCGGCGCTGATCGCTTTCCATCAGGTGATCCGTCTACCCGTTTCCTCCTATTCCATAAAAAAACACCGTGAAAGCTATTTCGTTTTCGTCCTGCGGCAAAACAACTTGCCATAAGGAGTACTTTCGATGTATAAAGTAAAAACAAAACATAAAGATGTACTTAATTTTTTTATTTAAAAAAACAATTCATTCATTCGCGCACGTGAAACACTAGACGTAAATTCTAAACTCTGTAAGCAAATCTTTCAATACAAAATACGACTAGACAAAGTATACGAATTTCAATTCCATCATTTCAATTTCATTAAAAAGTAAAAACAAAATGAAACGGAACAATCAACAGACGTGTCTAATACATACATAGCAATGTTATTTGTACTGCGGTATGTCTGTCTGTTTACAAAAACTATTGTTATTGCCATGTACTCACTCGCTATAATTACTTCGCGAAGGTTCCGACTTTCATTTACTGCTAAATGTATGAAAAACGATCGCGTAGGCGATTATAGTCGTGTAGTAAAATATTGCAGTAAGTTTGGTCTGTGATGTCTTTGAAATTGTTGACTTAACCTCATTTCTTCTTCTTCAAGGGTAAGGTTCCAAGGTACGTCAAAGAAACAAATAGTTGGTTTTAATAATAATTTGACCACTGTTAAAGTTTCCAATTTGAAAAGATTTGTTTTCTCTCTCCCTCTCTCTGGGGTGTCCATGGGCGGCGCTGATCGCTTACCATCAGGTGATCCGGTCTGCTCGTTTGCCTCCTATTCCGAAAAAATATTTTTTTTTTGGATTATACTTTTTTAAAGTTCTGATCCTGCGAAAGTGTTGTTCAAATTTATGGCTCTTATTCATTGATCTCTGGTTGATTTATACACTTATTAGGCGACGATGGGACTGACATACGCTGTAGGGTGTAAAAGTCCCTAAAATGAAAAAGGAAATAAATAAGGACTTTTTAAAGTTCTTGTTCACCACGTACGGTTGTCGCGCATACTGTTTATGATTATAGGCTCTATCTTACTTGAAACTAGTCGAATTGCCTCGTCGAAAATTTAAGTTAATAAGCCGTAGAACCTAATCAATTTAACTCGTTCTTTTCCACTGTTCTATTTTCAAAAAACTAGATATATTCAACCTTTTTTTAATATGTCTTACGATAGTTATAATACTGTACTTATCTTAACAGTGTCATTGTGAACATTAATAATTTACTAAGCAATGCTCACATACAAAGATTTTATTACATTTCTGATTGACTTTTATTGTTGACAAAGTTCTATGAATAATTTAATGAGATTTACATATATGATAATAACATTACGACTGTTTTCTAACTATAAATAGGCAGTGATGTATCAAAAGGCACACGACCTACGTTTGTATCTTTGTTGAACATAACATAACATCACGCCTTTTATACCCGAAGGGGTAGGTAGAGGTGCACACAGAAGTAACATCCACTTTTCACTATTTATGTTATGAGTCCCATGTAATAGGGGGTGAGCCTATTGCCATATACCGGGCACATTTCCAGACTCTCTAGTAGTTAGTGGGCTGCGCCGCGACCGCGCACGCTATCCATAAGGCAGAGTCCCTCTATGACTTGAAACTGGTAGAGCTTTCTCAGTATATTTACGAGAGTAACTCGTAATTTTTAGTTAAAATATAAATGTTCCACAGATCTCAAGCCTCAAAATTTAACTTCCAATCAGTTCATTACCCCTTCAACACCCATATTAGAGTATAATTGTATAAAAATACGCCATTTGTATTCCAAGTCACGTACGATGTGGTCGCACAAAACATTAGGAATCGTACCCACTACACGAGAAACTCTTGAACAACCAACAACAATAGAACATTAAAATACGAGGAAAGACTTGTACTCTCACTAGTCCAAGCTTAACATGTTTGTATTGGTGAAATTTTAATGAATTTCAACCTTATTGTTTGAGGGATAAAGTTGCAAAGTTTAAAAATCTTGTTTGTTCGGTCTCACAATTATAGTATTCAAATATGAGTCGTGTAATAACGGTTGTATAGAATACATTTATTACCAGTGCTACTCTTACCGCGGGTAGATTAAGAGCAAAGGGATTGACAGAAATCGAATAGAAACCGTCTCTAATAAACCTTATCCTTAAAAAGTTAAGGTTTATTATTAAAACCGTCATTTCCAACCCATCTTCCAAATATGGGAGAAGTATGGCAAACCCTCTTATGCAGTCTGTCAAGAATTGCTTAAAATGAAAGGTTTTAAAAACTTCATACCCCAGAGTTTCACTTGGCAGAAACACATTTTCACAAAAAGAAAGCAACTTGGTCTTGGCTTATAAGTGGCAAGTGGCAAGGCTTATGCCATAAAAAAAACAGATTGTAGAAAAAAAACCACATCAAAGTTAAATCACTATTTAGTATACCAAAAAGAATCAGCGGTTTATCAGCCATTACAATCCAAAATTGCAGTTTTATCAGCCGTCCCTTACAATTGAGACTTTCAATGTAGGTGACCCAATTGACCCCATTTAAAATAAAGTAACGCATTGCCCCGGGGACACGAATTATGTCACAATCACAACCGACACGAGCACAAAGTATAAACACAAAAAATATAGTTTTGTGCCTATCTGTCGTTCCGTGTCGATTACGAAATATTACGTGTCTAAGATCACCGAGATTGGTTGTTATTTAATATTTATTTGGTAACAGAGATAGTCCAGGTTGATGTAGAAAGGTCTACAGTTCTTTATTGGCTGTCCCTCTTTCTATGCGTTCCCATTGTCGCGGAGAACCTAACGGGTAACCGGGGCTCCGGCTCGACGTGCAGGAGAAGGAACGGGGTGGTATTTAGTCAGTAAGAGTCTGACACTCCCTTCCGCCTCACCCAGGCGGGAGCAGTCATTGGATGATTTCCCCCCTAAAAAAAAAATAGTTACCATTAATAAATACGTACGCATAATATAACACCCGTACTCAGAACAACTGACTACAGTAATTCTGTAATTGTAAACAAGTAGTGTCGCATAAATACTACAGTAATTGTCACATAATTAACTTGACCATATTACATCACCGTTACCGAGTAACTGTAGTGTACTGTAGATGTAACGGCGATGCGCTTGCGCAGGTTATTTTAACATTATTAGTAAGGGTAAAGGTGTGTGTACATGTTTGCAGGAATTGGCTTTAATTATTAAATTAGGGTTAAGGGTATTTAGTCTGGTTATTAAGGCATATGAATTTTGCCTGGATTTCGATTTCTGACTGGATTTACGTTGACGTTCAAAAGTGCCTTCCTGGTCTAATTGAAATAAATGATTTTGACGTTGACTTTGCAATTAAGAACGTGGCCGATTTGTTTGTAGTTTTTGACGTTGACTCGGCAAAAAGGAAGAGGTTCTCGAGTAGTAGGTATGGTATCTGTTTAACTACCTTTAAACTATATCGTCGACAATATTTTCAAATCGATACGACTTGTTCTAATCTTCAAGAAAAAAGCGTAGGTATTCCTTTTTAAAAGGCCGGCAACGCACCGTCCTGTGACTCCTCAGGTGTTACGAGTGTCTATGGGCGGCGCTGATCGCTTATCATCAAGTGATCCGTCGTCGGCTCGTTTGCCTTCTATTCCATAAAATAAAGGTATATGCCTCCTTAATAATTTCTTCTTTATCCAACTTTGTCACATAAATGTGGCATTGCCTTAGTTGTTACAACCGTGTAACACATGACCCGATACTCTACGCTCGGGTCGGAAAGAAAGAAAAAGTAAATAGTGGAGGAAAGATAATTGTTAGTAGTAGAAACGGTACCGATATTCAGTACGGCTTTAGAACACCTATGTTATAATGGTAGTACGAAATCAGTAATTAATAACAGTAATGTAGCGTTGAAATTGTCACTATAACATAACATAACATCACGCCTTTTTATCCCGAAGATGCAGGCAAAGGTGCACATTACGGCGCTTTATGCCACTGTACAATGTAACACCCACTTTACACTATTTATGTTATAAGTCCCATGTAATAAGGGGTGAGCCTATTGCCACGTACCGGACACAATTCCAAGCTCCGTGGTACTATTGAATATTTTTAAAACCCAGTAATACTTTGCTCGACCCGGGATCCCGAGACCCTTACCCGGCAGTGGCACTTGCAACCACTCGGCCAACGACACAGTTAGTTAGCAACAGTAACAATAACAGACCTTAACTCCCAGTAACACCTCTTGCGGAATTCTGGTACGACAGTTTGGAAATAGATTTCTGAAGAATGATATTATTCTTTGTGGACTGCCTCATTGGCCGAGTGGTCGTAAGTGCGACTGCCGGGCAAGAGGTCTCGGGTTCGATTCCCGGGTCGGGCAAAGTATTACTGGGTTTTTAAATATTCTCAGTAGTAGCACGGAGTCTGGAATTGTGCCCGGTATATGGCAATAGGCTCACCCCCTATTACATGGGACTCATAACATAAATAGTGAAAAGTGGGTGTTACATTGTACAGTGGTATAATGTGTACCTCTGCCTACCCCTATGGGGATAAAAGGCGTGATGTTATGTATGTAGGAAACGATGATCGATAATATGGTTCTCTACAAATTCTTTGTAAAATGACAGAGATGATACGATATGTAAGTACAACTTTAAATTGAGTACCCTTTTAGTATATTTTAACTTCAACTCTGAACTTCAACCTACCATCATTTCCCATGCCGTACCAAAAGACATTCAAAAGAATTTGAACACTTCTTTTAATATTTGTGTTAATGCGAATATTTTCTCCAGTAATTAAGGCATGGCTTTGCTTACTGTTGAGAATGGCATGGCCGAGTTACCTCAATATATTGCATTGTTCTAACATCTCTGTTGAGCTTTCAACGCAGTACTAGTGATGGTTCTGAATGGAAGATTACGGAGAGAAAGAGATGACAATGAAATGTATTGCTCTCCTTTTCTTTTAATATAAAAATGTGATACATACTATTAGCTACTTTTTAGAGTTTTAGGAGTAGTAGTAGAAGAAGTATTTTTAAGTCTTTTCAAATAGTTTTTCAGTGTTCAGTTTTCCACTTTTCATCAGCATAACATAACATCACGCCTTTTATCCCCGAAGGGGTAGGCAGACGTGCACATTATACCACTGCATAATGTAACACCCACTTTTCATTATTTATGTTATGAGTCCCATGTAATAGGGGGTGAGCCTATTGCCAAATGCCGGGCACAATTACAGTTTTCATCAGTTATATATGTTTTGGACTCATAACACGAAATCATTTGCTTGCATGTGTTATTTATTTGCAACATGAGCAGCATTTATATAAGGTCTACGCTCATCATCACTTCCCCGATGACTTCCAGATAGGCTGATTGCTGCAGTAAGTTTCACGCTATTACTTAATTGGAATTTAAAATCAATTAAGTACTTTTTTTACTAATCAATAATTAACCCAAGGCCCCTCAATTGCACACAGCTTTATCTAAACATGAAAAAGTGCCCTCAATGGGAACTGAAATAAAAAACCACATAACCAACCCAGTCCACTAAGCTGGGTATGCCATGTAACATTAATTAAGATAACATAAGAATCCGTGATGCCCTGCGGCACTCCTCAGTCTAAGGTAAACTGAGCGTACTGGGAAAGTACATAACTATCTCCTATCGATTAATTACACAATACTGCTGTTGTGTAACAGTTCAGATACTGTAAGAATGTAATAGTACCTTACCGTCTTAATGTGGTAAAATGAAATTAGTGACCAGGGCTCCGGCTCTAAACAGGGCCTTTAGCCAAACGCCACTTTAGCGCTTGTCTACAGAGAGAGTAGAAAACTAAATGTATGGAAATGACACTGACAAGTGTCAAAATTTACGTCAATTCCATATAATTTGGTTTTCTATTCTACATGTAGACAAGCGCTAACTGGCATTTGGCTACAGCTGCTGGAGATGAATAGAGTGGTTTTTAGTTAATAAGAATCTGATACTCCCTCTCGCCTTGCTACCAGGAAGACATAATGTTACACTATAGTATTAAAGTTACAATACGTGATCTGTCTGCTCGTTTACCGCCCTTTTTTGACCTTCAAAAGGCGTCCGGTTTATTAGGGAGAAAGACTAGGGAGTTTGGGATTCGAGCCTCACTAAAACAAACATACAAGTTCACATACATATGACACCCAGACCCTAAACAACAATTTGTGGATCACACAAAGTGTTGTTCCGTGCGGGAATCGAACCCGCGACACGTTGCACGGCAGCCGGTTGCCCAGCCACCGCACCAACCGTGCAGTCATTATCTAATTGTTCTAAATACATTTTTTAAAAGTTTGCCGTTATATTTTTCTTCTCAAAACATAAGTTTTCACCTGGTTTCCATTAATATTACTAAAGTTACAATATCATTGGATTACTAAAAGTGAATGCGTTCCTATCCATCACTCAACCTGTCAATTAATTTAATACTTTTACAGCTAAAACATGCGTTATTAATAATAATAATAGCAGTTATTATGAACCGTAATAGTAGAAATAATTTCTTCGATAACTGACATACTTATCGCTTCGATAGTTTTATCGATATGTAGGTTAAATAGTGTTGAGTTTTTGTTTTGAGGTTTTTTTATTAGTGGTTGAGTGGCTTCTAAGTATAGTTGCTAAGTAAGATGTTTTCCGTGCATTCTTGGGTCATGGAAGGTAAATTTTTGGAATAGTCTTCTTTTTTGGGCCGTTTTTTTATTGGGTGCGCCATTAAAGGTAATGCCCATAATCACCAAGCTGGGCAGGCGGGTTGGTGATTGCAGGACGTAGTTTCTCGCACTAGGGACGCTGCTCCCCGCCACTAGTCTATATAATTTGTATACGCCTATATAGCATGGTTATACCGCCATGTGCCGGTCGCCAGAGCCTCGCCCGTTAATCGGCAGGATGTACCACGAGCCCGTGAGGTTGGCTGGGGTACTTAGATGGTGTTGTTGTCCTCCCTTACATCCCCTATCCCCAGATAGACCATTACCGATTTGAAACTCAAAAGTGGTATAAAGTTGGTATTAGATACTTTTAACTTATACCCTTTCTAAGATTATTTAGACACCACTGACAAACGGTGAAGGAAAAACATCGTGAGGAAACCTGGACTTATAATTTCTAATTTTAAGTTTGAAATCGCCAACCCGCATTGAGCAAGCGTGGTGATTAATGCTCTAACCTTCTCCGTGTGAGAAGAGGCTTTGCTCAGCAGTGGGCATTTATAGGCTGTTGATGAACTTATACCCTTACTATCTCTCTAAGTAATAAGAAGTCTAACATTATAATAATTATTATAATCTAGCTTAACTTAAGTGCACTGGAAGTAATTCCTAGAATATTTCCGTTGTTAAAATCGCAATAATTTCTCTCAGCTCAATTACTTTACTTGAGTGTGGGATGAAGGTATGATGGAACAGTTGAACGTTAAACACCAACGCAATGCTTTAATTCCACATTAACCTCAACACTATATTGCTTATGTTATTATCTTTATTATATGAAGATAGTACTTAAAGTTTATATTGATTTGATAACTGTTTATAATTTGGTACTGCTATTATTCTCCAAAGAGAGTTTTTTTTTTAAACAAACGTCGTCCCACACTAGGATTTCCTCCTGTGTTGTGGGTGCGTTTACAAACATACAAATTCACATACACATGACACCCAGACCCGGAACAACAATTTGTGGAGCACGCAAAGAATTGTTCCGTGCGGGAATCGAACCCGCGACACGTTGCGTGGCAGCCGGTTGCCCAGCCACCGCACCAACCGTGTTGTCATGTTGAAAAGTTGAAAGAAAGAAAGAAAGAAAAAGCATTTATTTGGCAAATGACACACAAATAAAGATTATAAAAAATGAAAAAACTTACATAAATACATAATATTAATAACAAACTTACAAGCGTAAAGAAAATAACAATAATCATCAAGTTAGAGTTAAATACTGGATAAATTTTTGCTCGACTGTGCGCGGTCACTGCTGTGACCAGATTTACCCTCCATTTTACCTCTATAATCGATAGTTTCACCCAACTATTGGTCAAATAGGCGCTAGAGAACGGGCAATGGGACTTTGATTAGATTTCTGGGTCGGGCAAAGGATTCCTTTCAGTTTTTTTTTAATAATAGCAAGGAGTCTGTAATTGTGCTTAGTATATTATCGTAATAAGTTCACACCCATTACACGAAAATCATTGCATTTTATTAGACTTCCCTATTTCTTCCGGTTCCTATTTCTTTGAGTACCGTCATTATAGACACAATTAAAGAACAATAGGTTGCGGTCACCGGTGACCGCTTGGTGTTTGACAGTTTAAAAGTTGCGATCCTATGAAGTTATGAAGATAAATACGAAATGTTTGATGGGCCTCCGCCTCCGTTTTCGGAATCATTGGACGTGCGTTTCGCCTGTGCATCAGCTAACGGTGTCCCGTCTAGCGGGTCTTCTCCAAATGCTGAGAATAACAACAGTAAAGCACATTGGATTTTATTTTCGATGTTTTGGCCGCGGTTTCTTGTTCAACGACCGAAAAATGGCGCCAAATGCTATTTTATTTTAGAATTGAAAACTGTAGTCAATTCTCTTTTTTGTGATAGATGTTGTTTGGTCATTACTTGGTATAAGAGTTACAAAGATGATATTAGCATTTCTTAATATCTTGATAATTCTTAAACTGTCAAACACCGCGCGGTCACCGGTGACTGCAACCTATTGTTCCTTAATTGTGTCTATAATGACGGTATTCAACGAGTTAAAAGCCAAATAATATTCAGTTTAGTTCTTATCGAAGAGTCACAGTGCACATCTGATGTCCTTATTTAACAATTCATTCATGTGAAACAATTCTGACCTCTTTTCTTTCGGTATATTATTTTTAAAGTATTATGAACTTTAAAAATAATACGGTTTGAGTCCTTTTTAGTTTCTTCAAATGGATGTTTCAAACCTTATCTACAAAACTAGGCTCTTACATTACATTACTACAAAAACAAATGCAATTACAAGCCGCCTCCAAGACTATGAAGTAAAAGACAATCAAAAAGTTTGCCCAATTTCAAATTATACACAACAGTCAGTGGTTGCTCACAACCAATTATAATGGACCCAAGGCCACATGGCGCAACCACGCGTGAGACAGTTTTTATTAGTGTGGTTACCGCTGTTCTTTACATTTTCTTATCATTAAACTAGCTTTCTGCCCGCGGCTTTGTCTATGTGGTGACTTTTTTTTTTAACGTTGCCCCACATTAAGATTATCTCCTGTGTCGTGGGTGCGTTTACAAACATACAAGTTCACGTACACAATGACACCCAGACCCGAAACAACAATTTGTGGATCACACAAAGTGTTGTTCCGTGCGGGAATCGAACCCGCGACACGTTGCACGGCAGCCGGTTGCCCAGCCACCGCACCAACTGTGCAGTCGAATTATTTTCAAGAAGAACAGAAATCAGTAGGTGACGGTCAAAATTAATAAATAAATATCGCGTTTTAGTGTAAGATCTCCTGTTTTTGTCAAGGATCGATTGGGAGATTTCAGATTAAAATCATTTACAAATTTTGGCTCTAGTGAAGTCAGAAAATGGTCTAATTTAAGCCGTTATTTCTCCCAAACATTATGCTCTTAAATTGTGACAGAATTTAAGTCCAGTACCTTCGTAGCTTATTCTAAACAGACAAACCATCAAATCTTTCCATTATTAGTATAGATTAAATACTATTTGTACTCAGCAATGTAATGCAAACAATCTTTGTTTTAATGAGAAATGAAGGTAAAGATGTGATAATGATGGGCTGACCTCCTTTATAGTCATAAAATGGCTGTTGCTTTTTGCGTAGATTAATTTAAAATGGGTCTTAAACTATAATTTTAGTGATTACACTTGAAATGTAATGTTCTTTGAATGAAATAGTAATAAATTAGTTATTTATTTATTTATCTTTATATCACACATCACACAGGTAAGTATTTTATAATCTAAGTCCCACAAAACCGGTGCAATGGTTTGACTGCGGGGTCGAGTCGCCAGACATTACAATTAAATGTACTTATATTTAAATGTTATACAGGCGTTGAAACTTACCTATACTTACTTATTATTAGGACATTTCTAAATAATGTATCAATTGTACCAAGTCGTAATTGTAAGTTGTGTGACGGTAGGGTAATGCACATTTATCACTGTCTCTGCTCTTCTGAGGAGTTTCGGGTTAGATTCCTGAGTCGAGCAATATATTAAGTAAGTTTTTGTAAAAAAAGTCTCAGTAGTAGCACGGAGTCTGGAATTGTGCCCGGTATATGGCAATAGGCTCAACCTATTACATGGGACTCATAACATAAATAGTGAAAAGTGCAAGTTACATTGTACAGTGGCAATAAGTGCCGTAATGTGCATCTCTGCCTATCCCTCCGGGGATAAAAGGCGTGATGTTATGTTATGTTATGCTCTGCTCTTCCGTATTTGCCCTAAAGCCAATTAGAAGAGACACAAAGAGACATTTATTTATTTAAGGGACTCAGCGTTTCTACAATCAATTTAAGTGCCTACTATTTCTTATTTTACCTATACTAGAGGTATAATAATATTATAAAGCTGAAGAGTTTGTTTTTTTGTTTGTTTGTTTGAACGCGCTAATCTCCGAAACTACTGGTCCGATTTGAAAAATTATTTCAGTGTTGGATAGCCCATTTATCGAGGAAGGCTATAGGCTACAAAATATCACGCTACGATTAATAAGCGCCGAGCAGAGCGAGTGAAACCGCGCGAAAGTAGCTAGTTACTAACATTATGAAATCTTATTATTTTACAAAGAAAAACAGGCAATTGCTTTTCATATCTCTGCGCCATAGAATTCTTCATATTATGTGAGTGTAAGGTGTGTAGAATTTAGCGGTTCACAGACGATAATTTGTTGGCAAGGTTAAGATTAGGTGTTACTTTGTTATGAAACAACTGCTCAATGCCCTTTTGTGTTTAATTTTTGACACTAGTTTTGTAACAAAGAGTATTATTATAAAGGTTTTTTTATGCAATAAGCTGGTTTTTTTTTTTTATCTCCCTAATTTTACTATTTTAGGGGGTTTTTATCCATATGGATACGTCAACCCCATCATACCTTATGTAATTAAATATACTCTATAAATGAAAGGGAATCATTAACAAGGTATGACCTAAATAAAAGAAAAGTTATGTCACTCTTACCAGTTCACACAATCCCTTTGCAATCTTGGTTTTAGGATTTGCTAAAATGTTTTGAACTAGTCCAACATCTAATTTATTCAACTTATATTTTCTTATTAATGATTCCCTTTCATTATTGTTCCTGGCACATTCCATTAGCAAATGTTGTACGTCCTCTACTTTGTTGCATAATAATAAGCCGGTAAACGAGCAGTCGGACACCTGGAACACCAGAGGAGTTACAAGTGCGTTACCGGCCTTTTGAGGATTAGGAGTTTGAGGATCGTTGGGGATTCAGGGATTGGGGAGATTGGGGAAGGAGACTCCGGTAACCTCACTCACACGAAGAAACGCAACGCAAGCGTTGCTTCACGTCGGTTTTCTGTGAGGCCGTGGTTTTTTTTTATGAGATAAGCCGGTAAACGAGCAGACGGGTCACCTGATTATGAAATCCAATAGGCGTTGCTTACCATCAGGTGATCCGTTGGTCGGAAGTAGTCAGGAGTAGGAACGCTGTGGTGTTTAATCATTAAGAGTCTGACAATGTCTTTCTCGCCACACATGAAGAAAAGCCAATGAATGATTTTCCATTATATCATATGTCACGCCTTTTATCCTCGTAGAGGTAGAGGTACATTACGGCACTTAATGCCACTGTACAATGTAACACCCACTTTTCACAATTTATGTTATGAATTCCATGTAATAGGGGGTGAGCCTATTGCCATATTGGCACAATTCCAGACTCTGTGCTACAACTGAGATTTTTTTTAAATCCATTATTACTTTGCCTGACCCAGGAATCGAACCCGAGACTCCTTGCTCAGCAGTCGCACTTGCGACCACTCGGCCAACGAGGCAGTATGATTTCCCCCTTCTCAAAAAAAGGTTTTATCAAAGAGCATTATTATTGCCTTTTTGTCCAATTCAAAATAAAAACCTTATTTGATGCTTTTTTTTAAGGGGGGAAAATCATCGAATGACTGCTCCCGCCTGGGTGAGGCCGAAGGGAGTGTCAGACTCTTACTGACTAAAAACCACCCCGTTCCTTCTCCTGCACGTCGAGCCGGAGCCCCGGTTACCCGTTAAGTTCTCCACGACTTATTTGATGCTTACGACATTCATTTAGAAGAGAAGAGACGAATAACAGAAGAATAACGATTGCTTATTTACGCAGTTACCTTAAAATCAGTGGAATCTTTGGTTTGTCTAACTTCATATTCGATTACAGAATACTAATGCTACACATGGGTAGAATGCCAAAATCGCGCTCTGTCTAAACAGGTCAATCTCGTTCATAATGGAACCTGTCTCGAATGTTAATATATGGAATGTTTGAAGTTATTATATAGTGTTTTGGTGTGTTATGTAATATGCTAATGGTGTCTAAATACTTGTCTGCGTGGCCTATTTGTTTAGAGCACTAAAATATTTTTGTTGTAGGTACTATAATTAAAAATTGCTTTGGCTTTGCACTTATTATACAAGTAATACAGCTTAACATTCAAACGAAACAGAAACACAAACAATGGAATGTGTCCTCTTATTACAATTCAGAGCAAGTATTCAAGTCTTGACTTAGAATTATTACATACGTTATATGTCCCGTTGTCTGTTTGTGCAAAAATGTAAGAAAATCATTTATTTTCTGGTGGAATCCTTAAATGTTTGTTTTATTGCCAAATTGTTTTATTGCCTTGTGCAACACATCAAAATTCGAGGTCAAGTAGCTACAAGTGCAACGGTCAAAGGAAAATATTTGAAATTCGAAAATTCTGTCGATTCAACAAGACTCTAAAATTGGTTACTCTGTTATGTATTTGAGATCTGTGGACAATAGTTACTGGCCAGATGTAATGCGCGGGAATGTTTCATTTTGTCTATGCGTAATTTATTGTTAAAAAAATGTGCTAATGACTGTTATTGTAAAAACACGATCCCGTAATTTTACACAACAAACTCTGTAACTATAATTAAAAATAATAAAATAGTACATCACTGAATTAACAAATGTTTACTAAGATTTAGTAAATTACCTACCTATAACTTTTCAAACAGGTATATTCTTTAATTGAAATTGATATTAATATTTTTTTAAATTTATCTTTTCTCCTTGTTACAGTACTCCAACAATGACATAAGCCCTACAAGATGGCGCTACGGTTAAAAAAAGATATCAAGAAGGCCTCCTACTACGTGTGGTTCCTCGGTGCGCAAGAGTCGCGCGGCCTCAGAGGGGAGGAGTTTGCACTCCCTGCCATTCGGATACTGGAAGACAGAGCGAGGGACTTAGAGCCATTTAAAGTTACGCTACAGGTTGGTACATTATTTATAAACGAATGGAGTTTCTTGCTCGTTCTTCTCCATTTGAATCTACTTTGTGGAATGAGCACCTAGCTTCACCTAGTTTCACTTACGAACTGACTGACAGACTATTATTTATTTTGTATTTGTTGACGTTTCAAAAGTATCTACCAAACTATGGTTTAATTGAAATAAATGCTTTGACTTTGACTTTGACTTTGAAAACTTGTAAATTTCGGCCTCGTTGGCCGAGTGGTCGCAAGTGCGACTGCCGGGCAAGGGGTCTCAGGTTCGATTCCCGGTTCGGGCAAAGTATTACTGGGTTTTTAAAAATCTCAGTAGTATCACGGAGTCTGGAAACGTGCCCGGTATATGGCAATAGGTTCACCCCCTATTACATGGGACTCTTAACATAAATAGTGAAAAGTGGGTGTTACAATGTGCAGTGGCATTAAGTGCCGAAATGTGCACCTCTGCCTACCCCTTCGGGGATCAAAAGGCGTGATGTTATGTTATGTTTAAATTTTGGGTTTAGCAAAAAATTCTCTTGATTTTTACAATAATGACGTAGCTTCTTATATCTATGCTCTGCTGCCATTAATGTGTGTGTTATTTTTTTTAAACATTGCACGCAGTTCCAAACTTATTTACTCTTGAAATTTCTAAAAGGCAAAAAAACAGAAATAGTTAGATCTGCAAAGAATCCATGTTTTTCCTAAGAATTTACTTATTGAAAACAAAACCATATCGTTGTTAACCATATCATAATATCATGTTTAGAAAACCCGGGACCTCGTCCTCAGCTTGCATCCATTAGTGACAGCGACGTTGTCGAGGCAATTCTCACGAATGTACAAGAATTTCGTCACTTTTGGGTGTGTTTGCTGCCTTAAGGAAAATAATAAGTTTTATAGTAGAGGGCACTCCTTGTTGTTGACACAGATATCTGCGGATACAGATATTATTACTTATGTATATTTTTACGTACATTTTAAGGTTCTTTCGCACGGTTGAAACTTTTAAGGGATATGAGAAAAATATTATAAATACTAAAACAGATACAAATGATTTAGTTATTAAAACCACAACTTCAATTTTCATTATTGAATATATTTCAGTCAAATAACCAAACCATACTTATGAACTGATGCCCACCAAACTAAATGAGAGCCAACCTTTACATACAGCCGCGGATAACCTAACGGGTAACCGGGGCTCCGGCTCGACGTGCAGGAGAAGGAACGGGCTGGTTTTTAGTCAGTAAGAGTCTGACACTCCCTCCCGCCTCACCCAGGCGGGAGCAGTCATTCGATGATTTTCCCCCCTTAAAAAAACCTTTAGATACAAACAACAAAAACACCATCAATTTATCTATGACAGCAAAAATTCCAACATAGAATTTTAGTTCCTAATCAATTACAATCAAATGTCAATTTGGAATGAATGGAATTCCAATCCAACGTCTTCACTTGCAAACTATGAGTAATACTTATTCTTATTGGGGAAAGTAGAGGCATCGTTCTAATTGATTGCGTTATTCTTCACGTTACGTAAAACTGTGTAAGTTTTCTTAGTTTATTATAGTTATGAAGGTATATTGTTGAATAGTTCAGATGCGAAGAAGGTGATAAAGATGTATTATTTAATAGCTTATTTAAAGGTGATCGAAGTTATAGACGTTTGTATAAAATATACCATATTCCATAATTATCTACACAATATAGACGGACTTAAGCATCAGTTGTTATTTTAACCCCTTGAGTACCGTCATTATAGACACAATTATAGAACAATAGGTGTGCGGACACCGGTGTCCTCGCGGTGTTTGACAGTTGCTAGATTCTTTTAGCTAATATTTTCAATTTTTTATTCGGAAACGTCCGCCTCCTCCGCCTCCTCCACCTCCTAAAACCGTTGAAACTTCTGTAAACCAGGGTCTACAATAAAATTAATCATTAGCTACCTGAACTCATTTCATCTGCTTCCTGAGGAGTTTAGAGAAACCTATTTAATTTCCCAATCTCACCTATTCTTACACCCTCTTTATTAAAAACATAACATCACGCCTTTTATCCCCGAAGGAGTAGGCAGAGGTGCACATTATGCCACTGTACAATGTAACACCAACTTTTCACTATTTAAACTGTCAAACACCGAGCGGTCACCGGTAACCGCAACCTATTGTTCTTTAATTGTGTATAAAATGACGGTACTCAACGAGTTAAATTATGAGTCTCATGTAATGGGGGGTGAGCCTATTGTCATATACTTTTATTTATTTATTTATTTATTATATACCGGGTACAATTCCAGTCATTTCATTGAAAAATCAACTACAATTGTCGTATTCTCTTTCCCAGGTATCCCACAAAGGTCTGAAGATAATTCAGAATGTCACAGCCAAGGGTAAACAGCAGACGATCAAGCACTTTATACCGCACGGCAGCATCACCAGCGCTGTAGTACAGGCCGATGTGGTGGCCTGTGTGTTGTTGCTGTACAACCCACTGACTGGCTGCCCTGTACATGTCCATGCTTACAGGTATGTGAACGACTTTATTGTTTAAACTAAACTTCTATTGTGTATGTGTATTGTAGTCAAAAATGTCTAAATTGATGTGGTGTTTGATGTCTCTGTGTGTCGTTTTAACGGACTTAGCAAAAAGTAGGAGAATCTTTTTTTTCTTTGCATTCAAGATTTCTAGTCACTTTATTTGACTAATTTTTTTAAGCCTTGCCCCACACTAGGTTTTTTTTCTGTGTCGTGAGTGCATTTACAAACATATAAGTTTACATACACATGACAGAAACGAAACAATAATTTGCGGATCACACAAAGAATTGTTCCGTGTCGGAATCGTACCCGCTACTAATTAAAAACGTAACAGTAACAATTCTAAGTACCTAAACTTTGTAATTGGGTACTTATCAACTAGTCAAATTCAATACTTTTTTCGAACTGTCAAAAACAACAGTTTTCTATGGATTTTGTACGAGATTGTGTATTGTGACGTCACGAAATCGAAATAATTTATTTTTACTAGCGACCCAGCCCGACTTCGCACGGGTGCAATAAGCTTGTATTAAACATATAAAACTTCCTTAAGAATCACTCTATATTAAAAAAACTACATCAAAATCCGTTGCGTTGTTTTAAAGATCTAAGCATACATAGGGACAGACAGACGGCGGATAGCGACTTTGTTTTATAATATGTAGTGATTAACGAAAGTATCCAATAGTAAATAGAAGTTTGAATTACCCATCAAACACTAGGTTATAACAGTCTCACTGTGAGCTGCGCGAAGTCGCCGCGACGGCGCACGCTGCTCATGAGGAAGAACCCCTCTGTGGTTCGAAACTAGTAGAGCTTTTCTCAGTATATTCACGTGAGTAACCCGCGATTTTACTTAATTTAGTATGTCTCACGATAGTTATTATAAAATATGCTACACGACAAATAATAAAATCGCTACAATAATGTTATACAAAAAGTATCATCTTCACTTACACTCAGACCCGTTGAAATAATCTCGAAATGAGCAGGAAACGAATGACATTTAGCACATTATTGTAAGGTCACATCTTAATGTCAAGACCTCACGATGTTCTAGCCTAACTGGTTTCTAACCACTGAGCAAATGTTCGCTAGGTATGTTCACTATGTTGTATTGTACACTCTTATTCATAGATGCTGTTTTGTTTATTAATTGTTATATATTTTCTTATGACTTTTTATACTCGATATATGAATGGGCCGGCTCGACCGAAGTGATACCATGGCCTCACAGAAAACCGACGTGAAATCATCAGTGAGTTCATCGTGTGAGTGAGGTTACCGGAGGCCCAATTACCCCCTCCCTAGTCCCCGTCTCCCGAATCCCCGAATCCTTCACAATCCTCAAATTCCCAATTCCTAAAAGGCCGGTAACGCACTTGTAACGCCTTGGTGTTGCGCCGATTGCTTACCATCAGGTGATCCGTCTGCTCGTTTACCGGCTTAAGCTATAGAAAAAAAATACTGTGTCGATGGCCGAGTGGATGGAGAGTGGTGATAGGGTCTCGGGCTCGTGTCGGGCAAAGTATTACTGGGTTTTAAAAAAATCCCAGTAGTAGCACGGAATCTAGAAATGTGCTCGGTATATGGCAATAGGCTCACCCCCTATTACATGGGACTCATAACATAGAGGTAAATAATGAAAAGTGGGTGTTACATTAAGTGTGGGCATTAAGTGCCGTATAAATGTCATAATGTGCTCCTCTGCCTACCCCTTCGGGGATACATACATAATATTACGTATATGCTATTAACCTACACATATATCGTTCTATTGTTTCTCTAACACAAGGCAAGTTATCAGCTAATCGTTGCATATCAGTAGCAGAACAGAATTCAATTTACTTTTACATCACTTTTAGACGTTAACCTGTATTCTTATCATAATAGGTCTATTCGGAGGTCAGTAGAACTCTTACTTAGTAGTGTCTAAAACAATAATTAAAGAATGGAAGGTGAGTGAACCTAATTTCACGGACGGACTGACTGATAGACTATTATCATCATATATAGACATAGTATTTGTTGACGTTTCAAAAGTACCAAACTATGGTTTAATTGAAATAAATGCTTTGACTTTGACTTTGGTGCCAACATGGATATCGAACTAAAAAACACCTGGTTGATAGTCGCGCTAAGTCTACACATCTTCACTACATAGTATAAAACAAAGTCGCTATCCGCTAGTCTGTCCCTATGTATGCTTAGATCTTTAAAACTACGCAACGGATTTAGATGCGATTTTTTTAACAGATAGAGTGATTCTTAAGGATGCTTTACTATATGTATTATACATGCATATTGCACTCGTGTGAAGTGGTATGCCCTATATCTTTTAAAAACACTTTTATGAAAATAAAAATAGTTTTGATAATAAAGGCTATATTTGCCCAAACCATCGAAATACATTCTCTTGTACATAAAGCATTACAAACCTATTAAACTCATCTATATATATATAAAAAAATTAACCCCTTTTCCTCTTGGTCACGGCATCACGCGTGAATGGGTGGACCGATTTCACTAATTCTTTTTTTGTTGTATTTATTTTTATTAGGAGAAGGTTCTTAAGACAGAAAAAATCCTGAAAATCCTACGGGAACGGGACAAAACGGGATTGCGCATACGAAGTCGCGGGCAGAAGCTTGTACAATATAAAATCTAAACATTAAATAAACATTTACTTCCCAACAATACCTGACACAAAGGGCCATCTTCACCTGACATCTGACATTTAGTTTCGCAACTACCGCCATCTATGCGCAATCCCCGCAAACTGAGCGGCCATTATTCATGTTACCAACATTACAACAATATCTAAAGGTTCTCAGGAAAATATTAATTATTATTATTTGTTGTTGTTGTATTTTAACACTAGAAAGGCTGCCGTCCCAATTTTGTCCCAATTGCAAGTTTGGTTGTTTATATCTTTTGTATTTATAAAGTTAGGTGCGTGAAACTTTTTGACTATTATTTATTGTATTTTAAAAAATGTTATAGGTTTTAGTTGGAAAAAAAATATTAAAAAAATAAAATAATAATAATTTACCTAGAACCTAGCGGCTGGGTCATTTTGATTCTCGGCCTGTGTTAATGGAAATTCGCAATAAAGGTTTGGAGAGATATTTCTCATTGTTTTTGAATGGGAGGAATAAGTAGGTACCTTATTAGTGTAATCGTTGTACTGATTCGTTGTTGGTAATTTGTGTATTTGCTTAAATTGGGTATCTAATGTAAGACATTTGATTATGTGAATTTAATGTATGAAATAATGTAACGTCCCTTGTACCTAACTATTCTAAATACCACATGTAATTGTAATATTTGCAAATAAACAATCTTTATCTTTGAAGATTCGTAAAATATTCACATGTTTTTCTTATGTATTTTAATTCAACAAAAGGGCAACGCTTGCTATAGGACAATGCTTCCACCCAGTGTAGCTCCTACAATGTGTGTTTTAATAACATAAAACCATGGATACACTAGAAGACAAATTTTCCCTATGGACCTCCTCTATATATGACGATCTAAGATTAAACTAAGCAACAATTTAAAACCAAATCCTTCAAAATACCGCTTCCATTACACGCACAAATCCACCACTTTAAAGATTTCCATTTTAATGTGGCAACGGCTGACATATCACGTTTGTGCGCCAGCGCATCTAGAGGTCAAAGCGACATCTAGCGGCGCTCGCCGAGAATTCGTTACGAGACCCACTTTTGTAGTTTATGGATATTCAAGTTTGACTAGAAAGAAATTTATAAGGGTAATTCAACTTTAAGTGGTGGTAATGAGAGTTCAAAGTCAATAAATTGTAGTATTATTATTATTTACCATTAAAATCAGTGTTTGTAAACTCAAGGATCATGACCATTTTGATGCATCAAATATCATGAAAATCAATCCAGTAGTACTTATATAAGTTACGTTATATGCCGTACCACTTCTAGATTTTTATTTATTTATTTAATGCTAACAACTACCATTACAGACTAATTCAATACGATAGTGTGGCCGTCACTCTTACAAATACTTACAATATATTTCAGTATTTACTTATTATCTAAATATATAAAATTTTTATTTATGACTTATACTAACCTAGATAAGGTACAATAATTCGGATAAAAACAATAAAGTTCCCTATTAAAATATAACTGTTTAACTGCCTCGTTGGCCGAGTGGTCGCAAGTGCGACTGCCGGGCAAGGGATCTCAGGCTCGATTCCCGGGTCGGGCAAAGTATTACTGGGTTTATAAAAAATTATCAGTAGTAGCACGGAGTTTGGAATTGTGCGTGGTATATGGCAATGGGCTCACCCCCTTTTACATGGGACTGGTAACTTAAATAGTGAAAAGTGGGTGGTACATCGTACAGTGGCATAATGTGCACCTCTGCCTATCCCTTTGGGGATAAAAGGCCTGATGTTATGTTATGTTTAAGTTAAATATTTAAAACTACAAGTAACTATTTATATGTACAATTGTTTTTAATTAAAACCAACGACATTTACTTAAAGACAATATACCTTTCACAACTATTATAGATTTACTAATCATTTCATATTCTATCATTCAACAATCCTAGATTATAAAAACAAAACAACGCTTAAAATAATTGAAAACATCCTGTACCAATATTAAAATATTTTTAAACCTAACGAAAGCATTAGTTATCGCGATATATTTACGACTATAATCTAAACAGGTGGTCATCACAATCTAAGCTAAGATTGCGCATTAAGAGCCGGCTCTAATAAGTGCAAAAAGGTTCTAAACTGGTAATAACTGGAACCTAGGGCTGTTCTTTTTATATTTTTAACCCAAGACGTTAAAATAAGACGAACGTAAAGTCATTTAGAAATGATTGGATCATAAAAATGTTGGTCCGTATTACAAACTACTTATAAAATATTGGATTTGTTAAAATTAAAACAAATTTCTTTCTGCAACGATCTGTATGCTCTAATGAACGACAACAATACATTTGCACTCAGATAAGAAAACTCCATAACGTGTGTGTATTTTCTTCAGTTTATTTTACATGAGTATTAGCGATTTCCATTCGTCATAATCCATCAAATCGTCAACCGGACCATCAAAACTATGTAACTAGAGAATTGTATTGTGAACCTGATTGAAAAAGAGTAACCTATGGAGTTTTCTGCTTGTTCTTCTCCATAGGACTTTACACCTTGGAATGAGCAAATAGCTTCACTTTGTTGACGTTCAAAAGTGCCTTTCTGGTCTAATTGAATTATATGATTTTGACTTTGACTTTGAATCAGTGATGAACAAAATCGATTCAGCCATAAGTATCTTGACTTATAAACGGTGTTATTAACCCTACTTTGTTAGCAACATACACAGATATTTTTATAGTACCTATCCCTAACTAGATCCTACCGGTTTCCGACCCTAACGAGCTCGCGTTAGAAGCTGCTCTATAATATAAGCAGTTTTGATTAGAATATAAATGAAAATCATTAAACTTTTGCATCTCACGTTTCTATTACGGCAATTTTATTACCCTGGTTTAATACCAAGTTTGTTTTTACTTAGATGAAAGAAAGGAGGTTAGTTTATTATTATTTACGCATCCTCTTTGCATGTGGTCGTCGTAAACATTAATAGGCCGCACAGAAAGTTTTCATTGCCGCGGAAAGTTGATGTGAAAATTAAAAACTATATCTGTCATTTGTTTACGCGCGTAAATCTAACGTTTATGGTTTAAAAAATGTCTCGAGAGTTCAAGATTAATCACACACGTATACAGTTATATTACATTTTCGATTTAAAAACTTGTTTTCAATAGCGAATTTATTTATTCATTAGGGACATGGCAAGGTGTGGCAAAACCACACAAAAATTCATTTAAAAATCAAGGATAGCGTATACTTTCTAATGAATAGAAATAATAGCATTTCTAGCGCAAAGGTGAATAGGGCGACCTCTGACAAAGACATAGACACACATAATTCAAATAAATACATCGAAAACACATCCATCGATCGATGTCTTCACAAAAAGTTTTGGTTTTACCCTTTCACCGCGTCAATGGTCACGCGGCGCGAGTAATTCACGCATTTGACAGCTCACAAATTTTTGACAGCTGTTCTAAAATGGCTGCCTTCAATAAAAAAATACTTTCACTTATATTTCGTCGCTACAAATAAGTTTTGGCGGTAACAATGGAACACGTTTGGGTGTTATAAATAGACGATAGTTTGTTAATGCTGCGTGAAGAGAAAATTAAAATGGCGGGTGAGATTTTTTTGTAGCAAAGGTGCTTTTGCTTTCTGCCTTGTATCGATATTGTAGGAAAATCGATTTGATGTGACACTCGATTATTACTTGCATCGTTAGTAGCGATGACATTGCAGAATTATGTCAAATTATATCACAGATTATAAAACTTGTGATTGGTCTGTAAGGTCATTGTGGTATCATCAAGATGGACATTTTGAGTACAAATATTTGTTTAGCGGAAGTAAGCAATAATTCATAATAGCTGTTACCTAATTCTGTAGAAATATGAAAACACTTAGAAATACGTAATATATCTCGTATGTGTCGATGACCTCAGATTTTGAAATTAATCCTGTTCTCACATTTTTAAATACGTAGAAAAGTGCGGTTTGGTTTTCCGTAAACGAACGTGACGTGACGTCGCAAACCGCTGATCAAAGACCATTAGAAGATCTTCAAATCTATCAAAACGACGTAAAATTTAGCCAGAGCTTATTTACTTTACCAAAAAAGTACTGAAAAATGAGTTTTCTCTAATTTTCTCTCAACCTCTCAATAGCTGTATTGTCGTCTATCGGATAATTAGAATAAGAAAACAAAGAATGCACTAGTATTGACGCTCACATAGTTAACACTACAATATTACCTCTTGAAGATTTATCAGAGCACTTTGTGATTTGTCAACGGTACTAAAGACTAAAGCTAGTCTTATCATGATTGGCCAAAGTTTCATCGAGGTTTTATACAGCTGTCTTCTCATTGGAAAATAGGTATAAAGACTCAAAATATTCACCTTTTACCAGTAAATCCTCTTCACCTTGACATTCATATGAGAATGTTAGTTCATATGACTCAGATACTGTCTGAGGTCACATAGAACAGGATAATATATAATTACTACATCATCAACCATTTTAATTTGACCTTTGACCCATTGGAATGCTCGTCTTTTTAATTAATATCAAATTTCTTGATGCTTTATTGCTACAATGTATATAATTACACCAGTGTAGGTGTGATATTCTTTTGATCTTATTTTAAATAATATTTAATTTTGTCTTTGTTAATGTATTAATGATCACAAACGTCATTGACGATCTTGTCGTGGATTTTCCCTGTCCCCTATTATCAACATATTACACATAGTGACGACGTGAAAGATGGACAAACACGGTTTTGTATTGGTAATAATTATAGGTATATATATTTTTAACACAAAAGTAAACGAACAATTCCTACAAATTTTTAGTAACTAAAACTTTATTGTTCTCGTTCAATTTTGTATTTATAGTTTTTATTATCACTTAAACTGTCAAACACCAAGCGGTCACCGGTGACCGCAACCTATTGTTCTTTAATTGTGTCTATAAATACGGTCTACACCTCTGGCCTTCTGGAGAAGCTCAAAGTCGCTCAGCGTGCGATGGAGAGAGCTATGCTCGGGGTTTCTTTGCGCGACAAAGTCCGAAATATGGAGATTCGCCAAAGAACAAGAGTTACCGACATAGCTCGCAAAATCTGCAGACTGAAGTGGCAATGGGCAGGCCACGTCGCTCGAAGGACTGACGGCAGATGGGCCAGGAAAGTCCTTGAGTGGAGACCACGGACCGGAAGACGAAGCGTGGGCAGACCTCCCGCTAGGTGGACCGACGACATCGCCAGAGTTGCGGGGAGCCAGTGGATGCGGGTGGCGAGTTGTCGTTCGACGTGGAGGGCTAAGGGGGAGGCCTTTGTCCAGCAGTGGACGTCTTCCGGCTGTTGATGATGATGATAAATACGGTACTCGACGAGTTAAGTAATTAAATGTTGGTTAACCTATAATTGGCGACTGTATAAGCCTAAATACTAAATGTTACTTTCATATCACTTAGTGCTATGTACCTATACAGAAGCTGTCGGTATACCTATTTAAATAAATTAATAATTATAAATAAAAAAGTTTGTATGTTTGTTACCCCTTTACGTCATTACGGTTGAAAGGATCAAGATGAAATTTAATACAGGGCAGGAATAGATTATGATCTGCCTAACCTTTTTATTTTATAGGTACCACGGAATCGCGAACAAAGCTACTTACAGAAACTAGTTTTTATATATTATTTTAATTTTTTATATAGTTTTTAGTTTTATATAAAACCAACGAAAGACATAGGTACTTACTAAATTAATAGAAAATAACGGCGAGTCCCGTAAAGTCACTGAATAAAACTCTCCTAGTTTCAAATAAAGTAGCGTGCTTATGAATAATAATAACGCTAAATTATGTTTTCGGCTTACTCACGTAATAATTTGACGAGGAACCGGACTATTATTACGTGGGTAAACCGAAGCAGCATTTCGCGACCCGCGACGCGGCGACTGTCGCGCTGCTACTGGTAATGAATATGAGCCTCTAGCATGGCTTGATTTTAGTCGAGTTCCTCGTCAAATTATTAGGTACGTGAGTAAGCCGAAAACATAATAATTTATTTAGTATGTCTCACGAAAGTTACAATACAAATACTAACGTTATGACACTAGAAGAGCTTTTCTAGTTACTTCACGTGAATAAACTGTAATTTTCAATTTAATTAACTAATATTTTATATACATACATATATAACCTCACGCCTGTTTCCGGGTAGGAAGACTATGGAACGCCAATTGCTACGATTCTTACATACCTCTTTCGCTCAACAGTCATTAGTCTCATCTTTGACCTTTATTCTCATTAACATTTTTGTCACCCATACACCCACCGTAGGTTCACCATAATTTAAACAACTTCTCATAAACAAGGTAAGTACAACACATGTGTTGGTTGTGCAGCTTACCCGACCTTGAAGATGTCTATTGTGTGTATTGAGACAGGCTGTTGAATATCGCCTACAGAATGATATACAGCCTCTTTATATACAACCTTGAAATGTGTGAATAGTATGTGCATGCCTTTATTTAAACAGTCTATGCAATGGATGAGCTTTATCTCGGTGTGAATGGGAAAGTTTAGACTGTTTTCTCATTTTCAACCGACTTTGAATGTTTCATCTCTATAATTCTACACATATTTTTATGTTCACTGCCTCATTGGCTGAGTGCGAGTGCCGGGCAAGGGATACCGGGTTCGATTCCCGGGTCGGATAATTTATTACTGGTTTTTTTTTTAAATCCCAGTAGTAGCACGGAGTCTGGAATAGGCGTATATGGCAATAGGCTCACCCCCTATTACATGGAACTCATAACATAAATAGTGAAAAGTGAGTACTCTGTCGCGGAGAACCTAGCGGGTTGCCAGGGCTTCGGCTCGACGTGCAGGAGAAGAAACGGGGTGGTTTTTAGTCAGTAAGAGTCTGACACTCTCTCTCGTCTCACCCAGGCGGGAGCAGTCATTCGATGATACTCCCCCCTTAAAAAAAATGTGCACCTCTGCCTACCCTTACGGGGAAGAAAGGCGTGGTGTTAATTTATGTTATATTTTTATGTGTGACAATAGACTCACCTCTATTCCACGGGACTCATACTGTTGAAAAATGAGTGTCTATCACATCATATTTGCATCTCTGTCTACCTTTCCAGGGATTTGTAAGTTTGTTGTATGATTTTTCATCAAAATGTGTTCTGCCATTTAGGAGAAATGAACAAACAACCTGTTGAAATATCATCCCCTAAAGTTCACACAAAAGTAGTCTCTAAACATCGGAAATAAGGTCTATAATAAAATTAGTGGAGAGCGGTCACCGGTGACCGCTTAGGGATAAATGGGAAACAAATTTTCACGTTTATTAAGTTAGGATTACTTAGAATTCCTCTCACAATCTTCCAAGTAAACTTAAGCAATCGCCTCTACTTGATAGTAAATAGAAAATACTTAGAATCACATTATCTGAATTGCCAAGTTTCAAATGGCTTCAATTGTCCTACAGCCAAATATTTCCCAATACTTGGCTATTTCGACGACTCTTTTCACATATAGGTACTTACTTTAAATTGTCATTTAGGTATTCGTATTATATATTAATTCTTATCCAATACATTGTGTCATTGAACCCTGGCTAACAGCTAGTTCGAAATACATTTTACTATTCTATTACTAGCTTTTACCCGCGACTTTTACCACGTATTCCTTTATCCCATGGAAGCATTTAATAGGATAAAAATCCTATCACCTAAGTCAGCCCGTACCCTGCTGGTATACCAAATTTCATCAAAATCCGTTCAGCAGTGTCAGCGTGATTAACGGACAAACAAACAAACAAAGAAACTTTCACATTTATAATATTAGTGTTGTAGTTTTTAGCACTTGAATGACCATATATTGCATTTGGCCAAGTGGTTCCAAATCCTTTTTAAAAGGCCGGCAACGCACCTGTGACTCCTCTGGTGTTGCGGTTGTCCATGGGCGGCGCTGATCCCTTACCGATCGTTTGCCTCCTATTCCATAAAAAGTGAAATATCCAGCAAGTATATAGTCTTGGGTTCCCTAACAAAGTCTAATTCATTGGCAACTCTTGAATGCTGTAACTGAAAATTTCTGTCATAGAAATAGGACAAAAACATTCATGACACAAGTACCGAAAAGTGTGTCACATTTTGACCTTTGTCTAAAACTGTGATGTTATGTTATTATATTAGGCTCTAATTAACATAAATATTCCAAATAATTGAATGCAGTCTCTGAGATCATTCGACTATGCATCACCATCGTTCATTGAATAAACATTGCACAATTGAAATTCTTGCGGTGTGTAAGCAAAATAAACAGATAAATTGCCTCTTTCGATAAAGGTCGATGAAGCAAGAATTGAGCATTATTGTGAATACCTTTGTGTATACAATGTACATACGACATAACATCACGCCTTTTATTCCCGAAGGAGTAGGCAGAGGTGCACATTATGCCAACACCCACTTTTCACTATTTATGTTATGAGTCCCATGTAATAGGGGCGAGCCTATTGCCATATACCGGGCACAATTCCAGACTCCGTGCTACTACTGAGATTTTTTTTAAAACCCATTAGACTTGAGACCGACTTTGTTTTATATTATGAAGTGATTATATTTTATTTAATAGTGATTAAATACAAGAAGAAGAAAAAAGGCCCAAATTAAAAGTACCCTTAACCGACGAGCATGCATACATGCATGAAAAGATTGATGACTGTTGATGAAGCGAAAGAGGTATGTAGGAATCGTAGCAATTGGCGTTCCCTAGTCTCTGTCTACCATGGGTGCACTTAATCCTTTATCCCATGGGACACAGGCTTGAAGTTGTGTATGTATGTATGTATGTAAATACAAGAACATCTTCTATGTTGAATGCAGCATATAATAGCAATAATGTACAATATAACATCAGACAAGTGCCTACCTTGACATTAAAATGTCAACATTCCTCTGAGCTAGTTTCGAACATCGATCGCAATTCGTATCGAATCGTGTAACATTGTGTTCGTTTTTGTTGCCCATGCGCATATGATGAGCGCGTGCGCCTGTCACACCGAACTGTTTATTAAGCGGATTAAAATTGATTGGATCAGTGGTTTTTGAGTCATTCTTTATCGATTGGTTGGATGTTTGATTAGGTTTAGTATAATTTAAGTAATTATTTCTTGTTTGTGTGGCGGAAGTTATATTGTGTTAAATTGGGTATCAAGAAGTTGTGCATGGATAATTGGTTTGTGGTTTTATATATTTTTAATACATTTATCATTTTGTTTTCATGTTATTTGTTTTTCATAAAGTGTTTTAATCATTGTATGGACAATTAACTAAACTCTTTCTCAAACGCACACAACTCACACAGTGAGCTGCGACATCGCCGTGACCGCCCACACTGCTCATGAGGAAGAACTCCTCTGTGGTTCGAAACTAGTAGAGCTTTTCTCAGTATATTCACGTGAGTAACCTGCGATTTTAGTTATTCTAGACTCCGTGCTACTAATAAGATTTTTTTTAAAAACCCAGTAGTAAGTTGCCCGATCCGGGAATCGAACCCGAGACCCCTTGCCCGGCAGTCGCACTTGCGATCACTCGCCAACGAGGCAGTCAGTAAAATTCTAATTATTTTTATAAAACAAATAAATTAATATTAATTAAATATAAACTAAATAATAAATAACTAGGGCTAAGATAAATAAAAACTAAAGTGCCATACAACTAAAATCAACATAAAAAAATATAAAAAAATAAGATAAAGCAAAGATAAACAAAGAATGAAAAACTAAATTAATATAAAAAATTAATAATTCATCAACTATTATGAGTACATACCAACAAAATATAAGGAAAAAAAGATGCTAAGCAAGAGTATGCTTGTGGTAGGCGATCCTACTATACCAATATCATAATATTAATTTGTAAAATACACAAACGTATGTAAGTACAAAAAAAAAACAAGAAAAACATCTACATTAGGTATTCTTTCTCATTTTTCTAGACCAACTTCATTACACTCCGGTGTAACACACGTCCAGTATAATCTCCAATGAAGTGGCATGTTATAAATTTTCACTTTAATTACAAACTACAACAACTAACAAGTAGTAGGTAACACTCATTTTCTAAAATAACACGACAGATGATGCGTCAAAGGAATTTGACCTTTAAATGTCCTTACAGTGAACTCAAAATTATTATCAAGTATTTTTAATGACGTTGTTATACCAAATGAGGCAACTAATGACCTGTCTTCGGATGATATTGTTATTCTAGAATTATTCTTTATTAATTAACTAGCTTTTACCCGCGGCTTCGCTCGCGTCACAAAAGGATGAAAAGTAGCCTATGTGACATATACCAGTACACACAGCGCCATCTATACTCATATTTTTGTTTTCCCTCGGGAATATCAAATTTTTCCGGGATAAAAGTACCCTATTATTTAATCCAGACTTCTAACTGTACATCTGCAAAAATTCAAAGCAATCGGTTTAGTAGTTACGGCGTGAAAGCGGAACAAGCAAACAAACAAACAAACTCACTTTCCGATTTATAATATTAGTAAGGATATCATTCTCGTTTTTAATATGACATGTAGTATCTATGTAGATGTACAATAAAAAGAGTCGAATCGTTTGTTTGACGAAAAATGCTAAGATTATTTAGAATACGTCAATGAAAAATTCGAAATTAGTAATAATACACCTACGTATTGTATACTCAACGCCACACCTTTTTAACTGAAGCCGCGGAGGACTTAACGGGTTGCCGGGGCTCCGGCTCGAAGGACAGGAAAAGGAACGGGGTAGTTTTTAGTCAATAAAGAGTCTGGCACTCCCTCTAGACTCACCCAGGCGGGAGAAGTCATTCGATGATTTTCCCCCCTTGAAAAAAACCTTTTTAACCTCGAAGGAAGGGGCAGAGGTGCACATATCCAGTGCAACACGGACCAAAATTGTATAGGATAAATAATTCCAGGTTGTGTTTAGGAGAGCTTTTCTCATTATTTTATATGTTTAAACCGATTATATTAAATAATAATTGCATAAGTATTATTACAGACTATGTGTTAACAGAACACAATAAAAACAAAAACAAAATGTTACATTTGACAATTAATTACCGAAATAGAACTTAAAGTCGCCGCTGATCTGAAGCACATATTTCATGCAAAATACTTATGACTTATGAGGGCAAAAAACTCCAAAATATCTGTAATCGACAAGTAAGAAATATTGACGACATTAAGCTTTAAACCCTAAGGTCTAAGGTTCTTTGATGTCATAAGTAATCAGATTAAGGTCGATCACCTTTACCATAAAGTCACCGGTGCCCAACGGATGTGTCGTAAGTAAGGACAGTGTATAGGCGGCCCTACGATTACCATAAACTATAGAGCATTAGCATAGAGTTATGTCATCTAAACTGGCTGGTTATACAACGTTATTTTTAATCTGTGAGAATGAGACCAGTTTGACAGATGGCGGTTCAAGGGTTCCTTTTTGAAATGTTTATTTGTTTATTTATTTATTGCGTGATTGATAAGTTTTTATTTTGTTTGTTAGTTGCGTAAACTGCAGTGGTAACTGAATTTGAACTCTGTGTTGACATTGATATGGTTTATTGTGAAATGTACCCATATAGACCCTAGAGATGATTTTAAAAAAAATAAAATTTGCACTTCACGTATAGAAGTTGTGCTTCCAACCACACAACCAACGAAAGTTAACATTCCATACTAATATTGCGACATTCAAATTTACATCGTAAGTACCACACAGCATGGTATCAATTTGAATGTATAATTTGTATTATATTCAAGCTTCTGATTAATGTACGCCCTACTACTGGTGGTTCAAGTATTGAAGAGGTGAAGTACAGTTAGTAAAAAAATTATCTGCAGTTTTTTGTCTATTACTATAAAATATTACGAACTAGCTGTTGCCCGCCACTTTGTCTGCGTAGAATATAATTCATGATTTATCCCATGAGAGCATTTAATCGCAATAGAAAGTATCCTTTTATCTAAGTCAGCCCATACCTGCAACCCTGCCTGTATACCAAATTTCATGAAAATCCGTTCAGTAGTTTCAGCGTATGTGAATTTAATAGATACTTACAAAATATACAGTTTATGAAAGATACAGAAGAACTTGATATAATTTTTAAAAAACGTTATTTGCTAAGAAACTCCTATGGTGTTATGAATTAATGGGCGACACCAAATATTTACCATCAGGTGATCCGTCTGCTCGTTTTCCGACTATATTTCAGTCCAAGACAGTTTCACATGCAAACAGTTATAATATCTGCTTCAAATTAAAAAAAAATACAAATCTTTGAATATATTTTTACATACAACAAAAATGTTCAATATATTCCTGATCACTGCTTGCAATTTTTGCCGCTAACTGTATCGATAGCTGATTGAACCTGTTATCGATAGTAGGCGGGCCTACAACCTGTGTGTCTTGTATACGGTGCGGTTGCTTCACAGCTCCTAGCAGAACTATTAGAGTAACCTTGGCTAAAGGGAACGAACACAAGGTCGTTAAGGGTAGAATACAACTTGCCATGCATTTTATATCTAACTAGCTTTTACCCGCGGCTTCGCTCGCGTCACAAAAGGATAAAAGTAGCCTACGTGACTTATACCAATACACACAGCGCCATCTATACCAATTCTTTTGTTTTCCCTCGGGAATATCAAAATTTTCCGGGATATAAAGTAGCCTATTATTTAATCCGGACTTCTAACTTTACGTCTGCAAAAATTCAAAGCAATCGGTTTAGAAGTTACGGCGTGAAAGCGGAACAAACAAACAAACTCACTTTCCTATTTATAATAGTAAATATGTATTTCGTGCCCTAGACGGACATATACTGACCAGATTGGCGATATATTAAAGAAAGGCCAAATTAAAAGTACCCTTAACCGACGAGCATGCATGAAAAGATTGATGACTGTTGATGAAGCCAATGAGGTATGTAAGAATCGTAGTAATTGGCGTTCCATAGTCTCTGCTTACCCCCATGGGAGACAGGCGTGAAGTTATGTATGTATATATGTTTTTTTATGTTATAAAACCGGCGCCACACTTGTGCGTACTTATTTGTTTACATATGTGTTCACATTGTGTGGCACGAGCTTTTGATGCTCATTTGTCCATAAGGTTTATAGCAAGTAACGACAGGAGACGTGACGGCGTGGACGTTATAAAATATATCATACGATATAAGAATTAATGTTCAAATTTAAATGACAAGATAATAGCAGGGTTGGTGCGGTACTGTCAATGTATGCCATGACTGTAACAGTATGTTTAATGCTTATTCGAGTAAACTATTTCAAAGCCTATGTTCCAGAACCAACAATCATTTTAAAAATGCTCAGAAACACAAATAAACTTTCGCTTTTATAACATTAGGTAAGGATTAGCTCTAAGGCTAGCTACGCAAATGAAGTCAGTAAATAGTATGAAATATAAGCCAATAGGCTCGCCCCGCTGTTACGTGTTTAACAGACATACAAAGGCACTTTTCACAATATTATGTATTAAACAAGGCATTCATATATTACATAAGTGTCTTGTAATAAATAGTTGTTTAACGGCTTCAGCCAAGAGTTGTCAGTCATATATCACGTTGATAATAACAGTAACAGTCGATGCAGCATTATAAATCAATATCATTATTGATTGAGATTAATGCTAGCTACATTCAGTTATTTATAATTATGTAGCTATTAAATGAACGGATGTGCGTACCTACTTGCCTAAATATTTTTATACCAGTTTATAAAATGATGACCTTTGCGTTGGTCCAAAAAAAGTAAAAGTTACCTCATAAAGATGATACTGACCCTTGTCAGGTTTGGTGTGTAAAAATAACCTAAACATGTTATTGAGTACCTATATAAAGAAAAACCCTTTTTATGAGAACGTTGGTCTTTTTAAGTGAAGTCAACAATTTGTTTTATTCTGAAAGGAATGACAGAGGAATACACTCTGTCATTTTGTTATTTAATGATTTATTCGGACAAGCCCGCCACACCCTCCCAAAACCGCTGCAACTTCTGTAAGCCAGGATCTACAGTAGATACAACCATGAAAATACTTAAACACTGAAGTCTAGTATCCCAGGAGCATTAATAACTGTCTTGGTTTCCGCAACCACATCCCGAATGATAGTATTAGAGGAGAAGACAAAAACGATGGTTTTCGTTTCCCTACATACAGATTAATTAAACCCACCATCCGACCTCAATTTCGACTGTAATTTTTGACTAACCGGTTTGAGTCATCGAAAACAGCCCCAAGCTCTAATCATCACTTAAATAACAAACCAAAACAACAATCAAAACCACAATACAGAATTAATCAACCCTTTCCCAATACGACCTAATATTTTAACACCTATTGTATTATCTGTCAAAATTTGACAGATGAGGCCGCCATCTTGTAATCAACTTTGACATTAGCCCGCGAACATTTGGGCGCGCTGTCACTCGGGTGCTCTTGGAATGCGCATGCGTGACTAGTGTTGGGTAACGCATACTTTGTCATGAACGATCGTGGCTGTACGACACGAGAAATGATGGATGTTGTAAGGGCTTATTGTAATATTTATCTTTATATTTTGCATGTGAATTGGACATCTTATAGAAAACAATGAGTCGAATGTGCAATAGATGTTTTAGTTGACACGATTTTGGTTTGTAGGGTAGATTATATAAGAATTGCTTTTAATTGTACAAATATGTTTATCTAGTTACTTCATTACTAGCACTGTTTCATCACCTCTAGTTAAGTTTTGGTCAGTCAAACTTGCGAATAATTTTGCGTAGGTAGATTCCATTAAAATGGTGTCAAACAGGCCCTAACTATGAATTAAATTGTTTTTAATCTACCTACGTATTAACGTCGTAGGTACAATACGAATATAATTTCAATCAGTTACACATTAATCAAACAATTCCGATTTAGAAGTAAAAATATTTGGCTGTGTTTATTACAAAAATACTAAAAAACCTTTGTGTTTGTCAACAGATGCGACTCAGATCACACAGCCGAGATGTTGTACACCCACCTCCAAGCTCTAATAGAGAGACCAGAAAACCAGAAGAAATTCGCGGACATCGAGCGCAAACTACAGATGAGGGGGGCGCTGCCATCGTCCAAGAAACCCCCAGATTCATCTCTTGGAAGTGAAGTCTCCAGAGAATCGGATTCAGGGAGCAACGAGGAGCGCTGTGTGGCTAACCTATATGACAGTTTAGCTGCCGAATTGAAACAAAAGTTATCTACAGGTAAACGGGGATTAGGTCAGTCATTTTTCTTTATTTTCATAGGTAGACATGCTTGTTGCGTTTTGCACCGGTATTTGGGTATGTAGTTTGAAGCTTTTTATGTAAGTATTCTAATATTTTTTATTGTTGTGCTGATATTATGAAGGAACTAATGGTAGCGTAAACATAGTTAACGTGTCATGTTCATCGCCAGTTATATTATGAGTCCCATGACATACGCGGTAAAACTTACAACGGGCACTATTCAAGAATGCGTCTTATGACAATTTTACGCTGAACAAATGTAACTAATTCATTTGTATTGAAGGGAAAAATTATGCTTCTTTTATTTTAATATGCTGAATATTTATGAAGCTTCCGATTGTTATTATGGTAAATGCATTTATATTGTTCTTTATGTTTAATTTGAGCTTTGCGGGTAAATAGCACAGTAGTCATAGTCACCATACACACAAACAAAACATTCATTGGTAATAAAACTTATATGGAACTTCATTTATCGTTATATACAACATCCCTTTTGCCCTACGATATTACAAAGGTAAACGATGGGATACCAAACATTTTTTCGACAGCTATTAAATTTTAATTTAAATATTTAAAATATATGAACGTCTTATGTGCTAGAGAATTTAGCATTACACACGATACCTAGTTATTACACAGAAATACTCATTTTAACTCAACCCACCTCACTGTCACTCACTTTTATCAACTCTAACTCACTTACAACTCACATTTTACAGGCAAAAGTCCTATACTTCTTCCTCCTCGGGACTACGACACGGTGCACCGTCAGAAGGGGAACCTCTCTAACATTGACACGCGGCGTTGCCTGAACCAGAACATTGTTGGAGTGAATGCCAGGCGTAAGCTGGAGTCTTCAGGAGGTAGCTCTGGTATTGGGAGTGACCTCGCGCCGTCTCCAGAGAGGAATGAGTACAGGCAGCATGATAATCATAGTACGAGCGGTGAGTTGATTTTCCTTTTTCATTTTTCTTTTTTCTTTTTTTTATCTTGGCTAAGGACACTAAGCAAATAATATAACTTCATACAGTTAAATAAATACTAGATAGTTTTATCTCTCACTGGAGCACGCTGCTACAAATCTGAAATCCTCCTGTGAGAGACTGAGCCGCCTTTGCATAAGAAAACATGGTAAGCAGGCGTAGAGATGAGATAAGATAGAAGAATGTTAATTTTTAAGGTTCAGTATCATCAGAGAGCGCTACTTCCCGAGTCTCTTGTGACACCTGCAGGAAGAATATGATTTGTGATTCGACTCAGCCGTTTTCACACGACTCAATACCATTATAAAAAATAAAAATAAAATCACCATAAAATAACTAAACTTCCAGAAACCTTTATAACCTTACAACTTACTAATCATGCTTGCGACAAGACCAACCGGCGGCCAGTCAGTCTCATGGATACTCTCATAATAAACCGATTACGAATACCAAAAAAAGCCGTAATCGTATGATTACACCATGGATCATCATTGGGACGATTAGTAGATATTTTTTGTTACAACATAATGATTGTTTAGTCGATAAAAAAATATTTCCGCGTTCCCAAGAGTTTGTGGTAAAAAAAACATTAGAATTTTGGTCTCTATGGTGGTATCATGTTCGATGTTTTTTTTTGTTGTATGTTAACGAAATTCGGTTAGTATGTTGTGTACTTTTATGTAATATGATATAGACTATTTTGACTGCCTGAATATGATATAGAGTTTGACTGCATCGTTGTTCGAGTGATTGCAAGTGTGACTGCTAAGAAAGAGTTTGAGTTTCAATTCACATTTTAGCCTTCAGGGGTTGTCGCGGAGAACCTAACGGGTAACCGGGGCTCCGGCTCGACGTGCAGGAGAAGGAACGGGGTGGTTTTTAGTCAGTAAGAGTCTGACACTCCCTCCCGCCTCACCCTGGCGGGAACAGTAATTCGTTGATTTTCCCACCTTAAAAAAAACCCCTTCAGGGGTTAAAAGGATTGACCTTATATTGCAGTATAAAAAATGCTGATGAGTATTCATGAGTATGAGTGTGACTCACACATTTTATCTCTGGTTGGGCAAACATTTTGTTACTATTGATGTAGTAGGTTAATGGCCTAGATTGATTATTGTGTTAAACGGCTTACCCACGTAACTGTTTAACGAGGAACGATTAGTTTATGGCGTAGAATCTTTTTTTTTTTTAAAGCTTAGGAGAAAAACACAGGAGAAAATCTTAGTGCACAAGCATAAAATTTTATAAACACATGACACCCAAACCTGAAACAACACTTTGTGGAGTTGAAGAGTTGTTCCGTGTGGGAATCGAAAACGCTAAACATTGCACGTCAGTCAGATGCCCAGGCACCGCACCAACCGCCGTACAGTCTCTGGATTTGGAATTTGTTCCTAACATCTTACACATATTATTTTGGCTTTTATTTTATGGCATAAGCCGGTAAACGAACCGACGGATCACCTGATGGTAAGCAATCGGCGACGCACATGGATACCTGAAACACCAGAGGCGTTACAAGTGCGTTACCGGCTTTTTGGGGATTAGGAGTTTGAGGGCCGTTGGGGATTCAGGGATTGGGGAGATTGAGGAAGGGGAGGGTAATTGGGCCTCCGGTTTCATTCGGTTCGGTTTTACACTTCTTATTGCATCTGTGTAGTCACAAAGTGTACGAGTTCGGTCATCACTCGTGACTCCCAGTTTGCATCATCGACGGATCCGAACCTAAACCACAACTGGTTTGCCAATGACTTCATTATTATAAAAATATTTGTTCGAGTATTTCCACTTTTGTTATTACCAACTATTATTTCTTGCAACCACTACAGGTGATAATAAAATCAGCTATACACATTTTCTTTCATAGTCGCATAGAAATTGATTTAGCTGTTTAGTAGGTCTCATACAACAAACTTACAAAATTAAGGTATGTGTGAGATATTATGAGTGAATCATTCATCGTCTCAATTACAGACTTTAACGGGTTGCCAGGGGTCCAGCTCGAAGTGCAGGAGTAGGAACGGGGAGGTTTTTAATCAGTAAGAGTCTAAGTCTAACACTGTCTCTCGCCTCACACAAGGTTGGACAAGTCATTCGATTATTTTTCCCCTTAACAAAAAGAAGACTATACTTAAGTTAAGATCATTATGAAAAGTTTACAAAAAGTATGAGTAGAAATACTAGTATAGTCTTGTCAATTTCATCGCATGGAGTTACGAAGTTAGTTAAGAAGAAGGGAGTGTAACTTACTGTACTGTAACTTACTGTAACTGTACTTTTTCTCTCTATTTACTGATAGTTCGGAATAACAGCAAAAATAAAAAATCACAGAATACTACCTGCTATTTATGCGCTCAAGTATAAGTTATGCCTTCCTTCTTTATTTGTTTACTATCTAACTATTCACATAAATCTTAGTTAAAGTAAAAGGTTTACCTAATAAAAAAGTTGATTTCAAGAATATTAAACGCGGGTTACTCACGTGAATATACTGAGAAAAGCTCTACTAGTTTCGAACCAGAGGGGCTATCAATAGGCCTATCAGTAAGCTGCGCGACATCGCCCCGACCGCGCACGCTGCTCATGAGGAAGAACCCCTCTGTGGTTCGAAACTAGTAGAGCTTTTCTCAGTATATTCAGTTCTCAGTAACCCGCGACTTAAGGTAATTTAGTATGTCTCACGATAGTTATTATAAAAAATATTAAACGCGTTTTACCCAATCGCAGATCAAACAAGTCAGTTAACGCTTATAAGTACTCATCAAGAATATAACCTTCCATAAAAATTGGACTAATTAAAATACCACTAATCCACATTAATAATACGTTTGCTTTCGTGAAATCAATCCGTTAGCTCAAATGTTAAGAAAAGTTGCGCACGCGCAGCTTGCGACACCGTTGGTGTTGGTCAACATTCACTGCAGTATCGGTTTCTTAACATATTATATTTTTTTTATTATTCTATTAGTTATCACGTTTCCTGGTTGAAATTTTGTGAATTATAATGTTTTGATTGGCTGATTCTTCACAAAATGCATAGTTATGAATTAAACCCTTTAGAACTACACAAATATATTTTAACGCTACCTTGTTCTAAATACATTGGTTATAATAAATATTTAGAAAGCTTAAAGCATGTTGTACATATGTTTGCAAACGCATTCACGGCTCAGGAGAAAATCCTAGCGTGGGTCAAAGGCAACATATATCGTTTTTTGAACAATATTAAACAAAAAGTACGTGCAGTTTCATCTGCCATTTTAGGAATATAAAACTTAATGTTACGTAATTATTCAAGACACCGTTATCTAATTTATCTCAACAAGTCCACAAGTACATAATATGTTAGTTACATAAACAACACACATAAACACCTTGTGTTTTTACACACATGTGTTTTATGTGTGTATAAACACATAGTGCCCTTAGCACAGAATGTATTGGCACATCACGACTTACTTAAGAGTACGTATCACTAACGCTGTCGTCTCTACGCCTATAGAGATTCGACCTTCGATATCCGAGAAGGTTTTTTTTGTAAACTTATAGTTCTTGTACAAAATAATAATGATTTTATTAGTTAATGCCTATTTTTTTTAGCTGGTTACAAACGACCAGCTTCCCTTTTAGTAAATAATTTCAATGTATGTTTCTGTTAGCTTAATACTCAAGACTTTTACTACGAGCTTCTTACTAGGAAGAAGACCTGTATTCATAGTAAAATAATTACAAAATAACGGCAGTTACACAAACAATAACATATAATTAATATACGATTGTTCTTCGATAAATTTTCTAAAGGAAGTGACGTCATACCTTGTACGTCTGAGATAACAGGCAACTATTGTATGTTCTTTTAATTATGTTCTCTAGATTCAATTCAATGTAATTGGTTCAATATGACGTCATTTATTCTCGAAATGATCCTACAGAATAGAATACATTTATCGCCACCCGTACTTCACCCGAAGGTATAGTAAAACCGAACTAAGGAACTACACATTTCGCAGAGACAGACGAGAGGCGGGATCTAAGATTGTTTTTTAAATGCGGTGTACTCTTTCCAATCCGTCTGCCAAGCCTTTTTTTTGGGGGGAAACCTTCAGAAGGCGCCTAGCTTTTTGGGGAGAAAGACCAGGGAGTGTGGGATTCTTACCTCACTAATACCACCCCGGTGGCCACCCTCACGCACGTGTAAGGGGCACCGGGTCCTCTGAAGAGACCTGCTCCGGAGCCCCCATGGTGCAACGCCTGTTACAGCACTACCCTAGGGAGACGAGTGTGTCCCTTGATCATCGCTTTGCACGGCAGCACGTGACCACTGTGGTACCGTCTTCCCTGAGGCCACTAGATGGGTACCTAGAGTCCCCACTCTGTGCACCCGTGGCCCCTAAGGTCCGCCCGTCTGCCAAGCCTAGAGACTATGTCAAACCCTCTCATATAAAAGAGGTTCAAAACCCAACAGTACACTGTCAGTAACTGTTAATCGAATAGCTTTATCAATCAATTAACAATAGCTTGTTCCTACTTAACTAGCATCTATTTGAACCCATGTATAAACAACACAAAGCTAAACACCCCATAAGTATTCATAGGTGAAGAATACGCAAGTTTTTTAGACAAATTCTTAATAGCCCCATTATAGTATCCCACGCGAGTAAAAAACAATAACGTGTGAGCGGGACAGAAGATGGTTTTCCATTATATCTGTTTTCCCAGGTAGGAAAAAATAGCGATTGTTTTGCCGAAAGATTTTCAATGCATAGCCTTCCTATTCTTAACAGTGATTCCTTTGTTTACAGTCATTTAATTGGTATGCACGTAGTATATGCAAGTATTTCAAATACTTTTGTTTTTTTGCGTTTTGTTTATAAATATTGACGTGTTGTTATTGCTTGTTGATTGTTTAGTGACGTGTTTGTGAATTGGGTGATCGATTAGTAATGTTTAACAAATAGCTAGAAGCACCTCGTACGTATAGTCATAAGGGACAATTTTCTATGAGTTAAATTCCGAGTTCCCAACTTAATTTTAAATCATGTCGTCATTCCTCATATCGCAAATAACATAAATATAATTAACGAAAACAAAAAATTTCTTAAATCTCAGTCTCTCTTTTGGTAAATACACGTTTGCAGCTACATCGAAATATCAAAATCTAAATCGTATTAACTGTATAAAATCGATCCACGCTGACTAGGTCACATTCTCGAACTAAATTCTCCTTTAATTACAAAACTGATTTCAAACAATCCAACTTTTGGCGCTGTCGTCGACTAAATTCGTTATGTCATTAGCAAAAATTGAATTTTAACGAGTCATTTGATCTTGCAGTAAAATCTTACGTCAATGGAACGGAATTATTGTTTGTTTGGGCAACTTGCAAAGATAATTTGAAACTAATTACGTTAAATTAGTCGTGTATGGAAATATTTAAGTATGTGGGACAGTAAAGCAAATAATGAGAGCTAATAATGAACTGTTTTGAGGTCATATGAAAGTTAATTGACGAACGTGCAGTTATTAACTATATTTTTGTTACTGTTGATATTGTCAAAACAATACTTAACCAAACCTGGGCAGTAAACCGGTCTACATTTTCGCAGAAAAACATTCAAAGTCAAAGTCAAAATCATTTATTTCAATTAGACCAGAAAGCCACTTTTGAACGTCAACAAAAAGTTTGAAGTTAAGCTATTTTCTTATGCCAAGGTGTAGATTCCTATGGAGATCGAGAAAGAAACTTCATAGGTTACTTTTTTCAATCAGGTTCACAATACAATTTTCAATTCTTACTTCATAATCGGTTTATGAATTAAAAAGAAACCTTTACTTGAATAGTCAGTAGTAAAAAAAAATAAAAAGCATATTTTAATATAATATTATAATAAAAACAGTACCTAAATATAAAAAAAAACAATTTCATTCATAAATAACTACGAACACATTAAGTTTAATAAACAAAACAATGCTTTGAAATCATTAAATACGATATTTTCCCATAAAGCACAGGGAACCAGGGCATTATACTCAAACAATGAGACGAAACTAAACGCTTACCCGAATCCCATGCAATTGGCGCGCTTTTAAACCAAGATGGCGGCGTGTGAACGTGACACTGTCAAATGATATCATTCTTAATATTTTTTTAGTGTGTTATCTGTGGATTTTTGTAGTGAGAAATAGAATTTTAATCGTAACTTCATTAATGATGATGACTATGAAATGAAATATTTCTAATAATAAGTTCTAATTCCTGTTTTAAGAAATTTTTCCAAAACTAATCTTTAATCTAATGGTCAAAAGTATGATTGTCAAGTATTACTTACAATTCCTTACCATCAGGTGATCCGTCTGCTCGTTTACCGGTTTATACCATATAAATAAATTACGTGTTTGGTTCTGGTTAAATCCTAGTATCTAGTAAAAACTAGATAATAACATAACAACAGTGACTGCCTCGTTGGCCGAGTGGGTATTACTGGGTTTTTAAAACATCTCAGTTGTACAACGGAGTCTGCAATTGTGCCCGGTATATGGCAATAGGCTCACCCACTATTACATGGGACTCATAACATAAATAGTGAAAAGTGGGTGTTAGGTACATTATACAGTGGCGTAATGTGCACCTCTGCCTTACCCTTCGGGGATAAAAGGCGTGATGTTATATTATGTTTGTTTGTTCGAATATCCCAATGCTATCTTATAAATAAACTAAATATCAAACTTTAATTCACCTGCTCTTCAAACTGGCAATAACATGACCTATAAACAACTTATTTAGTAGCACATAATAAAAAAAAGATAGACAGCAACATACGTCAGTCATACAAATAACTTGGCAGTTAAATAACCGGCTATAAGTCTATAACAGATAGTTTTCGGCCAATCAGAAACGTAACTGTTTAATGAACCGCTATTTTTTAATAAAAAAAAACCTATCCATTTGACAGATGCGTGTCGAGCCACGACGCCACGCATGTGGAGTTTCGTTTCGTTGTTTCTACTTATAGCGGGTCACCATTTTTAGTGTTGTTCAAGAGGAAATTGTTTTAGTTTATTATACAACTTTTTCTATTTCAAAAAGAAGGTATATTGAAGCTTTAACTGTGTGAAACCACGTCCAAACGTTTAACTTACTAACCATATGTTCGCAAGTTTATTGATATCTAAATTACAAATATAATACTTAAAACTGCTCGTTGGCTGAGTGGTCGCAAGTGCGACTGCGGGGCAAGGGGCCTCGGGTTTGATTCCCGGGTCGGGCAAAGTATTACTGGGTTGGTAAAAAAATCTCAGTAGTAGCACGGAGTCTGGAATTGTGCCCGGTATATGGCAATAAGCTCACTCCCTATTACATGGGACTCATGACATAAACAGTGAAAAGTGGGTGTTACATTGTACAGTGGCATAATGTACACCTCTACCCCTTCGGGGATAAAAGGCGTGATGATATATTATATTAATAGTTAAAACTAAAATACTTAAAAACTACTTATTAAGAATGTAAAAAAGAACTAAACGTAACTATTTACAAATAGCGTCAAACCATAGGTTGCCACGACCCTGAAATACTTGAGGTCTGGTACTTCTTACTATGGAGTTTCATTACCATCTCTGCATTACTTTGTTCGACCTTTTCATATTATGAAGCATATTTAATGAGCAACAGTATCTGGTCTTCTAGACTCTAGTCTGGCGTTTTTAGTTACAAAAAAAATAATATTTTTCTGTAATTTCTCAACCGCCACGTCATGTCATCGGTGACCCGCGTTTGCGGAGAATATCCCTCAATAGTTTTCGATCAGATGCTTAAAAATATAATAATACACGAACACCTTATTTCATAATTCACTTAAGTATAATTTAAAATACATCACTACTCTAACTACCAACTAAATACAACATTCCTTTACCGTACGCACACAAATACGATGAAAAACACTAATCAAGCCTTCAAACATGACACTAACTGCACGATAACAAAAAAAGTAATCACTGTTGGCACGTGGAACTTTCATCTTTTATTAAATTTTAACGTTGGCAACCCTACGTATTACAGGTTCTTTTCTATGTCAAATCTTTTAAAAAACAAGTCGGCAAGTGTTTCGGAGATGGGGTCCCGTTAAACGTACGTAAAAGTGAGACTGTGAGAAGTTCATGAGCATATAATTATAAAAGTGGGCTAGTGAGTTGTATTTCAGAAATATTTTTATTACTTCTCAAAGTCGATGGTGCTAAATACATAATTATTACTTATTAGCGGTTTGAGGACCATTATTGACTGATTTGAGGAGTTTTGCCGTTACGTGTGTATTTTAAACACAATATAGCATCACGCCTTCTATCCCTGAAGGGACAGGCAGAGGTGTATATTACGGCACTTGACGCCACTGTACAATATAACACCCACTTTGTATCTTCTATGAGTCCCATGTTATAGGATTTTTTTAAAAACCTTATAGTACCTACTTAGCCCGACTCAGAAATCGAACTTGAGACCCCCTGGCCGGCAGTCGCACTTTCGACCACCCGTCTAACAAGGCAGTCAAGGCAGTTGTTTTAAATAATAGTCTAATAACAGTTTCTCAATCATGTGCTAAAATGCCTAATTTTTGCATTAACACTTATCAGTAGACGAAGACACTGAGTAATTCCTTCGGCTTCATCACATAAATGAATGAAGTTCTATAATAATAATTTTTTTTTTTTTTTTTAATAATTTATTTATTCTTAAGCACTTAATACAATATATCAACAATAGTTTGGCTACAATATTTTTACAGGTATATGATTTTAGCTTCTGTAGTCGAACTAGGCATTGCCTGTATTTCGACTATCAGTGCCCAACCCTCAAACGTACAGATAATTTCAGCCTTTCCAATGTCAGTTATACAATATTAATTTTTGTTTTAAGAAAAATAACAAGAATAAGATAAAAAGTAATAACATAATAATTAATACAAAAAATTACTACAAGATAAATAATAACAATAACAAAAGGGACTTTCTCAACGCAGATATTAACTATTTTGGCCATTATGTGTAAGTGTGTGTGTGTGTGTGTGTGTGTGTGAGGGTGTGTGTGTGTTTGTGGGTGTGTGCGCGCTTCTGTTTATCTCACATTAATTTGTTCAGTAGTTGTTCAGTTTCCTCGTAATTTAGTTTTTGTAGATATTTTTTTAGTTTTATTTTACATTCTACTTTGGTTAGTGGGTAGATGTTTAGGATTTTATTTAATTTGTTGTATAAGTATGGTCCAATGTGGTCAGCAAATCTTGAAATGAAATTATTTTTACTGTGTTGTGGAGTGCTGCATACCTTGTATCGTCGACGTTTAGTCAGCTGTTGGGAATTGTAGACCAGTTTACCGTGTTGTAGAAGAGTAGTATTCAGTATGAATAACTGCCGAACAGTAAGGACATCACAGATTTGATATAAAGAAGTCGTCGGGTGGTAAATTGGTTTTGCAATAGCAACCTTCAGCACAGCACGTTGAGCAACTTCAAGAGATTTCATTGTGGTTTTGTATGTTCCTCCCCAAGCTGTGATACAATAAGTTAAAACTGACTGACATAACGCGAGATATATTTGCTTTAACAATTTAGCTTCAGTAATGTGTCTCAGTCTTTTGAAGATATACATGAGTTTTCGTGTTCTAAGGCACACATGTTTGATGTGTTCTTTGAAGCTAAGCCTAGAGTCTATGACAATGCCAAGATTTTTATCGATTCAGTTCGTTCTAGTGATGGGCACTGACAAATATCCTCAGAGGAACACGCATGCAGTATGATATTATGGTTATTGGGGGGTGCATAGTTTTGTCTAATACTGAAGCACATATATTTAGTTTTATCTATATTTAGGGTCAGTATGTTGTCTTGAAGCCATTCCTTCACGGAGTTTAGGCCACGCTGGGCAGCGCCAAAGACTCCCTCCCATGTATCGTCGGCAAAAACAAGAGCTGTGTCGTCGGCAAAGGAAATTATTTCTCCTTTGGCAAGCTTTAGTTTTGTGAGTTCGTCTAAATACATGAGGAACAATGTTGGACCCAGAACGCTACCTTGCGGCACTCCATGTGTGATTGGGAGGTATGTACTTCTATACGGACCCACTCGCACACATTGTGATCGCCCAGAAAGGTAACTTTTTAAAAGTTCGAGTTGCTTACCTCTTATTCCGAATTTTTCCAATTTGTCTAGTAAGATGGAAACAGAGATCGTATCAAATGCCTTGGCAAGGTCTAGATAAATTGCCAGGCACTTTTTCCCATTTGACATATTTGAGCTTGTAAAACTGATAAGCTTGTTTACTGCTTGCTCTGTGCTTTTCCCTTGACGAAAGCCGAATTGATTGGCTGATAATAGGTCTTTTGTCTCAAGGTATTGCACTAGCCTCATATTTATAATTTTTTCTAAAATTTTTGAGATTGCCGGTAGTATCGAAATAGGTCTGTAGTTATTAATACGACCTCTGTCTCACTCTTAAATATAGGACAAATTTCAGATATTTTTAGAGAATCCGGGAATACTCCAGATTTAAAGCAGTCATTAAATATTTTAGTTAAGTGTGGTGACAGTAACTTTTTGTATTGTTTTAGAAGTCTGCAACTAATTTTATCGCCTCCTATGGCGCAGTCTGATCTTAGGCCCATTATAATATTATTCACTTCATTTTCATCTGTTTCAAGGAAAGCAAATGAATTTGTAAGGTGGATGTTATTTAGGCTGTTTGGTGTATTTTGTATGGAAGTCCTTGTGGTCAGATTTTTGTTATAGATTTTTTCAGCTAGCGAGTTTCCAACGTTTATAAAGTAACTGTTTACCTCACAAAGTGACTGTTCTGGTGTAGTAGCGAATGTAAGAGCTCATTTGAATGTTGTTTTGATTTAGTTGTATTTGTAATTTCTTTAATAACTTTCCATAACTGTTTGTTGTTTTTCTGTGCAGTTTTCAGTTGTTGTTGCTCGTAACTGTCCCTTACCCTTTTAAGTATGTTGTTGCAGAAGTTCCTATAGCGTTTGTATGTTATTGCAAGTATTTTATTTTCCGGAGACGTGTTTACTTTTTTGTGGAGTTTGTCCCTGTTTTGCATACAGCGTAACAAGCCCGGAGTAATCCACGGTTTTATAATTTTTTTCCGCCGTGAAAGGGTGATTGTTTGAGAATTTTTCTCTATTATGTTCTGCAAATTAGTGATTAGATAATTGAGACAGAAATTCGGGTCTTCTGATTGATAAATTACACTACAATCAAGTGCCAAAACATCCTGCTCGATACCTTTGTAATTTGTTTTATTTGTCATAGTAGTAGCGTACTGTCGCGGTATTTTTGAGTTCATACATAATAATACTGGGTGGTGGTCCGTTAGCGTTGTTTGTGGCACAATAGTGGTGGCGTTATATTTTGTTTTTAGAAGAACATGATCTAAGCAAGTTCCACTACTACTTCTTGTAATTAAAGTATGCGCAGGCAGAAGGCCGTGCGATGCTGCTAGTGTAAGGTAACGTTCACCATTCGCATCAATAGAATTTGAGCTTATTGTTATATTTAAGTCACCTACAACTATGGCATTTGCATAAGATGTAATCTCTTGCAATGTATCATCTAGAAAAGCAAGAAAAGGATCTACATTTTTATATGATGGTGATCTATACATTGCAAGTATGGCTAAGTGCCTGTCCATAGTAGCAACGAGGCAATTGCATTCGTTTGGGTTTGGTTCGTGTATTTTTATGTTTAGGTAGTCCTTGTAGTAGATAACTACTCCATCATTTTGTTTATGATGAGCTTTCGTTGCTGCGTGGTTATATCCAGGTAGTTTTGGTATATCGGCATTGTTAGTGAGCCAACATTCTGTCAAGACAATAATGTGGCAGTCTAGCTTTAATCTCGCTAGTAATGTTTCAAAACCTGTTAAATTGCGGTTTATGCTGCGTATGTTTTGGGTAATAATTAGCAGGTTTTCTGGTTTCGACTGTATATATTTATGGCAGTCTTCAAGGGCTGCAGTGAATGCGTGGGAAACAGCTATCTGGTCTATATCTTCTGTAAGTTTTAATATGTCACCAAAGAGTAGATATTTGGGTAGTGTTTTCCTGAATATTTTTCTTTTTTGAGATTTGTGTATTGTATAGCTATTAAAACAGTTTTTACGAAATATGTGTAATGTTTGTTTTGGTTGAGGAATACGTGTGGCAGTGTAGTCATGTTGTATTTGTAGGTAATACTGTGGTAGGGAATAGTTATAGTTTGAGTGTTCTTTTTGTAAGTGTGTGGTTTTGTACATAGTGTGAATAAAAATCTGATTTGCGGGAGGAATATAAATAAAGTTTAAGTACAGTAAAACTATATGTCGTGCTGTGTTGTGTTGTGTTATGTAGTCTTCATGGGATTTGTAAGTATGTGTTGTGAACACAACGTTGTTGGTATAGTATGTCATAGAGCTTGGCCAAAAAGCATGCACAACTAAAGCAATATAAAAGGCATCCAACAACATTTTCAAACTATATAAAGCAAACATAAATACATGCATCAGAGACGTCGTAAAGTTGAGATTAATGTTTAGAGTTACAGTGATCCTATTTAGTCACTTTGTAACGGTATTTCTTCTTAAATTTTCCAAATCATTATGGTTGTTTATTCGATGATGCGGAGAGCCTTCAGCCTTTTTAAGATAAACAATTCCATTAGCGGTCCAGCAAAAGTTATAGTCATGACTTTTTTGAAATTGTCTCGCCATATAGAATAATTTTTTATTTTTACTTGTAAGGGTTTCGCAAAAATACAATGGCTTTAACTGATAATTGGTGTTTATGTGCGTTGTGTTCAGCTTGTTACCTTTCTCTTTACCTCTGTTGAAAAGTATAAGTTTTAAAGTAAAGCAAACGTTACAAGGTATAGACAAGGAATGTCGCGGAGAACCTAACGGGTTACCGGGGCTCCGGTTCGACGTGCAGGAGAAGGAACGGGGTCGTTTTTAGTCAGTAAGAGTCTGACACTCCCTCCCGCCTCACCCAGGCGGGAGCAATCATTCGATGATTTTCCCCCCTTAAAAAAATACACTAGGAATTTCAACTCTAGCGTTCAGTTCTCCAGAATTTAGTTATAAGGTTGTCATTGCAGTGAAACATTAACTTATTTGCTAGAAGAATTCATTGTATGTAGATAATAGAGTACGCGATGTTTGTGTGATTGTATTGTGTCGTTATCAAGCTAGTCTACATAAAAACATGAACACATCAATCTAGAATAACCGGTTATAAATAACTTCATTCATGCTTAATAATTGCCGGTACCTATGTTTATAGAAGCAGTGAGTCTGGCACGAATAACTGCAGTCTTATAATGTGGAACAAATCTTATCTTCAGATGCCTGACACCGCGACATGTTTTACAAAGTTTACCGTTTTGCTAAATTTTGCACGTGGATAGAATTAACAACGGTCGCGAAGTAGGTTATGACGTATCGAGGTCCTTATCTCCAAAGTGCAGTGTAGGAAATATTCATATTATCTTTTCATGCACACGAGTTCTTAACAAATTTTTTCCTTTGTTTCCAGAGGAGGACTGGGCGGAGAGTACAGCGTACATGATGCACGAAGCCTTCGACGCGTCTCCCCCGCGCCGCGCTGCCTCCCCCCGTCGTACATCCCCCGCACGCCGCGCCCTCTCCCCGCGCAACTACGACCGAGGCTACCCCGATGACTTCTCCGACCAGTTCCGCGACCAGCTCGCCCCCTTCCGCGACCAGACCTTCGAACGAAGATTCCGTCACGAGTCACTTGAACGTGTCAAACCAGAAAAGCCAGTAGAGAAATTCCAAGACGACACGATCAACTACAGAAGACGGTACGTCGCTGAAACCAAACCATCCAACAGGAGCATTGACAGGGTCGAAGATAGGAGGTTCGGTAAACTCCAAAGGGGTGCCAGCGAAGGTAGCCTTAAAATCGCAGAAGCGTCCCCTAAAGACCGATTCAACGTGGCCAAGGAAAAGTTCATGAATCTAGAACGGGAGAGGTTCAACAGGGAGCTGGAAGCGCACATGGCAATGAGGAGGAGCATGCTGGAACGGAACAGTCGCTCAACTTCTTCCCCCGAGGAAGAAAGAAGGGACGAGCGTCAGGACCGACACAGAGACATTAGCTCCCGGAGAGAGCCAGAGCGCTCTCATCGCGAGTTGGAGCGCCACAGGGAGCCTGAGAGACGCAAGGACACGGACAGGATGCGTGAGCTCGAGCCGACACACGCGAGGGAGCTGCCGCACAGGGAGATGGAGCGACTGCCGCGCATCGGCAGGAAGCGGGACGATGTGAAGCGGTACGAGTACGGCGCCGAGGAATATCTCAACAGGATCGAGCCGAAACCGCACAGAGACGAGTTTGACAGCTTCGACCGTAGGGGAAGAAGGGAGCTAGACAGACGCATTGACGAGGACGAGATTATAGAACCAGTGATTGAAGATAGGAGGAGAGACTGGAACGACCGGCAGAGGGCGTTCAGTCGCTCCCGTCTGCTGGACGACCAGCGCCAGTCTTATGTGGAGGGAGATAGGGAGAGGTACTATGACAGGGACTACAGAGATTTCCGCGAGCTAGCTGACAGACAGCAGTCGAAGTTTCGGCACAGCTACGCGGAGCCGATACCGCGGGGCCGGCTCGGCACTGTCCGGCCGTACTGAATGCCATAATAGATTCATAGACCTTTGAAATATATTAAAACTGTAGAACCAAAAACCCCATTTTTTATAGAAGGACGAAGGGACTCCTTTTTGTCACACCTGATTTATTCGTTTACAAATATTAATTGACATGAAATAATATTATTGCATAATAGCAAGTTAGCGTAGTAGGTAAAGACCTTTGTGGAATTTATCTGACTCCGCAAAATGTCTGTTTGTAGGATTTTTAGGATTAAAGGGACCATTATAAGTGCCTATTATATAGTTTTGTATTTATAAATACTCATAAGTGTAGTAGCGTCACAGATACATTATAATGATTATATAACTATTGTAAATAAATGCATAGAGTACCTTTTTGTTATTTTTATAGATGATAGTAAGAATCACAATATTGTTATACTCTGTAATATTGTTAAATGTTATTTTTTATCGAAGAAATATCAATTTAAACGTTATTGGTTATATATTCGTTCAAAATGTTCATTCAGTCTCATTTTATTGTTAAAAAATTGTCTAAATTTATGTTATGTATTTAGTTTTGGTAATTAATGATTTCAATTTAGATTATGGTTCGTTTTATTGAGAATTTTAATGTTCTGCAAAACATCGAATTGCAATCATCTAAAATCAAATGCGTAAATAACAATATCAGAAACAAAATTAATAATATTAATTTTTTAAATGGAGCAATTCTTTTATACCTATTTTCATTTATAAATAGGTCAAAAAGAATTTCAATTTTGTTATTTATACAAGATATAATAAGGAATTAAAATTCCCAGTAAAGTAACCATTTATGTTTATAATTTATTTATAAGTTAATATAGATTGTAAATGAATATAATATCATGTTTTACGAAATGATTTTCAACAATAAAAAGAATAAACATTACCTTAAATTTACGTTTTTTATTTTATATCTTTTAAATAGATTTTTTTTATATATATTATTGATGGGCCGATGTTTGACCACTATCTCGCCTGCTGGTAAGCAATGATGCGGTCTACGATGGAGCACGTCGTCCCATAAGCAACCTAATTTTCGATTTGTAGTGCTCACAACAGGTTTTATTTCTATAAAACCTGTCTTATCTTCTGATAAGGGCAGATTTCGAATTCGTATTTCTATTTGGGCTATGTATAACTATAAATTTCTGGAATCCTTAGGAGTATTTGTAGTTTGGTATGGTACTATAGCTCTTCACTCATAGGCTTTTTTCTTATTACATAGTAGTTCCTAATGTAACTGAGGACAAAAGAACAATGTACATAAACTTCTTGTGTATTTTCGAGATATAAAAAACTAAGTTGTATTTCTTAAGAAAAACCAGTGATTAACTTTACACAACACAAACAATTTGTAGTTTAACCAATAAAGAATCCAACAGTTTAGTTATTGCGCGAGCACGCGTGTGATTCCACGAAGTGAGTGAATTTGAAACGCTTATTTTGCAATGGTTGCTTGCATGCCAAGTGTCGCGTTACCAACCTACGTTCTAAACTGTGAGAAAGTACATAAATAAATGTATATTTGCTTATACGTACAATGAACACTGGCAATATAATATATCAGATGGATAAGGAGAGAAAAAATAATAAGTAAACCATAAAATTTTTCAAGTTATAATTAGAGATTGCTCGTAAATATATCTATATACTTTGGGGTAGATCTTTTTAAGCTGGACAAAATCTTGCAATGTCTTAAAATTTAAGCTAAAAAACGAAATTTGAAGTACCCCGTGCAAATACAGCGAGACCCTTCAAACAGGACATTTTTATGATAACAAAATAAATAATATTTGTTGGCACGTGGAACTTTCATCTTTGATTTAACAAAACTTGTCGACGCTTCGACTTAGGAATACGTCATTCTCTTTCCGAAGTATTAGGAGTCCATAAATTAAGATTGAGTAAGAAGATGTGTTTTAAAAAGTGGGTAGGAAAGCGACAACTACACCTTGTAAACAAAGAAGTCACTGACTAGTGACAACCTTATCCTTTTGATCGCCTAAGGAGGAGGTGGAGCGCATGATGCAGAGAAGCGCTGCTTCCTTACAACCCAGCCGTCGTGAAGAACACTCCGGGCGTCGGGGAACGCGGTACGATCTCCGGCCACCGAAAGCGAAACCGACGGCGAGCATGGGTGGCTCGCCGCCCGACCAGAATCAGACCCGAGCGTACGGCGCGTCGCCTTCCGCGCGCGCCTCAAAGAGCCTTCAGACCACCACGGATGGGGCCTAATACAGCTAATACCGATACGGATCCGCGGAGAACTTAATGGGTTACCGAGTCAAAATATTTGAAAGGATCGAGATGAAATTTGTAACAGGGGTAAATTGTCTGGAATAAATACATAGGCTACTTTTTACCCCATGGGATCATAGGTAAAATGGTATAATAATATGTTAGGTACCTAATATTTATTTAATATTTTGCCATCAAATTGTTACGTTAAAAACATTACATAACATAGCATCACGCCTTTTTATGCCGCCGTGTTGCACATTACGGCACTTAATGCCACTGTAACACCCTCTTTTCACTAAGTATTTATGTTATGAGTCCCATGTAATAGAGGGTGAGCCTATTGCCATATACCGGACACAACTCCAGACTCCGTGCTACTACTGAGTTTTTTTTAAAAACCCTGTATTACTTTACCCGATTCGGTAATCGAACCCGAGACCGCTTGCCAGGCAGTCGTACTTACGACCACTCGGCCGACAAGGCAGTCTATTACGTATAATCTCAGTACAAATACATCGCCTTGTACCAGCGAATTAACTCTCCAACTAGTCACATACTGGCCTACCTAGTTACCTAAAGTGGCGAAAATTAAAATAATTATATGGACTTCCTTCAGCCAATCACATTTTTGTATGCTTAATAAGGATACGATGTTAGTAAATGATTGATTAGCAAGAGGTCTAATTAGGAACGTGTTTGCAAGTTTGTATAGTAAAAGGTGGTCTAGAAATCTTAATGTCTCTAAGTATGACATAATGTGAGCGTTAATTTACATACTTACGTGTGTTTTTGACATGACATCTCCTCATGTATACAACTTTATGATAGGATATGAATAAATAGCATAACATAACACCATGCCTTTTATCCCCGGAAAGGCAGAGGTGCACATTTACAGCACTTAATGCCACTGTACAATGTAACACCCGCTTTTCCGTATTTATGTCCTGAGTCCCATGTAATAAAGGGTGAGCCTATTGCCATACATCGGCCACGACTCCAGACTCTGTGAAACTACTGAGAATTTTTAAAATACCCAGTTGTATTTTGCTCGACCCGGGAATCGAGCCCGAGACCTCTAGCCCGGCAGTCGCACTTATAAGCAGTCGGCCAACGAGGCAGTCCTTGATATGGATACCTGTATTGGCTATCAGCATCATCATAAGCCTTTGCCGTTGCACTGCTACTCTATAGGACTCTTCTAAGAAGGTTTCATACCTTGTGTGATCTCTGATTTTAAATTAAGATGTTTATCTGTAATATGACCAATTTCCTATAATGAATAAAGATTTATTATTTATTTATTATTTATACATTCTCCATGCAAAGCAGGTGGGCTGAAGATCATGTAAGTATGTCATTGGCTAAGCATGCCCTTACTATATAAATAGTTACCTAGTTTAAAAGCTTACATATACGCTCATCATCATCATCAGCGTCATATCAGCCACAGGACGTCCACTGCTGAACCTAGGCCTCCTGCAATGACCTCCAGATAGGACGGTTAGAAGCGAAGGCCACGTACCGGCAAACTAGGGTTGCCAACCGTACTCTAAAATAGATTATTGTCCTCTATATCATGTAGGCGTACTCTACAATCTATAACACTAACAGAGGACACTAAAATACTCTTTTTAACACAAGTTTGCAATAATATGCAAAAAAACCTATGATCAGAATAATAAGTCTGCTATTTAATCTTAATCCTGCTATTTACAGTGGTCCAAAGATTTTTTCAGCTTAAGAGTATTAGAAATAATCATTTCGAAAATACCTACTTTAGTGCAGTGTTTTGTAGTTTTTTTTTAAAACTAGATATTTCAATTTTGACACAATACCACTCTGTTATGAAAAGTACTGAACCAAATTGAAGTATAGACATCGAGCAATAACCTACCTATCGAGCGAATTAGACTGATGACACAAAAAGTACGAAAAAATAATTTTTAAAAGCATAAAATAAATGATACTCTTTTTTGTAAGCCCGTACTCTTTATTTACGTCCTTTAAAACCAGATATACTCTATTTCTTCTAAAAAAAGTTTGGCAACCCTACTTTAAGCGCAGCTTAGGACGTCCATCCGCAAGGTGGACAGACGACCAGGGGGCTTAGTCTTGAGTCCAATTCCGATCGATCGACATCGATATTGTAAAATTTCGTACTCTTAAGTTGCAACACTAGCGCTCATTGCATCCGTATTGCGTGGATATTGAATAAACTAAATGTTATCGAGTTTGGCTTTATATTCCGTACTCTGAATGCTATTTTAACAGCTACGATTGTGGTTGTATAGTATTGACATTGAATAATTATTGAGATTTTATTGGATTGAAATTGCATTGACATTGAGATTGGTGTCAAGAGTCTGAGTAAGCACCCCGGTTAACGCACGTCACGGTGTAAAGCACGTCGTGGAGGCCCGGAGGTTTAAGACGTCCGCTTCTCATGCATGAGGGTGCGGGTTCGCTTTTTCAGAGTTATATGTACTTTCTAAGATTATCTAGACACCACTGACAAACGGTGAAGGAAAACAGCGTGAGGAAACCTGGGCTTATAATTTCTAATTATAAGTTTGTAATCGCCAACCCGCATTGAGCAAGCGTGGTGATTAATGCTCAAACCTTCTCCGTGTGAGAAGAGGCTTTGCTCAGCAGTGGGCATTTATAGGCTGTTGTTGATGATGGCCCTGGTTAAGGTCGCAGAGAGCTGCTGGACGCAGGTTGCTTCCGACCGGCCTACACACTCAAAGTAACTAACTCTTTTTACTAGTAATGTGCAAGTTGATATCATTTTGCTGTGGGGAAGAAAGGAGACTGGGACTTGTGGGCCCAATTGTAATAAGTTGAATTATGGCTTAAAAAAAAAGGTATTTTTTTTTCTATTTCATATTGTAAAAAATCAATTCAATTTACAATCTGGGAAATGAAAAATCCAATAATTATGTTAGGGTTACGAATTATCGATTCAATTGTAATCGATTAACGTTACAGAGTTCATACTATTTACGAAAATGCTTTCACCGGTTGATTTATTTAATTAAAATAATAAAATCTATTAGAATTAGAGTATTAAGAGTTAAAACTAATTAGTTATCTACATAATTAATATTATACAATTCACATTTACTAATCGATTATTGTATTTTTAATCTGTGCTAACTCGATATTCGTTTCGTATCGTCTGTGCGTGTGCGTTCTGAGTGTCATTTGTTTTCTTCCCGTTTTGTTTTTGTTTTTATTGATAATTATTATTCCTCGACCCGGCTTTCCTACGGACCTGTGATCTTCCTCCTTCTACGACCCTTGCCTTGCTACCATACTGGACACCGAGAACCCCGCTTAAACGTTGAACTTGGACTTGTTATTTTGGATTCTACGAACGGCCTACCAATAGGATATTGATCGACATCATGGATCGTTGTATAAATTGTTGTATAGCGACTAGTCGCTGCAATACACTAACAACAATCGCACTTTAAAAATGGGTTATTACCGTGTATATATTGTTATAACCTCACTTTTCTTAAATCTCTTATACCTCGGCTCTCAGATTGCCAAAATCTGCAAAATTTTCAGTGATTGTCTGCTTATATAGTAGCTATCAATTGACACTAATTTCATCTTTTTACATCTAGGCCCAAAATTGTATGAAAGGGTATCCGTCTCCTTTGAACACAAGTATAAAGTAAAGTATTTATGCTTATCACTTGTGTTAATGCTACATTAACTTATTAGTTGTAGTTGATCCAATGCAGACTCATCATTATTCGTACAATAAACTCATTATGTTAAACTTATCAACTCATAAAATATATACACCGTGAAATCTATTTGGATTTCGTCCCGAAGCAAAATGGTTTTGTCTTCTGTAGTAATACAATAGTTTAACAAAGAAATAAATGTTTAAAACTAAAAATATGTCTGTATTACCTTTCGTGAGACATACTAAATAAATTATTATTATGTTTTCGGCTTACTCACGTAATTATTGACGAGGAACTCGACTAGTTTCCAGCCGTGCTAGAGGCTCATGTTCATGAGCAGCATTTCGCGACCTGTGACGCGGCGACTCTGACTGAGTCTAAATAATCTACTCTACTACTCGAGTTCTAAATAATTACGTGAGTGAGCCGAAAAAATAATAATTTAAAAAATATGCCATAGTAGTACTCAATGAATCCATATTACATTAAATCTAGTAATTCTCGAAAAGGTATTTCTCGTTGGATGGCACACGCGATGTGAACTGTGCCTACAAAGTCACATCTAGTGTTTCATGTACGTATTTCCACGATATCTTTTTTTAAACTAATAAATAATTACATCTTTATTTTTTTATTTTTACTTTATACATCGAAAGTACTATGGCAAGTTGTTTTGCATCGTATAGGGACGAAAACGAAATAGATTTTACGGTGTATTATCCTATCGAACTTCCAACTATAATAATATAATATGATAAGTGTGGGAGAGCCATGCTTCAGCACGAATGGGCCGGCTCGACCGGAGTGATACCACGGCCTCACAGAGAACCGACGTGAAGCAACGCTTGCGTTGTGTTTCATCGTGTGAGTGAGGTTACCGGAGGCCCAATTACCCTTTCCCAATCTCCCCAATTTCTGAATCCCCAACGATCCTCAAACTCCTAATCCCCAAAAGGCCGGTAACGCACTTGTGACGCCTCTAGTGTTCCAGGTGTCCATGGGCGACGCCGATTGCTTACCATCAGGTGATCCGTCTGCTCGTTTACCGGCTTATCACATAAAAAAAAACAAGTTGGTATAAAGTATTCACGCTTATCACTTGTGTAAATACTACATGAACTTAGCAGTCGATCCAATGCAGACTCATCATTATTCGCACAAGAAATTCATTTTTCAATATGTTATTCTACTTTCTACTAATCCTTACTATAATATTATAAATCGGAAAGTGAGATTGTTTGTTTGTTCCGCTTTCACGCCGTAACTACTAAACCGATTGCTTTTAATTTTTGCAGACGTAAAGTTAGAAGTCCGGATTAAATAATAGGGTACTTTTTAACCCGGAAAAAATTGTTATTCCCGAGGGAAAACAAAAGTATTGGTATAGATGGCGCTGTGTATTGGTATTATGTCACATAGGCTACTTTTTATCCTTTTGTGACGCGAGCGAAGCCGCGGGTAAAAGCTAGTATTATAAATACGAATGTTTTTGAGGATGTATGTCTGTGTGTGTGTGTGTTTGTGTTTGTTTGTTACTTTTTCACGTCAACAGCTAAAGGGATTGATATGAAATTTGGAACAGGGGTAGATCCTGGTATATACACATAGGCTATTTTTTATTCTACGAGAACGCGACCGAAGCCACAGGGTAGTACAAAAATAAAACACAAAAAAATAATTATGATAACATCATTGTATTTACAAAATATTGCACTTGGCGAGCGCCGCGACGCACTGACTTATTTACTAAAAATATATTGCACACACATTGCACCGGTATACAAGATCAACAGTTTCTTTATATAAACACATTCATGCGAGTAAATAATAAAATAATTATAAGAATATACATTTTCACATAATTATATTGTCAAATAAGGATAGTTCCTTATTATTATTTTATAATTATACAAAGAAATATGTTAAAATATGTATGTATATAGATTATAGATAGAGAATATAAAATACATTTAATTATAAGCACTTGTCTCAACATTCGATACAAAATATTTTCAGATAAATAATAAAAACTAAACAAGTAAATATTTCGACTTGGGTATACTCTACCATGCGGCCAAATGTTACTTAATAATAATTCTTATACTTAAATCTTAGTATTAAAAAATATCTTTAACATTTTTACATGAAAATTGATGAGACAAGCGCCTAAATATATATATTTATTGAAGTAAATATGTTTAAAAGAGAATTGCTATTTATATTCTACAGGGGATGTATAATATAATTGAGATTACCGACTTTTATATTAACAAACTTATGCCAGTCTCATCTTAGGTTAGATTTATAAAATAAAGAGTCGAAATTCTTAGAAATATCGTAATATATCATCGTATTTTGGAGACCTCAAAAGACGTCTCCAAAGATCAAGCAATGGTATGCATGTATGACAAAATTATGGTGAAATATATCAAGGTAAAATTGGGATGATGACAGGGTATGAAAATTAAAAATCTAATTAGTCCGTAAGTTAGGTAAAGAAAAAATATTAGACACGTATTTTTTTTATATTGTCGTATAAGAAAACAATACTTAGATAAAACGAATCAAAGTTTAGAAGTGGGGGCTAAAACATCATTTCTACGTATTAAATGTACATAGAAGTGACGTCACGCGACATTTCAACAAATCAATATATCGTCGAAAGTATTCGTTTCTGTAAGAAAATAAAAAATACGTGTCTAATGTTTTAAAATAATCTACCGGACGGACATTAAAATAAAATTAGGCATCTACCCTTTTGTCAATTTGTAAGAGCTATAAAAATAGGGTATCAAAAACTCTTTCCTCTCGATACAGATGTATAAATTGGTCAAAGATATACAGTTCTCAAGTTCGTATAAAAATGAAACGTCTTGTCATCGTGGTTCAAAGTCGGTAAAGTGGTATTCAAATCGCTATAGTGGAGCAGTGATAGACTAGACCATCGTCTACTAGCACTATTCTAAATACGGAGTGTGTATTAAAATAAGGGCAAAATGTTATTTATAACAAAAAGAAACAGATTTTTCATTGATTAGTGTAGATACAGCCAAGTTACTTGATACATTTTAACTTTAAATAGGTTTTACCGAAATATTTAGCATAATTTGTCAAATTAGAAACAGTAAGCAATCGGCGGAGCCCATCGAACACCCACAACACCAGAGGCGTCACAAGTACGTTGCCACCTTTTAGGGATTTGAAGATTTGAGGAAGGAGCTTGGGAATATTCAATACACACCCCATATACTTAATTATTCTATGTATAAAGGTTATTTTCAAAAAATAAATAACTACATACATAGTTTTAACATTAACATTCGATATACTTAATAACCTTATTACGAAATAAGGTGGTATACGTGTGTCACATACAAATAGTTAGAAATACATGATAATACAAGTTTTATATAATTTATTTTTAAAAAAATCAAGAAAATATGTCTGTCACGATGTGATTTATTGTTTAAACGATGTTTTTTTGGAAATCTGTTTTTTGGTTACCTTTAAATAGCATGCTATGTAGCGTGTAAACAGCATGCGATCGCATGCTATTGTCAAAAAATTATGTGTTAATTATTTTTACACAAAAATTATCAAGTGTGAAAAGAACAAATATAATATTAAATTTAATAGTTTCTAATAAAAACATCGTTTAAATTTAGTCTTTTACTTGTTCAGTACTTTTTAGTTTTGTCTGTAGAAGATGGCTGTATGTATTTTAAAAGTTTGTAGTAAGTATTAAATTGTGATTTTGTTTTTCGTGTCTCTGTGTATGTATGTCTCTTAAACTCCACGAATCTTCAGTAAAAATGTAATATTGACTCATTTTTTATAATTCTATTCATTCTATTACTATAAAATAATATTTTTGTGAAAACACATATTGCACTATTCTTTAATACGAAACGAAATATGTATTTAAGTAAATATACTAATTTTAAAAATATTGCACTAATAATTTGGAATATTTTACATAGTAATGTTATATTTGAATACTGGAAATAAACCTTCCCTTTTTCTTTTATAATTTTTGATATCAATGCTTGAAAGTTCAATTAAAACTTATTAAGATTCAGGCATTAAAAACTCATCAATGTTTTTTTAATATATTTTTTCTAATGAAATAAAAATATCATGAATACATCTTTGAATTACAGTTACAAAATCAAATAATTTTACAAAATCAATGATTTGACAAAAAAATAAATTTAGTTTTCTTTGAGAATACGCCATATTATCTTCGTTACTTGCAAAAATATTTGAAGATATTTTGTCTCGATGTTTAATAATCTTAGCATCTTTACGTCGTCGTCGGTACTTATATTTATTAAACAAACATTAACATGTTTTCCTTCATATATACTTTTACAATAACTATCGAGAGACATACTAAATTAAGTAAAATCGCGGGTTACTCACGTGAATACACTGAGTAAAGCTCTACTAGTTTCGAACCACAGAGGGGTTCTTCCTCATGAACCGCGTGCGCGGTCGCGGCGACGTCGCTTGGCTCACTCAAGCAAGTCGAAAGTAGGCTTTTCTCAGTATATTCACGTGAGTAACCCTTAATTTTACTTAATACACTTTTACAATCGAAAGTCAAGTACAAGTAACTTTTAAGTAACATTTTTTAAGTAAAATTAGTTAGTTTTTATATAATTTGATCCATGGCAGGAAGAAAGTCACCTGCCCTGTTTTCAGTATAGGTTATTAAGGGAGTACCTCAGGGCAGGTACCCCAGCGTGTCCTCCAGGCTGGCGTTCCTGGTGAGTGGCGCGTGCAGCGCGGGGCGCGCGGCGGGCGGCGCGCGGCCACACAGCGCGCGCACGTCGGTGCGCTGCGACAGGCGCACGTCCGCGAACAGAGCGGCCATCTCCGCAGACTTCTTCACTGATAGAGCCTCCTGGGACCCCGCGCCTGTACTGCGCACTGGAATGGGGATGGCATTAATGAGATATTTAGTAAACGTGAGGACTTGTTATTGGCTCATTGTTACCTACGCCTATTGTTATTTTTATCCATTTTTATAAGCTGTAAGTCCTCCATGAATTATAAATAAATAAATAACTATAGTGTAACATACTAAATTAACTAAAACTCGCGTGTTACGTAAAGTTCTACTAGTTTCGAACCATAGAGGGGTTCTTCCTCATGAGAAGCGTGCTAGACTATTTCATATGAATAACCCGCGATTTTTAGTTAATTTAGACATTTTTGCTTACAAAATGATACTGATTTAGTTTTTTTACGGAATAGAAGGAAAACGAGCAGACGGACCACTTGATGGTAAGCCATTAGCGCCGCCCATAGACACCCGCAACACCAAAGGATTCACCATTGCGTTGCCGGACTTTTAAAACGGAATACACTCTTTTCTTCAAGGTTTGAAGGTCGTATCGGTTCGGAAATACCGCCTACGACAGATCATTCCACAGTTTTGTTATGTGAGGTAGAAAGATAGGACAGAAGCACACAGTTGTGGTCTGCCAACCATCTATATGATATATGGTAAATTGGCAACTTTAATAGAGTCAATGTTTAAAGAACAATCTAAACAAGTTCAGTCTTTCTGATTAGGTTACTCTAAAAAAAATAATAAATCAAATTGCAGTCACAATCTCTTTTACGATTTAGAAATAACCGTGGTAATTCTAACTTTTCTGAATTAATTTTAATTTAGCCTTGAATTGATCTAGATCGACCTAAATGTCAGCGATAATTTCAACGTGATGACATAGAAGAGTTACGACATTTTTAGTGAGAACATAATCAGAATTTGATAACCATAAAACCAAGTATATGGTTAAAAGCTCCTCTTCAAATCTCTTGACAGAAACTGTGTAAGATTTCTACTAAAGTCGGCCTACAAAATCATCAACCCCGAAGGAGTAGGCTGGCGAAGACTCACATACAAAACCGACGTGGAACAACGCTTGCGTTGTATTTCGTCGTATGAATGAGGTTACCGGAGGCCCAATTACACTTCCCGTCTCCCTAATCTACTCAATCCCTGAAACCCCAACAATCCTCAAATTCCTAATTCCCAAAAGGCCGGTAAGGCACTTGTAACATCTCAGTGCCTTTAGCCAAATGCCACTTTAACGCTTGTCTACTTAGAGAGTAGAAAAGTAAATGTATGGGGATGACATTGACAAGTGTCAAAATTTACGTCAATTACATATAATTTGGTTTTCTATTCTAGAGGTACATGTAGACAAGCGCTAAATGGCTAAAGCTGCTGGTCTTCCGAGTAGACGCCGATTGATAACCATCGGGTGATCCGTCTACTCGTTTACCGGCTTATCCCATAAAAAACATATTAATTAAATTATCGCTCATCATTAGTCATTATGCTATAATATCATATTGAATTTTGAAATTAGTCCAATCAGCAGCAGTCGCACTTGCCACCACTAAACAGTAAATTTATTTATTTATTTATTTAGGTTCTTCACAGCTTAAAAAATTATATGATTACAACCAAAACAGATATCTGATTCATTACGCCAGTTATGAGGAACACGTGAAAAAACAGAATTAAAATACAAAAGTGTTGCTATATTTATGAAGGAGACAGCTATCTATGTCAGTCTATGATTTTATTGTAGGTATAAATTGTAGGTACTTGATGATATACTTAGAGTGAATGAGTTTGTGTGGATGTCTTTCTGTGGAGTAAGTTTTAGTAGGTAAGTTACCAAATGACTGTATGACTTTATTCTTGGATACATTATGTATTAAAGAGATGTAAGTAAAGGAAATCTTTAATCTAATCAAGAAAAATAATAACTTGAACCTGTGTTACCGGTAAGTCTCTGCATGTTTCTTGTCCGTGGTTTATTTTGCAGCAGTAGTTCATAGTCTAGTGCGAGACTGTCAGAGCTGCGCGCGCGACGACCACGCTCCGACCGACGACGACCACCTGCGCTGGCGCCCCAGCGACTGGAACATGGTAAAATACGTGATTAGATTTTGTTATACAACATCACGCCTTTTATCCCCGAAGAGGTAACCATACGTGCATACTACGGCACTTAATTCTACTATACAATGTAACACCCAAATACGTAAAAAATACGTGATTAGATTTTGCTCTGCTTAAATACATTTCAAGATGGATAAAAGTGATATTAGGTCTATCGACATAATTCTTGTTCTTGTTCTTTTAAAAAATGTTGCCCCACACTAGGATTTTCTCCTGTGTCGTGGGTGCGTTTTTGAAAAACCAAATAATTGACGGAAGACATGCTGATGCTTGAAAATGATCTATCAGATTAAGACTTTGACTGCCAATAAAAAACTGTTGAAGGTAAATCCTCCGCTAACGCCGGTCACCGGTGACCCCCATGGCGTTTAACGTGTTAAATAGTAAAACATCAAGGCATAAGAAAATAATATTTTTTACGACTAAAGCAGACAAAACAGCCCATAGGTTTCATCTTTCTAAGTGAGCGTCTGAAATTATATTTAAAACACAAAGCTGGCTCACCTAGTCCTTCCACTCTTATCATCACTTATCCTCATCCTGTCGCAGTAGGACATGGAGGAGCTCCGAAGGTACTCCATGCTGTGTGAGGCCTGCACCCTTCGAGGACCGGTGCAGTAACACTTGTTACTGTCTGCACAGCTTTCGGAGTCACAGGAACAGTAGCTGAAGTCGCCATCGTAGCATTCTCTGGAATTGTGGAAGAGCAAATATGAATTGAATTGAAAATATGAATTGACGGCACGGTTGGTGCGGTGGCTGGGCAACCGGCTGCCGTGCAACGTGTCGCGGGTTCGATTCCCGCACGGAACAATACTTTGTGTGATCCACAAATAGTTGTTTCGGGTCTGGGTGTCATGTGTATGTGAACTTGTATGTTTGTAAACGCACCCACGACACAGGAGATAATCCTAGTGTGGGGCAAAGCTTTTATTTAAAAAAAACAAATGGCGATAGTAGAATTGAATAAATATATCGATCTTCAGGTGGGTGTCAACTACCTAATAGGATTGTTAATAGCAAGCCAAAATCTGTGGATAAAGTCGATTTTTAACCGATTTCAAAAAAGGAGGTTCTGAGTTTGACCTGTGTGTATGTCCACATGGCTACACATCGAGTTTTATGTAGCCAGTATAAACTTAACGTTAAATGTGCGGAAAGATGATGCGACGCGACACCAGGATAAACTGGTTTTGTATAGATTGATGTGTGACCGTGTGTACGTATGTTTATGCGTGGTTATCAAATTGTACTTAAATTTATTGTCATCACTCTCATTTTACAAAGAATTTGTAGTGACAGAACTACCCAGGTACTTAAGCACGACTTAAAATTGAATTTCGTTTAAATATTTGAACATTAGGAGAAGATAGTATATTAAAAGAGAATGTTTGAAGTCGGCTTTGTCAAAAGTAGTTTTTAAAAAGACTATTGACAGTAGTTGTATGAAAGTTTCAATCAAAAACAGGGATCAGTCCAGGCTTTTTGGATTACAATCGGTTATAAAATTTTGGCCATAACAGACTAAAATATAATTAATAGGAGCCGTCGGTAGAGGGCGCTCTAGACGGACATATAGTGACCAGATTGGCGATATATTAAAGAAAGGCCAAATTAAAAGTACCCTTAACCGACGAGCATGCATGAAAAGATTGATGACTGTTAATGAAGCGAAAGAGGTATGTAAGAATCGTAGTGGCGTTGGCGTTCCTTAGTCTCTGCCTACCCCCATGGGAGACAGGCGTGAAGTTATAGTTATAGTAATAGGCCAAACTGTGTTTTCTGATAACCCTGATCTTTTTAAACTGCGCAACCTAAGTTTGATTAATATGGAGATAATGACAAACTTATCTTTTGTCTCTACAAAACAAAAACATATTTATTAAAGAGAGTCCAATACTGGGCTATAGACATCTGTCGATAGGCCTTTTTTTATGAAATAGGAGGCAACCGAGCAGACGGATTACCTAATGGTAAGCGATCAGCGCCGCCCATGGACACCAGCAATACCAGAGGAGTCACAGGTGCGATGCCGGCCTTTTAAATAGGAATACGCTCTTTGCTTCAAGGTTTGAAGGACCTAAGACTTAAGACCCTATGCCTATAGCCCAGTATTGGACTCTCAAGAGTGATTGATGGTGATAATGATGATAAATTATTAAACTAGAATAGACGTGATACGAAGAAATTAAAGATCAAATTCAGTGGCGTGATTTTGGTGAGGCAAACAACGATGAAGATGAAACAAACGATACAATAGGATTTATGAAGACAGAGAAAAGCGATACTAAAGTTATTCTAAAAACTCAATTGTTTCGTGAGCCAGTCTATAACAATAAAATTTATCTAATTCATCCAACAATGTACTAATCAAGCCAAATATTTTGTGAAATTAATTCCTAAATTCAACAGTAAATAAATCTTCATTCAGTTCAGTAACTCACATCCCAGCCGTCTTTTACGCTCTAATTCTCTTCCACACATTTCATTTCTACTACAAACTAGATACTATTAAATACAACCATAATACGAAGCAATAAGGTTGAGATTGAATCGTGTAAAAGGATATTTAATATAATTAATATACCTACTATCTCTTTTACTCCTATTGGCTGATGTGTCCAAGTCGTCGAAAGTAGAGAAATTTTTCATTAAAATCAAGTTACTTTAATAATGTTTGTGGATTGTCTTAATGAATAAATTTTTATTTATAAGTTTCTTAATGTTTTAGTTTTCTTCTTTTTAATGGAAGGGTCTTTTAATGGCGGTTATTATTCACATTATTACTTTTTGTATGACGAGAATTTAACGTCTTTTATAATACATGTCTTGACATTTCCTAATTTCCAAAAAACTGAGTATGATGCCTGACACTTTGTTAAGGTCGATAGGAGACCTACGATCCGACAGATCACCTAATTATAAGTTACCAGGACCACCCATGGACACCCACAACACCAGAGGAAATAAAAACGTACAATGAAATGCAGTATGTAGTAATTCCGAAATTGTATAAACCCCAATTTGAATAGTTGATTCAAGGAGTTAGATAGAAACCTATAAGACTTTGCTTAACAGCCATTGTATTATAAAATCGTCCCATAGAATCGTTCAAAACAAGAAAATAAAACCATAGTCACTACAAGCTATTACTGAAGACTTTCACGCACTAAGTCAATGTCTTAATCCCAATCACCCGGCTTCAATTTGCGAGAAACACTAAAAGGTTCAACGTAAATATTAGTCACATTAAAGTTGTCTTCAATGGTGCCAATTACTTAAGGCTTATTGTCCTCGACTCGTCATTTGACGAATTCATACATTCTACAAATGACAAATGCATCTTGCTTAGAAACAATGAAAATTGTCCATAAAGTGGCAATTGAAGGCCGCCTATCGTAATTTTTAGGATACATACAATTGTCAAGGGCTGCCTCGTTGGCCGAGTGCGACTAAGTAAGGGGTGTCGAGTTCGATTCCCGAGTCGTTCAAAGTATTACTGGGTTTATAAAAATTCTCAGTGGTAGCACGGAGTCTGGAATTGTGCTCGGTATATGGCAATAGGCTCACCCCCTATTACATGGGACTCATAACATAAATAGTGAAATGTGGGTGTTAGATTGTACAGTGGCATTAAGTGCCCTAATGTGGACCTCTGCCTATCCCTTTGGAGATAAAAGGCGTGATATATACAATTGTCAAATGATGCATTGTGGACGGTAGGCTATTGCCATTCAACATAAACGTCAGTCACATCAAATTTGTCATCAACGGCGCCAATTACTTAACTTGCTTGCTTGCTTCTAGTTTTTTATAGTAGCCATTAAAGCAAATATTTATACGAAATTACTTTCGATAATTATGTTGCAATAAATTTTATGCTTCTTAGAAATCTAGTATTTTACGAAATATTTATAGTTGGACCAAATACGAAGTTGGGTTTTGTACAATTCCTACGGTTTTACTGTGTCATTTACGATTGTTGTTGAGTTCGGATTTATGTGTAATAAAATTTTGATTCCTATTTTAGCCTCAGGTCTTGAGTTTAATTTTATGATCTCCAGCGTCTTTTATGGTCTGTTTGCTAAGCTACTACAGAAGAGAGAAAGTATTTGATTTATGGTACACTTCATTTGTCTTTCATTAAAACAATCATTATTTCCTCTGTATAATGGTATCTCGTTAGATTAACTACTTCACGGATTTTCATAAATGTCAGTCACTACTAAGATAGACAAGCCTTTGACGCCAATCATACTCAATTTAGCGAAGATAAATTTATAAATAAAATCAACTTAAATTATTTTAATGACGTTGTACAAAGTAAAGTTGCCACGATCAAAGCCACAGGCAGGTTCTCATATTCAAGCAAACACACACCATCACAACTTCCTCTACCTTTATATATACACAATAGCTCTTCAGGATATGTCCATCAGTCTTTGATCTTACTTGACCATACATATATCGTGGTATCCGGTACCATAAGATTTTGCATTAAAGACTTCCTCTGCAAACACTTTATTAATGAAATTCTCACATTATGTCAAATAAGTAAAATTTAGTACATAATTTAACCAGCTTAGAATCTGATTGGCTGGATAAGCTGATGCGCTCACTCTTCATTCATTGACACATTTTGTATAGAGCTCATGTCAACATTCTATCTCTAGTAATCAAATCTACAGATAGATAGGTTATAGAAACTGGACGTAAGTGATATTAGGAACCTAAAAATAAGTAAAGGATAATTTGTACTCACTTTGAACAATCTTTGCAGCTCTTGCTTTTACTCAAAAGCTTGGATTTCGCCGAGTCCTTGGTTTCCATCGCTGAGCAATAGCATTTGGACTTGCTTCCACCTTTCAAGGAGCAATAACATCTATCAACACAGCTCTCCGACTCACATTCAGAACAAGACACATAACCACTGGAACTGTTTCTGTTCTGACATCCTAACCTATTGCTCAGGGTAAGAAAATCCGAGTCTTCTGACGTCGACGTCCTTTCTCCAGGCCTAGACTTTCCAGTTCTCTTTGAAACATGGACCATCTTGTCAGATCGCTTTGACTGTCTCTGTCTCGATGCCTGTCGCTTTGGTGGAGGTAACATTGGCTCTTTCGGACGAAATTGCCGCAAATCGTAACTAGATGTCGAAACTGAACTTTCGGATACAGGGTCTTTCGCTAAATCTTCGCAGCCAAGAGGCTTGCTCTCTTTACTTCTAATGTCTTTGCCAAATGGCATTCTGAACACCATTCGGAGACCACTCGCGCCTTTCAATATCTTCCGTCTCTTATTCTGAAACATACTGTTCCTTCTGAGTATCTTTTTCTTTTGTTTCTTCATTATTGCTTTACTATGTTGGAAAATCTCGTCTTTCGTCAAAGTTACGGCTAGTTTTAATAGGAATTCTTTGTATATCGGTTTTAAGTCATTGAAGGACATCCCTTCAGCATCTATTATGGCATTTAGGATTTCATCCATTGAATGCAAGTTCTCCTGAACTTTGAATTCATTAAAAAGTTCATTGAACCCTAACGGTGACCCACCTCCTTTCTTACCGTTGTTTCTGGAATAAAAAAATAAAACGTAAGTAAGTTTTATCGTTGCAAACGTTTGCACTGCAGTCTTAAGAACACAGTACCGCTAACTTGAGAAAGCAGGTAGGTGCATCATTAGTCGACTTTTAACGTCTCAAATAAATATCATGTGGTTATTTTCAGAACTAAGTACTTAATCATTTGTTAAATTCGCTTTAACATAATTCGAGCCAGTGTGCTACGAATTATAATTGAGTTTGAATTTTGCACAGTACGCAAAACTGACGAGTCATTGATGAAATTAACGGCAATAGGAATAAAAAAAATTAGAATCCTATTAACAAAAAAGCAGAGTACATTGGCTTTCTCAATAAGGATGTTGCAACTGTAATGATAGTTAAAAATAACTCGGCGTCGTATTGGATCAGAGGAATGTAGCGGACGCGGTTGCGTTGCCACAATTACGAGCATGCGAGTGCTTGAAACACTCCACTAAGCACGTTCTATTCGCCTCTCGTTACAGCAATTTGAACGAACGTATTGATCATGTGAAAAACTCAAGATGTCAGCTTGCACTGGGTAAAAGGAAATAACGGCTCAAGCGTAAAAAAATTGCTAACAACGAAATTTCGACAGTTGATTTATACACTGGAACAATTTAGAAATACATACCTGTGTCCAATCGACTTGTACCTAGTCAGACCGCCCGCGTTTAGGAAGCTACCCGAGCGAGGAATGGCTACTTTCGTTAGTATATCACCGGACTCGTTTATAGACTTTCTTCCACTCTGACTTCTCCGTAGAGGCTCTTTGGGAGGCTCCGGTGGGGCTTCCGAAGGCGGCTTTAATGGTATCGGAGGAGGTAGGGTCGGTGGTCTCTGTATACTCTTCCGTCGTTCCAACTCTCTAAACAGTTCAATTTTCTCGGAAACTTTACTTCGGACGGAGGATTCGCTGCTGTGTGTGTTTTTGAGATTCTGAAGTTGGCGGAGGCTGGGATTCTGAGCCTTCTTCATGGACTTCTTCGAGCCCTGCGTATCGCTGCCACTTGTGTCGTTATGCTTAATTGAATCCAGTTTAGCTTTGACTTCCTCAACTGTGATTCTTTTCACATCGGCGGGAGGGATCGACGGAGGTGGGGGAGGGCGCGGCAGGCTCTCTGAAGACAACTTCTTCGTCCTTTCCAATTTGGGTTTTTCCGTGAACGATTCGCAGGCAGAGAACCCGTCTGCTCTATCACTGTCACCGCTCAACGAGGAGGTGCTCCTCTTCTTGCGCGGCGGCCTGAGTGGTATTTCGTTTGGCGACATGCTGCTTCCAACGCTCATGCAGCTGACTCCGTTTCGATTCTTGAGCTTCTTCTTGTCAGTGTGACCCTGCCGGCTCATGTGCGCCATCAGAGATTTGTATAACGTGGCCGCTATTACTATAGCGTCCTCTGTCGTCTGACATACAAACCCATGACACTCCAACTGCTTTGCGACGCCGATCTTCCTCATCACAACAGCGAAAAGGGGTGAATGCGAGTTTTCGTTGTGGGAGAGGATATACTTTTTGTCTGGTGACTCTAAAGTTTTGAAAAGGGCTTGTCGGTCGATGTTATCAGGATCGGTGATAAGGGGCAGGAAGGCGTAGCATAGATCGCGGTCGTCTTCTTCGGAGGGTTGTACGACGAATTTAACTGCTGACCAGACTGCTATCGTGGGGAAGGGGTTCAGTTGTTCGAGGTCGCCTTTTTCTCCTTTGTATCGTACTTTTAGTCCGCTTTTTGAGATTTCTAATCGCCCGTTGAGGGCGTTTTTATGGCGGTAATTTCTTCTGTACGTGAAGTACAGGTCTCTTAGAGGTGTTTGGAGTCCAGAGAGGCTGGTGACCTTACTGTGCAGAGCTGTGGAGCCGAGGTAGTGCACATTGAAGATGTGCACGCCGATGCTCTCGACTGCCTGCTTGGACTCGCCCGCCATGTCTGCGAACATTCGTTCTATACGATCCTGCACTGTGTTGTTGACATTGCTAATTTTGCTTTGACAGTAGCCGTCGTCATCTTCGTATATTGTTACTTTGCCTTCGTGCGTTGAATTCACCTGTGGACAAAAAAATCTGCGTTAAGAAATGGTGTATATTATATTAATAGGATAACATTATCTTCTTAATTAATACCAAATTGTCCCCTAATACAAAACCTCCTCAAACGAGACCTCATTAATGAAACAGAACCCATAATTATATCGAAAGTATGAGAATTGATAGCTACAGCCTATTAGGCTGATCTAGTGCCAAATCAGCTTATAAGTTAAGACATAATTTTGAACAAACCTTTGAACAAATATCTAGTAGCATCAACTAACATACACGCAAAACAAACATTTATTTCATAAGTAACAGAGACGGTTACAGGCCTATCGCTAATTGAAGAGTAATAAGTAATGAGTGGTACAAATAGCAGGGTTATTGCAGCTTAATTAGCATTTCGTCATTTACAATGAGCTGGCGTAATAATCACATAACATCATGGCTTTGTATTTCCCAAAATATTGTGTATAGTGCGGTACGCAATGGGCACTTTTTGATAATGTTGTGATATGAATCTCATGAGATTAGGGAATGTATGTACCTACTTGTAAAATGCGAAATTCATTATCAACTTTTTCACTAAGGGACGTTATGTAGTTAATATGATGATGATGAATGAGAGTTTCGTACCACGTTGGGTGCAAACGTACTTTAAGGTCTATTGATTAATCAAACTGCTCGACTGCCTCGTTGGCTCATTGGTCGCAAGTGCGACTGCCGAGCAAGGGGTCTCGGGTTCCATTCTCTAGGATATCTCATATAGGATATATCTTGGGCAAAGTATTACTGGGTTTGTAAAAATCTCTGTAGCAGCATGGAGTCTGGAATTGTGCCCGGTATATGGCAATAGGCTCACCCCCTATTACATGGGACTCATTACATAAATAGTTAAAAGTGGGTGTTACATTGTACAGTGGCATAATGTGCACCTCTGCCTACCCCTTCGGAGATAAAAGGCGTGATGTTATATTATGTCATGTGATTAAGAAAATATTTGCGAAAGTCAAATGATTAGTTACTACTTGACAGCGACGCTGATACATTATGTTGAATTGGAAACAGCAAAATTGACGGGAAGTCGAAATATCGTTTCAAATCTTCGACTTTGCAAACTTCTTGAAAACAAAAGTACAGTGTTTAATAAGCACTACATCACTGCAGATACGTCACCTAAATCAAGACTTGAACGAAGATCCCTTCCTCGACAATTACTCTTGGACTTGACCAACAAGCCATTTGTAATTTTTTTTTTTTTTTTTTTTTCTTAAAAAAAACGTTGCCCCACACTAGGATTATCTCCTGTGTCGTGGGTGCGTTTACAAACATACAAGTTCACATACACATGACACCCAGACCCGAAACAACAATTTGTGGATCACACAAAGTGTTGTTCCGTGCGGGAATCGAACCCGCGACACGTTGCACGGCAGCCGGTTGCCCAGCCACCGCACCAACCGTGCAGTCAATTGCAGTCAATTAGACATACACAATAAACAGGGTTATCACATCTTAATTATAATGTCATAATTTACTACCGATATGTCGTAATGGCTACATACATACATCTGTAGTAATTAGTTATTACGAGTGTACATTATCTGTTACCCTTGTTTTACCATTGTAGGTTGTTACAATTACTGTGAGAGTTTCTTAATATGTGATCTAGTTTTTGTTGTTTCTTCATTAGCTAATGTTTTATGAGTATGGTGTGTTATATAATACTATCTACTGCCCGTAATTTCGTCTGCGTAGAATATGTTTTTGTTTCAATTTTTCAAAATAAATGTAACATTATGTTACACCTTAGTACATCTGCAGCTACCTTTCAATAAAAATCTAGCAAAATCTGTACCGTCATTCCAGAGATTAGCCCGTACAAACAGATAGACAGACAGACAAAATTGTAAAAAATGTTATTTTGGTATATGTATCGTATGTATATGTATTCATATGCACCTAGTAAAAAGCGTTTATTTGAATACTAGCTTTTACCCGCGGCTTCGCTCGCGTTAAAAAAGGATAAAAAGTAGCCTATGTGACCAATATACACAGCGCCATCTATACCAATACTTTTGTTTTCCCTCGGGAATGTCAAAATTTTCCATGATAAAAAATACCCTATTATTTAATCCGGACTTTAAACTTTACGTCTACAAAAATTCAAAGCAATCGGTTTAGTAGTTACGGCGTGAAAGCGGAACAAACAAACAAACAAACTTATTTTCCGATTTATAATATTACAGTAAGGATTACAAACGGACACTCCAATTTTACTCATCGGTAGAGTAATCGTTAAAAAATAGGTATATAATAATATACAATGATAGGTTCTTTGACACATCCCATGATTGGACTGGGTTACGTAAACCGTAATAGTATAATTTAGTCTACAAAATTAACATCGGTTTCGCACTACATTAAAGTTTATTTATGGGATAAGCCGGCAAACGAGCTAACGGATCACTTAATGGCAAGCTATGGACACCCTTAACACCAGAGGCGTTGCCAGCCTTTTTATTTTTGAGGATTGGAGAGATTAGGACGTTATCATTCATCTCTTAAAAAACGTATGTCATGATGAGAAGTACATTTTCATGTCTTCACCGTTAAGTTATAAAAATGTATGAAACTTCGCAATAGAGGTTTAACCCACCTCTAACGGTCAAAATTTCTAATATATAAAATTCTCGTGTCACAGTTTTCGTTGTCTACTCCTCCGAAACGGCTTGACCGATTTTGATGAATTTTTTTGTGCTTATCCGGTATCTATGAGAATCGGGCAACATCTATTTTTCATCGCCCTAAATGTTAGGGGTAGTCCACCCCTAATTTTTTTTTATTTTAAAGACAAAATTTTTAATTTCAATTTTTTGTGATACAACATACAAAAATACATACAATCCTCAATTTTCACCCTTCTACGAAATTATTTATATGGCAAAACAACGTTTGCCGGGTCAGCTAGTTATACTATAACATCACGTTTTCTAATCTCTGAAGGGTTCGACAGTTGTGCTATAATGAAGTATGCCATCCGCACTTCGCACTCGACTAAAGACGTACTCATGTCGATTTATTACCAAGATTAACACGTCCACTTGAACACACGGAAGATCTTTGTTTTATTATAATAAAATAACAATTATGAAGTGATAATAATACACACAATATGTCATAAACTTTAATAATAATATCATAAAGTTAACATCGACATGTGCAGGCATTTCTAACTTAATTTAATGCATGTTAATGTCAACATGATACGTTGTTACAGGTGTCATCGGATTTCTATAACACGTTATGACACGAATCTAGGAATGTTACTTGTCACATAGTATCACGCAAAATGTTCATGTAGGATCCTGTTTTTTTTTTTAGAGGTCAGAGGTTTAAGTATACATGTGCCTAAGTATTTTGTTTGCTATTTATGTTGTAGAAAGCAAAAGTAAGTTAAGTTTGCGAAGCTGTGTAGCAGATTTTAAAATCGTAAAACCAAGATGTTTGCTCGATCTAGGGATCAGGCAGTGTGCATTATATCTTTTGTAACGGACAAAATGATAGGAAACAGCAATCAGGAACTATTGATGATAATAAATATTAAATCTGTGACCATATATGGTTACAGCTACTGCAGATAAGCATTAAAAAATCCCTCTTCATAAAATAAAAAATAAATGAATTGTTAATGCCAATGAAGATACCTTCAAAATAAAGTTTGCCAAATAGGTAATTGGACACAAATAAAAACTATTTTCATTTTATTTTTAACCAACTTCAAAAAAAGGAGGAGGTTTTCCTGTATGTATGTTTGTGCGCGATTGGCAGAACCGATTTTGAAGCCGTTTTCAGAGAGAAGGTTTTAGTATACCTCTATTAGTCGACTTCAAAAAAGGTTTGCATCGGTTTTTTTAAGCTTAGTTTATACAAGAATTATTTCTTTTAAGATTTCGCTATACTACTAACAAATTAAGTTTCTATTTACCTTAGGGTCTCTATCTGAATTGTGCACCGGCGTGTAATGATGGCTGGTTAGGGACCTGGTGTCATCAAAGAGTGCGTCTATCTTGTGTTTGTAGGAGAGGGAGGAGATGGACGGTGCACGCGCACGCCGCGGCTCGTCCTCGCGCGCGCCCAGGCGGAACCCGCCTAGCGGCGCGCTACCGTTGTCGCAGGTCACCATCTGGAAATAAAGGAAACGAAAGTTGTAACTTATGTAATGGTTCTAATATTTGTCTAGTAATTTAATTTAGGGGGAAGCCTATGTTAAGCTGAGGACATCTTGTGGTGGATATGGTAAAAAAAAGAAACTTTAAGATGATAATTGAGTAATATTATTGTAACCCCTTGTCCAATACATATATGGCAATAGGCTTACTCCCTATTACATGGGACTCATAACATAAATAGTAAAAAGTGGGTGTTACATTGTACAGTAATATAATATGCACCTCTGCCTACCCTTCAGAGATAAAAGGCGTGATGTTATGTTTTGTTATTATTGTAACAAAAAATGTCTACATTCATATTGACAGCCCATTTTGACAATCCACTGCTGAACTATGAGCTTGTTCTACACAACGTGTAGTGTGTGGGAGAGCCATACTTCGATAGGAATGATACCACAGCCGAGCAGAAGACTGAGGTGAAACAACGCTTGCGTTGTGTTTCGTCGTGTGAGTGATATTACTGAAGGCCCAATTACTCTCCCCAATCTCCTCAATTCCTGAATACCCAACAATCCTCAAATTTCTAATCCCCAAAAGGCCGATAACGCAATTGTAATGCCTCTGGTGTTCCATGGGCGACGGCGATTGCTTACCATATATCGGCCAAGGGGTGTCGGGTTCGATTCCCGGGTAGATCAAAGTATTAATGAGTCTTTTAAAAAAAATCTCCGTTGTAACACGGAGTCTGGAATTGTGCCCGATATATGGCAATAGGCTCACCCCCTACTACATGAGACTCTTAACATAAATAGTGAATAGTAGGTGTTAGGTTGTACAGTGGCATTAAGTGCCGTAATGTGCACCTGTCCCTACACCTTCGGAGATAAAAGGCGTGATATTATGTTTACCTAGACTCTCTTAACCGACTCTTACGTCACACATGAGAAGTGAAAAGGTAATGATAAATGTATTCTAACGTTTCAATAGATCTCCTATACATTATACTCCGAACTATTACTTAACACAAAGTTCCTAGCTCCATTGCATCAACAAACAGCGATAATCGATTGCTATGTAATCCGAGTACAGTTGAATGCGTTTCCATACAAAAAACTATAGTACATTATGTACAATCTCATAAAATACGTACTATGTTAATGGGTACTATGTAAAAGGTGTTGTGTGAACTTTTCGTTACTTAACTTAGATACCTATGTGTTTATCAGTGGTGTTATGGTTGTAACTTCTAACTAAAATGTATTCTTTATTCTTTGTGATAAGCCGGTAAACAAGTAGACGGATCACCTGATGGTAAGCAATCGGCGTCGCCCATGGACTCCCGAAACACTACAAGTGTTACAAATGCGTTACCAGTCTTTCGGGATTAGAAATTTGTGGATTGTTGGGGATTCAGGGGTTAGGGAAGAGGGGAGAGGGTATTTGGGCCTCAGGTAACCGCACTCACACGACGAAACACAACGCAAGCGTTGTTTCACGTCGGTCTTCTGTGAAAGTGAAGTGAAGCTATTTGCTCATTTCAAGGTGTAGATTCTTATGGAGAAGAACGAGCATGAAACGCCATAGGCTTCTTCAATCAGGTTCACAATACAATTCTCTTGTTACATAGTTTTGTTGTTTGGATTGTGCGAGAACAATGTAACACTAAAATACAGTCAAAGGCCTACGCATTTTATGTCAAAAATTATGTCTTGTGAACAATTCCCCGATACCCTTCAAATAACATTCTCTTGTTACAAATTACACACGTTTCTGATCAAAAACAATGCCAATCGCATGCCAAACAAGATTTAAAATCAATCTTCCCATAGTCATTTTCCATACATAAGTACTCACACATCTATTCATATATCTATGTACATAAGCAATGTTAATCGATGATCCGATTGATCGATTGATCGATGTATCGGTATAACTTCTTGCGTATCTATTATAGCTGTTTTAGTCTGAAACCAGTTATTGGTTTTGCACTATTTAACCCGTGTTTAGTTATATCGTTTATTTCACACTTGATTTAAATGTTTTTGTATTTGTAATAGGTAACCTGCACACTTATTTAGACTACGATTGTTGCATGCGATTTTACTTAAGACAAATAATTAGGAATGGTGTCGTTTTTAGTCGGTAAGAGACTGACACTCCCTCCCACCTCACCCAGGCAGAAGTCATTCGATGATTCTCTATACTTAACATTATGATAAGGTAGATTGATAGTATCATAGCTTAGCGTAAGCAATGCTGGCGTTTGCCCATAGCTTTTAGGGCCATAAATCACGGGTCGCCATTTATTTTAAGGGGGGAAATTCATCAAATGACTGCTCCCGCCTGGGTGAGGCGGGAGGGAGTGTCAGACTCTTACTGACTAAAACCACTCCGTTCCTTCTCCTGCACGTCGAGCCGGAGCCCCGGTAAACCGTTAGGTTCTCCGCGACAGAGCCGTAAATCACGGGTCGCCATGACGATATGGCCAGCGACGTGGCCAACTAGATCATATTAAGATGCATGGAGACTAACTCACTTGGCGACTAACTGGCGAGTTACATTTCAATACGAATTAGTTGGAGGCGTTGCTGGTCACGTGGCCATGGCGTCTCGGTAAGTTATGGCCTTTCAAGAGGTCTCAAGAGGCTTCATACAGGGTTTCATCAGTTAGCAGCATGAACTTTTCTTTTACTTATCTAAAGAAATAGGGTCCACGCCTATATCAAACGCTACGCATCTGTTATGATTTCTTTTCAGTAACATGTTTATAAAAACCCGATGAACCTACAACTTAGGAATTGTTTGACCTGATACCTGCCGCATCTTTTCGCCATCGACCCTCATCATATAGATGGTGGGCAGGCCACCACTGTGCGCTTCTCACATAGCTACCTACCTCGCACAGGAAAAAATGAATGATCTGTCGTCGGCGGTATTTCCGAACCGATACGACCTTCAAACCATCAAGAAAAGAGCGTATTCCTTTTAGCCGGCAACGCACCTGTGACTCCTCTGGTGTTGCGGGTGTCCATGGGCGGCGCTGATCGCTTACCATCAGATGATCTGTCTGTTCGTTTGCCTCCTATTTCATAAAAAAAAAACCTACAACTTCGGTACTCTTAACCCAAACGCAACGCTAACATATTCCAATCAAATTCATAACGCTTAACGTGTCCGTTGTTTTTTACTGCAAGCTTGACTAATTAACCTTATATACGTTCATTAATTGCAATCAGTCAGACATTTGACGGTTCTGATTGGCATTAGATAAAGAAGTGTTATACAAAATGCATTAGTTTCGGAAACTATAGACGTTGTTTACAAATAACACATGAATGGCGGAATAGTTTTTTATTTATTTATTTATTTATTTATAAACTATGTACATACTAGACGGAATAGTAAGGACTTCATGGTCATGAACAGCATGTCATTGGTGACTTTTGGACTATGACTAGTACTATAAACCTTCTCTACATAAGATTTAGCGATCTTTTCGCTCGACAAGAACCTTGGAAAAAATAACAGCATAACATCACGCCTTTTGTCCCCGAAAGGCATTCAGTGCAGTAATGTGCACCTCTGCCTACCCTTTTTTTATGGCATAAGCCGGTAAACGAGCAGACCGATCACCTATTGGTAAACAATCGGCGTCGCCCATGGACACCTGGAACACCAGAGGTTTTACAAGTGCGTTACCGGCCTTTTGGGGATTAGGAATTTGAGGATTGTTGGGAATTCAGGGATTGGGGAAGGGGGGGGGGGTTAATTGTACCTCCGGTAACCTCATTCATACGACGAAACACAACGCAAGCGTTGTTCAGTGTGCAAGAATTTCGTTTGCTATCAATTAATTAATTACAGAAGCAAATATTGTGTAAACAAATTAATTACTCTTCGCTCTACGTTCTCATTTTCACGTGACACGAATATCCTTAATCAATAATTATGTATCCGCTGAAAGCAAAAGTTTAGGAAATGACAAACTAGGTAATTATTGCTTAATTAGATATATTATGTACATTTCCGAAACTTTCAAATTATTTATCGAAAATACACTTGTATTTATTTCATACACAAGATCTTATATAAATAATATATTGAGGTTACTAACTAAGGGAAGGTGAGGTAAGGTAGGTACTACGACTGCCTCGTTGGTCAAGTGGTCGCAAGCGCGAATGCCGGGCAAGGAGTCTCGTGTTCGTTTCCCAGGTCGGGCAAAGTACAACTGGGTTTTTGTAAGTGTTGAAGAGCCATGCTTCGGCACGATTGGGCCGGCTCGACCGGAGTGATACCACCACGTGATATCACAGAAAACCGACGTGAAGCAACGCTTGCGTTGTGTTTCGTCGTGTGAGTGAGTTTACCGGAGGCCCAATTACCCTCCCCTTCCCCAATCTCCCCAATTTCTGAATCCCCAACGATCCTCAAACTCCTAATCCCCAAAAGGCCGGTAACGCACTTGTAACGCCTCTGGTGTTCCAGGTGTCCATGGGCGACGCCGCGCCAATTGCTTACTATAAGGTGATCCGCCAGCTAGGTTACCGGCTTATGCAATAAAAAAATAACTTTACAGATTTTTATTCAAATAACGATGAGAATGTAATAATACAATTATAGCACTGGGCACTTACTTTCTGATAATCCAGTGGGCCTTGGGCCCAAGATTTATTAGCATTTTACAGACACACCCTCACCAACTATCGAGAACACCTGAAACAAAGAAAATAGTCATATTAATTTCATTTGTTAGGGAAATAAAGTAAATATTACAATACTTTGAATTTTATTACAGTTTTATTACAGTCAATAAACTAAAAAAAGGGTGTCGTGGTGGCTCGGAGGTTGAAGACACCTGCTTTTCATGCACGAGGGTGCAGGTTCGAAACCTACCAACGGCAAGTACCAATGTGACGTTTTCCGAGTTATATGTACTTTCTAAGATTATCTACACACCACTGACAAACGGTGAAGGAAAACATTGTGAGGAAACCTGGGCTTATAATTTCTAATTATGAGTTTGAAAAGGCCAACCCGCATTGAGCAAGCGTGGTGATTAATGCTCTAACCTTCTCCATGTGAGAAGAAGCTTTGTTTAGCAGTGGGCATTTATAAGCTATTGATGAAAAAGTAAAAATAAAATGAACCATATTTCAAAAGGATCCTTAGGTTTTTTTAAATGATGTGGTCGCAATGTCGTAAACCAGTACACCACATCATATCCTGTGATGACCACAAATTGCATAAATGCATGTGGATTGATGGAAATTGTTGATCCTCGAGGAATTTGATGAGAAGGATGTGGTAGGTAGATATCTACCATGGTATCTACAATACCTACTTTTCTTTTGTTTTCTTCGTGTATGAACTGAGATAGAGACTTGCTGAGGATTAGGATATTGGTTGATATTTATATTTATTTCTTAAGTACCTACTAAGTGATCAAACAAATATAAGAGTATGGCTGTCGACGAAGGAGTTTCAGGTTCCTGATAGATCGATACTGGATAGAATATTTTTAAAATCCTGAATAAGTTTTTATCCCTCGTCTACGAAGACTTTAAATTATAATCCTAAATTTAACAACTTCAAACCTATTTATCAAAATATTAGACTGAAATACATGATTTTTTTTTACGGGGGGAAAATCATCGAATGACTGCTCCCGCACGACGACTGGGTGAGGCGGTAGGGAGTGTCAGACTCTTACTGACTAAAAACCACCCCGTTCCTTCTCCTGCACGTCGAGCCGGAGCCCCGGTTACCAAATACATGATTAACACCCTATTATAGTTTTAAGTGTCTACCAACAACTGGGTAAGCACGGCTGCTACATTTTAAATTCAAACTGCGGCGGTCTACTGGAGAACTTTCGCTTTCAATTTACCTAATTTGCATAGTTAGGTAAATAATGTCAGAACATTTATATTATAATTTGCAGCTGTCAACGGTTGGCGGTTTATTGACCTTTAGATACGAAACGATTTCTGTTATCATTATAACACATAACATCACGCTTTTTTCCCCGAATGTGTAGGCAGAGGTGCACATTACGGCACTTAGTGCCACTGTACAATGTAACACCTACTTTTCACTATTTATGTTATGTGTCCCATGTTATAGAGGGTGAGCCTATTGCCATATACCGGGCACAATTCCAAACTCCGTCCGTGTTACTATTGATTTTTTTTTAAACCCAGTTGTACTTTTGTCCTACCCGTTAAGTTATGGGCTCGCTGCCATTGCAGCAGTAAGTCCCCTCTTTGAGGAGTGGCTTGAGAGACGCTACGGCGTCCTCACCTACCGCCTGACGCAGGTCCTCACCGGACATGGAAGTTTCGGGAGGTACCTGTGTCTGATGGGGCGGGAGGAAACGCCCGGGTGTCATCACTGCGAGGACCACCCTGAGGACACGGTGGAACACACTGTTGCGGAATGCCCTGCGTGGGCTGAGCACCGCCGTGCCCTCAGAGAAGTGATCGGCGATGGAGACCTCTCGCGTCTGGGCCTAGTGCAGGCCATGATGCGGAGCGAGGGGGACTGGGATGCCGTCTCCTCCTTTTGCGAAGCAGTCATGCTGGCTAAGGAGGAGGCGGGACGCGTGAGGCAGCGAAGCGCTGCCTCCTCGCAACCCAGCCATCGCGAAGGACACACCGGGCGTCGGGGATCGCGGGACGATCTCCGGCCACCGTAAGCGCGGGCCTGCGGACGGCGAGCATGGGTGGCTCCCCGTCCGACCAGAAACAGACCCGAGCGTACGGCGCGTCGCGTTCCGCGCGCGCCTCAAAGAGCCATCAGACCACCACAGATGGGGCCCAATAGGGCCGATGCCGATTCGGAGTCGCGGAGAACCTAACGGGTAACCGGGGCTCCGGCTCGACGTGCAGGAGAAGGAACGGGGTGGTTTTTAGTCAGTAAGAGTCTGACACTCCCTTCCGCCTCACCCAGGCGGGAGCAGTCATTCGATGATTTTCCCCCCTTAAAAAAAAAAAAACCCGTTAAGTTAAATACATACATATGTAACACCCGGTAAGTAACTCTTATAGTGAAGAAATAGTTTAGGGGTTGATGAAAATTACCACTAAAACTCTTACAAAAGAGTTTACATTTATGTATTTGTGCCAAATCTCGACAAACTGTCCATGTCAAACAATTAACAAAAAAACCTCGTTTAATTTAAACTGTAACATAATAATCTACATAATATAATTCTAAATAGAAGCAGAACACAGGAAATGCAATAATGCTGACAGATACGATCTAATATCGAATGGTATTCATTATCTAATTAATATATTTGTAATTAGATTGCTTTGGTATTAAGTTTATTTTTACGTAATAGGGAAACGATAATAAAAATTATATATTACTTATACGCTTGCTATTTTTAGAAGAAGTAGTTCTAGATGCATCTGTTGCATGTTATGTTGTGTCTACTATTCGCCATTTAATTATATAAGTCCCTAGTTGTTATAGTGTTACTGTGTTGTTTTATTTTTGGAATTGCAAATGAGCAGACGGATCATCTGATGGTAAGCGATCAGCGCCGCCCATGGACACTCGCAACACCAGAGTGGCATAGGCGCGTTGCTGGCCTTTAAAAAAAGAATACACTCTTTTCTTGAAGGCTCGTTTTAGCAGTCATATCAATGGCTTATAGTTTTTTAAGAAATACTTTGCCTAGGATTTTCTCTTGTGTCGTGGGTACGTTTACAAACATACAAGTTCACATACACAGACCCGGAAAAGTTATTTGTGGACCACATCAAGAGGCACCATTTCAGACTTTGTAATAGTTAAAATATTTTTTGTAAGCATCTACAAACACTGTTCTTCGCAGTCGCGCTGGCTATCATTCGCCCAAAACCAGCCTGTCAAGCTGAGACCAAAACAAAACGTTTATATTACAAAATAAAGGAGAAAGTCATTAGCATAATATAAGTAATAAATTATAATTTTGTGAATATTAATTTATTTAAATAACAACAAAACTTTCGTGACGGGTCTGTAATTTGATATTCGATCACAATTGCATCAAAATCGAAATTGAATACAAAACTAAATGTCAATATCATGAATAATAATTTAATTTTTTGATAAATTGACCTTGGACATATTTCAATAAAATGTCATATTTATTAATTTATGACATCATGTGATGAATTATCGACCGTAACGTGATGAAACTGTATCGATATTAATTTATTTTTAATAATATATCAATCCATTTAGATGACTTAGTATATCAAGGTTATTAATGTAATCTAGATTTTTAGAAATGGCCTCTCGGTCTTTTGCTAGGGTTGTCAAAAGTACAATAAGTACGAGAATCAGTATTTTAATGAACCGTGTAACGACGTCTGAATAGATTACATGTCTAATCATCTGTCTTCCTATAGATATCGTAAGAGCCGACTTCTACTTTAGGGGACTACATAGGCATATTATTAGACAAAGATCGAGTTGTCAGCTAAACCTTTTAAACTGCTATGTATCTCCAACCCACCTTGGAAATGATTGTTAACCCTCATGTTTATATCTATTATAGGGGCCCATTATCTAACAGTCGCCATCTCATAAAGTAAAAACTGTAATACAATTAGAAACTATTTATTTAATAATTACCATTATTTTTTCCTCTCTCTCTCTCTCTTTGTTGTTAGTTTATTCTCCGTACCTCAGTTTTCGCAGATTTTCTACTTAAACCCTAAGGTTGACTGGTAGAGAATGCCATATGGCATTAAGTTCGCCTTATGTGCCATAAACAAATTATGTACATTAAAGAATAAATAAATAAATAAAAACTTTTTGAATTCACTGTTCTATTGTAATCACATACAGTGTGTCAACCCTAGATGAAACAAAATCTATAATGAAATATAATGCAATAATTTTGATTAAACTAAGATGACATCCGCATGTTTACTAAATTGGATTCTTAATGAAATGACAATTTTGAACTTTATTTAAGGATGTTTTTATAGCTTAATTTTGTATGATTGATTGAAGGCTATAAAATAAAGCATTCGAATTAATATAACTGTATGACCTTGGAATTATTTAGGTCAAAGATGTGATCAATATAATTAGGAATTGCACCAGTTCCGTTAAAGAAATAAGCATTTAGACGCTAATTCAATGTCAATGTATTTATATTATAACTTTTGTGAGACAAACTAAATTAATTATTATGTCTTTAGGTTTACTCACGTAAGTTACAAGCTATGCTTTTTTTGGGAAGGTAAAATCATCCAATGACTTCTCCCGCCTTGGATTGGCGAGAGGGAGTGTTAGACTCTTACTGACTAAAAATCACCCCGTTCCTACTTCTGTACTTCGAGTCGGAGCCCCGGCAAACCGTTAGGCTTTCCGCGGCTTCGTATCGGGCATCAGTCCTATAGTCCCATCTGAGGCCCATATTCATAAGCAGCATTCTTGCAGCATTCATTCATTCAGCAGCAGCATTGTCAATATATTGGATGAAATAGACAATGACTTTTGATAAATTATGTTCTTTCACTACAAGCCCAAGTTTTCTCACAATGTTTTCCTTCGCCATCTTTCACTGGTGCCTATTTGTCAAAGATAGATAAACCTAATGGAAAAGAATATTTAGTTCCAAATATTTGGAACAGACGGAAGTTTATGTCATTAGAACTCAACCCACATGGTTTGAAATAGTGAATTATTCAAGTCAATCAGATTGTTCGTATTAAATTATTCAACTGATAAACATGACATGGTTGCTATTATATTCATTTACATAGACATTAGACTTGTTACCTCATTTGTTAAATGGTTTTTCTCTTGTAATACACTTAGTAAGCTGTTATGTAAGCCATAAAGAACTAAGATCCACTTCACCTGTAGATCAGTATGTATTAGTATAATTTCTTTACCAATCACGGGTCATTTGGGAGGTACGATGGGCTGAAGCCAACTGCACAAAGCCTTTAGACAACTTTAATTAAAATGCAATGGGACACAAGCCGGCGACAATCCCTGTATGCACTACAGGAATACACCCAAGGACAGACCCCGGTTAGTGTAATTAATAAGTAATTAATAAGTTGGGTTGGGTAACAATGAATTATTTACTAAGTTCCCAACCCAACTGGATTAGACTGGTTTTGTAATAAGTATAATGCGTCAAGCGTGTCTTTGTATTATTCTCACATATTCGTACAGTATTGGAATATGTATCAGAGACATTGTAGAACATATTTAACCCTTAGAGCGCCACGTCAGTCACCGGTGCCTGACGCTAGTGGAGGTTTGACTTTCACCATTTTAAACTTGGCAGTTAAAGTATTAAAAAAAAAAACGAGTGGAGTTTCTTGCTCGTTCTTCTCCATTCGAATCTACATTTTGGAATGAGCACCTAGCTTCACCTAGCTTCAGTGACGGACTTACTGACTATTATTTGTTTTGTATGTGTTGACATTTCAAAAGTACCAAATTAAATTTAAATAAATGCTTTAACTTTGACGTTCCCACAATTACACTTGTCGTGGTGGCCCGGAGGTTTAAGACGCACGCTTCTCATGAATGAGGGTGCCGGTTCGAAACCTACCAACGGCAAGTACCAATGTGACGTTTTCCGAGTTATATGTACTTTCTAAGATTATTTAGACACCACTGACAAACGGTGAAGGAAAACATCGTGAGGAAACCTGGACTTATAATTTCTAATTATAAGTTTGAAATCGCCAACCCGCATGCATTTAATGGCTGTTGATGAATTACACTTTAGGGCTCCTCAACTACATACAACCATCGGATTCACCTACCACATGTCAAACTCTCACTTAAAACTCGTCCGGTATTTTAATTGCACATCACTTGACCTAGTTTTCTCGAAAATGTGTAAAATACGCCCAGTCATACCACTAAGTAAACTAAGTAACCGTTATTAGGTATTACGATCGCTGAGTTAAAGTTCTGCTAATATTTGTTTTGTTTTGAATGGAGGAAATGGAATTGGGATTACTTGAGATTATTTTGTGTTAAACTGTTCTTTTTATGTTGTAGTAAGAACATACATATAATATGTAGCTATATTTAGTGTCTTATTATAAGAAGTATTTACACAAATAAATAAAAACAACCAAATAATTTATAACATCGACATAAAAATGGTTTCCATGTTACAGTTTTATAAGTACGGGACATTTAAAATATTGTGTATGTACCTAATGTAGATACCTACGTTTTTCAGCCCAAGGAAAAATCTACTCATGAAACCCTTTCTCTTGGGGATAAGCGGGACTGTCAGATTCTTATCGACTAAAAACCATTGTGGTGTTTCACACACATGGGCATTCAAAGAACTATACACATGCATGATTATAGTGAGTGAAAAACATGAAAAATCGATCACCGAAAATTACACCTGTCCTAACTCATTTTTTTTTTGACGTTCAAAAGTGCCATTCTGGCCTTATTGAAATAAATGATTTTGACTTTGACTTTGACTTTGACTCAAAGATAAAACCTGTCACCACATCCTTACAAAAACAAAACAAATCAAAACGTAACAAATAATGTCCGCTAGAAAGAATGATAGCGATTCAATAACATGTAGTGTAACGGCGCGTGCGCCTGCGCCGCTAACTGTTGCTGCTTGCCTCGGACGCGAACAGTTACGTTTACCCTACTTGCCTCAATCGCGAGTATGAGGAAATTAATCCATTAAAATATGACCGTGGTGACGTGATGATGGGATGGGATAGTACCTATATTTATATTTATGGTGATGTTTCTAGTTCAGTGGTTTAAAAGTCTATGAAGTTTGATTTCTACGTGTAGTGTTTTTAAATGTAATGAATATGTAGCTACCACTACTCTTATTTTCATTTAAACTGATAGGTAAGCGTGTACTATACAAATACAAAATATAATAATTAAAAGGGCCGTTTTTTCAATCATCAGTTAACTCTTAACTGTAGAATAAAATTGTCAGTTTCTAGTATGGAATAATTGTTAAATATTCAAAGTTATACCTCAGTTAAGAATTAACTGATGATTGAAAAAACGGCCTTTAGTATGTCTCATGACGTGACACATCTATACTAATATTATAAAGCTGTAGAGTTTGTTTTTTTGTTTGTTTGTTTGACCGCGCTAATCTCCGAAACTACTGATTCGAATTGAATAATTATTTTTGTGTTGGATAGTCCATTTTTGAGGAAGGCTATAGGCTATAAAACATCTCGACACGATCAATACCATATAATTCCCTCTTTACCACTTCTGTATTATATTACGAGTAACATATAATACAAGGAGTAATCGAATATTTGCCATATACAAAACACTAACAATTCCAGACTTAATAGTTTTCGTTCGATATAAGATTTTTTAATGAAACAGATAGGCTATAAAAGTGACAAAAAATGACAATTAAAATACTCAACACCTAGCGATAGCTTGCTTCTTAAAGTTTCACATACATTTGATCGCGTTCGGATATGCTCGGCTTGCGAGCAGCGCGGGCGCGTGAAACTAAAACACTTGCGTGCGTTATAGGGTTGGTACTCAATTGAATATAACTTAATGCATACGACAATGGTAAATTGGAATTTGAAAAAAATTGTATTATCCACCATATTTTGTCTATTCAGAGCTTATAACTCTGTTTGTAAGATAGTTGATTTGTTTAGTGATAGGTTTCCAAAATTAAAAAAAAGTTGTTCTGGGATTGTTGAGTGATGATGCTTAGTATTTTGGTGTGTTGTTGACTTATTGCTGTTGACATGATTTATTCCACAACCGATTGTGTTTTATTTATCAAAATATTTATTTTAATTGTTTATTATTGAGCTTTTAATGATTGTGTCCTTTATCTTGATCTTTGATTATTCTTTTGTTTTGTTTCTTTATGGGATAAGCCGGTAAACGAGCTGACGGATCACCTGATGGTAAGCAATCGGCGTCGCCCATTGACACCTGGAACACCAGAGGCGATACAAGTGCGTTACCCGCCTTTTGGGGATTAGGAATTTGAGGATTGTTGGGGATTCAGGGATTGGGGAAAGATTCTGTGAGGCCATAGTATCACTCCGGTCGAGCCGGCCCATTCATGCCGAAGCATGGCTCTCCCACACTAAAATTTGAATTTTTATATTACGAATTGACTATTGACTATTAATTGTATATTGAGTGAGAAGAAAAGTTGTTACCAATTACATAATTCTTAGTTATTGCAAATTTGATTAATGTAGACAATTTAAGTAAATATAATTTAATTGATATAGTGTTCTCAACAAGGGATGCTGTGATGTACTTCAAATGTTGTGCATTAGTAGGTAGTAAGATTTTTAATTCCTTATTTTAAGTTAATGTTAAACTGTCAAACACCGCGAGGACACCGGTGACCGCAACCTATTGTTCTTTAATTGTGTCTATAATGACGGTACTCAACGAGTTAAATATGTAGCAACAGCTGGATGTCCAAATAAATAAAAGACAACTAGAATCACCCAGCCTTCAAGATACTGTGGTAGTCACAAATCGTTAAATATGGTTACTTACCCACCTCAGTTAGTGTGGCTAAATATGCTAAAGGCTCTATATGACTGTATTTACGCCAAGAAGGAATAATATATTGACTGTAACTACAGTACTTTAACTTATTGACGGACAAATTAGAAAGATTATAGTGTACTTTAATGAGCGTCTAACTGGTTTTCTAAGTAGTGGTTAAATGAAGTCGTAAGTAAGGATTCGAAGATATAGTAATAATATAGTTATTTCAGATTTGAAGGCGTTAAAGTAATCAACGTTTAAGTATTATTAATATTTATTTAATAGACTATTAACTAGTTTTTAATATGCCTTAGGTGCCTTGTTGGCCGAATGGTCGCAAGTGCGACCGCCGGGCAAGCGGTCTCGATTCCCAAGTCGGGCAAAGTATTACTGGGTTTTTAAAAAAAATCTCAGTAGTAGCACAGAATCTGGAATTATGACCGGTATATGGCAATAGGCTCACCCCCTATTACATGGGACTCGTAACGTAAATAGTGAAAAGTGGGTGTTACATTGTACAGTGGCATGATGTGCACCTCTGCTTATCCCTTCGGGGGTAAAAGGCGTGATGTTATGATATGATTATTATAAGGTGCGAGCCATGCTTCGGCATGAATGGGCCGGCTCGACCGGAGTGATACCACGGCCTCACAGAAGACCGACGTGAAACAACGTTGTGTTGTGTTTCGTCGTGTGAGTGGGGTTACGGGATGCTTAACTACCCCTCTCCTCCCCCTTCCCCTTCCCCAATTCCTGAATCCCCAACAATCCTCACGGTAACGCACTTGTAACGCCTCTGGTGTTCCAGGTGTTCATGGGCGACACTGATTACTTACCATCAGGTGATCCGTCCGCTCGTTTACCGGCTTATCCCATAAAAAAATGTTTTTTTTTCTACAAATGTACAACGTAATCCTTACACACTGACGTGTGTACCTTTAAATTACTAGACGAGGGCCGGAATTTCCTAATTGACTACTCTAAGAAGAAACGCCGAAACCAACTCAGAGGTCATTGTCTCTTTTAAAGTCTGGATTATATCATGCACGAGAACCGTGCAAGTTGATCCTGTAGTGGTCTTTTGAGGAAAAATCCACAGCAGTTTGAGCAGACGCCTGTGTCAGTTTCAAATTAGCTCAAGTAACGAATGTAATGTAATATGTGACGAGTGACAACCCTACTAAGTATTATTCCAATAATATTAACCACTTTAATCGTGCACTGGTTAAATAGAGTAATTATTTCTTTGATCATTAATAATCACTGAGTGTATAGTATTTGATATAAACTGTTCAGATGTGATAGGTGCGACAGCGACAGCGCGACAGTCGCCGCGTTGCGGGTGGCGAAATGCTGCTCATGAATATGAGCCTCTAGCATGGCTTGAAACTAATCGAGTTCCTCGTCAAATAGTTGCGTGAGTAAGCCGAAAACATAATAATTAGTTTAGTATATCTCACGAAAGTTATAATACAACTGCCTGCCTCGTTGGCCGAGTGGTCGCAAGTGCGGCTGCCGGGCAAGGGGTCTCGGGTTCGATTCCCAGGTCGGGCAAAGTATTACTGGGTTTTTCAAAAATCTCAGTAGTAGCATGGAGTTTGGAAATGTGCCCGGTATATGGCAATAGGCTCACCCCCTATTACATGGGACTTATAACATAAATAGTGAAAAGTGGGTATTACATTGTACAGTGACATTAAGTGCCGAAATGTGCACCTCTGCCTACCCCTTCGGGGATAAAAAGGCGTGATGTTATGTTATGTATACAAATATAGTTGTCAATTTGTTTGTTTGATTAAACACCCAAACCTGCAGACCTATCGGTCCGATTTGAATAATTCTTTTAGTGCATTTATCGAGGAAAGCAATAGGCTATAAAACATCAGGTCATGACCAATAGGAGCCGAGTAGAGTGGGTGAAGCCGCGTGGAAGGAGCTAGTTCATATTATTGCTATTAACACACACTCTTATGAACGATGATACTGTTGCTAATTGAAATTGTAATTGGTATCTCGCCGTCTCGCGTCGCGTGTCACACAAACATAATTTACTTTGATGTCCATATGTGAATCAACTTACGACAGTTACATTAACTTTTTATCCTTCTCCATACAAGAAGAGATGATATAAATCATATATGTATGTACATACATAGCTTCACGGCTATCAATCTTTGATGTGCTATATAGAGGGGTACTTTAATCTACAATTATTTTTTCTAGATATGTTTTGGGTCCACTAGAAAAAGGTAGGTAGATAATTGTAACTAAAGTGTTTGTTTTTTTTTAAGGTGGGAAAATCATCCAATGCCTACTCCCGCCCGGGTGAGGCAAGAGGGAGTATCAGACTCTTACTGATTAAAAACCACCCCGTTCCTACTCCTAATTCGAGCCGGAGCCCCAGCCACCCGATAAGTCTCCCGTCTTCCTACTGAGAATTTTTAAAAAAACCCAGTAATACTTTGCCCGACCCGGGAATCGAAACACTCGACCAACGAGGCAATCTGAAGTATTTTTAATGAAACCAGGGCAAACAAAAATAGTTGCACATCTTACCAAACCGAACTGCATAATATAATTATGTAACAATAGTATAATATAAATCTGTCACCACTCAATGTGTGTAAATTCCCCAAATGTATTGCATATTGCATATCAATTGAATGAATAAAATAATAAACATTTAAATGTAAATCGCTACAATTTGCCAGAAATAGATACCAGAAATAGCGATTATGTATCAAACAATTTAGGGTAATGCACATGTTTAGATGCACCATGTTGAAAAACAAAGACATTAATAATCTCTACATAAATAAAAATCTGAAGCGTTTGATTGTCTGTTTGTCTCAAAAATGTAGCTGTCGATAGATTTGGTTCTTAACATCAGGCTATGGACGCTTAGTAGCATAGTTTTTAGTATGTAACAATGTAGATTGTTGCATAGTTTTATCATATACATAATTATCGTGACTTCCAAATAGCTCTGATGCACAACTTGGCGATAGAAAGATTGCTTAATTCCCATCAAATATTCAATTTTTAATACATTTGCAATATTATGTGCGGTTTGGTTACAAAAGCGGGTGTTACATTTTATTTTATTTTATTGTTACTACTAGTTTACGTAAATTTTATTTTAACAAAAATTAAAATAATACCACTTTTACGTATAATAGAAATTCACCAACATACATTTAAAATTCTATTGATTTCTCAGCGACTTTTAATAAAGATTTTTGTACTGATATTTTCACATATTGACGGTTATATTTTTATTATATTTAGCTATAACATATCAATACGTGATTATTATGGGATAGGCCGGTAAACGAGCAACGGATCGCGCGGTGGTAAGGTAATGTCGCTCGTGGACACCCGGAACACCAGAGGCGTTACAAGTGCGTTACCGGCCTTTTGGAGGTTAGGAATTTGAGGATTGTTGGGGATTCGGGATTTGGGGAGGGGACTAATTGGGCCTCCGGTAACCTAACTCACACGGCAAAACACAATGCTTTAGTTGTTTCACGTCGATGTTCTGTGAGGCTGTGGCATACTATTCTGTGCGGTATTCCTCCGATCGAGCCAGCCCATTCGTACCGAAGCATGGCTTATTCCACACCTAGAATTATACATCACGTTATTTTTGTTTTCTCAAAACGAAATAAACTGCGAATTTGAGCTCTAAACTATACCTACCATGACCTACGATTCATAATATCGGCTAACACCGTATGAACTCACTTTCTATAAAACTCATCAATTTTATTACATAATCGACTTTGAAGGAATCCTATAGATATTCGTCATATGTTATAACTTTTAAGTGATATATTAAACTTTCACGCCCAATACTGCCCTTTTTGCATGTAATTAAGTTGTAAAACCTGTTATGAATGTGTCCAATTTTGTTTTTCCAATTTGTATGGTATTTATTGTGAAGATTTATTTACTGTACGTTGGGAAACATGGTGGATTTATGTGTATGAATGTTGCTAAATATATTTTCTATGAGATAGGCGCGAAGAAGGGAAAGGATCACATGGTAGTAAGTTATCAGCTTCGTCCATGGACAAAAATGTAATGGTAGGTAATGGTACTTGGGCCTCCTGTAACCTCACTCAGACGACGAAACAACGCAAGCTTTTTTTCGCGTCGGTTTTCTGCTCGGCCGTGGTATCACTCCGGTCGAGCCGGCTCATTCGTGCCGAAGCATGGCTCTCCCACACTTGACTCCCATTGCCTCGTTGATCTATATAAACCGAAAGCGTTAAAGGTCGCCATTCTAGTAAATTATTATGGACGGCGCGATGAATTTTCCTAAACTTATGAACAAAATGGTAATTCTATATATATATCAATATTTAAAAGAAATTACACAACTCCATACCATCTCATTACCCATAAGCCTGCGCTTACATACACACATAAATAAATAACTATTACCCATAATAACATTACTCCTCACTAGTAAATACAGGTTGGACAGACATGCACATATTGCATGCACTTATACTAACGTGCAGTCATTATACACAGCTATTACTTTATATTATCTAGTGCAGCCACTTTTCAGAGCATTTCTGTTCACCCCCTTTGAGAAAATTTGCGTGACTTTATGTTTAGATGTTGTGTAGAATTATTTGTAAGAAAACATAGTGAGGAAAACTGAGTTTATAATTTCTAATATTGGGGTTATTAGTTTTTATTGTAATATGTCCTGTCTAGCAATCATTGCATCATTGGGTATTTGCCAACTAATAAAATTCAATACTTTTTTCGAACTGTCAAAAATGACAGTTTTCTTTGAATTTTGTACGAGATTGTGTAATGTGACGTCACGTCTTTTTAGCGTCAAACAGCGTACTTATTTCTTACCAATCTGGAAAAATACTAAAATTAAATTGGTCATCAAATCAACTAATGAAAGTGTGATTACTTTTTAATATTTTATTGTGCGGAAGGGAGTGTAGGACTCTAACTGACTAAAAATCATCCCGTTCCGTCTCCTGCACATCGTGCCGGAGCCCCGGTAACCCGTTAGGTTCTCCACGACAAAGTAATGTTCCTCAATCCTCAAAAAATAAATTAGAAATCAAGAAAGACATTGAAATTTCAAAAGTCGTTTGTTTGTAAATTCTCCTAATGAATTAACCGGTATGTCGGTACAAAATTTGCAAAACGTGACAGTTGATCGATGTTTCTTTCTATGTCAATGCTTTTAAGGTTTAGTTTCCAATGCATTCCGGTCCAAATTCATAATTCATTGTGACAGTTATTGCTAGTATTGTCACGACTTGCAGTTCCACAAAAAAAATCGGTAAGTTGTTCCTATTGCAGGATTTTTGAAGAATGTAATATCTATAATGTCAAAATCAAAACATTTATTTTAATTAAACCATAATTCGGTACTTTGGAAACGTTAAATAAATACTATATAAATAATAAATAATAGTCGGTCCGTCAGTAAAGCTGCAGCGTCAGTAATGGTGCTCATTCCAAAATGTAAATTCGAATCGAGAAGAACGAAAAAGAAACTTCATTCGTTACTCTTTTAAAATAAATATGTCTTACAATCTCTCTGATACATTATCCAATATTGTAATATATGTGAGAACAATGTAAAGACACGGTTGGCGCATTATACTAATTACAAAACTTAGGTACTAAAATAAAAAAAAAGGAAAAAGAAAATATCTTCTAGTCTAACATGGTGCATGTTTTTGTCAACTACTGAGTTTAGTATTTAAAAATTACATCCGTTCTTATTCAGGTACTGAACTGTACAAGCCAAATAAAAGCCAAATTAAAAGTAACCTTAACCGACGAACTTGCATATATACATGTATGAAAAGATTTATTACTGTTGATGAAGCGAAAGAGGTATGTAGAAATCGTAGCAATTGGCGTTCCATAGTCTGTCTATCCCCATGGGAGACAGCCAGGACAGTTATGTGTGTAAGTATGTAATGTACTTAGTTATGGATAAATATTGACGATTTGATACTTAAATACAGACAAAAGGAAATCCTACAAAATAGTATAGACATGTTCAAAAGTTCTGTTTGTTTTTTTTGATGCCTTGATGCCTGATGATAGCTTTTTTATTATTTTGTTTTTTTAGTGTAAATTTATATTTATTTAAATTCATAGTTATTTATATTTTCATTTAGTATTAGTTAATATTAATTTTATTTATGTCTATTAAATGAAAATGTTAAATATTGTACAAAGTTCTGTTAAAAGACCCAAAAATATCTTGAACAGGATGTCGAACTCTGTACAGTTATAGCAACTCATTATAGACACACACAGCTTCAAACGAGGCATTAAAACCAAAGAGAATTCAAGTTCATATTGTAATCCAACGATTTTTATTACCAAACCCTGAACATAACCGCAAGAAATTTCTATTCTTATTAATAAACAATTTTATATCTTCCACAATAACAATACTCTAACCATGAACTTGTATGAAATTATTAAAAGGCAATAAAATTGCTATAATGAGAGAGAGACATCATCGCAAATGATTCAGCAATATATAGTATAGAGTTTAAAGAAAGTGAAATTTTACGATTTCTTAGTTAGAAGATAGATGCGTAAGTTATCGTATTCGCTACATGACATCTTTTTTTATTGGGACAAGCCCGCCACAACCTCCCAAAACCGCTGCAACTCCTGTAAGCCAAGATCTACAGTAAATACAACCATGAAAACACCGGAACACTGAAGTCCGGCGCGTCTCAGGGACATGAATAACTGTCTAGATTCCCGCAACGAAGTGAATCAGAAGATATATTATAAGAGGAGAAGAAAAAAACAATAATTTCCACTTCGCTCGGTGAATTACTGCAGGAGACAGAATGAATTAAGCCTAAAGGCACAAAAAAGAGACTGTACTACAGGGTGAAGCCCAGTCGCCAAGCACCGCGGAAATTTTACTAAAAACTAAGTGGGTCCTATGTGTGAGCTGTTATATTTGCTTCCAATAATAAGTATGGCAAAAAGCTATGAGACATCTATTGCTGAAGATTATTCATCATCAAGTTATAGAAATAAGAAAACCTAGAAAAAATTGTTGTATAAATAGGAACGAATAGGGCAATTAGATTATAAGTTTAGATAAGGAAAAATTATGTCATTGTATAAGTTAGATATAAGCATTAGTTAGTATGTACGTAACTATAAATAATTGTGCAATTGAACTAATTATTTTAATGTAACATTAATATAAGTAGTTGTTAGTAATCATTGGGCATTGTTTTTCGGAAAGGAAGAGATGTAGTATATTAGTGACGGTATGTCAATATTCCGTGATAATTGTATGTAAGGGGGTTTGAATAAAAGTCAGTGTTTAACCAACTTGCGTTCGTATCATCATAATCATGATATGAGCTAGGACCATCCCTAAACTGTTATGTTCAGCCTTCCTCAAAGATTACTAGATGTAATCGGAATATGATGGAAACCAATGAATTTCCTATAAACTTTATCAGATTTCATATAAAAGACGATATAATTATTCATCATCAAGACTCTATAACTGTCAACTGCTGGAGAATTGATCTCTTCTATATTAGAGGGTTTGCCATAACATCATCGCTTGGCAGATCAAGAGGTTCAGATTTGTCAGAGAACGCTGCCTGATCTGATTTATTTTGTTTTATTTAAGGACTTTTCTGTAATAATGTATAACGCCTTGGTTTTATGACTGTAATGTTATACTATTTAATTAAAATAAATAAATAAATCTCTATCAAAAGTCCCTTAATCAGTTCTTTATACGCCGGCGAAAAGACTGGCCTGGTGACAAAATTTATTATACTCTGCTACCACATGGTTCAGGTAATATAGAACCTAGATAGAACCAGTACCATAGTAACCAGATAGTAGCATATAAACCCACTGCCCAGTTAGCTGTGGTTCCATATTTCATACCGGTCTAGGGTACATTGTAGGTTAGCTGGTTTTGCTAGACTTATGAGGTTGAATACTCAAAGTATTTTGTTTAAATAAAAACATAATTTATGCTTTTGGACCTAAGGTTGAATTTTTATTGTGTTGTTACTGATTTGGGTATTTTGTGTGGTCGTGTTTGAATTCAAGTACCTATATTTGAGTTCATTGCTCTAGTTGTTAGCAAAAAACACATTGCAAGTTAATTAATAACTTTTACATTGCACTGTTTATTACCTATTACTATTAATTAGTAAGGAAGTTATTATTGGAAAATTATATATACCTATTTTTTTAATCTCAGTAGCAGCACGAAGTCCGGATTTGTGCCCGGTATATGGCAATAGACTCACCCCCTATTACATGGAACTCATACATAACATAAATAGTGAAAAGTAGGTGTTACGTTGTAAAATGGCATTAAGTGCCGTAATGTGTACCTCTACGGACCCCTTCAGGGATAAAAAAGGCGTGATACTATGTTATGTTATTAGTTAGAAAAAAGTTATTTATGTCGTTAAAATTAATCTAATATACTTTGAATAGGCAAGACCGGCACTGATTTAAATGAGAAGACAGAGTAATAATTGAGTAGAGATTGCAAAAACAATATACACATCTTGTATACGAGAGCCATACACTCTATCGCAGGGTCTATATTATACGAACTATTCATATGTATAAAGATAAACAAACAAAGAATACACATAAAATACTGCATTTCCTTTCCAATTCACTGTTCAGAAACACATTGGATCACCATCAAACCGGTATACCACATGACTTAACTCGTCGAGTACCGGTTTTATAGACACAATTAAAGAACAATAGGTCGCGGTCACCGGTGACCGCTTGGTGTTTGACAGTTTAAGTTGAAAACCATGGGTAGATCGAACCGGTACCATATATGTTAATTTAGGCATAACATTAATGTTATATAACGATTCATAATACCGTTTCGATTTCGTCGATCACAACGTTATTAGAAAATAGTTACATATTTATAAATTATCTAAAGTTATTTCACTTTTTTATTTTATTTTACCGTTTTTTTAGTGAAAGTAGACGCTCAGAAGATTAGGTATATTTTTGGTTGTTCAAAGTTTTACGGTGCTTTGTGACGGACGGGCAGTGTTGTAACGACTGTTTAAAAGAGAATGAATAAAAGTACAATGAATGTTTTAAATAGTAATTATAGTTTTGAATTTGAAATTCTTTGCGGAGTTACAATTGCGCGAGCGAAGGAACTATTGAGATTTGAGAGCTGTCGATGTGTCTATGTTGTAATAGTGAAGTCAAAGTCAAAGTCAATATCATTTATTTCAATTAGACCAGAAAGGCACTTTTGAATGGAAATTAATAAGTACAATATTTTAAGCCTTCTTATCCATACAAGATAAAAAAGGGGTATTTCAAAACATCTCGTCTACTCTTATATGGTAGACGATGGTGTACCGATTTACGAGTTAGTTAAACTCATTTTCAAATAAAAATTTTGGAAGAAACCAAATCTACTGTCTATTTGACAATAGATTTTTAGGAAACACATTTCAAAACTTTAGGGGAAAGTAGAGGGAACCAGATCACGAGGTAATCACCTATGCGCTGGACTGACCAAGTCAAATTGGTAACGGGAAACCCGGTTGTTGGAGCAAAAACTCTTTTGCGTCACCTCATTTATGAAGTTTATTATTTTAATTTTTTATGTTCCAAATTTGATTTTTTTTTCTGTATCTTTTGTTTTTTCTTCCAATTGAATACATGCGTTCTATCCGTCAACAAATCTTTATTTTTTTCTTTTATTATAACATCTTATCTAAAAGTAATTGAATTTATTGTTAATTATTAACTCTCAAACACCGGTGTCAGACCAGATCATCCACAAACAGGGAGAGATGGCGGGAGATCGTGAGGAAAGCAGTATCGGCCTCCAACACAAATACGGCGGTTTCATCACCAGAGGAGGATTTCAAAACTTGGGAAAAATAAAAGTATTTGACAAGATATGTAACTAATATTATAAATGTGGGTGTGTTTACTACTATTTCACATCAAAAGGGCTGAAAGGATCGGGATGAATAATCATATCAGGGGTAAATAATGGTCTGGAATGACATATACTCCCACGTAAATACTTTGCACCCACGTAAATGTGGGTGAAGCTGCTGGCTGGGAAGAAGCTAGTAAATCAATAAAACATAGTCTAGGCATAAGTGACAAGATGTAAAAGTTTTGATTCTTTAATTAAGTGCGTAACTAAGTACTTTTAAGTGTGAGAGAGCCACGCTTCGGCACGAATGGGCCGGCTCAACCGGAGTGATACCACGGCTTCACAGAAAACCGACGTGAAGCAACGCTTGCGTTGTGTTTCGTCGGTGAGTGAGGTTGCCGAAGGCCCAATTACCCTCCCCTTCCCCAATTCCCAACGATCCTCAAACGCCTATTCCCCAAAAGGCCGGTAACACACTTGTAACGCCTCTGGTGTTCCAGGTGTCCATGGGCGACGCAGATTGCTTACCATCAGGCGATCCGTCTACTCGTTTACTGGCATATGCCATAAAAAAACTAATGAAGCTGCCAGGTATCTTTTTGGTGACAACAAAGTATTAACGATACTTGTATTGTTACTACCAAAGCTACCGTTAAAAATTCTTCAGTAGAAAGTTAATCCAAAAAGTATTGGTAAATTATTACAGTAAAAGCTTTCGAAGCTGTAAATTATTGCACTTTATAACATTTACAACGGTTTATAAATGAGTTTGGCACGAAGGGTACTTAAGTTTAAGTCTTGCCTTGTTGCTTTTAGCGTTGATTTTATAATAAAATTCTGAATTTAAGAGAAGAATCGAAAGAAATATTTAAGTTGCGCTATGAATGGCGTAGAAGCTTTAACTATTTTGTTCAGTTCCTAGAGATAAAATGTTGTATATCATATTCCCGTTAATCATCAGCGTCATCCAAAAGATTAGTAGACGTGTAGGGGAAGTCCCTTAACGCCGGACACTTGTATTATCTCGATAACAGCGCGAGCGATTAAATTTTTAGAGGGTTAAGGGAAAGTTTTATCAGTTATCGAGATAATACAAGTGTCCGGCATTAGGTGCCGTCCAGCGTTACGGGACTTCCCCCTATCTTATACTATTATATAAAGCGGAAGAGTTTTTTTTTTATTTGTTTGAACGTGCTAATCTCCGTAACTACAAGTCTGATTTGAATAATTCTTTTTGTGTTGGATAGTGCATTTATCGAGGATAGCTTTAGGCTATAAAACATCACGCTACGATCAATAGGAGCTGAGCAGAACAAGTGAAACCGCGCGGAAGTACCTAGTATATAATATATATCTAGCAAAAGATATCACTTCCGAAACACCAACCACGATTTAAACAAATTGAAATTATCTAATGACACTTTGGTAGACTCTATACTCGAACCACAAACCTCCATAGTCAAAGTCAAAGTCAAAGTAAAAGTCAAAGTATTTATTCGTGTGCTTTTTGGTGATACAATATTCAATCCATATTCAATTGTAATCACGATCAAGCATTACAATACTGACACACTGACATCGTGAAAATACTTAAAAGTTCATTATTAAGAATGATTTGTCACAATACAGAATGAAGGGCAAAGAGAAAATTGATCATTTAGTTACTGATCTCGATGAAAGAACATCTTGTTTATCTAATTACCTTGGATATAGCGACCTTCAATATTCAATGGAGCACTTTCTTCTGTGTGGCAAATACGGGTACAATTTGTCGTTAATTTAAACTGTCAAACACCACGAGGACACCGGTGACCACAACCTATTGTACTTTAATCTGTCAAACACCAAGCGGTCACCGGTGACCGCGACCTATTGTTCTTTAATTGTGTCTATAAAACCGGTACTCGACGAGTTAATTGTGTCTATAATGACGGTACTCAAAGGGTTAATAATAAGGCACGTGTTTTTATTACTGCGTTTTTAAAAATCTCAGTAGTAGCACGGAGTCTGGTAAAATGTGCCCGGTATATGGCAATAGGCTCACCCCCTATTATATGGGGCTCATAACATAAATAGTGAAAAGTGGGTGTTACATTGTACAGTGGCATTAAGTGCCGAAATGTGCACCTCTGCCTACCCCTTCGGGGATAAAAAGGCGTGATGTTGTTATGTTATGTTTTTATTACTAGTAGAAATGAGTTTAAAGAAAGGGCATGTGTATTACTTTAGTAATTGTTTTAGAGTTACAAGGAACTCGACTTGTTACAATCCATGCTAATAGCATATGCTAATAGCGTATGACGACACACGTATGACGACGTACGTATGACGACACACGACGACACGTATGTCGTCGTGTGTCGCGCTATCCCACCTTTGAATATGAGCCCCTAGAGTGTCTTGAAAGTAGTCGAACTGTTTGACGAGAAACTCGTAACTACGTGAATAAGCCGAAATGTAATAAGTAATTTAATTCATAATATCGTACAAAATTATTTTGAATTTCCAAAATATAAACTTACACTAAACTTAACTGCACGTTTAGCGCGTTGGCTGGGCAACCGGCTGTCGCACAACGTGTAGCGGGTTCGATTCCCGCACGGAGCAAAACTTTGTGATCCATAAATTGTTGTTTCGGGACTGGGTGTGATGTGTGTACCCACGACATAGAAGATAATCCTAGAGTGAGGCAACATTTAAAAAAATAGTTAATCTAAAATAATAAATAAATAAATAAGCCTTTATTTCGTTCCCATAGTGACAATAATACATTTCCATTGGTTATAATTTAACAATACTAAAGTTCAATATAGTAAATATCATCTAATAATTCTATTTAGTAATTAATTAATTAATATCTTCCTACGTGCATTATATTGATTTTTTTTTCTCAAATAATACATAAATAATTTAATTATTTTCCACAGTATCGGCTAAGAATAAGCTCTTTTCTCTGTATTTACATTTCCTTAGCCAAAATAACCTGTGATTACTATCAACCCGTAACTTCCTCCAACTGTAAATAAATAGGTTGTTAAATTTTAACTAGACATTTACTACCAAGTAACCAGGTACACAAACGCTTCCATATTTCTTTTAACAAATAAACTACATAGTAATTACTTCCCCTCTTGTTTAGCTACCTCAAATAATTACCAAATAAAGACTTAATGAACCGCCAAAATTACTTAGAAACTGTATTAATTAAATAGTAATAAATAAATTGTTATGTTTTTAGAGAATTGTATTGTAAACCTGATTGACAAAGAGTAACATATGGAGTATCTTGCTCGTTCTTCTCCATAGGAATCTACACCTTGGAATGAGCAAATAGCTTCACTTCTCATGTTATTGTTGACGTTCAAAAGTGCCTTCCTGGTCTAATTGAAATAAAATGATTTTGACTTTGACTTTGATTCATGTAACTGTTTCACGAGGAACTCGACTAGTTTTAAGACATATTTATTAAGAGTAGCAGCGCGACAGGAGCCGCGTCGTGTGTCGCGGAATAACTCATGAATATGAGCCTCTAAAATGGCTTGTAACTAATCGAGTACCTCGTAAAACAGTAACGTGAGTAAGCCAAATCCTTACTAATATTATAAATCTGAAAGTGAGTTTGTTTGTTTGTTCCACCTTCACGCCGTAACTACTCAACCGATTGCTTTGAATTTTTGCAGACGTAAAGTTAGAAGTCCGGATTAAATAATAGGATACTTTTTAACCCGGAAAAAAATTGATATTCCCGAGGAAAAACAAAAGTATTGGTATAGATGGCGCTGTGTGTATTGGTATATGTCACATAGGCTACTTTTTATTCTATGGTGACGCGAGCGAAGCCGCGGGTAAAAGCTAGTAATATAATAATTGATTTAGTATGTCTCACGAAAGTAATGCTAATAAATCAATATAAAATGGTTGATTATTAAAATTTCCAAGTTAATTCGTAGCCATTAAAATTTTCTCACTTGTTAATTTTATGCACGCTAGCTTGTTGCAAGCTGCTGAATATAACGTTATGCATACAATGTCGGCACACACAATAATTATACTTATTTATCGATACTTTTTCAAACAGATTATTACGTTTCATAATTACTCTATTACTAGTAAACTATAGTTTCAGTAACTTGAACATTATTTCATTAATAATAGAAGTCTTTTATCACTGCCTCATTGACCGAGTGGTCGCAAGTGCGACTGCCGGGCAAGCGATTTCGGATTCGATTGCCCGGGTCGGGCAAAGTATTACTTGGTTTTAAAAAAACCTCAGTAGTAGCACGGAGTCTGGAAATGTGCCCGGTATGCACCAGGCCTATTGCCATGTGGCAATTGGCTCACACCCTATTACATGGGACTCGTAACATATAGTAAATAGTGAAAAGTGGGTGTTACATTGTATAGTAGCATTAAGTGCCGTAATGTGCAACTCTGCCTATCCCTTCGAGGGTAAAAGGAGTGATGTTATGTTATGTGTCTCTTATTACTGTAAAAGTAACTACAACGTAGTAAACGTTATAGCTCATTTACTCACTCAAACACAAGCTATTTATGAGTTTTAAGTATACCAACAAAACTGCAATTACCCACAGTACAGTCAATCACAATAGTAGATGAATGGAAAAGAAATATTGAAGAAATATAGGTACTCTTCGGATAGATAATGTCACCGGTGACCGCTCTCCACTAACTACATTATAGACCTTATTTCCGATGTTTAGAGACTACTTTTGTATGAACAAATCTAGGGGATGATATTTAAACACGTTAAGTAATGATATAAAAAATTAAATTGCTGTCATTGTACAAAAAAATTGTAGAGACAGAACAATATTTAAGCGCGACTGAAAATTGAGTAATGTTTGAGTATTTCGACATTATTTGGCAAAGTAAAAAATGTATCACACTAATATTATATAGAGTACTAAGCAAAATATTTTAAAAATAATAACAATGTACCTAAGTGTTGTGCACTCGAGCGTACATGCGCGTACGCAGTCATCGCTCACACTTCCTACAAGGAACTCCCTCTAATCCGTTATATGCGCTTGATTGACGTTCATATCTAGCTTGTCAAACATTTGTAATCGTTAACCGACTTCGCAAAAGGATGAAGTTTTTTTTATTATTTTTGTTAACCTATCTGTAGGTAAGTAGTACATATGAATAACATAAAACATAACATCACGCCTTTTATCCCCGAAAGGGTTGCAGAGGTGCACATTATGCCATTGTACAATGTAACACCCACTTTTCACTATTTATATTATGTGTCCCATGTAATAGGGGGTGAGCCTATTGCCATATACCAGGCACAATTTTAAACTCCGTGCTACCACTGCGAATTTTTTTAAAACCCAGCTTTGTACCTTGCAGCTTTTTGCCCGAGATTTTAATAGAAGTAATGTCTATTAGACACTGAATCCTTGAGAATAAAATCATTTAAGTTTTAACTAGAATGAAATAAGACACAAAAGACTCCAGTGCACATCTATTAAATTAAAATGGTTCGAGCAATCGACCGTTCGAATCCCAAGGCAGATGACTGCACAAAGGGTAACCTACTTTCAATTGCTCTGACCTTTTCGGCATAACATCTTAGTCACAAGTTAATATCACTGCTAAAAGTGCATGTATTTCGTTGGTACTATTATATACAGTGGCAAAGAATCAAATATTACGGGACAAACTTACAAAGCCTGACTTGAGTTTGATTCCCTATGCAAAGTATTTATTGTTATTTATTTAGCTTTTTGGATTTATATTGTAACTTTCGTGAGACATACTAAATAAATTATTATGTTTTCGGCTTACTCACGTAATAATTTGACGAGGAACTCGACTAGTTTCAAGCCATGCGCTAGAGGCTCATATTCATGAGCAGCATTTCGCGACCGTGCTCGAGGTCGTGGTGGCCCGAAGGTTTAAGACACCCACTTCTCATGCATGAGGGTGTGGGTTCGAAACCTACCAACGGCAAGTACCAATGTGGCTTTTTCCGAGTTATATGTACTTTCTAAGATTATTTAGACACCACTGACAAACGGTGAAGGAAAACATCGTGAGGAAACCTGGACTTATAATTTCTAATTATAAGTTTGAAATGGCCAACCCGCATTGAGCAAGCGTGGTGATTAATGCTCTAACCTTCTCCGTGTGAGAAGAGGCTTTGCTCAGCAGTGGGCATTTATAGGCTGTTGATGATGATGATGATGATTTCGCGACCCGCGACGCGGCGACTGGACTAGTACTGAGTCTGGAGCTTAGCCTAATATATGACAAACTCAATCATAAACGGGACCCACAATATGACTGAAGCATTTAGAAGAAAAAGTGCATTCCTGCTCAGTTCTTCGAAAAATTAAGGGTATGGTGGTATGTTTTAGTAACACTGAGTATTTCACAGGGAATTAAAATATGACTCTTAAATGGAATCAATTTCGATCTCATGAGAACGAAACTGGACTCCAAGCTACACAATCATTTTAACATTTAAAACATTACCAAATTAAGAGATGAATACAAATTAGAATGCCTACAGGAGGAATTTATTATGTCTACCTTAAAATGAAATCGCAAAACCAAAATTCTAGGCAAGGCTAGAAAATACATGACGCAACGTACAATCACTTATTTAAATAATTTATATATTATTGCCTAAGGCATTGCTTTGCTAAATAAAATTAACACTAAATTTTAGACAAAATCCCATTCCATTCACTGATGATTCAAAGAAGATTACAAAACAAATGTTTTCGAAAATTTTGATATTGCTGTTGATGCAATAGTGCATTCGACTTTCCCAAGCTTTCGCATACAAAACAATAAATAATGATTGATCAAAAGAAATATACACAAATCATCTCTATATGAATTTAATTGATTAACAAAATATTTATTATGAACATAACATAACATCACGCCTTTTTATCCCCGAAGGGGTAGGGACATTATGCCACTGAACAATGTAACACCCACTTTTCACTATTTATGTTATGAGTCCCATGTAATAGGGGGTGAGCCCATTGCCATATCCCGGGCACAATTCCAGACTCCGTGCTACTACTGAGATTTTTTTAAACTCAATAATACTTTGCCAGACCCGGGAATCGAACCCGAGACCCCTTGCCCAGCAGTGGCACTTGCGACCACTCGGCCAACGAGGCAGTCAACAAATATTTATTATGTTTTTAAGATCAGTAATAGTTTCTAATACAATTTTGTTTTTGTATAAAATAACAATAGGTCAGTGGATGTTGATTCTTACAAATTACGCGTATTCACTTTTCGCTTGTTATGTTGTAAGTAAAAGTCGAGTCTGTTTCTATGAACATAAAGTTCTATTTGTGTTTGAACTTTAAACGTCTAAACGAAAATATCCGTAAATGCTTTCCCTATTTTGAGCATCGACTCGCGTAGATACTTTAGGATACTTGAATGTTATTATCTTAAAAAGATATTGAATAAAAAGAAAAGCAGTACCTATATGATTTCCAAGACATCGATAAAGAAATTCCACTAAAGATATTTTTTTACATTATTCTCCAAAATTATGTCACACAGTTTCCAAAACACTCGAAGAAACTTTGATTTCATAAACAAATAAGACATTATTTTCCCCTTAACATTCAAAATTGCCAGTTTGAACTAGATAACGTAACGAAACATATCATTATACACCATTCAACATAGTTATTACACGTCGTTCGTACTTCGCGCCTACGATTAGGCGCAATTCAACTACCGCTGATGTTGTTTATATGGATTTTTCTCTCAATTTCCTAGCACGAGCGTAATGCTCGCATTTCACGTAATCTGTAACTGTTACACCGTGGGGGAGATCCAACGGAAAGTATTAATTTCCGACGGTGTAGAAAGCTGCATCGATCGAACACTAGAGTATAGATTAGCCAAGATAACATCGAACGCCAGTCTACAGGAACGATTCTACAATCGATATCGACTCAAAACAGGTTGAAACGAAACGATAGTGAAATGATCACCAAAAAAATGTTCCATAATGATCCATTGTGTACACCAAACTGGTAAAGCTCAAATAAAATCTCGTTAGCGCGACCTTAGACCTTAACTTTCGCTGCTGCAAAACAAAAAAAAATAACAATAAAACTTCCGCGTCGTCATCGCGAACTTGAAACAAAAATAAAGAAAGGCTGAATGGGTTGAATCCTTGACCACACTCCCGCCAAAATTGACAGTGACATTTGTAATAAGAATAAAAATGGCGTCTCATTGCCTTTGTTTGGCGGAGAAATTGCAAAGTCTGGTTTTAACAAGACAACGACGATACGACAACAATGGGTTTGGTGGTACTTATAATACGATTCAGCATGTTTTGACCACTGTTTTAATGTGCATAACCTAGAATTTAAGTGTCATTTCACTTGTAACAGCCTTAAGCAACTGTTGGAACATACAGCTTAGTAAGAGTGGGTCAAATGCTTGTATTATGTTTAAAGAAAAGCGAACTTACTGGTCTTTGAGTAACATTGAAATAATCATAATTGAATAATTGGACATATTACAATTACGAAATAAAATATGGTTGAATGACATCGTATTACTTCTCATTTCTCGTTATCACGCCTCTTCTAGTCCTTTACAAAGTATGCGTGCAAGATACATCAATGCATCATGCCATCGATCAGTCTACTGAACTATCCCGTTATAAAATTAATCATACGTCGAGCACTGTGAAATCTATCGGCATTCTAATGTCTATGTAAGAAAGACATGAGTATAGTTTGCATAGTAATGCATATCGAGCATAATTTTATTTGCAAATGGTCGCCGTTCCTCTCAACTGAGTCTCGCAGCTTCCACGCCAAGTCGAGCAATTGATTTATTTATACAATTCATATTTCCACACTCCAGAAGTAATATTAGTAAATACATTTACATGGCCTTCTTGTTTTCTCCTTAAGAATAGCATACGCATAAAGTTATTACAGGCTTATTTATATGCTATCGATAAACAGAACGGAACAAAAGTAAAACCAAAACACATAGAATCTGTAAAATATTTCCCTGCACAACACAAGACAAATGACGATCCACTGTTTAAAAAAAAAATGGGTTAAGCGACATCCTTATAATGGCTTGTACTTTTAACTTTTGTAAACAAAATAGGAATTGCAGCTAAAAACAGAGGCTAAATTCAAAATTACATAACAAAAAACTAAAGAGTTTCTAACTAAACATAACAGTCGTAACTAAAGTAAAATCTCTCTAGACAGCCGTTAATCCATTAAATGCTATTTGGAATACCATTTTGACACTAATTACAGTACGCTTAATCAATTACTACAGAAACAAAATAGTAAAAAAACGTTAATGTTCGTAATTTTCTTGGAGAAATAAAAACGGATTGACTTGCTTTGCTTACGACGCGGTCGCATTCAGTAGCCAAGATTACTCGTACAAACTACTTACTACTCATTAAAGTTCTTTAAAAGAAATGGTTAAGGACTTAGAATTTGAAATCTTAGAATCTTCATTGTAACTGAAATAAGTAAAAGCTAAGATTAGAATTTGTAAATTACTAGCTTTTTAACTCGGCTTCAGCTGCGTGGTCAGTGATAAAAAAAGACGTCTGTATGTATATCACTCCAGCCTTATAACTATTTCTAGATATAAAATTATACAAACAAACACATCAACTGGCCGGTTGGCGCGGTGGCTGGGCAACTGGCTGCCGCGAAACGTGTCGCGGGTTGCGATTCTCTCACGGAACAACTCTTTGTGTGATCCACAGATTGTTGTTCCGGGTCTGGGTGTCATGTGTATGTGAACTTGTATGTTTGTAAACGCACCCACGACACAGGAGAAAATCCTAGAGGGGGGTAACGTACTTAAAAAAAAACATTTGTCAATTATAATAAGTATTTCTAAGGATAATGCAACAATATTTCGCTTAATTCGATGACTTTCAAATTGAATTGTTTGTGTTAAGATAAAGAAATTAATCAGTCCATGAAAGTGAAGATGGCAGTTTGAATACCCAAAGCTGAACTCGATAAGCGGTAAACCACTAACACGGTATTTAGTGGTTTCTGTCAGGCATTTAATAAAAAAAACCATTACTTAGTACTTCAGGTTCAGACGAGATTCTCATCTTCCTTTCAAATTATAATTTTCACGCCATATTTTTCTATGGTACATTTTATAATTATTTTTGATAACTTCTCCATTTTTGTCAGTGTCTGGGATTATACATATGAAGCTGCTTAACGTCAAGTCGTAAAACATAATAATTAATTGATCCAATAATATCAAAAATATTATTTTTTTCAACGAGACCGATAATGTACTTTTCATAGTCAAACAAAATATTAAAGAAAACTGCAAAACAATATTGAAGCGAAAGAGGTATGTAGGAATCGTAGTAATTGGCGTTCCATAGTCTCTCCCTACCCTCATGGGAGACAGGCGTGAAGTTATGTATGTATGTATGTACAAAACTGCCTGTCTGTCGATTAGTCAAGCCAAGCTATCCATCAACCCACACTACACTGACCCGTCCAAATTAAAATCATAGCATCACATGTACTTTCCATTTCTTGGTACATTATTTCGGTAATAATTTAACGGCACTAGTGGTTCGTATGGTCTTACACGATTTGCATGAAGTGGGTCGTCGCGTGAGATGCACAGCACAGTTATTGATCACCGCTATGAATAATAATATGACGTTATGTACCTTTTATTTATGTATTTTGATTATATTTGAGGTAGGCTGGAATTTAAACGTATCTGAAGGTCATTGGGGAGGCCTTTGTCATTCATAGTCTATGTTGTATGTATGGAATTGTTTGTAGCTGATATGTATTGTATATATTTGCGGTTTTTAATTGTATTTGCAATGATTTTTTTTCGGCGATCACCAAAATCTCAGAAGTGTGACTCCGTGAAAGACCAAGTTTTATTAAAGTTTGAATGTTTTTTATTCTTCTCTGTTTTAGATCAAATTTCGATATATACTTGCATACCTCTAACTGCAAGTGATCTTGGATAGTCATTAGCTTTAACCTTTTGAACGCCAGAGCAAAAACACATGAACCTGCCCTCAAGGTCAAGCCACAAATTCCACGCAAATTTCTACGAAAGAAATAGGGAATCAAATTGTTGATTTCGTGTTTCCAGTTCCACTTTTTCTGTCATGTATTTGTGTCGTTGGCGTCCAGGGACAGTATTCGCTTGTCACGTATATGTGCGTTCAAAAGGTTACACTATTTAACACTATTTGAATTTGAAAACATGTTTGGTATGTTCAATTGTATTTCATGAGGTTACTCGATTAATTTCAAACCACACGGGGCCTATAATCATCAGGGCACTAATTGTTTTATTCAATTATTACTACAATAAAATTATTATAGTGTTTCTAAGCCACAAAATTAAACCAGCACTATTTCTCAAAATAACCATCCATATACTATAGTAAAGATGTAACAGTAAATTTAAATACCAAAGCAAACTAATAAATGACTTTCTTGATGGTACCTCGTTAACTTTCTCACTTAATTACTATAACTGACCTTGCTTCGAAACAATGTTTTTAATTGGCTACTCTCAGCTGCGCACACGCATACATAGGTACTGAAAACTCACGCACTTTAACGATATATCGGTAATTTTACATGACGAGGTATCGATAAAAGATGTCGATTGTTGTAATGTCATTTTGTCGATGTATTGATTTAATGTTTTATTTTGTTCTGTTATTGTATATATACCTTATTGTATTGTTTGTTTGTGTGTTAGTCGTAAAAACTCTTACATTTAATTGCATGTACGTACTATTTAAAAGCATTGTGTTTTATTTTAATTGCATACTAACTAACCAGGCTTGTGTGGTGGCTCGGAGGTTAAAGACGCCTGCTTCTCATGCATGAGGGTGCGGGTTCGAAACCTACCAACGGCAAGTACCAATGGGACTTTTTCCAAGTTATATGTACTTAAAATTTAAATCATCAAATGACTGCTCCTGCCTGGGTAAGGCGGGAGGGAGTGTCAGACTCTTACTGACTAAGACCACCCCGTTCCTTCTCCTGCACGTCGAGCCGGAGCCCCGGTAACCCGTTAGGTTCTCCGCGACAAATAGTAAGTCTAAGAGGTGAATCCTATTAATGATGTGTTGTTCGTATATCGTTACAATATCTTCGATGTTCCATTAAATGACCTACAACAGTTCCACAAATACGCAAGTCACACAGAAAGTGGGGTATGAAACAGATTTTGGAATACTGTCACTACTTTTCCTAAGTACTGTCGTAATGAGATGGATTCTATGTCGAAATTGTATTGTTATTTATGATGATTCGTGTCTGTTAATATAATAATACATAATAATGTTGACGCTAACTAATTTGGGATGGGGACAAGAAGAAGAATCTTGAAAAGATGAATAGAATGAAGAATTCTACAAGGTAAATACTAATACTGGAGTTTCTTTAAAATGTTTAAATCTATATATGCAAAGTGTAGTTTTGTAACCGTGTCATTTCTCGGGGGCATGTCACAGAAGTCATAAAGGTTCAATGTAAGAGAAAATGTCGGGCCAATAGTTAAAAATACGGCTATAATAAATCGTTTAAGTTCGACAGTATTTCAGAATAAGCGACAGCAATGTTTCTTATTGGAGCTTTATGGAATTAGGAATAATATCAATTACGTGTTTGAGTTTGTGTGTGTTAAGCCGCGTTATAAAGCTACAAGACGGCGGCGTGTACTTCGCACTTACGGATTTCCGTAATTTCAGAAAAATGAATAATATTTACCTATATTTTTTTATTGATTTTAGTTATCATCATAACACAATACTTATTATAGGAACGGGTGTCGCAAAGATGTGTCAAGATTCTAATTTATTAAATTATAGGTCCGAGATACCGTGACTAGCAATCATAGCTGCATTTAGGTACCAACCTAGCATTAGAACCAATAGGAGTATTGTCAACAATATCATACGTATGTTTGTTATTGTTTTGACTTTGTCTTATAGTACAGCAAATGTCTAATATTGTTGCTTTGTTTATAGTACTATCTCGAAACAATGTAACAACAATAAACATCTACGTGTTTGGTTTTGATTCCAAATTGAACTGCTATGTTATGATTGCCTCGTTGGCCGCGTGGTCGCCAGTGCGACTGCCGGGCAAGGGGTTTCGGGTTCGATTCACGGGTCGGGCAAAGTATTACTGGGTGTTTAAAAATCTCAGTAATAGCACGGAGTTTAGAAATGTGCTCGCCCCCTATTACATGGGACTCATAACATAAATAGTGAAAAGTGGGTGTTACATTGTACAGTGGTATAATGTGCACCTCTGCCTACCCCTTCGGCGATAAAAGGCGTGATGTTATATGTTATGTTATGTTGAATATTATAAAGCTGAAGAGTTTGTTTTTTTGTTTGTTTGTTTGAAAACGCTAATCTCAGAAACTACTGGTCTGTTTTGAAGAATTCTTTTTGTTTTGGATAACCCTTTTATCGAGGAAGGCTATAGGCTATAAAATATCACGCTACGATTGATAGGCACAGAGCGAGTGAAACCGCGCCGAAGTAGCTAGTTTATAATAACATCATTATACAGTTTTGTTGGACTAAAATGGTTGTTTGAGTAAGATGTTTAACCTTTATTTAAAAAGCCACACGACCTGCGACAGTTCACTAACCTTTTGACATTAACCGAGAAAGCTTAATGAAACTATCTTCTAGACGCTTCCATCATTAATGCGATTATATTGCAAAATAATATGTTAATAACTCTCTTTTTACTTAAAAAGCAATTAATAGAAAATGCATTATGTTAATCAAATTTTATCGAAAACTTCGTGCGTTCATATAAAATGACTAAATGAATGGCAAAATTCTTACACTCATTGTGTAAGAATTTCGCCAAGATCATAGTATTATTACCAGCAAAGGTTTTCTAGAATTGTGACTGTGTATTATCTTTTAATTTTTTATGGCATAAGCCGGTGAACGAGCCGACGGATCACCTGATGGTAAACAATCGCCGTCACCTATGGACGCTCAAATCACCAGAGGTGTTACAAGTGCATTACCTTTTAAGGATTGGGAATTTAACAGTTGTTGGGGATTCGGAGTTTAGGGAGGGGGCTAATTGGGCTCTCGGGAGCCTCACTCATACGAACAAACAGAATGCCAGTGTTGTTTCACATTAAAGTTAAGTGATCATCTTTAGATTTCAGAAGGACAAAGCTAAGATTAAACTCATTTTATTTATCTTTTTAAACCCTGTTTCACTACGAATAACCACCGACAGATGGGTGCTACAACAAACTGCAATTTGCATTAATGTCAAAGATCCAACTGTCCTATTGTATTTCTGCATATAACGTATTTCAGTTGATTATAATAAAGGTGAAAAAGACTACAACACTACACATGATCAGTGTATCGACTAAACGTCGCAACATGAACACAAGGTGTCTGAAACTGAGTAATTTATTGCAAAACGAACCATTACCGTCTCATCAGTAACTCTGAATACATTGTAAAATTGTTAACACTGCAGAAAGTGAGTGTCCGACATTTATGTCGCAACTGTCGCTGTCTAAAACTTAGTTTAATACGAAAGTAGGACTAGTCTGTAAGTAGGTCGCGAATCACAAGCAAATGTTACTATATTATAGTATAACAAACTAGTTATAGAACGTCAAGTTTGCTAGAAAATTTATGGTTTTGTTATATGAATGCCTATGGCAATGTTAGTGGTCTAGCCAAGAATGCGGTATCAACCTTTATGGGTTGGAGATTGTGGAAGGCAAATGGCAGTCGCTGTAAGTACTTGGAATAGATCCTTATATTTAGTCGAATCTGATGAGTCAGTACCAGGCCTAAATTGTTTCTGTCAAGCTGGCTGGCAAGGCTGGCAATAAGTGTCTTTGCATTGTTCTTACATATGCGTACAGTATTGAAATATGTATCAGAGGCATTGTAGAACACACTTTTTTAAAAAGAGTACCGAATGGAGTTTCTTGCTCGTTCTTCTCCATTCGAATCTACTTTTTGGAATGAGCACCTAGCTTCACCTAGTTTCACTGACGGACTGACTGACAGACTATTATTTATTTTGTATTTGTTGACGTTTCAAAAGTACCAAACTATGGTTTAATTGAAATAAATGCTTTGACTTTGACTTTGAAGCCTAGGAAAAATGTTGTTTTTATAAATTCAAATAAATAATTTTAATACTTAGCGCTTATAGACAAGCGTGATTCATCCTTGGTCATATTATGCATTGCTTAGCACTTAGTGAATTGTAAGCAAGTTAGAAGTTTAAAAAATCTGCTCACCTTTTGAACCTGATTGAGCAAATGCTACGGTAAATAGGTATATTATTATGTGCTACGTTATATTAGTGATTGACACTTCCCTATTACTTAAGGCTCTAGGTTTATGATACTGGTTCTGAAATGATCTAGATCAAAACCAATATTTACAGGTAGAATACCTATGTGCAGCCTACATTATGGTCCTTTCTTTATAGAACCAGTTTCAAACAGAATTACCTTCGACGCCATCAAATGTGTTCCAGATAGTTGGAGTGACGATATCCGTAAGGAGACTGGCAAAAGTTGAATATGAAGAGCAGATGATTTTCAGTACTACACTACGTTTAAAAAACCGACTTTAACTTTTTGAAGTTGGTTAATATAAGTGAAACAAACACTTACTTAAAAACCGTATCAAAATCGGTGAAGCTAATCGGGAGATAATCAAAAATCTAAGTGTGGGAGAGCCATGCTTCGGCACGAATAGGCCGGCTCGACCGAGTGATACCACGGCCTCACAGAAAACCGACGTGAAGCAACGCTCGCGTTGTGTTTCGTCGCGAGAGTGAGGTTACCGGAGGCCCCAATTACCCTCTCCTTCCCCAATCTCCCCAATTCCGGAATCCCTAACGATCCTTAAACTCCTAATCCCCAAAAGGCCGGTAACGCATTTGTAATGCCTTTGGAATTCCAGGTGTCCATGGGCGACGCCGATTGCTTACCATTAGGTGATCCGTCTGATCGTTTAACGGCTTATGCCATAAAAAAAATCACGGACGAACATACATACAGGTGAAACTGAGAACCTCTTTTTTTGAGGCGTTTAAAAATCGAGCTTTGGACGTGCTAATGGAGAGATCTAAGTTCAGCAGTGGATAACTGACTAATGATATTAAAAATTCAACTGGTCTACCAAACTATTTTTGTAATATGTTCTGAATTGTGAATATTACCTAACAGACAAATATAGAAATAATGATATGCTTAGATAAGCAAATAACCTTTTATGACACAGACCCCCAGTTCTTTTTGCATACGAAATAACCGAAATTCTAGCGAATTCTTTAAAGGCCCCATATTTTCAATAATATTAATATCGGTATTTAAATTTTTGCAAACGTTTTGTGTTAGGTAACGAACATAAAATTCTAATTATTTAAGTTTCCTTATAATGAAATTATTTAGACAATTTTGATTTTTGAAAAAAAAAACAAACATGATATCGTCGGATCATTTAGTAATCTCATTAAAAAACTGATTACCACACACAAAAAACCAGATTGTGGATATTTAAAGCAAGAAAGTAAAAAAAATCGAAATCACGACTTGATTTGAATACATTAATTAGTATTAATAAGAGCAAATTAAATGCATTTGCCGAAAAACGATTTCACATTTCGAAAAAATCGTCACAGTGACATTATCGGAAGATCAAAGAACTCTGACGTACCTCCCGATAAACTGGTTAATGTTGCATCTGTGTATAATCCCAACACACATCATGAAACTTCTTCTCCAAGAAGGTGCACTCACTTTTATCACAATTATCATCTATCATCATCACTCACTATTGTGGTGGCCCGGAGGTTTAAGACGCCCGCTTCGCCCGCATGAGGGTGCGAAATCGGGTTCGAAACCTATCAACGGTAATACCAATTTAATGTTTTCTGAGTGATATGTACTTTCTAAGATTACTCAGACACCACTGACAAATGGTGAAGGAAAACATCGTGAGGAAACCTGGGCTTATAATTTCTAACTGTAAGTTTGACATCGCCAACCATATACTTCTATGGTAGTGAACAATCATTGCGATGAACAATACTACCAAGTTTATGTGTGCATCAGGACTCAATGTCTTACATACTCTCAGAAAGATCAAGATCTCTAAATGAAGACGGGACACAGATTCACGAACTGTGTTACAACAAATGCAAATGCATTACAGAAACAAATTCCATAAGCCAATAAACTCATCGATAATGACATTTAGATCTAAAATAAACTGAAGACTTACAAAAATAAGCGAATTAACATTCATTAATATTGATAAAAATCATCGAACATTTTAAGTAGTTGGCCAATCCGTATTATGAAACAGTTCGGCAACAGACGGGCGAAATGGCCTTAGGAAACGCATTCGATTTGAATTTTTATACCCAATTTAGAGATTAGATAGAGAAATCTGCTTTCTAGTTATCGTAAAAGTAATGTAAATACCGTTGTAATGGTAATCCTGATGTCGTAATCGTGTGTAAGAGATTGCAACTGTTAAATTGTTAATAACTAAACTT